>CM033725.1:42384187-43584187 GCA_019671005.1 Hibiscus mutabilis
GGATAGGGCAAAAGCATGGTTGAATAGCATTCCTACCGGGTCCATAGCATCTTGGACTGATCTTTATCGTGATTTCCTTGTTAGATTTAATCCTACAAATTTTACTGATAAGCTTCGTGACGACATTACTTCTTTTCGGCAGGCAGATGATGAATCCATGTACGAGGCTTGGGAGCGATATAGCGAACTTCTACACAAATGCCCCCTACACGGATTCCCGGTGTGGACTCAAGTAACAATGTTTTACAACACCGTGAATACACCAACAAGGATGATGCTAGATGCCTCGGCAAACGGCATACTCCTAGATAAGTCGCCAAAGTAAGCAATGCAAATTCTAAACAGGCTGGCCAAGAATTATTATCAATTTCCCTCTACTAGAAGAGGAGGAGTTAGACGCCAAGCCACAATACATGAACTAGGATAATTAGATTCAATTTCGGCACAAGTGGCCACTTTAACCAAGATGGTCCAGAACATGCAAAAACCAAACAACACACATGAAGTCAAGGTAATGGATTCTTTTTGTGAGTTATGTGGTGATAACCATAATTCTTCTGAATGTATGAAGAATCCAGAATCCAGCCTCTATGTGGGGAATTACAATCGAAACAACAATGTGATGTCCAATACATACAATCCAGCTTGGAAGAAGCACCCGAATTTTTCATGAAGTAATCCCAACAATGCTCTAAACCAGAACAATCAGAATGCACAAGCATCGGGATTCCAGTAGAATATGCCACGGCAACAGATGCCGCAGCAACAACCGACGACATCTAGTTCTTTGGAAAATTCTCTAATGCTTTTATGATGAAAACTGAATCTTATATGGCTGAGAATAGTATTTTCATAAAAAGAACTGATGCTTTTATTAACAGGACCGAGATGAGATTGCAAAACCAAGAAGCAGCAATCAAATCATTGGAAAATCAAGTCGAACAGTTTGCTCAAAATCTGAATACTAGACCACAAGGAGGTTTACCTAGCGATACTGAAGTCGCAAGAGGAACTGGCCATGAGCAATGTAAGGCGATCACCACTAGAAGTGGCCAACAACTTAGAGGTGTTCAAACCCGCTCGTCAAACAAAACTCCACAAAAAGATCAGGTCAAACCTAGTGGCAAAGCCTCAGATGCTGAACCAGGAATTGTCGCGGAATCCGGCAATAAGCATGCCTCGGCAACCGACGATAAAAAAACCTCGGCAACTTGCGATAAGCATGCCTCGGCAACCCCAGTTGATAATGCCTTGGCAACTCCAGATGTCCCGGTAATGCCGTCAATCAGGTTTCAAACCAATGAAAGGATCGAAGATATCCGACTTCCACCACCATTCCCACAAAAGTTGAAGCGACAAAAGCAAGAATACCAATTCAAGAAGTTTCTTGATATCCTAAAGCAAGTCCACATCAACTTGCCATTGGTGGAAGCAATTGAACAAATGCCAAACTATGCCAAGTTTCTTAAAGACATTGTGTCCAAAAGAACAAGGCTATGAGAGTTTGAAACAGTTGCCACGACAGAGGGATGCATGGCAATGTTGCACAATCGTATGCCACCTAAGTTGAAGGATCCCGAAGTTTCACAATACCCTATTCCATTGGAAATCACTATGTCGGGAAAACATTATGCGACCTTGGGGCTAGCATAAACTTGATGCCTAAATCGATTTTCCAGAAACTAGGAATCGGGAAGGCAAGACCTACAATAGTTATGCTGCAGCTAGCCGACGGATCCTATGTGCATCCGAGGGAAAAAATCGAGGACATACTTGGTAAAAGTTGATAAATTTATTTTTCCCACTGACTTTATTATTTTGGATTGTGAAGCAGATAAGCATGCACCCATCATTCTCGGGAGACCATTCCTAGCAACAGGGAGAACCTTGATTGATGTTGAAAAGGGAGAACTCACAATGAGGGTGAATGACCAGCAAGTTAAACTAAATGTGTTCCAAACACTAAGGCATGCCGATGATCCAGAAGAATGCCAACTTCTTCATACCACGGCAGAGTTTAACTTCGATGAGGAATTTAGTTGCCTCGTCAACTACATTGCCGATCAAGAGGAACCTGAGGAGTATGAAGAATCGGTCGATGAGGAACAACAAGAAGAGGCAAATTGGCTAGTCAATCGACCAGGTACATACTTTGAACCATTGGACTACTCAGGTAAGGAAGGTAAGCTCGAAAAACCCTCTATTGAACAACCACCAATTCTTGAGTTGAAACAATTACCAGAGCAACTAAAATATGTATACTTAGGGACCGATAATACATTGCCTGTAATTATTTCTTCTAAGTTACAGCCTGAGCAAAAAAGAAGCTGATCAAGATGTTGAAGCTACACAAAAGGCAATAGGGTGGACAATTGCCGACTTGAAGGGAATTAGCCCGGCGGTGTGCATGCACAAGATCTTGTTGGAAGATGATCACAAACCTTCAATTGAAGCCCAGAGGAGACTGAATCATGCCATGAAAAGGGTTGTAATGAAAGAAATCATCAAGTGGCTTGACGCCGGCATTATATACCCTATCTCCGATAGTACGTGGGTAAGTCCTTACAATGTGTACCGAAAAAAGGAGGTATAACAAAGTGGTAAGCAATGAAAATAATGAACTTATCCCAACCAGATCAGAACGGTTGGAGGGTTTGTATGGACTACCGAAAGCTAAACAAAGCTACTAGGAAAGATCACTTCCCATTACCCTTTATTGATCAAATGCTTGACCGTCTTGCAGGAAAACCCTTTTATTATTTTCTTGATGGTTATTTAGGTTACAATCAGATTGCCATAGCACCAGAAGATCAAGAAAAGACAACCTTCACATGCCCATACGGTACTTATGCCTTCCGAAGGATGCCGTTCAGATTGTGTAACGCCCCGACAACCTTCCAAAGATGCATGATGGCACTCTTTTCAGACATGGTCGAAGACTTCCTTGAGATCTTCATGGATGATTTTTTGGTTTTTGGTAATGACTTCGACGGATGTCTCGGCAATTTAGAGAGGGTGTTGGCAAGATGCGAAGAAACGGATTTAGTCCTTAATTGGGAGAAATGCCATTTTATGGTAGATGAAAGAATAGTGCTCAGCCACAAGATTTCATCCAAGGGAATTGAAGTAGACAAAGCCAAGGTGGACGTGATCGAAAGATTACCCCCACCAAGTTCGGTTAAAGGAATTCGAAGTTTTCTCGGACATGCAGGTTTTTACAAAAGGTTCATTCATAATTTTTTCTAAAATCACTAAACCCTTGTGTAATCTGCTTGAACAGGATAAAGTCTTCGATTTTGATGATTCTTGCACCCAAGCATTCGAAACCCTAAAGAAAAAGCTTGCCTCGGCACCCATTATCGCTCCACCGTTTGACGCTAGCTTTTGAGCTCATGTGTGATGCAAGTGATTTCGCGGTAGGAGCAGTCCTAGGCCAACGCACAGGTAAGACTTTCCATGTGATATACTACGCTAGTAAAACTCTTAATAGTGCTCAAGTGAATTACACGACAATGGAGAAAGAGTTACTAGCTGTAGTTTTCGCATTTGACAAGTTCTGATCCTATTTGATTGGTACAAAGGTAATTGTTCATACGAACCATTCCGCAATCAAATACTTATTTGCTAAAAAGGATGCTAAACCTCGTTTGATTCGTTGGATATTACTTTTACAAGAATTTGATATTGAAATTAAGGAAGGAAAGGAACAGAAAATCAAGTGGCCGATCACTTATCACGTTTGAAACGCAATAGGAAGGAGGACGCGGATCTAGAGATATGCGATGCATTCCCGGATTAACAAATTTTAGTTGCCACGGCAACCTTTGACGCCTCGGCAACCCTTGACGCCTCGACAACCTTCGACGCCTCGGAAACCATGGATGCACACGCCTCGACAACTCTCGATGCCATAGCAGCCTTTGACGCGCACGCCTCAGAAATTTTTGGAGCAGTCGCCACGGGCAAAGACATGCCTCGGCAATACCCTGGTACGCAGATTTAGTTAATTTCCTTGTTTGTGGTATTTTTCCTTATGGCATTACTCACCAAGGGAAGAAGCGGTTCCGCCATGATGCTAAGCATTACTTTTGGGATGAGCCTCTTTTGTTTAAACAATGTGCAGATCAGATTATCCGCCGATGTGTCTCTGAAGAAGAGCAACAGAATGTACTCGAGCAATACCATTCTTCACCTTATGGAGGACATTTTGGAGGAACTCGTACATCATGGCCAAGGTTTTGCAATCCGGTTTGTATTGGCCAACATTGTACAAAGATGCCCAAGACTTTTACTAGCAATGTGATCGTTGCGAGAGGACGGGCAATATCTCTAGACGACATGAGATGCCGCTCCAGAACATCATCGAGGTGGAACTGTTCGATGTATGGGGGATCGATTTTATGGGACCTTTCCCATCTTCATTCGGTAACCTCTACATTCTACTTGCCGTCGACTACGTGTCTAAATGGGTTGAGGCAGCTGTAGTTCCCAACAACGATTCCAAGACCGTGTAACGATTCTTGCAGAAAAACATATTTACACGGTTTGGGATGCCGAGAGCAATTATCAGCGACGAAGGCAAGCATTTTGACAACAGACTAATTGCCAAGATGTTGCAACGCTTTGGCATATCACACAAGATCGCCACGGTATATCACCCACAAACCAACGGGCAAGTAGAAATTTCCAACAGGGAGTTGAAGGGAATACTCGAGAAAGTTGTAAATCCCTCAAGGAAGGATTGGTCATTAAGACTAGATGACGCACTGCATTGAAAACACCCTTAGGTATGTCCCCTTCCGACTTGTCTATGGTAAAACATGTCATCTACCGGTGGAAATCGAGCACAAGGCGTACTGGGCAATCAAGACTGTGAATATGGATTAGGAAAGTGCCGGACAAAAGCGTTTGATGGATCTCAATGAGATAGAAGAATTCCGTGCACTCGCCTATAACAATGCACGAATCTACAAGGAGAAAACAAAGCGATGGCACGACAAGAAACTATTGCCACGACAATTCACTCCAGGGCAACTAGTTCTCATATTCAATTCTTGGCTAAAACTTTTCCCGGGAAAGCTGAAATCAAGATGGTCAGGACCATTCGAAGTCATCAAACCATTCTCCCATGGTGTTGTGATAATCAAGTCCATCTCTGACAACAATGAATTCAAAGTTAATGGACAAAGATTGAAGCACTACAATGGTGCCCATGTGGAACGTAACAAGGAAGTGGTCAACTTAGGAGATGCATGAGCATGCTCTCTTTCAATATTTTCTTTTTCTTTTTATTTTCATTCTTTTTAGGAGATATTTTATTTTTTCATTATCTTTAGTTTTCAGGTTTTCTTTGTTTTTCACAACAAGACTCACAACTACTATGCTAAGGAAATTTACCGCCGAGATCCTTGCCCCGGCAACCAATGAAGCAGTCGCCACGACAACCGCAAAAGATGACGCCACGGAAACTAGCCCTGAAGATGCCACGGCAACCAAAGCTAAAGACATCCCGGCAACCACTGCAAAAGCCAAAGGTAAAGCACCTATGCCTGAATCAACTTCTAAGAAAACAGCCATCGCGTTCAAGCAAGAGAATCAAGACACCGACCAAAAGGAAACTAATCATCTACGATGACGAACTCTCGGAGTAAGTCCTCGTATGCATTTTTATTTTTATTTTTATTTTTATTTTCGTTATTTTTATGCATGCATTGTGGACAATGCCTCACTCGAGTTTGGGGGGGATTGTTATTAGTAGTTACCATGTTTAGTTTCATTCATCTTAAGTATTACATTTAGAATACATAAATTGCTTGCCATGCCTTTAATTGGAACAAGAATTGCTTAGATTTGATGAATATTCGATGATGACTTTGCCAATGCACTTAATTGATAGAATTTTTATTCTAGGATAACCATGGAAAAACTTAGAATTTTACTATGATGCTAAATTTGATGAAACACTGTTGTGGTTTGATTGATTTAAGGAATTCTAGTAAACTTAGGTTGATAATTAACAAATTGGGGGATTAGAATTGGATGAATGCTAGAGGTGCCCGAAATTGGCTCTAGCATGTGCTAAAAAAATTGATCACTAGAGGTGCCCGAAACTGGCTCTAGGATGTGTTAAAAAAAATTTAACTAGAGGTGCCCGAAACCGGCTCTAGTCGATTAAATTAACTTAAGAAAACTAAAAACAAAACACTAGAGGTGCCCAACACTGGCTCTAGTTCAAACATGTTAAAAAGAACCCAATGAAGTAATTTGAAAACCTATTGCTTGCATAGAATCCGAAAAATCAACTTGCACACAACTCCGCACACACTCACAAGCATTATAGTTTGATTCCGATTAACTCCTAAGTTTTCCAAAAAATAAAAAGCCAATCATACTGTGCCCCGATTCAGAGAATTGAAATCAAGTTCAAAGCTAAGTTTGTGAAAATTGAAGTCTTGGCAGGTAATTATGAGTTTGCATTGCTTAAGGACAAGCAGTAGTTCGAGTTTGGGGGTGTGATAAGTGTTCAAAAGTACTATTTTTCTTACCCTTTTTACTCATATTATTGTTAGACTTAGGCTCATATTAGTTGCATAGTTAGCCATTCATGCATTAATCCATGTTTCCTTCCATCGTTGAGCTTGATTACATAACTTGGTAGTTTTTGTGGAAAAGATGTTGCTTTGGTGTGCTTTGTGTGTGTATGTGCAGGATCACTTGCCAAAGCAATGTCGAGCTAGTTGCCAGGGCAATGCATGAAGGAGACGTCGAGCCAGTTGCCATGGCAATTGTCGACAAAGAGAAAATGCGATAGGGATGTCGAAATTAATGACTATACAAGCCCAAGATGACGTGGAGCAAAGCCCAAACCCAAAGGAATTTGATTTCCATGCAGAGATCAAAGAAGAATTAAATTCCAAGAAGATAGGAGAAGTTCTAGTAGGAATACAATTATAATAAAGAATTATATTCTTTAAAGATAATTTAATTCCAACTCAAACTCCTCATCAAAGAAGGACTTTGGCCTAGCCCTATAAATAGCAAGGAGATTTCGACAATCCATGGGGAGAGCATTAGGGGAAATTTCGACAAGTCCAAGGGAGAAAGCAAGGGGAATTTTCGACAAGCATCTAGGGCAAGGGATTTTCGAGAAGCTTCATCTTTTCTTCCTTGTTCGATTGGGTTCATGCTAGGGATTGTTTATCTTGTGTTTCTTTGGAACCTAGCCATGAACTAAATCTACTTGGCTATGGTTATTGTGTTTTGTGGTTGTGAGAAACTATTGGTTTTTGTTTAGGTAATAAGATTTTGCACTTTTCTATTTGAAGGTTTATTCATTCTTGGTTCTTATTCTTGTTTGCGAGTGATTTGGGAGAGGATCTCGTGATTTCATCTATTTATCTAATATCGGGAGAGTTAGATTCAAGAAACGAATGAATATGATCTTTATTCAATCCAATGATGGTGAAGATTAATCCGGCTTAGGAATAAGTTAAGGATTTCAACGGCTAAGAGGAGCGCAAGATTGGTTGTTGTTCACCCTTGATTCACGCAGGGATGTATTATCAAGGCATGCACAAGTAGCTAGAGTTTCGACTTAGGGATAAGAAGAAACCATTTAAGAACGCTCTGCCGAACCTTGAAGGTTGCTGCCCAGACACCCAAGTAGTTGCCCAACTAGTTACCCAGGCAACCATCGATTAGTTGCCAAGGCAACCCCGTTGTGGAAGTTGCCACGGCAACTGAGTTGCCCGTGCACTCTTTTACCAAAACGATCCAATCGGCTATCACACCTCAACTCACGATAACCTGGCCTATCTCTCTCTCATTTAATCTCATATTTTCTTTTACTTTATTGCTTTCTAGATTAGTCATTAGTTAAACTCCTATAATCCTTTACTTGTGTTTTTACTTTTTACAGTGCAAGAGATTAGATCCTTGAAGTGGCACCAATCCCTGTGGAGACGATATCTTTTATACTATAACTTGCGACGTATATACTTGCACATTTGCGTAGCACTTATTACGCGCAACACCTATGCTGCTAGCTAGTTAAGGAACTCATTTAATAGGGATGAGTTCACCTTTCCTTGCCTTGTTCTTGCTCTGTAACGCTCCCGAGTCGGTTTACTACTAAACCGGGGTAGAAGGTGTTACACTGCCTATCTATTCGAGCTTGAGGAAAATAGAACCCGCCTATCCGTTCGGGCATATAGAGAATGGAACCTTCTTATCTATTCGAGTATGAGGAGAATAGAACCCGCCCATCCGTTCAGGCATTTGGAGAATGGAACTCGCTTATCTATTCGAGCATAAGGAGAATAGAACCTGCCTATCATTTCAGGAATTGACGGTTTGATAATTGGTGAAAATCAATGTCTTCTGTTCTTTGATCTATTCTTGTTTCACCGGAATGACCAAAGAGGGGTAGTTGTTACCACTGAATTTCCACCTAACTTCTTTTACTTTCACTATATTCATTATGACATTCCCTGTTTAGTAGTTAGTGTTACATCACAATAAGTGCCATATGTTAGTGTTATAAAATTAATGTAGTAATTAGAATTATCTAGGTGTCATATAATATTGTACTTAGTGTATTTAGTATAATTGTTATACGTATTATTGTTATGATAGTTATATACATTTGTTGTTAGTGTCTTAGTTAGTAGTTAATATAATAGTTAGTTATTAAAACCCAAAAAAATAAAACATGCAGCCCACTTAAATAAAATAGAAGATCCATTAAATATAATTTAGAGTCCATTAAAATACATAGAGTCCGTTTTTTCATTATACAAAGGCCTGCTAGGCCCAGTTACATTTGAATCACAAAAAGGGGCCTTAACTCTTGGTGTTTCTGCGCAGATGAAGGACCGTTGGATCAAGATAGATTCAACGGCATGGATTGAACACGCTTTGCACACAGGATCCAGCTGGAGAAGACCAAGCAGCTCACCATCCCTACCGTTAGATCATGTGTGATCTAACGGTTCAAATTGTTCAAAGACCAATCACTGGGATCATCACTCACGTGTGGCGACCATGCGCCTGTTCTTTTGACTTCTGGAGAATGTTTCGTCTTCTCCGATAGGTTACAGACCGGTGTTCATCACTCCAGTAACTCTCGACGGCGGTGTTGTTGCCATTTACCAGAAACAAAAGAGAAGAAAGGATTAGAATCATATCAACAAAGAAACAAAAGGATTAAATCCCTAAATTGGAGCCTAGTTGGAAAATAAGGTCAAAATAGAAGCAAAATAGGAATGAACAATCCCTAAATCGGTACCATAGCAACAATCAAGCAATCAGAATCAAAGAGGATGCATTTTCGGGGATGAACATTAGGGATTTTTGCTTGAAATTCAAGCACAATTGTACCTATATAAACCCATGTAAATTTCATGTAACACAACAATTGATACACTAGATACATAAAAAATTACACATCCATACACTTACAATTAGCATTCGGAAGTTGTAAAACCAGCAAAAGCAAGCAATTGCAATCGAAGTTCCAAAGAAATAAGAGAAGCAAGTTTTTGGTAACATTTTCTATCTTTTTTTCTTTTCTGTTTCGAATTTAACAAAGAAAAGGGGATTGATTTTACCTTTAAAACACCGTTGTGATTTGATTTTGACGTAGCTCCGATGAAAAAATGTAATTTAGGGGTCACCGGAATCTGGGAAATTAGGGTTTTCTGGGAAATTTTGCAGCGCGGTGGAAGGCGGCCGGCACGGCGGACCATCACCGTGTTCTTCAATTCATGAAGAATACGATGAATATTATCAGAGAAAAATCAAAACCAATTTTGATCTGTTTTGAGAAGAAGAGAAAAATGAAATTTGTTTATAATAATGGCTATTTATAATGAAATATGTAGCTCTTCAATATTTAATTGTTTCAATTTCGTCCTTTTTCTTTTTAATTCGGCACCAAATTTTAAATTGTTTTCAAATTAACCCTTATATTTGGTTTTCTTTTAATTTAATCCCTAAAACATATTTTTTGATAAATAAAATTAATTGCCTTTTTCTTTATTTTAGCAATTATTTAATATAATTTTGTTCCTTTTTGTCTTTAGATGTACATATGTATATGTGTGAAAAACTTTAAGATTAGGATCTCTTGAACTTAGTATAGAGACATGTATGCAGTAAAACTTTCTTCACATTTCAATAAGATACACTTAATCGTATTTTAATCTTAATAGCTAAAACGTATGTAGACATTTCTTAAGGTTTAACTATTGACTAGGTTTTAATAAAAAACTTTGACACATTTAATTTTCTCTATTGGTTTGTTAAAAAGTGAAAACTTAATTAATGCGGTGTCTTATCAAACGGGAATGACGGGTTAGCATCAGGAGTGTTGGCGGTGATTAAAGTTCATTTCCCGGTTGATAATACCGTTAAAATATATTTATATTCATTAAGCGGGCAAATAAATCAAAATTTTGTGAACTTGCAAATTCTAGTTTTCAAAGCATTTTTTAGAAATCAATTAGGTACCAATTTTTTGGCGTTGTGGGGGTGCTAACCCTTCCCCACATGTAACCGACCCTTGAACCTGTTTTCTTTATTTTTGTGGACTAAAAATGTTATTTTGATAAATAAAATGTTTTTATCAAAATACCCTTGTTTAAAAGTAATCCAATCACACTTTTCAAAAAGATTGGTGGCGACTACGTGATTTTATAAATTTTTCCAAAACGTCAAAACTCCTGAAAAGGGCTGCGACACATAATGCCAGACTAATCCCCTTCAAGTCTGCGATTGTCCACCCTATTGCCTTTTTGTGCAGTGACAACGTGTCAATCAACCTTTTTTCTTGTTCAGGCTACAACTTAGAAGAAATGATTATGGGCAAGGTGTTATCGTTTCCCAAATAAGCATATTTTAATTGTCATGGCAATGGTTTCAATTCTAAAACGGGAGGTTGTTCAATAGAGGGTTTTCTGAGTTTACCTTCCTTACCTGAGTAGTCCAAAGATTCAAAATTTTTACCCAGTCGACTTACAATCCAATTTGCTTCATTATGTTCCTCATCGTTCAGCTCCTCAATTTCTTCAAGCTCGGCAATACATTTGCTGTGACAATACTCCTCCATGTCAAAATTGAATTTAGTGGTGGCCTAAATGACTTGGCATTCTTCTAGATCATCAGCATGTTTTAGGGTTTGGAAAATATTTAGCTTAACTTGCTGGTCATTCACCAGCATAGTGAGATCTTCTCTCACGACATCAATCAAGGTCCTTCCCGTTGCTAAGAATGGTGTCCCAAGGATAATAGGTGTGAAATCAACTGCTTTACAATCCAAAACAATGAAATCAGCTGGAAAAATAAATATATCAAGTCTTACCAAAATGTCATAATTTTTTCCCTTTGGATGCACATAGGATCTGTCCGCAAGATGTAACATAACTGTTGTGGATCTCGCCTTAACTTTTCCCAATCTTTAGAAGATAGATTTTGGCATAACATTTATGCTTGCTCCAAGATCGCATAACGCCTTCCCAACATAGTGATTTTCGATTGCACAAGGTATTGTAAAACTGCTGGGGTCTTTCAGTTTGGGTGGCATTAGGTTGTGCAATAGTGCCATACATCCTTTCGTCACATCAATTGTCTCAAAATCTCATAGCCTAGTCCGCTTAGAGACAATGTCTTTTAGTAACTTACCATAGTTTGGGCATTTTTTCTATTGCTTCAACCAATGGCAAGTTAATGTGGACTTGCTTCAAGATGTCAAAGAATTTCTTGAACTGGTACTCGTGTTTCTATATTTTCAGCCTATGTGGGAATGGTGGTGGTATTCAAATTTCCTTGTCCTTTTTATCTGATTTGGAATTGTTGGTTAGACTTGCCGCGACAACTGGACTTGTCGTGGCAATTGCTGAAGGCTCATCATTAATGCTTGCGGAGGCATTGTTGCTGGATATATCTTTCTAGACAGGGGATTGACCTACTAGTTGATTACTCTCTTTAGGCTGGGAGGCCTCATTAAGTGACTTTTGTCTGCTTCGGGTGGTGACACCTTGCACTGCTCATGGCCTATTCCTCCCACGACCTTAGTGTTGCTAGGTAGACCGCTTGGTGGTCTTGTATTCAAGATCTGGGCAAATTGCCCAACTTGTGTTTGCAATGCTTTCAAAGCTGCTCCTTGACTCTGCATTTTCACCTTGTTCATGTTAATAAAATCTTTAGTAACTTTCATGAAATTATTGATCTCGACCATATAAGATTCAGTTTTAAGCATGAAAGCATTTAAAGAATTTTCCAAAGAACTAACTAGTGTTGATTGTTGTTGAGTCATATGTTGTTGTGGTTGTATTCTAGCAGATCTGATTAATGGAATTGCTCTGGTTACTCCATGAAAAGTTAGGGTGCTTCTACCATGCTGGATTATACGTGTTAGAGTATGCATTGTTGCTCCGGTTGTAGTTTCCAACATAAAAAACTTGACTTTGGGTTCTGTGGACACTCAGAAAAATCATGGTTATTATTACATAAATCACAAAATGCATCTACTACCTTGATTTCCTGTTAGTTGCTAGGTCGCTGCATATTCTTAACTAAATTGGTTAATGTGGCCAACTGTGCTGAAATAGTATCTAACGAATCAAGCTCATTTGTTGGGAACTGATAATAATTCTTGGCAAGTCTGGCCAAAATCTTCCAAGCTTCCTCAGCTGATTTGTCTAGAAGCATGCCATTCGTTGAGGCATCTAGCATCAACCTCGTCGGTGCATTGACTGAATTGTAAAACATTGTTACTTGCGTCCAATATCTAAATCCTTACATGGGACACTTGCGTAAAAGCTCCTTATACTGCTCCTAAGCCTCGTACATGGACTCATTATTTGCCTAACGAAAAGAAGTAATTTCATTATGTTGTTTATCAGTCATATTTGTAAAACTAAATCTAGAAAGGAAACTTCGACATAGATCTATACAAGATTCTAAAGATCCAGGTGGGATACTATTTAACCATGTTTTCTCCGTATCCCTCAGTGAATAGGGGAATAATTTTAGCCTTAGGACGTCCTCGTGGACTCTTTGTTGCTTGAATGAATCGTAAATTTCTAAGAATGATTTGAGATGTTGTCTGGCATCCTCAATTGTTGATCTGCCAAATTGACCAACTGTATAGATCATATTGAACATCACATGCTTCAACTCGAAGTGGGCAGCTTGAATCTCAGGTGCGACAACTCTTGCAGTGAGACCATCAAGATCTTGCTCTAGGTAGTCTCGGATGGGTCTATTCCATACGATAACAGGTTGATTTGGTAAAGCTACCACGCCTCCTGCTACGGCATTTTTATTGTTATTGGTATTCAGATTGCCAACTGGATCATTAGGTGGATATGTCATCTCTTCTCTCAACTCTCTTCTTCGTCTACGAAAAAATCATTCGATCCCTGGTTCACCTGGATAATCTGGTGCTGTCGGTCTTGCCCTGGTCATACACCAATGTAAAACCAAAGTTATTAACCTCTTGAAACCAACACAAAAATAAAATAAATAAACAAAGGTGCAAGAAAATAAAAACAAAGTCACTATTTCCAATCCCTCGCAACGGCGCCAAAAACTTGTTGCGTGTTTTAAGTGCTTCGCAATTGGTGCAAGTGTACACGTCACAAGTTATAGTATAGAATAGATATTGTCTCCATAGGGATTGGTGAAATTCTGGATTCTAACTTCTTGCATTGAAAAGAGTAATAAATATTGATGATAAGAGTTGGAAATAAAAAGCAAAATAACTAAGCAAGTAAGTAATTGAAGGATGCAATTGAATAAAAAAGTAGGTCGAGTTATCGTGAGTAGTTGTATGATGTCCAAATGGATTTTCTGGGCAATTCATTGCTGAGGCAACTTGATTTCCGTGAAAACTAAGACCAGCTAACTTGCTATGGAAATTGAATATGTCGCAGCAACTGGGGCTGGTTTGATTGTCGTAGCAACTGGGTTCCTTCATTCAAATCTCGACGAACAATTCTTCAATGTCTTCTTGTTATTCCTAATAGAAGAACTGATTATTTGAGCATGCCTTGGTGATGCATCCCTGCGTGAACCTTGGGTGATCAACAACTGATCTATGCTCATCTTAGCTGTTGAAATCCAATCCTTATTCCTAAGGTGGATTAATCTTCACCAACGATCGTTCGAATGAAGATCATGATCATTCATTTCTTGAATCTAACTCTCCTGAGTCTAGATAAATGGACAACGCTCAAGATCCTCTCCTGATTCTCTTAAGATAAAAATTAAAAAGCTAAGAATGGCCAAACTTTGAATCAAATTGCAATCAAGAACTTAAACATTCTAAACGTTTATCAAAACCACAAACCCAATTAACCCAAGCCAATTAAACTTAGTTCATGGTTGGGTTCAAAAGATATACAAAAGAATAATTCCCAACCATGGATCGCATAATCAAAATAAAGAAGAAGAATAAGAAACATGCAATCTGCTCTCTCTCTCTCATCTGATTCCCCCTTCCTCCTCTCTCTTTCGATGCAGATTGGATCTCTATTTAAAGAGATGATCCAATCGGTTGTGTGTTGATAGAAGGAGTTTGATTGTGTTGAAATTTCGTAGAGATAGGATCCTTATCCGATCAAACTCTTTTAATTCTGCGGATAATGCTTGTTGATGGGAATAGGATTAGGCTTGATTTAATTTGGATAAAAGATAATTAATCTCTTCCATATTTATCTCTAAAAAATTCTTACAATGTTGAGGTCTTTATCTCCATCAAATTCTGCTTGTAAATCTAGATCTTGGGGAGTTATCCCTGACTTTTCAAGTTTATCCAAAACTGGGCAGATTTATCCAGAATCGTCGGAAATCAGGTCCGGCAAGTCCTTCAAATTTCGTCTCAATTGCACTACAAGCCCTTCAATATTATCTTTAATTTGCCATGGCAAGTAGCACTTGTCACGGCAATCTAACCTACACAAAATAAGCACACCAGCAGTGACTTTTCCGCGAAAACCAACCAAAATGCGATACCAAGCTCAATAACAAAGGAAACTAGGAAATTATGCATGAATGCCTAATAATACAACTAAAATGTGCCTAAGTCTAACAATAATATGAGTAAAAAGGGAAAGAAAAATAATACTTTTGCACACTTATCACATTCAATATGCTCGGCATAACCCCTAGTTCAAATATGAACTTCTGGATCCAAAAACCCTATTTTGCAGTATCACATGTTGTAATATACTCGGCTTTTGTTGTAGAATCAGCTACTGTATCTTGCTTTGAACTTTTCCAGCTCACAACACATCCATTAAGGCAAAACACAGCCCGATTGCGATCGAGAATCATCTTTATCGGTTTGGAAGCTTACATTAGTATAACCTTTTATACTTAGTTCTTCCTCACCTTCATATATAAGAAATGTATCCTTAGTTCTTCTCAAGTAATTGAGGATGTTTTTACTGTAACTCAATGACCGTTACCGGGATCTACCTGGTATCGAATTGTCATACTGAATGCATACGATACATCTGAGCGTGTACATAGCATGTCATACATGATAGATCCAATGGTCTAAGAATATGGAATCTTACTCATGTGCGCTCTTTCTTGAGGCATTGAAGGACACATTTTCTTCGAGGGTGAAATACCATGTCTCATAGGTAAGAATACCTTTTTAGATTCTTCCATACTAAACATTTTCAGCACTTTATCTATGTACGTATTTTGACTGAGTCCTAGGAGTCGCCTTGATCTATCTCTATAGATCTTGACTCCTAATATATATGTTGCCTCACCCAAGTCTTTCATGGAAAAACATTTTTCCTAACTAAGTTTTTTTAAAGATTGTAAGCTAGGTATGTCATTTTCTATTATCAGTATGTCATCCACAAACAATATCGAGAATATGACAGTGCTCCCACTAATTTTCTTGAAAACACATAGCTCATCCTCATTTTTGATAAAACCAAACTCTTTGATTGCATCATTAAAACGAAGATTCCAACTTTGAGAAACTTGATTCAATCCATAAATAGACCTTTGTAGCTTGCATATTTCTTTGGCATCTTTTGGATCGACAAAACCTTCAGGTTATGTCATGTACACATCCTCATCTAGTTTTCCATTAAGGAAATCGGTTTTAACATCCATTTGCCATGTCATAACCATAAAATACAGCTATCGCAAGTAAGATCCGGATGGATTTAAACATAGCAACAAGAGAAAAGGTTTCATTATATTCTATACCATGAATTTGATGAAAACCTTTAGCGACTAATCGCCCTTTGTATGTTTTTACATTACCATCCATGTCAGTTTTCCTTTTGAAACCCCATTTGCACACTATGGGCTAAACCCCTAGAGGTGGGTCAACCAAGGTCCAAACTTGGTTTTCTAACATGGAATCCATCTCGAATTTCATGGCCTCTAGCCATTTCTCAGAGTCTAGGCTTGTCACTGCTTCTTGATAAGTCCTAGGCTCATCTTGATCCATAAAGAGAACATCACCATGCAATGTGACAAGAAATCCATATTTCTCAAAGCATTGCATTCTCTCAAAGATCTTCGCAGTGGTTGTGTTTCCAAAACTGTTGAATGTTCCTCAACAACTTGTGGAACCTTTTGTTTTTCAATCTTTTGTTCAATGATTGTGGTTGATCTCAAATTTCATTGAGTTTAATATTTCTCTCACTTCTTTTTTAGAAAATAAATTCTCTTTCTAGGAAGATTCATGTTCGAGCAACAAACACTTTGTTCTCAGTAGGATTGAAGAAATAATATCCTTTAGTTTCTTTAGGATAACCCACAAAATTACATTTATGAGATTTGGGTTCGAGCTTTGTAGACATCTTATGTTTAACATAAGCTTCGCATCCCCAAATTTTTATAAAACCCATACTAGGATGTTTCCCATTCCATGTCTCATATGGTGTCTTTTGAACTGATTTAGATGGAACACGATTTAGTGTGAAAGCAGCTATTTTTAGTGTATGTCCCCAAAAAGAATCTGGAAGATCATCGTGACTCATCATTGATCAAACCATGTCAAACAGTGTTCGATTTCTTCTTTTCAGAAACTCCATTCCATTGTGGAGTACTAGGAGGTGTGAGACAATCCTACATTCTTTAAGAAGGTCACCAAACTCTAAGCTTAAGTATTATCCTCCTCGATCTGATCGAAGAGCCTTAATGTTTTTTCCTAGTTGGTTTTGTACTTTATTTTTAAATTCATTGAACTTTTCAAGGGCTTCAGATTTATAATGCATTAGGTAAATGTACACATATCTACTGAAGTCATATGTGAAAGTAATAAAGTATTGAAATCCTCTTCCGGCTTATGTATTCATTGGTCCACATACACCACTATGTATTAATCCCAATAAATCACTTGTTCACTCACTTTTACCATTAAAATGAGCTTTGGTCATCTTTCCCAATAAGCAAGGCTCACATACATCAAGTTGTTCAAAAACAAATGAATCCAAAAATCCATCTTTATAAAGTTTTGAAATGAGTTTTTCACTTATGTAACCCAAGTGACAATGCCAAAGATGAGTTTGATTAGAGTAATTTGTTTTTGATCTTTTTGTATTTATGTTGTAAATGAAATTCTCTTGATCCAAAATATAGAGGCCATTTATTAATTGTGTCACACCATAGAAAACATTATCGAGATAAAAAGAACAACAATTATTCTTAATAATTATCTCAAACCAATCTTGTCTAAACAAGAAATCAAAATGATGCTTTTCGTCAAACTTGACACAAAATAACAATCCTCTAAACATAAATTAAGTCCACTAGACAACGATAAAGTATATGTTCCTGTAGCTAATGCAACAACAACTCTTGCTCCATTACCAACCCATAGGTCCACCTCTCCTTTTCTCAGATTTCTACTCTTTTGTAGTCATTATACAAATGTACAAATATGAGAACTACAATTGATATCCAATACCCAAGAAGTAGGTGTTGATAAATTAATAACATAAATATCTAAGGCAGGCGCACTTTCATTTGCATTCTTGACTTTTCAAGATAAATGAGGTAGTTCCTTTTACAATGACATGTCTTTTTACAACAGAAACATTTTCCTTCCAGTGACCAGTCAAGGTAGTTCACGCCGTTCAACTTATCCTTCTCAAGGACCAATCGCAATGATAACAAATTTGTATTTGTCATAATAAGTCTACAACAATAAAATATGAATTTTTAGTACGTTTACCATGTTTTCTTATAAAAAGGACTTTATACTCCCACTATTTTATTAAAATTAATAACCCTCAAATATTAATGTTGAAAATACTTTCTGTAAGTTTTTCTAGTGGGCAAGGATCCAAATTTCACATTCTCTTAAGTCAGCTTTGGCTTTTCTCTTAAGATTATGGTCTATCTAGGTAAGCAACACTTGCTAATTACATCTCATGTAACTCTTTCATTTGGTGAACAACTCTTGTTCATAATCATCTTATGATTATCCAAATAACTAACCTTTAGGTTTCTAATCCTATTAGAGTAACCTAGTTAAGTCTTTAGCCAATGTTACAACCAACAAATATCACTTGCTTATTCTTCGTGTTTGACCAAGATAGATACAAGTACCTTGCTTTAGCAGAACCTACATTGTATCGATCTAGACTTTAACGAGGGTTAATATGGGGAAGCAATAAAAGACTTAATATTTTATTGAGGGGTTTTGTGAATATTATCTCACCATTTAACATTTGATCTTATCAATTAACTAGCATACATCTCATACATTCATTTTATAAAATATATGAAAAGCAATAAATATGAATGCAATAGTTATAGCCCATATCCTAAAGTAGCCCATCCCAAGCCAATGGGGGAACCAAATTATTCTAAGGATAAAAACACTTCTCAAGCATCTTTCTATCGGCCTATTCTTTTGTTCTTTTGGTCCACGCTTCTTCGTATAGATTACAATTTTAGAAACTCATTTTACATACGAGGGAGTAAGATGAGAAGAGAATTACAATAGAAGTAGAGAAAGGGACGACACGTGGGCCGTATTTATAAAACCTTATAAATAAAACTAAATGGGCTATAGCCATGCATTCCAAACATCGTGCATATCAAACATAAAAACGACACAGTTTGTTATTAAGGTCTTACCAGATTGTTCCTATACAGGTGTCGAGCCCCTTGCAGGGGTCTAAGGGGCGGAGTCCCTTGCGGGATTTTAGTTGCCGGCGAGGTTACCACTGCCTGGTTAATGGCGGGGAAATTTTTAAAGATTAGCATTTTAAATGCTATGTAAAAAAGCTCACGATTTGATAAATTTTAACAAAATTATTGTGTTTTTTAGGATTTTAAAATCCACGAGGTTTTTACTAAAACAACTCTTATTACTTTCTCGCACGAAATCTATAGACTAACCATTAATCTAATATATAACTATAATCAGCGTATGTTAACATTTAACATCTAAAACCCTAAAACTCAATACTGAATATATTAACAATTAACATATAATATTTGAAACCTTATCGACAAAGATCTTGATGATTAACTCTTAATCATCGATCTTAGGAACGTCTTTTAACTAGATTAACAGATTAACTGTGATTGAATAGGTTTGCTCATAAAAATATCATATATTCGCTAAATAAATTGAAAAATAACATGTATCTCATACAATTACATCACCCAAGTAATTAAAACTTGAATCTGTATCGTACAAGTGGCTTTGATACCACTGTTGGGTTACGCTGGTACAACCATGGCACAGCAGAAAAATTATTCGGTGATCAACACCAGAGATCCGTGTACGATGAACGAATCGATGTGAATAAGGGTGAAGAATTACCTGTTTAAAATCTAGAATTCTGAATTTGGAGAAGATGGACATCCAATCATGATTCCACAATGTTGATTCTTAAGCCGCAACGATAATGCTCCGACCTCTACGTAGTTCACCCAGTTGAAAAGAGCATATAAAACTCTCTAAACTATTTAGAAAGGAATGAGCATATAAAAACTGTCTAAACTATTTAAAAGGTTTTTCCTAAAAAAACATTAATGACTGCTAGATCTCTCATGCCTTTATATAGCCTTTGTAATTCAGTTCAACTCATATTAGGATTTCAATATATATTAAATATATATAATCTCAATTTAACTTTAATTAGGATTTTAATATATATATTAAATAGATCTAATCTCAATTCAACTTAATTAGGATTTCTATATATATATATATATATATATATATTAAATATGTATAATCCCAATTCAACTTAATTAGGATTTCCATATATATATTAAATGTATATAATCCCAATTCAAATTAATTAGGATTTCAATATATATTAATTTAAATCAAATTATATATATATCAAATGTATATTAATTTAACTAAATATGTGTACAACAAATTTGTACATATATAATTCGTTTAATATATGCTCATTTCAACTGTGGGTGTGACCCTGTAGGTTCATGTAACGTTAGTAGTAAATATTAGAACATTTCTAATATTACAAACAATGAGTGACATCTAGCAATATGTCATTGTCACCTAAGTTACAAGAAATCATGATTCGAAATAACTTCTTCGTGATTAACTATTTTCATGTACTACATCTTTTTGTCCTTGTATCTAGATTGGACACAAGTCATGGAATAGTCACATTTTTATAGTCCATTTATTATTTCTTGATATCTTGAGTAGACTATTATAAACGAATAACTATGATATTTCATATCAACTTATTCGAGCATGGCCATGCATTTTTAGTCTCATTCAATCAAGTGGCCTACGATATTACTTCTATTATGTAGGAAGGAGAAATCCTATCTTGATCAATCATATCCAACTACATAGATTGTGACATATCCAATATCAGTCTTTATAGTGTAATTAGTTACGACACGCGTTTGACTGTATCAAAATATGTCACTCAAGATGTCGAAATAATGATGATCTCAAGTCTGAGGATCATACATGTAGTTATCACTATGAGCAATGTTGTGACTGTCACATAATAATCCAAGAAACATGTTCATAGCGGGTCATCCAATATGTCGTTCTCTAATTCATACTTATGTATTAATTTTGACATCTCCATGTCAATGAAAACACTTTGTCATCAATCAACTGCATATTAGTTTTAATGCATTATTGTTGTCCACGCCCACAATAATACTCGACTAAGGACATTTAAGAATAACCATATTATTCTAAGGACTTTATTATAATTCAGTTTATTTACGTACGCAGAATTGCAACTGAAAATAATAATGGCAATGCCTCTTTATGAATAAACAAGATAAAAATAAATATCTTTTATAATCATCTTATTATTGGTCTATGGGCATCTACACTCTTGCTCGGAATCCCCCCTCGAGCATCTACACTCTGGGTGAGCCCGGGTCACCTAGCATCGGAACATACACCCACACTCGGTATCTCTAACCATGGTGTTGCAACACTCTTCCACTGGGTATTTGGATCCCATCAATCAAGAAGACTCAACCAATCAAATGCCTACCCAGCATACAAGCAACATTGTAATACCCCAAAAATTGGGCTTAGAAGAATGTTACTTTATCAGTTGCTAAGTCAATGGTTGTAATGTGTATTTTGATAAGCTCAATAATATTTCAAAATGTGACTTGGAAGTATTTACTATTTTGAATATGACTCAAATTGATTTAAGCATCTTTTGAATAAGGTAATTGAATGTCTAGGACCAATTAAGAAGGTTGAGAAAGTTGGATAACTATTTTACTAAGGACTAAAATGAAAGTTTTGGTTGATGAAGGAAGTGCATGTAAATTAATTAAATTAATTATAAGCCAAGGATATGTACACATATCAAATTGTGGTGTAACCATATGCAAAGGACTCGGCCAAGTGGAGATTTAGCAAAACAATCTCCTTGTTCTTTGTGTTATCAATGGTCGAAATGCCCAAATTGGAGAGAAAGAGAGAATGCTTGGAGAATGGCCATGGATGTTGGAATTGGGATCTTAGAATGACTTATGTTCTTGAATTTTTACTTCTAGTTACCCTCCATCAGAATTAAGCTCATACCCGGTAAGTTGCTAATTCTAGTTATCCATTATTGTTATCTTTATTTAGAATGTTTTTGAGTTATGAACCCTAGAAGCTAGAGGTTATAAATTAGTACAAAGGCATCAAACAATTGTTGCAAACCTTTAGATCGAATCTGTAGCAAAACAGTGAGTAATTTTTGCTCGGTTATGTTGATTAAGTATGCTCTTACATGTTAGTTCGGTTAGAAATGGTTTAAGTTGTTGAGTTATTTGAAGGCACGTGATTAATACTAGATGAAGGATGTTTAAAATCACGTTGATTGTTGTTGGCTGGAAATTGAGAATTTAAGATTTAAACAAGATTAACAATAGTGTGTAATGGACTATTTTAGAGGATTGTTTAAAGGAGCTGTTTTGGAAAAAATGTTTCGATTTATAAAATGAAAATATATATGAATATGGAAATATGGGGCTGTTCTGGTTTCATAAGAACATATCAAGGATTGTTTTGTAATTGATGCACTTAAATACTGGACTGTTTTGATGCTTGAATAAGTGTACATCTGAAAACAGGGTAGAATGTATATATGAGAATTGGAGACTATTTTGCACATGTGAGGAAGAGTATGGGTTGTTGGAATTAAATTGAATTAGGGGAGAGGCCATTAATACTTGTTAGGGACTGCTTAGAGAGATTATATTCTTGGTAGGGGCTGCTTTATACTAATGAACTATGCTGGATTTTCTTATGAATGTATAAGAAGTTACATGTATTCTTAAGGGCTGTTTTGTGCCAATAAAGAATTGGTGGGCTGTTTGTAAGTATAAGTATGAAAGACTCTTAGAAATGGTTCTAATTCTTACTTGAATTCTTGTTTTGTTAGAGCAAGAAAGAGTTGAAGCAATAAAGGCAAGAAGTAGGTCAAAATAGGAGATGAGCAAAAAGGGAATTATGTTCCGGGAAGCAGAAATCAGCTCGGAACAAACTATGAGTGTAGTTTAAAGTCTCGGGATAGGCTAATAACCTTCTCGAGCACTTCTCACTAATTTTATTTTATTATGCTATCTTGAATTATATTAAGCATAAGCAAGCTTGGACTTGAGGTAAGTCCATAATTAACAAGTTTTGTGATGCGAAATACTTAATCATGATATGTTTGTTTAAAGTTGTTCATATGTTTACAAGGAAAATTATGCTTGGTACATGCTTGCTAGCGGTCTATACTATGCTACTAATCGAGTAAGTGGGATGATGTATTGTAGAATTCATGCTTAGAACACATGTTTAACATGAAAAGAACAATAAGCTTGATCATGTGATAACTTGACTAAGAAGCTTTATTCTTTTTGTCCTTGATACGATAAAATCGAATTGAAAACATTGACATGATATGTGATAGTCTTGTTTATGTGTGAATAAGAGTTGGAAGAGATGTGAAGTATATACTATTTCAAATAATACAACCTGATAGAGATCTTTAATAGGTAACTATCATTCGAATATGGGAGAAAATGGATACAAGATATATTCGAAAACTGTACTTGTAGTAATATGTGATTGATATGAAAAGTTATAAGGCTTAATTATGTTTGTATATGAAATTTAAAGCTATGCTCACCTTGTTAAGTAACAAGATATGTTTAATTGGTAAGATACATGTTGAAAGAAATCTTGGCTAAGATGCCATTTGATCACATAAACAATACAATGTGAAGTCACATGAGGTGACTACATACCCAAATTGATAAGGGTAATAAGCTTATTGATATGTTATTGTGATAAAGAGCTATGCTCATAATGTATCTGATGTGATAAGATTAAGATGAAAGCTTTGGTTTCGAGTCAGTCTTAGGTATAGTTGGCATGCCATAGAGTCCATAGAGCTCGTGTTTGGGGTGGACTATGGTCCTTATTTGGCGACAATAGGAGGGAAGTTGTGTGGTCATTTGGCGACAATATGAGAGATTGATTGGTAATGCGAGTACCATTTTTTGTGACAGTTGTTTGGGGATTCGTGTACCTAGGTTGTTATTTGATTCTCAAGGCTATGATAAAGTTAAAAATAAAAAAATGTGAAATTTCGACTAATCAGCTACCTGATAATTTAAGAACAAATATCCTAAGAGTTAAGTAACTTATGTTTAAAATATAAAATGGCTAATGTCTTTCATGACAGGAAACTTAAGTTATGGCATTTTTTGTTTGAAGACTTGTATGATAAGTAAATTGCGTACTAGTAAGTTTTGCTAAAGTAATCAAGAAAGCTTACAAGCTAAATAAAGAGATTATGACAATTACTTGCTTAACAACAAAGATGCACAATTCGAATATGAGAGTCTTTTGGGAAAATAGATATGTTCAGATAATGCACTGACATATTTGTGAAAGGTTTGAATACTTGTGGTAAAGGCTTGTTCGAATTTATATAAGTAATTATGATTGGTTGATTAGAAAGTTTTAATGGTCCAAGTTGGTTCAACTGCCTTAACATGGAAATGTTTGATATCTTCCATACTAAGTAACCCATAGATTTAAACGTTGAGTTTGACATTCTATATGTTAGGAGAATCTATGCATATGCTAAGATTTGATGAATAATTAAGTGGAAAGTAACATATACTTATGGGAAGATATGTATAAGATATTGTGAATTCTAAGTTATTCTAATATATTACTTGAGGTGTTGTGCAATAAACAATTTTAATAAGTATGATGTTAGTTCATTATGATTGATTTAAGAAAAATAGTTGCATTGGAACCTTGTAGTTAAAAAGGGACTTTCTTGTGAACTGGTGTGTATGTATGGAACTGCTATGCTAATAATAGGCCAATTTCAAACCCACTAGGTATTTTGAGCTTTGATTAATCAAGCTTGCCAATTCATTAGACCCAATGAATTCATGAAAGAATAGAGTTCTATTATAGAAATTTCAGTTCACATAATTCAGTAGTTTGAGCTACCTCACTAAGTTTATGCTTACTCTATTCTTTTAATATCATTTCAGGATAAGGTGTCCACAGGTTCTTCCAAGCTTGGACGTGATCACAAGGAACTATGTATGGCTCGAATTAATATCTTTAAAACTCCTAAGATGGTGGCACATAGTCAATTAGTTGCATAGTGCATTTAGAACCCTTTTCATCTTATAAGTGTATAAGCTTGTTAAGCATCAAAAGTTCTGTATCGGGCCCTTAATTATTTCATGTATGTTGCTTGTTTTATGTGATTTATTAGTAGCTGTGGTTGATTAAATTTGTTTAAGAACTTTAAGTTAATAGATGATGTAGTTCGGTCAAAATATGTGAATTATTGAATATGGAGGTACTAATCTCTTAATAACCTAGTTTATAATTGAATTCATCACTCCCTGATGGCTTGAGTAAAGATAAGCTAAATAACCAAATCATTCTATGACTTAGACTTGTTATGTAAAAGTGTTCCAAATGGAAGTTTGATTTCAGAACTTATAAGATTGCAAATGTCATATGGTTGTATTGTTTGTATGATTGTTAGTATTTATATATACATGCGCGTATAGGATTAGAACATCCTAATTCTTTATGTGAAAGATAGATTACCATATTTCCTAAAATGGTATTAGGTTTCTATCTTGCATAGTAATGCTTGAAAGGTTAACTTGTCATTTGACATACTCGATTGCTAGATTAGCTAAGGTTAGTCAACATGACACTTCTATGAGCTCACGGTAGAAATTAAAAATAGATGATCGAATAATGAGATAAACAAATATAGCTATATTAAGCTTGGTCATTTGAATAATGACCAATGAGTTGAATTTTTAATATTCTACTAAATCTGGGATACATGCTTTTGCTAACTAACGAGATAAGATCTTAAATGCATTTAGCTTGGTCTAATTGGGATAATATGTTAATCGATGTACTGCAAATTTGCCTGATTGGTTTTAAATTATCCGTGTTCTTGGATGTAAGTTCGTCCTTGTTTGATTGTTTGTTAGCTTTTTGTTGGTTGGTAATACTACCTAGTTCGGTTTATCTCCTAAGTCGGGTTAGGAGTATTACAAACGTGATCCCAAGGATCTCCATATTGTTGCTAAATGTCATCACATCATTCATTTTACATTACCAAATTGTTAATACATTATGAAAAAGTATATAATTAATCTTGTTTATTGCCTCCACTAATCCTTGTCATCTCATTTATTAATGCATAATTTAATTATTAATATTCACATTAATTTCCATCTTTAAATTTCATTTAGAGATTAGTTATCGTATTGGGTACAGGTACTCGTACACGAGTATCGATACAGTACCCTCGGATATCGGTACTCCTATGTGTACCGATACAAAAATTGTTTATTAGAAATTCTAGATTTCCACATGAACTGGTACGGATCAACCCGTATCGATACGACCCCCAAACGTATACCAGTACGGCCAAATCTCATACTGATACCCAAACATGGGTTCGCACCCTTTCCTTGAATAACGATCTCACAACACTTTATTCGATCGTTAAAGCTTATGAAAGTCATTACGGTTTGTTTATTAATGCATTTAATTCTATTAATATTAATTACTAGCTTTATGACAATTTATTCAAATAATTAACCCTTAAGCATGATTCTCGTCAAATCACATCAATCTATTCGAACAAGCATACAAAGCATCACAATTATCTCAATAAATCAAACAATTATCTGATATCACACAAGCATCAAAATTGACCTTACACGGTCCCTAATGTCTCCACTAATCCCATCATATCCATAACATCATCATGCATCTCATAAATCTCAAGTTCTTATAATATTGGTCTCATCACATGCTTATCTGTCATCAACCTATTTTGCAACCACTAACAAGCAAGGCAAGTACGCTTATGATGCTCATGAAGCAATAGGAGTTCGAGGTGTGTAATCACTCATTTTTATCCGGTTTGTAAATATTGTTAATATATTAGCATATTAATTAACAGGGTATTATTATTGCATGTATGCATGTTATGTTATATGTTTACTATATATATGTGATTAATAAGTGTAAAACATGTACGTGATATGTGTAAGTGCATGCGTATTATACGTATCATGTATGTGTAGGTGTTGGTATATGTGTACCATATGTATGTTTATATTTTGTACATGTATTGTTTGCACATGTATAATATATATGAACAAAAGTATGTGTTTGTATTTAAAATCATGTAATATGTATGTTGATTTGTATACACGTATGGCATTCTATATGTATTTAGCTTAATGCCATTGTTGTTGTTATTTGTATGTATATGTATTATTATTAGCAATATTAGTTATTATTAGTGGTATTATTGGGTTAGAGTTAAAATGGATCTGTAAATATAAAAAAAACCATATAAGTTATTATTAAATGCCTAGTCCAATATATTACAAGGTCCATTATAGTTTATAAAAAAATGAAATTCTAAATTATTAAATTATTTTAAATTATTATTTATTATATTTAATATTTAACTTAAATTAAATTTTAATTTTAAATAATAATATATAAATAATAACATATATAAATAATAAATAAGATACTTGCAGCCGTCACCCTCCCAACCGTTGGATCAAGATTTGATCCAACGGTCCAGATGACACTAAGATGATACAGCTGGCACGCGTGTAATTCACCCCCAGGGTTGCTCGTCTCCCACTCGCGCACGTGGCATGATCCGGGACCACCACGTCACCCTGTAGAATGCATCAGGGGTGTCGATCTTCAGGAAATCCTAACCATTGGATCAGATCTGATCCAACGGCCAGGAACGCATCTGGCCGAAGATACCACCACCATACCTCCTCCACGCCGTCGTACCAACCACCATGCTCAGATGCACCAAAAATGAAAATGCAGGGTGTCAGTACCAAATCGAACAAGAAATGTATTGTATTTTATATTCTACCGAAAAACTAGAGGAAAAAATGAGCATATATGTAATCAGATCTACCCTCTTTTAAAGGGGGGTTTTACCAGATCGAAAAAAAAACCACATTCGAAATAAAAAAAAGGGGAACTAAGTTTCAGTGGTAACTTCCTGTCTTCTTTCTCCCCTTCATCTCATGCATGTAAGAGAAACGTTCTGAAAAAGCAAAAAGAGAAGTTTTACCTTTGTTGTGTGTATCTCGCTGGAGATAAGCCCTAAAGGGGTGAGCCACGGTTGGACTCGAAATAACAAAACGAGTTCTATTTTTTTGAGGTTTTTAAAACACAAGGAGTCTTTGTTTCGGGGGGTTTCGTTGTTGAACCGCCGCGGTTTGGGACGGCTTGAGGTGGTTGTGCCGCCGAACCTCGCCTGAGACCGGCGGAGTGCGGCGGTTCATATTCTTTTGGGCGGCCGTCTCTCTGGAAAAATGAGAAGGGAGATGCCTCTCTCTATTTAGGGTTAGAAAAAAATTGAAGAAATGAAAGGGGGAACTGATTTTTTGTGTTTTATAGATCAGAAATAAATTGTTTCCTGGTCAAATTACTTCATAAATCCTCCCTTACAGCCGGTATTTTCAATTCTGTCTTCCCCCCGGTATATTTACAGCCTTAATCCCCTTCCTTTTTAAAACTTTTCAATCTGGTCCTTAAATTAAGCAGATTCTGAGTTTGAATGATGAAATTACCGCATCAGTCATTCCGCGTTTTCAATGTTTTCAAAGCTATCTTGTCGCATGGGTTTATTACAAGTTTGGTCCTCGCAAGTTGATTCCATTTTACAATTCGATCTTTAAATATGCCTTTTGTTCTTTTAATTTTTGCCCTCTATTTTTCTTGTTAATGCAATTCGGTCCTCTTTCATGTTTAGATGTTGATGTCCTTTTTATCATGTTTTAACACGTTCATGTCATTCATTTGGTGCTTGTATGTGTTTTATAGCATGATTAATTTATGTCTTTGTAACATGTGTATTAAAGTATGGTATATCTCGTTTCCATGTCTTATTTTATCTATTCATGTCGTATATACATTTGTCTCGTGCTATGTTTCAGTTTAGTTAGTATGTATGTTTGTGCGTACCCTTTTTTATCTCTTTTGTCTTTAGGTTATATGTTTGTTTTTTTTACAATGTGTTGTTTTATTGTATTGTGACGGGTGCCAAAAAAATGCCATGTGTATGTTTTAATTGTATTATCATGACATTGATGTTTCATTAATCTAGCATCATGTTATTTATATCATGCACGTGTTCTAGCTGTGTATTGTATTTATGTAGCTAGGCATGTTAGATTTAATTAATTAATTTTGGAAATCATGTTCTTCCTTTTTTGTGTTTATGCGCATGTTTTTTATTATTGTGATATATTATGTTCATGCATTTAATTATTTTGTTTAAATTTTGTAATATTCATATTTTTATGTCCCTTAAATTGTCATGTTAATGTGATTTGTTTGTTTTATATTTTGCTTCTTAAGATTGCATCTCGAGATTTATAAATTGTAATGCGGTGCCTTTTTATTCGAGCGTAAACGGGGCCAGTATCAGGCGTAGTAATAGTGGTTGCGTGTTCATTCTCGGATAACGGGGCCTTTAAAATCTACTCGCACTTATAACCGAATCTTAACTTAATCGTCACTTTAATCCGGAATGTTTAATTTTAATAAAGCAGTAATTATTAAAGTACCAATTTTGGACGGTGTGGGGGTGTTAATCCTTCCCCATCCGTAACCGACTCCCGAACCCAAAGTTTTTGAATCTCTGGTTTTATGGTGTCCGGCCTACCTAAGTGGCCGGTGGCGACTCCAATTTCTAAATAAAATACGGTTTTCAAAACCCCCACGAAATAAACATTTTATACCCGAAAAACCACAAACACTTCAAAACTTCGTTTTTCTAGCGAAAAGGATATCGCTACAGATGGCGACTCTGCTGGGGACCATTTTTGTTTTTTTCAAAAACAAATGAGAGTCAAGCTTTTTAAATAATTACCACTTTAATAATATTAGAAATTCTGGATTAAAGTGACTATTAAATTAATATTTGGTTGTAATTGCACGTTTATTTTAACGCATTTAAAATTTGGCATATAAACCTGTCCTTTTAAGTGGGGGGAAACGCTAATGCTTTCGTGGAGATATCGTTCTCCCGTGTAGGCCCTAGCAAGTATTCTTCGAGGCTCGAGTACCTTATGCTTTCGTAAGGATATCGTTCCTTCGTGCAGGCATAAGCGAATGGCTGAATTGAACCCGGTTGAAAGGAGCCTATAATGGGTGATGATCGGGGGCCTTGCTACTCTTAGTAGAGGACAGCGAGGACAATTCGGGTACCTCCTAGAACCAAAACTGCATGTAGAGAACACATAGAAACCCACCATGTTAGAGCCATGCGGATAACCTAGGCGTCTTAGACGAAATATAAATAGGATTGCCTTGTTTGTTTATCGCATTTAATTTGCCCTTTTATTATGTATTTATCATTTTTGTCTGGTACTGACTTGTTTTCCTTTTTTGTTTTGTCTTTTGCATATCATCGCATTCGCATTACACAATGCATTGATTCCCGAGTGGTTTCTCCCATAATAGAAGATTGTTCATGAAGGACCAAAGGTTCTTTGACCTGAAGGAAGGGGGTCTAGTTCCAGAGTTCCATCCCTAGACTAGGCTAGGGACAGCAGAAGAATGATCGTCTAGGGACTCAAGAACAGATTCAGTAAGCAGTGTCAGTTCTGGTAACAAGCAAGATGAAATACAAGAACTAAAGAAGCAGATGCCCGAGATGATGGACCAGATGAATGCTATGATGAAAGGCAAGCAGCATGTCGAACTCAGAAAAGATTCGATCGACGATCAAAATATGGAACAAAATGGTCAGAATGTCGAGACAGACAACACCATTAAATACGACAAATCGAATCACTTTGTGATCTATCTCAAGAAGCAGACAAGTGGCATATCTGGGTAGATACCAAGGGAACAGAGGCAAAAATAGGGGAAGCTCGAGAATCCAATGACATCAGAAGGCATTATCCTATACCCATGATATACACCGAGTTACTTCTGTTGCTTGTCGAAAGGAGTCTTATCATACCAGTGAAGTCTGTACCAAGGAAACCTCCTTATCCGAAGGGTTACAACAGTCGTGTCTGGTGTAGCTACCACATAGGCGATTCGAGTCATCACACTGAAAATTGTAGGGCCCCGAAGAACAGAGTTCAAGATCTTATCAGAGTGGGAGTTTTGGGTTTCGAAGACGGACAACCTCGATTCTACAACGAGCCAGTCGTTGCCCGAAGGGCAAAGTCGAAGGAGGGTCAATACCCAGCCCAAGGTTTGGGTAACACAGAAGTGGATCACTCAAGCGGGAAAAATTTAGGAGTCAAGAATAAAAGCGTCTCAGAAGATGAACTTGCACGAAGTACGGCCAGCTCGAGCATGAGAGGCACGATCTGAGCATGAAATTGAAGAGTGTACAAGACGAGTACCAGAAGCTGCACTTTGAATTCAAGAATGTCGGCCTGGGTGACACCGCTAAAGAGTGGATCAATGGTATGATTCGGTTGAGGAACGATTCATAACGTTGGAAGCAGGAATGCAAGAATAGTAAGAATAAGGTCAGATCATTATCACAGAAGCTGAAAGAAGCTGAGAGCCAACGCGACATCCTCTAAAATGAGTTGGAAAGCAGTCTGGCCATGGATGATATCCTGAAATCAAGTCTGCAGCAGGAAAGGAATGAATCACAAGCCTTTCAAATGGAAAATGCAGCACTCAAAGAACAAATAGCGAGGCTCGAGACTTCTTTACGTACCAGCGGGATCCGTGCTGGGGTAGTGATCGTTAAGCTACAAAAGGCCGAGTAAACAATACAGGAGAAAGACTGAGACATGAAGATGGTTACAACTCAAGCCCGACAAGTAGCTCAACATGTAGCAGATTTAGCTGATGCAGCAGCGCCGATAAGCCAGAATATGGATCCAGTATTGGACCGCGCAAGAAAGCTGACAGGACTATTAAATGAGATCAAGAAACTAGGTGCCAGGGCTCACCGCTATCTGTAAACCCCTAATACCGGATGTAATGAAACCTTTTGGTCTGAATGAAAGATGTCATATAGGGACAAATCACTTGCGGAATCGATGCCTTATTGCATTCATGCATTGCATTTGCATCACGTCCTTTACTTTGTTTAATAATTTTATCATCTCATGGCACTTCATCATTTAATACTTGGGGTTCGATGGCAGAATTAGTTGGAAAATGGAACGAACCGAAGAGTCGAGGCTTGACCAGCTAGAAGAAATAATCGAGAAAGAGCTGAAGAAAAAAGAAAAGATAAATGTTTTCAATACGAGGGAACTCTGCCTAGTCCCTGATTTGGTTATTCCTCTAGATTTCAAGGTTCCCAGATTTGCGTAGTATGACGGAACCAGCTGCCCGAAGATTCACTTAACCATGTTCTGTAGAAAATGGAGGGATACATGAAGAATGAAGAGTTGTTGCTCCACCACTTCCACGATAGCCTAACGGGACCTGCAACAGTGTGGTATAACCGTTTGAACAGAAACCAAGTTAGGTCACAGGGTGACCTCACTAATGCCTTCTTGAGTCAATACAAATATGCTTTAGATTTAGCGCCTTATCGTCAGTTTCTTCAGAATGAGAAAATAAGACCAAATGAAAGCTTCAGGGAATATGCACTAAGGTGGCGATGTTTGGCGACCCAAGCCCAACCTCCTATAGCGGAAGAAGAGTTGACTCCCTTGTTCCATGCAACGCTTCCCTCTCATTTCTTCGATGTGATGTTGGAGAAATCGAGAAATAGATTCGAAGATTTCATGACGATTGGAGAGAGGATAGAATACGCAATCAAAGAAGGAAAATTGGGGTCTAAGTCTAAGGACTGAATCGAAGATAAGATAGATAAATACAGAGAGGTAAATGAGTGACATCTCCAGGGTTCACGTGACCGTAAAAGAAGAAGACAAACTGACACATCGAGGTCATCAAGGAAAATTCCTCGGGTGAGCGCAAATTTGGAAGTGTTCAGAACATCTATCTCGGACATTTGGCCTCATTTGGTAGGGGTCACTATCTTGCTCCTAGGCCGATGAAGATTGCACCTGATCCGTCTGCCCATAGTTTTGACTCGAATAGTACATGCGAATTCCATATGGGGGCACCGGGGCATCCCACTAGAAAATGTAGACCTTTATTGGAGGAAATTAAGAAGCTGATCAATGATGGAACCGTGACACAAGAGTTGATCCAGCAGTGGAAGACCAAGGATGAGGGGCAAGTCTGCATAGTGCTGAGGAAGCCAGAGATATCTCTACATTAAAAGACTTCCCTGAAGTAATGCAAGGAATCAACTTTACTATTTGTGGCCCACATATGGTAAAGATCTTTTGTGAAGGGGCATGTTTGTTGATTTTTATTCCAATGAAGAACACATTTCGCTTAACATATAATGTTCTTGAAAGCACATAGATGTATATTTTCTTGTCGTTGTATGACACTGGATATCAATTGCAAGATATGACATTAGATAGATGTTGTGACAACGATGGGGTGCGATCTTCCCTACCAGACTCTGGTCAGCAAAGCGAGATTACTACTCTTTCGATGATGTTCAAGGACGAAAAAGCTCCAAATGTCAACCATGTAGAGTTGCTTGAAATTGAAACTCTAGGCATAATCTTCTAGGTAGTAAAGAAGTAAAAATAAGAATTAAAAAAGGGGAAGAATTGAAGAAAAAAAAAGAAAAGAAAAGAGAAAGAAAAAGAAAAGAGTAATAAAAAGCACTCCTATGTTCGAAACCTGGTAATAGGCTTGTTCGGATAAGAGTGTGGGAATTTTGGGGCACTCCGCTGAAGCGATAAGGTGGAGATACATCATCCAATTCAAGAAACCTTAGCTTCATGAGTGATGGTAATATTTTCAAATCGTGACTATGCCGAGTAACTTGGGGCAATGTTGTTTGCTCCATCGTTGTCCTCAAAACAAAGGACTATGACGAATTGATTTCCTCAAATAATGATAAAAGCGTAAAAATAAAAAAGAAAAAAAGAAAATGAGAAAATGAAGAAAAAAGGAAAATGAAAAATGAAAAATGAAAAATGATGAGAAATGAAGAGAAAAGAAAAGAGAGAAAAATAGACGATGGCATAGGTAAAATTAAAAATCGAACCGCCTAGAACTCTATTCTTAGAGTAATATTTCTGCGCTCGAGTGGTCATACAAGCCCACCCTTTTTGGGGGCAGAGCAAGTAATGAGAATTGAGAAAGAGTAGTATTCTGCAGCAACGCGGTAGTTGTGATGATGAACTGAGTCACCAGGGAAGACTTCACATCCTTGAATTACTGAGTGGTTGAATCTAAGCCGTTCATGCACTTGATATCCAGAGCTCTTATGTTGTGTTTTCAAGATCTTGTTTGTTAATCTAAATGATACCTTTCAGTGGAATGTCAATCAACAAATTGACAATCTAAAGCAACAAAGATTTCCATGTATTACTTCAGGGACAAGATCCAGAACACAAGGCTGCAGATATTATTGGAGCACCTAACCAGAAACGACCCCACAATGCATAGAATAAAGATGATGACAGGAGCATAGGTGTCAGACAGCTTAAGAACAAGAAGCGGGTTTCAGCCATGATGTCTGGGTGGTTCAAGAAAATGAAGGACAAAACAAGACAAGAATGAGCTTACAAAGTATAGGGGACGGTAAAAGGTAAACATTGAGTCTCCAAATGATTAAGCACAAGGATCGAGAAATGGTTCCCGTCCAAAGGCAGCAAGAAGATTGAGGTTAAGTTTGGAATATAGAAGCATTTTACTCACCCGATTGCGAAACTAACAAATACTCAAGATGTCGGGTCAAAGGAATTGGAAGGTAGCCGAGCTCATGATCGAGTGGGGCAATGCAGAACAGGAAGAATGGTAAGAATCTCTGCACAAGCATGATATAGAGTTTGTTTGTGAAGTGGGCAGAGACCCCGAAGAAGAAATGCAAGTGCTCATGCAAAAAAACGAGAGCGGGTACTCACTTAACAAAATTTGACAGAAATGAAGATCAAAACTGAGCATACTGCAAAAAGAAAGGAAACAGAGAAATCCGAAGAATGACTTTTCAGGGCATAGGATTTTAAAACATGTCTAAAAATAAAAAGAAAAAAAGAAAGAAAAAAGAAAAAAAAAGAATTATATCACGAAAGGGTTAAAAGGCATGGATCATATAAATAACTGATCAAAGGGCATACTGCAGCATGAGAGAAGGAAGGGAATTTGATAAATAACCTTCCATGGCGTAAGACTTTAGAACAGAAAAATGATGATAAAAAGAAAAAAAAGAAAAAAAGGAAAAAGAGAAAGGAAAAGAAGAAAAAGAAAAAAAAAGAAAAAGAAAAAAATAAGAAAAAGAAGGAAAAAATAAGAAAAAAGAAACAAGAAGAAGAAGAAGAAAGCACGACATTGCATGCATCATATAGATTGAGGCATGTCAATTTTTGCTTGTTCCTAGACAGGTATTTGAAGAATTGTCAAAGAATTTACTAAAGAAAAGAAAGATCAGCAGCCATAGCGGCGTGAGGCCTAGACATTAAATCCTTCGGGTCATCGATAAGTCATTCGGGCACGATTTTAAGTCCTTCAGGCCACTAATAAGTCTTTCGAGCATGGTGATAAGTCTTTCAGGCCATCAGTAAGTCCTTCGGGCAGGATGCAGCAGCATTAGTAGCGTGAGTCCAGAAAGATCGACAGCCATAGCGGCGTGAGGCCCAGACGTTAAATTCTTCAGGTCATCGGTAAGTCCTTCAGGCACGATGTTAAGTCATTCGGGCCACCACTAAGTCTTTCGAGCATGGTGATAAGTCCTTCGGGCCATCAGTAAGTCCTTCGGGCATGATGCGGTAGCATTAGTAGCGTGAGTCCAGAAAGATCAGCAGCCATAGCGGCGTGAGACCCAGATGTTAAATCCTTCGGGTCATCGGTAAGTCATTCGGGCACGATGTTAAGTCCTTCGGGCCACCAATAAGTCTTTCGAGCAAGGTGATAAGTCCTTCGGGCCATCAGTAAGTCCTTCGGGCATGATGCGACAGCATTAGTAGCGTGAGTCCAGAAAGATCGGCAGCCATAGCGGCGTGAGGCCCAGATGTTAAATCCTTCGGGTCATCGATAAATCCTTCGGGCACGATGTTAAGTCTTTCAGGCCACCAATAAGTCTTTCGAGCATGGTGATAAGTCCTTCGGGCATGATGCGGCAGCATTAGTAGCGTGAGTCCAGAACGATCGGCAGCCATAGCGGCATGAGGCCCAGATGTTGAATCCTTCGGGTCATCAGTAAGTCCTTCGGGCACGGTGTTAAGTCCTTCGGGCTACCATTAAGTCTTTCGAGCATGGTGATAAGTCCTTCGGGCCATCAATAAGTCCTCCAGGCATGATGAGACGGCTTTAGTAGCGTAAATCCAAAGATATCAACAGCCTCGTAAAAAAATAGAAAAGAGAGAGAAGAGAAAAAAAGGACAAAAATAACAAAGAAAGAAGGAAAAATAAAAAAATGAAAAATGACAAAAAGAACAGAGAAAGAAGGAAAAAGAAAAAGGACAAAAAGAAAAAGGACAAAAAGAACAAGGAAAGAAGGAAAGAGAAAAAATGGCAAAGGACAAAAAGAACAGAGAAAGAAGAAAAAGAAGAAAAAGGAAAAGAGAAAAGAAAAATCGAAGACAAAGGTTATATAAAGGAGAAGCCTACGTTTTTGAACCCTCAATAAAAGGCTCCATATAGGAAGAGCCCTAACTGCAGAATCTCAAAGAAGAACCAAAGGTGAAGGAGTTCTATATAGGGAGAACTTACGAGCCTGAAGATTCAGCCGAGGAAAAGCGGAGAGTTCCAGAAGAACACGTGATTCCGAAGTCGTGAGCAGGGAAGTCGGATAAAAATGAGTGCTTTTGGTCTTTGCTTTGTTCTCGTTTCACAAGAACAAGCAAAGAGGGGCAACTGTAATCACTCATTTTTATCCGGTTTGTAAATATTGTTAATATATTAGCATAATAATTAACAGGGTATTATTATTGCATGTATGCATGTTATGTTATATGTTTACTATATATATGTGATTAATGAGTGTAAAACATGTATGTGATATGTGTAAGCGCATGCGTATTATACGTATCATGTATGTGTATGTGTGTAGGTGTTGGTATATGTGTACCATATGTATGTTTATATTTTGTACATGTATTGTTTGCACATGTATAATATATATGAACAAAAGCATGTGTTTGTATTTAAACGGATGTAATATGTATGTTGATTTATATACACGTATGTCATTCTATATGTATTTAGCTTAATGTCATTGTTGTTGTTATTTGTATGTATATGTAATATTATTAGCAATATTAGTTATTATTAGTGGTATTATTGGGTTAGAGTTAAAATGGATCTGTAAATATAAAAAAAACCATATAAGTTATTATTAAATGCCCAGTCTAATATATTACAAGGTCCATTATAGTTTACAAGGCCCATTTTGGCCTGACCCAATATCTTAAAAACCCTAAAAAAACCAAGTCTGATACCCCTTATTTTCCTTGCAGCTGTCACCCTCCCAACCGTTGGATCAAGATTTGATCCAACAGTCCAGATGACACTAAGATGATACAGCTGGCGCGCGTGTAATTCACCCCCGGGTTGCTCGTCTCCCTGCCACGTGGCATGATCTGGGACCAGCACGTCACCCTGTAGAATGCATCAGGGTCGTTGATCTTCAGGAAATCCTAACGTTGGATCAGATCTGATCCAACGGCCAGGAACGCATCTGGCCGAAGACACCACCACCATACCTCCTCCACGCCGCCGTACTAACCATCATGCTCAGATGCACCAAAAATGAAAATACAGGGTGTCAGTACCAAATCGAACAAGACATGTATTGTATTTTATATTCTACCGAAAAACTAGAGGAAAATGAGCATATATATAATCAGATCTACCCTCTTTTAAAGGGTATTTTTACCAGATCGAAAAAAAAACACATTCGAAATAAAAAATGGGGAACTAAGTTTCAGTGGTAACTTCTTGTCTTCTTTCTCCCCTTCATCTCATGCATGTAAGAGAAACGTTCTGAAAAAGCAAAAAGAGAAGTTTTACCTTTGTTGTGTGTATCTCGCTGGCAATAAGCCCTAAAAGGGTGAGCCACGGTTGGATTCGAAATAACAAAATGAGTTCTGTTTTTTGAGGTTTTTAAAACAAAAGGAGTCTTTGTTCCGGGGGGTTTCGTTGTTGAACAGCCGCAATTTGGGACGGCTTGAGGTGGTCGTGCCGCCGAACCTCGCCTGAGACCGGCGGAGTGCGGCGGTTCATATTCTTTTGGGCGGTCGTCTCTCTGGAAAAATGAGAAGGGATAGGCCTCTCTCTATTTAGGGTTAGAAAAAATTGAAAAAATGAAAGGGGGAACTGATTTTTTGTGTTTTATAGATCAGAAATAAATTGTTTCCTGGTCAAATTACTTCATAAATCCTCCGTTACAGCCAGTATTTTCAATTATGTCTTCCCCCGGTATATTTACAGCCTTAATCCCTCTTCCTTTTTAAAACTTTTCAATATGGTCCTTAAATTAAGCAGATTCTGAGTTTGAATGGTGAAATTACCGCATCAGTCATTCCGCGTTTTCAATGTTTTCAAAGCTATCTTGTCGCATGGGTTTATTACAAGTTTGTTCCTCGCAAGTTGATTCCATTTTACAATTCGATCTTTAAATGTGCCTTTTGTTCTTTTAATTTTTGCCCTCTATTTTTCTTGTTAATGCAATTCGGTCCTCTTTCATGTTTAGATGTTGATGTCCTTTTTATCATGTTTTAACACGTTCATGTCATTCATTTGGTGCTTGTATGTGTTTTATAGCATGATTAATTTATGTCTTTGTAACATGTGTATTAAAGTATGGTATATCTCGTTTCCATGTCTTATTTTATCTATTCATGTCGTATATGCATTTGTCTCGTGCTATGTTTCGGTTTAGTTAGTATGTATGTTTGTGCGTACCCTTTTTTTATCTCTTTTGTCTTTAGGTTATATGTTAGTTTTTTTTTTACAATGTGTTGTTTTATTGTATTGTGACGAGTGCAAAAAAATGTCGTGTGTATGTTTTAATTGTATTATCATGAAATTGATGTTCCATTAATCTAGCATCATGTTATTTATATCATGCACGTGTTTTAGCTGTGTATTGTATTTATGTAGCTAGGCATGTTAGATTTAATTAATTAATTTTGGAAAGCATGTTCTTCCTTTTTTGTGTTTATGCGCATGTTTTTTATTATTGTGATATATTATGTTCACGCATTTAATTATTTTGTTTAAATTTTGTAATATTCATATTTTTGTCCCTTAAATTGTCATGTTAATGTGATTTGTTTGTTTTATATTTTGCTTCTTAAGATTGCATCTTGAGATATATAAATTGTCAATGCGGTGCCCTTTTATCCGAGCGTAAACGGGGCCAGTATCAGGCGTAGTAATAGTGGTTGGGTGTTCACTCTCGGATAACGGGGCCTTTAAAATCTACTCGTACTTATAACCGAATCTTAACTTAATCTTCACTTTAATCCGGAAAGTTTAATTTTAATAAAGCGGTAATTATTAAAGTACCAATTTTGGGCGGTGTGGGGGTGCTAATCCTTCCCCATCCGTAACCGACTCCCAAACCCAAAGTTTTTGAATCTCTGGTTTTATTGTGTCCGGCCTACCTAAGTGGCTGGTGGCGACTCCAATTTCTAACTAAAATGATGTTTTCAAAACCCCCACGGAATAAACATTTTATACCCAAAAAACCACAAACACTTCAAAATACTTTTTAGCGAAAAGAGGATATCGCTACAAGGTGTACTAACCTTTAGCCGAAATCACTAAAATCCTCATCCGAGCTTCTCGAATATTTCACTTGATTTGATGTCCAACACCGAATAATCCTCTTATAAAAACGAATGCGAAAACACATTAATCTCATGCATCCCTTATTCAACTTACTAGGTCAAATGCGTAAATATATCTTACTGGGTTAGAATTTGGCGAAACGGATTGGGCCATTGGATCTGGATTGTCGAGAATCCACGGGTAGGGTCTCCCAGAAAACGTCAACGCCAGTCAACGATCAATGCCGATCAACGGTGGCTGACGACGGTAGCTCAGTGAAACGGCCAAACGGCTCGGTCAAATGACTCGATGGCTTGGTCAAACGGCTAGACAGCTCAGCTTGGTCAACCCAATTTAACTTGACTTGATCCGGCTCGGCCCAACTCGATCTGACCCGGTCTAACTCGGTATAATGGTTTCCTAGAAGCATGACCACGCCCACGCGCAGCAAGCGGCACGTGTGGCGTGCCCTGATAGCTGGATGGAGGCGGCCAGCTGCAGATCAGCGTAAAAATGCCTGGGGAGTTCAACCGTGCTGCTCACTCTCAACGACGGCCGGTGGAACGTCCCAAAAAAGCTTCGCCCACTCTTTAATCTCCCCACCCCAGCGAGTGGCGACGACGGACGATGACCGACGACTGCGTCTCAACAAGCTCTTCTCGATGATGTTGACAGTGACACTCCCGACGGCTTGGACGGCAACGAAGATGGGCTTGAATTCTTCAACCTCCCAAAACCCTCTCAACCCTTACTTTTCCCACTTTCATTTTCTCTCTCTTCATAAAAGTCTCCATTTTCCAACCACCCACCAACCTTTTTAAATTTCAAAATCCTCCTCATCCAATTTAATAGGTCAAGCTTAATATCTTTAATTTGTGCATCTAAAATAAAGGCCCATCATTTCGGGTCCAAAACTCGTATTACAAATTCGAATTTTAGATCGTTACAAAGACATTTTCTTTCGAAGCCCACTACAACTCCGAGTAAAATCTATCTTGATCAAAAACCTTTGACGTCGGGGAATAAGATCCCATCGGATAGGCCAAAGGGGTGAAAGACAAAAGATCAACTATTAGGGAAGATAAACAGGCCGCAGAGGAAGACAAAAAAAAAGTAAGAGGGAAAGAGAGAGAGCAGCAAAATAAGAGATAGGAGACCAACCACCAACAGCTACAACAGCTGGCCACCGCTAATGAAACTAGAGATTGAAAAACTAAAGAGAGACGAAAGAGTTATTTCAACTTAGGTTTATCTTGTTAAAATTTGTTACTAAGACTTTTTATATATGTATTTTTTCAAATATTGATGCTAATCTATTTTTTTAGGGTTCGGACCCTATTAACTACAAAACGTGTCGAAAATACTTTATACATGGGAGAATACTTAACTTTGGTACCCTCAAGTGCTTTTTTAAGTTTGGGTAAAACACTAAAAATGTGATTTTTTATTAAATAAAAAAATATTACATTCTCAAAGTAAATGTCGGATTAGAATCATACAAGATGAAGCAACATGAGTATCATTGGTCACTAAAAATCTGAAATCTTTTAATTCATTTGCAAAATAAATGTTGTAACACCCTTAAAATCAATCCAATATTTGTTCGAATTTTCGATGATCAAATTTTTCTTTTCGATAATGAAGTTAAGTCCTCAAACTACTTAGTTTGATTAAATTTGAGACGAGCGTTGGAAAAATATATTTTCGATGAATACAATGGTGACTTTCAAGTCTTGGAATAAGTGTCTAACAAATGAAAGTTTGTTCGAATAAAAGATGATTCGAATTGGGATCAAATTAAAAACTTAAAAATGAAATTGGAAGTTAAATATCGATAAATGAAAAGTTCAGTAACTAAATTAAATAGAATTAAATAGGGAAAGATTTCATGGCTACTTAAGCAATAAGAAATAGTGGAATAACATGAAATCTAGCAAGATAGGTGTCTTGCTACTATGTAATGAAAATGAAAGGAAGGATGACACATTTTACGTGTGTCATGTAATGGTAATTTTAAAATTATATTTTTTTAATAATAAAATAAAATAATAGAAAACCATTAAGGTAAGGTTTCCTTTCACTTGGAATCGGTGGTAAAATGGTGAGGCATTAACAGCACGCATGCATGGCATTTGGAGGGGATATTGATTTATATTTGTGACTAAAATGGCTTGTTTGGAAACCAACACTTGTCCCACTATTGCATGGATGAATTTCTATCTTCCTGTTTTATTTCTACACCGAATGGTTGGGGAAAAAGAAATATAGGATAGCCTTTTCTCTTATTTATTCCATGGGTATAAACCAGATAAGAGGGAGAGATCAAAGAAAGGGGGAATAAAAAGGGAATATCTTAAAATCTTTCTGATCCACCTCCTAAATGGGCGTTAGTGAAGAAATTCTTTGAAATTTATGATTTGGTTGCTTCAAATACCAGGCAACATGTTTATGAACTATTCAAAAAAATAACTTGTTTATGAAATCCCTAATTATTCTGGTTGAATTTCTAAGCTTATGATTTGTTGTTTTGAAGCTCAAAATTGTTGAGGATAAATTAGACCGTAAAAGAAAAAGAAAAGAAAGAAGTTTTGCGTACATGCTTAAGTGTTTGAATTGAGATTGACAATATTTGTGTAATCAAATTGGCATATGTAGTGATTCAAATAGATTGACTGAGAAACTATTTACGTTCACCTATTTAAAATTATATCTTGGTTCTTTAGTTGCTGGAATGTAAATAGAAGAATGATGAAAGCTTGGGAGTTGCATGAATAGCTAAAGTTTAAGTATAGTGTAATCTGCTCAGTATTTATGCTCTGGCAGTAGGTTCAAAAATTCATAGTAAATTCTATAAGTTAAATTATGGAGGAAGCTTCATATGAGAATATCATTTATATGTCTAGATTTATTTGAAACAAACGATAATTTATTTTGAGTCCTGTTTCAAAAGATATGAATTTTTATTCGAAAGTATGTCAGAAAAATTGAAAGCAATTTTCTGCTCTGGACAGTTTTTGTTTCGAAACTTTTATGATTTTTCATAATTTTTGTAGATTTTATTAAATTATGTGGCTTATATCGTTAGAACCGTAGTCGAATCTAGTTTTTATTGGTGTGAGAAAAGTTAAGTTTCAGTGTGTATTCTGTCTTGTAGAGGCAAATCTTTGAAGGTAGCGCAAGCCGCTAAATACCAAAAATAATTGGGTAATAATGAAGGGACAGAATAGAAAGATTTGTAGTGAATTTCTTATTAAATTCTATCTATTAGAAGTTTGATAATAATAGATATGCATTTAGAAAGAGGTAATTGAAATTATTGTTGTGTTTGAAGAGAAAGGAATGCAGTTTTGAAATGTTGGATTATGCAGTCTTATTGTCTCAGTATATGCAGTTTGTTATGCGTTAAAAACAGATTAACAATGTTGTAAAATAGTTCAAACAGTGCAGTATGTATATGGTTAAAACAATATAGTTTTAAGTGATAATACAGAATGAAATTTTAAGTTGTAAGTACAGAATGTGCATGTCTAAGTTATGTAGATTTTTAATGCGGAACGGTTTGTGAATGCTCTTAATTAAACGAAAACAGTTTATGATTGTTGAATGGTTTGAATTTGATTAGATATTAAGTATGATATTGTTTTGGTTGTTACCACATGATAAAATGTTTGAGAACTATGAGTTAGTAAAATATTATGTATGATTTAATGCGTCATTTGTGGTTGCTAATGCATAAAATTGTTTGTTAATTTGAGGTGTATACAATGATATGGAAGATTTCATTAAGGCTGGGAAGGGATTTGATTGAAGCAAGATATGATTGTGGTTCAAGTATTCCATAACTTTGGAATATAAGGTGAGTGTAACTGCATTCATCTCGGATGACACAGAGTCATTTCGACCCTTGTTTCTGTATGTTTGAATTATAAAATGTTTTAGAATTGATTCCATATGATCATTTTTACATAAGGCTCATATAGAGCACATTGGGATGGAATTACATTCATAGCATAACACCATTGGAAGTCTGTTGATTGAGTTGCATTTCATATGCTTAAATGTTTTGCTATGCTACAATGTTATGTGTTTGATAAGATTTGATAAAGATTCTTATAATAAACTTGATTCTTCTTTGAACTCCTAATTAGAGCTAGTTGTTCACTAATCATAAGACGTCAAAAGTTGTCCTTTAAGCCTTAATGCTAAAGAAACCACTGGAATCATAAGGTCAAACAAGAGCTTAATACTCACTGTTCATAAGACATCCGTTAATGATCTCAATCCTTAAAATCATAAGCCTATGAACTTTTAAACTCTCTGGAGCTAAAAGCTCACTTGTCATAATACTAAAAATGTTATAAGTTGCCTAAACAATAGAAGCCCTTGGACGCTTTAGCTTGGTACAACGGTATAGTTGGGACTATGGTCCACGGGCTACAGCTTAGGGGTGACGACCCCATACATGTGATATAATGATGACAATAGGAGGTAACGGGAGAGATGATAAGGAGATTGGCGATAGTTGGCTGGATAGAGAAGAGAAGCTAGGTTTGATATGCTATAACACTAGCCATTGTTTTGTGTTTTGTGTTATGTGTAACTCGTACCAATACTACCTATGTCCAAATTTGATCCAAGGCAAATATTCTAAAAGATATAAACTCTTATACAAATTTAGATATAAACTCTAATTATGAACTCTGATATGAAATCCGATATGAACTCCAGTACCAATACAGATATGAACTCATATACAAACTCTGATAAGAACTCTAAAGAATTTCAAAAAGATTTTGATAAGACCTTGTAAGATTAAGGTATGAAAGCTCTTGAATATCGATAAAGTCTCCATAAGACAAACTAAGTATAAGCTAAGATTAAGATTAAATATTCTATCACTATCATATGCTTTGTTACCTTGAGTTATGACATGACATTATGCTATGTTATCATATGATCACTACCTCACTTAGGCTATTTAAGTCTAATGCATTCATATCATGTATTTTCAGGTTTATGAGAGCTTTTGTGGATCGATCATGGGCTAAAGTTGCAAGTCATTAAGATTCAAGTCTTTTCTGATGTAGTTTGTCCTTCTTAGGCTCCTAGAATGGTGGCATATCAGCATGTATATATGTTTAATTATGGGTTGTATACGAATTTTCTAAGATCAATTATTAGTCTAATGTCACATTTTTTCCTTAATTCAATGGTTTGTAAGGACACTTAAGAAATGACTTTTGTCTATGTTTTAAATTGATGGATGTGTATGTTTGGTGCATAGTTATTGGTTGCTATAGATAATCCTTCGCTGAAAATTACGAATTACAGAATTGAAATTTGTTTATTGATAACTGAAATTAACAAATAGAATGATAGTCATGATTTAATATAAGTTTAGCAATCGATAAGGCATGATATAATTGGTCTAGTTTTGCTTTGTTATGAAATGATAATCTAGTTGTAGAGGGATTTTCTATATGACTATTGACATGATATGGACAAAATGAAAGTATGTATGCTTGATAAAGTTTTGAATTTAAAAGATAAGTTAGGAAGTTTTTGATTGTATTATCAAAGATTGAATTTGTTCAATAATATACCTTGTTTCACAAAGCTCAACTTTGAATTTAAAAGTTAGTAAGTCCTCTAAAATTAACTTAGGATTAAGTTGTATTACTTCTTGATTTAGTGTTATTGTCTTAGTTAAGCATATTATTTCAAATATGTTGGAATATGAATGATAAGAGACTTGTGAATAAATTGCATGATAGTCAATTAAAAGATGAAAACCTTATAGGTTGAATTGTGTAAATCTTGGAAATTATGTTTTGGCATGTCCTACTAATGAATTTTTGAAGCAATAAGTTTTGAAGTTTAAATATGCGAAGTTTTCTAAAAGAATGGTGTAACTAGGTATGATGATGATGTTATATTAAATAGTCTTTGATATGATTAAGTAAAAAAATCATATTTGACATGAATGTTTTGTTAATATCTAAGAAAGATTTTGTAAGCCTGCTATTTTGGAACTTACGATTTCAGTATTCGTTTCTTTGTCCTTTGAGTTGCTTCTGGTAACACCTCTGATCCCGGTTTTCTTCTAGACCGGGTAAGAGATGTTACAGATATTCCTGAGTATTTTTTTTAATGAGACAGTTAGAACCTAGAAATAAAAAAGTACAAATATAAAAATTAATTTCAAATGTATTTCTTTAAAAATGTATAAATGAATAAATTACAATATTTCTATATGACAGAATATATATATTATTTATACTGCGTTTGATTTTATTTATAAAGCAATAATAATTACACATCGATTCAATTATTACATCATGAAAAAATTAGACTAATCAAGTATACTTAAATATTCAATATCTTTTAGTTTAAAGATGATAAAAGATCCAAATAATCTGAACTTTATATAAAAAGACAAAAATAGGTAACAAATCTCGCCCCCGACGAGTAAAATGAAAAACAAATAAATGAAAATTGCATACGGATATTACGAATACACTTCGACTGAAGTTTGATAAATCTTAACTACCAATAATTGAAATAACCATGATCTAATTTGCTCCTCTTTTTGGTTCAACCTCATGTATTAAGCCACGCCACAACCTGCAGTAGTACTAGTATACAATAAAAGTAGATAATTTTTTGGGAAATCAAAATATTACCGAAATCTGGCTTTGCATTTGCCTTTCTTAGTTTTCTGAGCATGATCAAGAGATTAAGCGATTGCTTAACTGATTTGATGAAATAGAAAATTGGGATACCACTCTCAATTCTTGTACAAAACATCATGTAACACACAAACATAATGTTAATCATTGTACCGAAATTATTGTTCGATCGAACGAAGCTCCCAGTTACCCTCACCATCAACAAATCGCAACTCCAAGGCATGGAATGATATTAGAGCAGGACGCTGAAAAAATAAAAAAACAAAACAAAAGAGAGATAGTTATAACATGAAAGAAATAAAAGTTGAAATAGTTCTCACTTTGTAGCAATGTTTGTGTTATGAAGTATTGCATCAAATAATCATACTTTAATATCTACTAGATTGACGATGCTCGAAATAATCCATACATGCATGTTTGCCGTTACTATTTAGTAAAACTATTAAGGATAAAGATAAGATGAGATAAATCTTAGTCAAATCTCATACAAATCCTATCTTATTCTATATCATTCAAATCCTATCTTATCTTTATCTAAATTTTATCTTGTATTTAATATTTGATTTGAATTTTATATTTTATTTCTCTTATCCTTGTATATCCATTTGTAAGCCTATATATAACCTAATTGTAAATATTACGATGTATCAAATATACAAATTTTATACATGGTATTAGAGCCAAGTAGAATTTCTCTACTCATATTTTCCCCTCTCTTTTTTGCTCTTCTTTAAATCAGATCTCATTTCATGGCCTTGTCTTCTACTTCCAATGATCTTGTACATCTTAGTGCATCGGCCAACTTTCCAATCAAACTTACGCCTTCCAACTTTTTTATTTGGCGTCACCAAGTTGAGGCTACTCTCATTGGTATTGGGCTACTCGGTTATATTAATGGCTCACGGCCTTCCCCATTTAAATTTACCAATGTCGCATCAACAATTGTTAATCTTAAATATCTATGATGGTATCGTCGTCATCAAATTCTTATTAGTGCTCTTATTGGCAGTTGTGATGATCAAGTTCAACCACTTATTTCATCTACTTATTTCGTTCAATTGTTGTTGTTCTTCGTGAACGTAACACATCGACAACCATCCTTGAGTTGTCTGAGATCTTAAGTGATCATGAGAGACTCCTTCAAGAATCTGACCATGCTACACCTCTTGCCATGACATATTCTGCGTAGCGGGCTAATTCAAATCACAATTATTCCACCAACCGTTCTCGAGTGAAGGGTGGTCACTCTAGCCATTCGTTTTCTAGTGGCGGTCATAGTTTTGTTCCTCAATCTGGTCATTCTAGACGATGTTGTTTGGGATTGTCGTAAGCTTGTTCGATTTCTTCACAACAATAACTTTTATCAGCAGCCATTGTCTGATTCACTGGTTGTCAATACTGCTACTGATCTTTCATCATCTGATCCTGCTCCTTGGATGTTTGATAGTGGTGCCTCGCATCACACCACAATGACCACTGCGTCTCTTTAGGATATCTCCTCTTATGATGGTCCTAATACAATTCATCTAGGTAATGGTAACTCTTTACTTATATCTCATATCGGACGATGCACTGTTCCTACGGCTACCAAGCCTTTTCTCTCACAAATGTCTCGTATGTTCCTTAGTTAAATACAAATTTAGTGTCAGTTTCGAAATTATGTCAGACTAACCATGTGTCTATTGAATTATTTAACTCTTATTTTCTTGTTAAGGATCGATCCATGGGAATTCCTCTTCTTCGAGGCAATCAAATTGGTGGTGTCTATTATGCTCCACGCTCTTTTTATCCCTAAATCAAATCAGTCAATTGCTTGTCTGTGCATCAGCTACATCACAAGTTTGGTCATCCATCCAATAAAGTCTTATCCTCTATATTACGCACTTGTAATATATCTTATGACCCAACTAGTTTGACAAACTATCATTGTACTTCTTGTCTTATTAATAAGAGTCATAAATTGTCATTTGGTCAAAATACTATGTCAAGCTCTCGTCCTCTTGAATTGCTTTATTCTGATATTTGGAGCACTAAACATGTGTCTTATAATGGATATTCATACTATGTGGTGTTTGTTGATCATTTTACCAAGTATATCTGGCATACCCAATGAAGAAGAAATCTAATGTTGCGGCAATATTTCCTCAATTTAAAAGGCTTGTTAAAAGCTTTTTTCATCAGAACATTGTGTCCCTATTCTCTGATAATTGAGGTGAGTTTGTTAAGCTCTTTCCCATTTTTAATTTGGACGGTATTTCCCACTTTACCTCTTTGCCTCATACTCCGGAACACAATGGGACTGCTGAACGGAGACATTGTCACTTGGTAGAGACTAGACTCTTTCTACTTCACTTTGCATCCCTGCCAACAGAGTATTAGCCTTATGCTTTTCAGGTAGCTACTTATCTTATTAATCAGATGCCAACATTGATACTAGATAATGTCTCGCCTTACCTTCTACTTCATCAACAAGCATTGAACTATGACAAGCTTCAACCATTCGGATGTTTGTGCTTTCCTTGGCTGAGACCATACACAACACATAAACTTGAGCCACGATCCGCTGAATATGTTTTCCTTGGATACTCTGTGATGCAGTCTGCTTATAAATGACTGGAGCTGACCACTAACAGAATCTATGTCTCTCGCCATGTTTGGTTTGTTTCTCACATCTTCTCTTTTTCTACACGATGTGTTCTTTCTATGTCACGGCAACTTGATGCTTCATTGCCTATTATGCCACAGTAACATGTTACTTTATTGCCTACTATGCCACGACAACCTAATGTTTCATTGCCTATTCTGCCACGACAACTTGATGCTTCATTGCCTAATATGCCACAGCAACCTGATGCTTCATTGCCTAGTATGCCACGACAACATGATGATTACATTGTCACACCAGTTCCCTTGGCTAACTTGCCGCGGCAACCTGGTGATCTCTTTGCCACATCAGTTTCCTTGGCTGATCTGCCACAGCAAGATGTTGTCCCTGACTTGCCACAGCAAGATGTTGCCCCTGACTTGCCATAGCAAGATGTCTCCCTTGGCTTGCCACAGCATAATCATCTGCAACAGCGAATTTTCTAGCCAAATCTGAGGTACTTTGGTCCTTCATTTGTTAATGCTACTACATGTCATCCTTTTCCTTCCATATTAGAGCCGAAGATTGTTACTCAAGCTCTCAAATACCCACTATAGAGACAAACCATGGATGATGAGTTTAATGCCTTGATACGCAACCAAACATGAGATCTTGTTCCACGGTCTACACAATCTGTCGTAAGGTGCAAATGGGTATTCCGTGTGAAACAACGTGCTGATGGCTCTATTGATCAATACAAAGCTCGACTAGTAGCAAAAGGGTATTCTTAAGAAGCTGGTCGTGACTATTTTGAGACTTTTAGTCTTGTGATGAAACATGTTACGGTGCGTATTATTTTCACTCCCTCCATCATGCATGGCCCATCAAACAACTTGACATTAATAATGCCTTCTTAAATGGCACCTTACATGAGGAAGTCTATCTAGAACAATCTTCGGGATATGTTGATTCTACTCAACCATCTCATATTTGTCGGTTGCGTAAAGCCTTGTATAGACTCAAGCAGGCCCCGAGGGCATGGTATATTGAACTCTCTCAATTTCTCATTCACTTTAGTTTTACGAAGTCAAAGGCTGATGCCTCCCTATTCATCTATAATGCAAATGGAGTTATTTTATACTTTCTAGTCTACGTGGATGATATTGTGCTTACTAGTAATAACATTGATTTTATTACTCATTTCACCAACATATTATCTACGAAGTTTGCTCTGAAAGATATGGGCTTGCTCATTCATTTTCTTGGCATTGAAGCTATTTCTACTCCAACTGGGTTATTTCTATCTCAGATGCAATGTATCTCTAACATCTTGAGTCAGTTTCAGATGGAAAATGCCAAGACAATTTTCACACCTATGTCCTCCTCCAGCAAACTACCTCTGCTGGAGCCATCCAAGGCAATTGATATTTCTGGGTATCGTCAATTACTTGGTCTCTTTCAGTATCTCACACTTACTCGTCTGGATATTTCCTTTGTTGTGAATCGTCTGTCGCAATACATGCATGGTCCTTCACTTGCACATTGGACAACAGCTAAGCGCATACTGCATTATCTCAAAGGAACATTATACCATGGCATTCTTTTTTGTTCGGCATCTTTCCTTCATCTCACCGCCTTTGCCAATGCAAACTGGGGTGGTTCCTCTACAGACGGTAGATCCACTACTGTATATGCTATTTATCTTGGATCTAATCTTATTTTTTGGAAGTCAGCTCGTTAGAAAACTATTTCTCGTTCCTCCACGGAAGTTGAATATCGTGTTGTGGCAAATGCAACTGTTGAAGTGCTTTGGGTCCAACATCTTCTTCAAGAAATTGTCGTGGCATTACCAAAACCACCATCTCTCTTTTGCGACATTCTCAGTGCCACATATGTTTGCAAAAATCTAGTTTTTCATTCTCGTATGAAGCATCTTGCCCTTGACTGCTTTGTTCGTGACTTAGTTGTTGCGGGTTCCCTACTTGTTCAACACATTCTCTCCAAAGCTCAGATTACGGACACACTCACCAAATCACTTGGTCGGAATCTCTTCCTCCATTTTCGGTCCAAGATTAGTGTCTCTGATGGATCCTCTATCTTGGGGCGTATTAAGGATAAAGATAAGATGAGATAACTCTTAGTCAAATCTCATTCAAATCCTATCTTATCCTATATCTCATTCAAATCCTATTTTATCCTATCTTTATCTAAATCTTATATTGTATTTAATATTTGATTTGTATTTAATATTTGATTTCTCTTATCCTTGTATGTCCATTTGTAAGCCTATATATGCCCCAATTGTAACCATTATGATGTATCAAATATACAAATCCTTTAGGTAAATTACTTGCCTGTGATGAGGTAATAACGATTATACCCAAATCTTTTGTCAATCTATAAAGTTGTTCCTCGACATCGACGCTTGTGGCACTGCCATGGAGAAAAATACAGGTAAATTGGATATCTAGTTAATATTTTTTTAACAAAAAAATATAGGGATTTGACATACTTTGTGCACTCGTCGAGGATACCGAATTTAGGCTTGTGGAAGAACAACCGTACCTAGTAAAATAGAAAGTTCGATATCAAACAACAGGGCTCTTGTCTGGTATAAACAGTGAAAAATGGTGTTGCTTCAACATGTCTTGAAGGTGCACCAAGTTTAGTTTAACTAACCATGCCTAATCTTTGTTGTTCGCCAAGCGAGAGGGTATCTTCCCAATTGAGATTAGCATCCCAGCCAGCTTCATCCCTTTCCAAAAGATAATTCAACCGAACATTTTTTAGAATAATTTTCAAACGTGCATCGAGAATGTTTGTGGTGTCTGCCGATCTTTTACCTGAAATTTTGCATGTTCGTAATTCTCAAAAACAAAAACAAATTTAACATGTTGTTTCAGGGTGAAATCATATAGTAAATCCAAGAAATGGTAACTTTTGACACAAATAGACACAAGAACGGATTTGTCATTCTACCATGCCTTCTAAATTGTTAAATACACCCATGTAATTAGGATTTGAGTATGAGTTCCGGATACAGATATGTGCCTGACACGAGTATGTTCAATCTTTTTTAAGTATTTTCATGTATTCAGAGGCTTGGAGAACTGTATAATCTTGAAGAGTTGGAGGAAGATAGAGATACATACCAATACTCATCTAAATCAAAATTGTTTCTATACCTTTTAACTTGAGAGTCAAGAAAAGTAGGTAAATTAACTCATTCATAGAAATGTCTGAAATATAGGCAACACAAGCAATGTGTTTTCCCATGGTTCAGTAGACCAAAATCACCATTGCATCACAAACTGAAACTTAGGAGATAAGGGAAGCAATGCAACTTGTGCAGGTTACCTTTTCCGTAAAACTTTAGTTCCATCAGCTCTGCTTCCTCGCGAGAGAGTGGATATATGATTTGATCCCTTAAAGTTCCCAAGCATGTATATGGTCGCTGAGGAACATAGAAAATGCCACAACCTGATACATCCTCTTCCTCCTCATCCAAATAGTGGAATGGTTTATAAAGTCTTCCACTCGCAATGGGCCATAGACCTCGAAGTACTCTGAAAACAGAACTTTTTCCGCTACCGTTTGGACCTTATGAGATACAAAGCGTGTCAGATGCAAATCTTCTGTCAAGGAGAACAATAAAGACACATATACTAACCAGTAACAAGCAAGTTTTTCCCGGGTACTACGTCACACGTCAACTGCCTAGCCAATAGCTTCTCTGATGGTGTAATTATATCAACGTTGCTAAAAGAAATAGCATCTTTAGCATAGAGACCGTTCCCATTAGACGGCAACAACTTGTCAGTCCTCAAATCCCCTGGTTAGATGCCAAATCAACTTATCAGTTGTAAAATTCCATTACCAAACAAAGGTATACAAATATTAGGCGAGGAAAAAATATTATATATACCAGACTGAACAGCATCAAGAAGCTCTTCAAGCTCAAAAACTCGGTTGATGTTTCCCGATAGCTCCAGGAACTTTCTGTTCAACTCCATGATGTCACCAAAGGCTAAAAAGCTTTGAGATACGACAGATGCCAGGAATCGTAGTGAATGTCCAAGCTCAAATAGAAAAAGTTGAAGTACTTTCAGAAAGAGAAAAAGGAGGGGGAGAAACCAAAAAGTACTACAAAATCAAGATATCTCACTTTGAGTTGAAACTAAGGATAGGTCTCCCTTGTGATCCAAGGTATATAATAAACTCAAACCCCAAGTAACTATATGTGGAAGCTATTTCGTAACAAAATCATCAAGCATACCAAACATCCATTTCTTCTTCAAAAGTATCGAAGAGTGATCAAGAAGCTCCGTAAATCTTGACTCAACCATCTGTTAATACAAGAAACACAGAATTAGGGAAGAACTGGTGCCAATGATCCATGCAAAAATTACTACAGAAGGATTTCATGCATAGATCAAATTATACGGTCATGTCCTCGTCATTTCACAGCAAAACATTCCTTTTATATGATATAAAAAAGAGAGAGGAGATCAACAATGAAACTGTATCTTCCTTTGAAACAATAAGCTGGAAAAACATTAGTACACAACTTATTTTAATTACATACGGAACCTGCAACATGTAGATATGAACATTACGAAAAGTTCGTTCATTCCTTTAGGGTTCAGCCAGGCATGTAAAACTTAAAGTATGGTTGTGCAAATATTGTAGAAACTGGTGTAAAACTGTAAGTTTCACTCTACTTTTATTCACCATAATATAGGATATATATACAAGTAAAAAATCCCTAAATTAGGTAACAAATAAATAAAATATAAATCCCTAAGATTAAGCCCCATAATCTGCCTAATAATTTGTCTAAGATACAGCAAAGAGATAAGGTCTTATCCTTATCTTGAATTACAGATACATACTCACACTCCCCCTCAAGTTGGTGTGTATACATTGTATAGGCCCAACTTGGACAAAAACTTATCAAAGACTGGTTTGGATAGTGCTTTAGTGAGCACATCTGCAAGTTGTTCTTCGGTAGGAACATGAGTTAAGTTCACAATTCCACAATTCACTTTTTCAGCAATAAAATGTCTGTCGATCTCCACATGCTTGGTACGATCATGATGGACTGGATTCTTTGCGATCCAATAGCAGATCGATTATCACCAAGATCTCTAGTTTCCCTTCATGCTCTATATTTAACTCTCTTAGAAGTCTTAGCAACCATATTCCTTCACAAATTCCCAATGCTAAGGCTTTATACTCTGCTCAAAGATCGCTCCTAGAAACAACAAATCTGCTTTTACTCCTCCAAGTAACTAAGTTGCCCCATATAAAAGAGCAGTATCCACTAGTCGACCTTCTATCAGTAACTTCACTGGCCCAGCTAGAATCTGTAAATAATTTTACAGTTCTATCTTCAGTTTTCTTGAAGAATAATCCATGTCCAGGAGTACCTTTCAGATACCTTAGAATTCTGTTTGCAGCTTCTAAATGCCCTTCTCTAGGATTAGTCATATGCTGACTAATTACATTGACAGGAAAGGAAATATCTGGTCTGGTCAGAGATAAGTAAATGAGTTTTCCCACTAGTCTTTGAAACTGACCTTTATCAACCTCAGCTCCCATTTCTTCTCCTTTGAGCTTCGAGCCAGCTTCCATAGGAGTATCAGCAGGTTTACACCCCAGCATACCAGCCTCTGAGAGTAAATCCAGTACATATTTTCTCTGGTTTATTACCAGACCCTTGCTCGATCTAGCAACCTCCATGCCTAGGAAATATCTGAGTTTCCCTAGGTCTTTTGTTTCGAATTCTTTGCTCAATAAGTTCTTCAACTGACTGATTCCACCTTCATCATCTCCTGTCACTACAATGTCATCAACATATACAATGAGGATAACTTTCTTCCTATTGAAAGATGCTTTAACAAACAAAGTATGATCTGCTTGACACTGTTTATATCCATTCTCTCTAAGGACTTTTGTGAATCTGTCAAACCAAGCCCTAGGTGACTGCTTCAAACCATAGAGAGATTTCTCCAGTTTACAAACCTTCTGACTTCCTAACTCAGACTTCATCCCAGGTGGCATTCTCATGTAGACCTCTTCTTCTAATTTGCCATTCAAGAAGGCATTTTTTATGTCAAGTTGGTGAAGATTCAGTCTTTGTTTACAGCAAGACTAAGAAGTACTCGAACAGTGTTTAGTTTTGCTACAGGTGTAAAAGTTTCATTATAGTCAATACCATAGGTTTGTGTAAAGCCCTTGGCTACAAGCCTGGCCTTGTACCTTTCTATGCTGCCATCTGAGTTATACTTTATTGCAAAGACCCACTTACTGCCAACTGGTTTTTTACCATGTGGTAAATCAGTAACAGTCCAAGTGCCATTTTTCTCAAGTGCTTGAATTTCTTCTTCAACAGCCTTCTTCCATCTAGAGTCTTTTAGGGCATCATCAATTGTTTTGGGAATCTCCTCCTTATCAACGCAAGCTGTAAAGGTCTTAAAAGAGGGCATTAACTTTCCATAGGCAACATACTTCTGAATAGGATACTTTGTACATTGTCTAACCCCTTTTCTCTTAGCAATAGGTAAAATTTCCATATCAAATAAAGAAGGAGAAATTTCATTACCTCCATCATCCTCCAAGGCAGCTGGACTCAATTCCAACTCTCGGCAAGTGTCAGATTGCAAAATGGCCTCAGGAATGGTCTTTTTCTTTCTGGTGTAGACACTGAGTTTTTTTGTAGTCTGTGTGTTTTGAGGAATAGTTTTAGGAGGTGAAAGCTGGGAGGCTGCTGGTGAAGGAACATCAACAGGAATAGGAGAATGTACTGGTGTAGTTGATTTAGGTGGAGACTCAATATCATGAGATGCAGTAGGCAGAACATCTGAAGGTATCAAAGAAGATGGGAATGGGTATACCTGATGTTTTAGAGGCTGGAATTCTGTCCAAGTCTCCCCCTGAATTGTAGCTTTGGTAAAATAAGGTTCCTGCTCAAAAAAGGTTACATCCATCGAGACGAAGAATTTTTTAGTAGGAGGGTAGTAACATTTGTAGCCCTTTTTAAGTGAAGAATATCCCACAAAGACACACTTAAGAGCCCTAGGATCTAATTTTGATTTTGAAGGGTCCACATTTTTTACAAAAACAGTGCAGCCAAAAATTCTAAGAGGAAGAACAGAGGAAAGAGGTTTGAAATGAGGATAACTCTCTAAGAAAACAGCCCTTGGTGTCTTGAATTTAAGGACTTTACTCGGCATTCTATTGATAAGATAAGTGGAAGTTAACAAAGCCTCACCCCACAGATATTTTGGTATATGTCCAGAAAATAACAAGGATCTAGTTACCTCTAGTAAATGCCTATTCTTTCTCTCGGCAACTCCATTCTGTTGTGGTGTATCCACACAGGAGCTAATTTGGACAATGCCTTTTTCCTGAAAAAATTTACCCAAAGAAGTAGCAAAGAACTCTCCCCCATTATCGGATTTGAATAGTTGAATTTTACTCTGAAATTGATTTTCAACCATAGTATAAAACCTTTCAAAAATAGATATAGTTTCAAATTTATCTTTCATTAAATAAGTCCATGTCGTCCTACTATGATCATCAATGAAAGAAACAAACCATCGACACCCATTAATATTCTTCACTTTAGAGGGACCCCAAACATCACTATGGATTAAAGCAAAGGGTTGAGAAGATTTATAAGTAGATGGGAGATAAGAGGCTTTCGCTTGTTTAGCAAGAGGACAAATATGGCATTTAAACAACTGTGGTTTTTTATTAATAAATAGAGTAGGAAATAGTTTAGCAAGATAATAAAAACTAGGGTGGCCTAGTCGATAATGCCATAACATAATTTCATCATGCTGCCCTAAAGGAGAAACAGAACTAGTAAAAGCTGAATGAGTTGATTTAGGAGTGCCATAGAGGATATAGAGCCCATTGTGCAATCTAGCATTGCCAATCATTTTCTTCAATCCAAGGGCCTGCAAAATACAACCATTATCATTAAACTTTGAGCAACATTGCAAATCCTTAGAGAGTTTACTCACTGAGAGTAAATTGCAAGTAAGATTTGGTACAAAAAGAACATCCTTAAGGAAAATATCCTTATTAAGAGCAATGAACTGCACCCATGTATAGGGGATACAGACCCGTCTGCAGTTTTAATAGATTGCTTAGAGCATGAGGGTTCAAAGGCAGAAAATAATGTTCTGTTACCAGTCATATGGTCAGATGCTCCTGAGTCAATAATCCACGCTGGAGCATCTTGTGTAGCTAAAAAGGCTGTAGGGAAGAACCCAGTCTGTGTACCTTCTTCTGAACCACATTTGCATTGCTAGTGCCTCTCATGTTGCCAAACATCTTTTGGAGTGTAGCAAGTTGCTCCTCTGAAAAAACACCACTGCTCATTGTACGGATGTGAATGGACTGTGATTCTCATGGTGCTTTCTGTGAAGTAGATCTCCAATCACCAGGCTTGCCATGTAATTTCCAGCACTGTTCCTTCAAGTGGCCCAGTTTTTGCAAAAATCACAAACAGTCTGCCCTTTCTAGTCTTAGTTGAGGAGGAAGACTGAGTAATTAAAGCAGAATCACGGATGTGGGAAGAACAGAAGCATAAAAGACCTTCTCGCTTTCTTCTCTTCTCGACTTCGCAAAGACCTCGCGAATGGAAAGAGGAGGCTTTGTACCAAGAATCCGAGCCTTCACAAAGATCCCAATCAGTGTTGAGACCATTGAGAAATTGAAAGACCCTCCGCTGTGCTTGTATCTTTCTGTACAAAGTTGCATCTTTAGGAGTTTCCCAATCATGTTCTGCATATAGATCAAGTTGCTGCCAAAAGCTTGACAGAGTGTGAAAATACTCGGTAACACTCGCACCATCTTGCTTCAAATTGGACACCCGACTCTCAATGTTAAATAGTTCAGAGGTGTTGTCTGTGTTAGAATAGGTCTCCTGAACAGCTTGCCATATATCCGCTGCTGTTTCAGAAAGGAGAAAAAATGTGTACCAATGTCGTGGACATGGTATTGATTAGCCAAGACATCACCCTACCATTCTCACGCACCCACTTTTCACATCCTGGATCTGTGGGAAGGAGGTTTCTTACTCTCCCTCAAATATAGCCGAGTTTTCCTCGACCAAGAAGGGAAGATTTTGACAGATTGGGACCATGGAAGATAATTATGGCCCAGAAATCGATGGCAAGTGACTGCTGTTCCAGGGAGTTCTGAAAAATCATCGACAGTAAAATGAGGATCTGTCGAAGGAGTAGCCCCAGAGGATGCAGTAGGAGAAACCTGGCTCTGATACCATGTAGAAACTGGTGTAAAACTGTAAGTTTCACTCTACTTTTATTCACCATAATATAGGATATATATACAAGTAAAAAATCCCTAAATTAGGTAACAAATAAATAAAATATAAATCCCTAAGATTAAGCCCCATAATCTGCCTAATAATCTGTCTAAGATACAGCAAAGAGATAAGGTCTTATCCTTATCTTGAATTACAGATACATACTCACAAATATAAATGCAAGGATGAATACAAACTTCGAGTTGCTAACTCATAGATAGGATACTCCCACTTTCTGTCCATTTTTCCACAAGGGACTTCTTTCTTCAGCAACGACAATGAAGGAAACAACAGTTGGTATACAAATAATCAGACATTACAAAATATTCAAGTTACTTACAGCCTTTTCTCGGGCACCTCCTCCAAAGAAAGCAATAGACTCGGCATGAGTCCGCAGTCTTTCGTGCATGAACCTAATTAGCATATGTGATAAGTTATTAGAATGATGTATACAGCAACATTCAGATATTCATAAAATTACATGTACCCATGGGAGAACATATTTTTTTGTATTACATGTCTCCATCATTGCTTTAAAACCAAACAGGTCATGGACTTCAAGAATTTAACAAGACCTAAAGTTCAAAAGTTTAGCAACGCAAAAGTCATAAAGATATGATAACATAAAAAGCCTAAAAATGGTTAACTATTAATTAAAATATAAATATTGCATCTTGAATGTTCAGATCAATCCATTGCATCATATAGACAAGTTTGATCGAAACAAATATCCATCTTTGCAGGTTCTTTATTTTGACATTCTTAGACTTACCTCTATCTTCACAACCTAATCTAACTTCAAGGACTCCCAAATGACCGTCATCTAGGCCAATGAAATAAATATGCCCAAACATCAGTTTTGGACTGTGAGCCTAGCTCAGTTCCTTGCTTCCTATTCAAACTACCAGACCAGTCTTGATTTGAAAACACCAGTTTAAAACAACACTTTTGCATTATACATATTCATGCAAGTATTTCCATGTGTAAGAACATCTAGCATTGTTAGTACTTGGTAGTTAGTATTACTAGCATGGATTCTAAACCGAGACCGAATTACCTGAAAGTTCCCTCAAGTTGTTGTTCTTGACTTGCCAAATTACCAAAATCAGGAGTAACAGTCCTTAGCAAACCTAGACCAAGCAACATGTATGCATACAAAATGCTAACACCCATTTTTCCTGTTAACAGCTTCATTCTCCAGGTGAACCTTATAAATGGCAGCATAGTTAATAATATTTCTTAGAAAGATAAGGGAGAAAGAATGAACATAAATTTTCTTGGATAAATATTTGACAAAAAAATAGTGCTACCATTATAAATCAAGATAATGTACTCACCACAAGATGTCAACAGATGGCTTTACCATTCCAGTAACTGTAGAAAAGCAATTTTCTAGCTTTAGGAAAAACTAATTAACGCATAAAAATAAAGCAGAATTTAAGTTTCTACAGAAAAGAAGAAGAAAACAGAATTGATTTTCTATTATTGAATATTTTCAAAATTACATCACATCACTTTACAAAAATTTATAGACTCAAGTATTGGACTTTAGTTACAATTAGGAGTCCTAAGTACACAAGACATCTAACTCTATCTTTTAGGAAGTAAACTTTAATTTAAACTACTATTTACATGAGGACTCTAACTCTATCTTTAAACTTTAATTTAAACTACTATTTACATAAGGACTCTAACTCTATCGGATAATCTAACACTCCCCTCAAGTTGGAGAATATACATTGTATAATCCCAACTTGAATAGAAACTTGTCGAAAGAAGCTTTTAGTAGTGCTTTTGTAAGTACATCCGCCACTTGTTCTTCTCAGAGGAACATAAGATAAAGAAGCTGTCCCACTAGTAATCTTTTACGAGATAAAATGCCACAATCTCCACATGTTTAGTCCTATCATGGTGGACTGGATTTTTGAGCAATTTGTATGGTGGACTGATTATCACAAAAAATCTCAAACTTCTCATCTTGGTTTACATTTAGCTCCTTCAATAGCTTTAACAACCAAATTCCTTCACACATTCCCAATGCTAAAGCCCTATATTCTGCTTCAAAGATCGCTTCTAGATACAATCGTTTGTTTCTTACTCCTCCAGTCACTAGATTTCCCAAACAAAGGAGCAAGAACCTAGTTGATCTTCTTTCTCACGATTCGTTTGCCCAACTTGAATCAATAAATCTGAACAATCCTTTCTTGAGTCTTTTTAAATAGCAATCCATGCCCCGTGTCCCTTTCAAGTATCTCAAAATTCTAATTGCAGCTTCCATGTGATCTTCCCTTGGATCACCATGTGTTGACTGATAATATTAATCGGAAAAGCAATGTCCGTCAGTTAATGACAAATAAATCAATTTTCCCACTAACCTCTGAAATTTACCCTTATCAACTTTAGGGCTTGTGTCCTCTCTATTGAATTTTAAGCCTGCTTCCATGGGAGTATCAACTGGTTTGCATCCCAACATTCCTGCTTCATTAAGTAGATCAAGAACATATTTTCTCTGGTTTATCACTAGACCTTTGCTCGACCTAGCAACCTCCATGCCTAGAAAGTATCTGAGCTTTCCTAGGTCTTTTGTTTCAAACTGTGTATTTAACAACCCTTTCAAGTGACTTATCTCTTCATCATCATCACCTGTCAGAATAATGTCATCCACATAAACTATTAAAATAACCCTTTTATTGCTAGAGGTTACCTTAATGAAGAGAGTGTGATCTGCCAAGGATTGTTTGTATCCATTTTCTAAAATCACCTTGGTGAATCTGTCAAACCAGGCTCTAGGTGACTGCTTCAAACCATAGATGGATTTATTAAGTCCAAAACTTTCTAATCTCCTTTTATGACTTCAAGCCCAAGGCACTCTTATGTACACTTCTTCTTCCAATTTTCCATTAAGAAAGGCATTCTTAATGTCAAGTTGATGAAGCTTCCATCCTTGTTTACAGCCAAGCTTAAGAGAACTCTAATCAGTATTTAGTTTAGCTACAGGAGCAAAGGTCTCATTATAATCAATTCCATAGGTTTGAGTAAAACCTTGGCCACCAACCTTGCTTTATACCTCTCTGATACTGCCATCGAGTTGTATTTTATGGCGAACACCCATTTGCATCCGATTGGTTTCTTGCCTTGTGGAAGATATGTAATGGTCCAAGTATCATTCTTTTCAAGTGCTTCAATCTCCTCTTTAACAGCCCTTCTCCACTTAGAATCTTTTAGGGCCTCCTCAATAGTGTTAGGTATCTGTTATTTATCTAAGCAAGCTGTAAAGCCTTAAATGATGGCATTAGATTACCATAAGCAACATACCTCTGAATGGGGTGTTTTGTACATTGTCTTACCCCTTTCCTTTTAGCAATAGGCAAATAATCAAATTCAAGTAAATGAGAGGGAATCTCGGCTAGAACATTACCTCCAAAGATTTTCATTGGCAAATCAATTCAAGTCCAATTCTCGGCAAGTGTCGATTGCAAAACAATCTCTGGAATAGTTTTACTGCTTTTCTGTATAAACTTTCAATTGCTTAGGAGGTGAGAGGTTTGTGAGGAAGGTTTAGGTGAATTCTTAGGAGTAGTAACAATAGGTGAAGGATGGGAAGCTGTAGGTGTAATAATAGGTGAAGAAGTAGAAGGGTTTAAAGGAGTATGGGGTTCAAATAACAAAGGATTATTAGTAGGTAATAACTCAAGGTAAAGAAGGATAAACCTGATTGGTAGGAGGCTGAAAAACATCACAATTCTCCTCCGATTTGCAAATAGAGGAAATAAGGTTCTGTTCAAAAAGGTGAGATCCAAGGAAGTAAAAAATTTACGAGAAGGAGGATGATAACATTTGTAGCCCTTCTTAAGTGAAGAATACCCGACCAAGACACACTTCAAGGATCTAGGGTCAAGTTTTGACCTAGAGGGAACATAATCTTTCACAAACACAAAGCAACCAAAAAAACTTTGAAAGGAGAGAATAGAGGACAAAGGTTTAAAATTGGGGTAACTCTCCAAAAAAAACAGCTCTAGGTGTTCTGTATTGCAAAACCTTACTGGGCATTTGATTAATGAGATAGGTTGCAGTTAATAAAGCCTCACCCCACAAATACTTAGGAATATTACTAGTGAACATCAAAGACCTAGTTACCTCCAACAAATGCCTATTTTTCCTTTCTGCAACCCCATTTTGTTGTGGTGTATCCACACAAGTGCTAAGTTGAACAATCCTTTTTTTGTTAAAAAACTCCCCCAAGGACTTGGTAAAATATTCACTCCCATTATCAGATTTGAAGATCTGAATTTTACTTCCAAATTGGGTTTCAACCATATTGTAAAATTTCTCAAAAACAGAGGCTACTTCAGATTTATCCCTTAACAAATATGCCTAAGTTGTTCTACTATGATCATCAATAAAAGTGACAAACCACCTACTACCAGTTACATTCTTCACTCGAGAAGGACCCCAAACATCACTATGAATTAATGAAAAATGATGGGAAGGTTTGTAGGAAGATGGTAAATAGGATGCTTTTGTCTGTTTAGCGAGAGGACATATATGGCATTTAAAAGAACTTGGTTTTCTATTAACAAATAATTCAGGGAATAATTTAGCAAGATAATGAAAATTAGGATGCCCTAACCTAAAATGCCATAACATTATATTATCAATTTGCCCTAAAGAAGTCAAAGAGCAAGAAGTATTTGGTAGGGTAGATGGTTGATTTCCGAGGACATAAAGACCATTTTGCAAGCTAGCGATGCCAAGCATCTTCCTCGAATTCATTGCCTCAAAAAACAAACCAGATTCATGAAATCAGAATGGACACTTCAAATTCTTGGAGAGTTTACTAACAGAGATGAGATTGCAAAGTAGATTAGGCACAAACAAAACATCTTCAAGCAACAAATTATCGTTAATGAGGACTGAGCCACTTCCTTTGATAGGAGAGAAAGAGCCATCGGCTGTTTTAATAGAACTTGTAGAAGATGAATCAAAAAACTAAGGAATAATTCCTGTTACAGTCATGTGATCGGATGCTCCAGAGTCGATGATCCATGCTGATGCACCTTTGGTAGAAAAAGTGCAGAGGAGAACAAGTATTATGTATGCTTGTATCCTCCACGAGGGCTAAATCGCTTCACAAAGTTACTTGTCAACCTGAAATTTCGAAAAAAACTCCAATCCAAAGAGCTGCTCTCTGCTATGGATAGCATCTCAAAGGTTGTCGAAGGGGATCCCATTAAGAATTCTAACTAGGATCGATGTTAGACGATACCATGTAGAAAAGCAATTTTCTAGCTTTAGGAAAAACTAATTAACGCATAAAAATAAAGCAGAATTTAAGTTTCTGCAGAAAAGAAGAAGAAAACATAATTGATTTTCTGTTATTGAATATTTTCAAAAAATTACATCCCTTTACAGTGAATTTATAGACTCAAGTACTGGACTTTAGTTACAATTAGGAGTCCTAAGTACACAAGACATCTAACTCTATCTTTTAGGAAGTAAACGTTAATTTAAACTACTATTTACATGAGGACTCTAACTCTATCTTTAAACTTTAATTTAAACTACTATTTACATAAGGACTCTAACTCTATCGGATAATCTAACAGTAACCAGCCCCGACAAATCAGTAGTTAACTTCTCAAGATCATCAGTTATTCTTTGATCTGCATCAATATTTTTGCTTGACAAGTGAAATACCTACAAGAAGATGCATTTGGTGAGAATTTGGCATCGCTGAATTCTAGGTAATAGTGGTGAAAGCTTTTAACTCTGTCCAATGCCTGCCAAGAACTCAGGCATCACTGTTTCTGAGATAATCAAACCTGGTAAAATGCATTATTTCTTAAGTAGTTCTTTAGCAAATGTTGAGTCAACCTAATCCTCCATCCAAGGGCCAGCGTAGCTGTCAAGTGCCTGTAAACCAAGAAATAGGCTATTTACAAATTATATTCCACTTATAAGGAACAAAACTAGATGTGAAATAAAGCTAGGATGAGTATAAAACTTCTGTGATAAAATAAAAGTCATTTCAAGCAATCAAAACAAAAAAAAATTACTTAAAAAGGAACTCTAAATAGAAAACTGCTGGAATCAACCATGAACTTGTAAAAGCATGACTGACATTCATTGTCTACATTGGCTATAGTTCCCCTCAGAAATTTATAAGCATGTCATGATGTAATGAAAATATAATGAGAATATACATGAACCAAACATATATTAACGAACCACAACAATCTGTAACGAGGAAGTATATATTATTTATTGGTCACAAACCACAAGCAGATGAAAACCAATTCCATTATGTTAGAAAACAGCCTTCTGCATATAAAATAGGCTAGCCAATCTGCACATACTGCAGGAAAAATGTTGAAATACAGAATGAATGACTTAAAATAATCCTCTTAACAGTATAGAACAAAAGGCATACAAATAAAATGCTACAAATCTTTTTAGTTGATGCTGCAATTTCTCCTCTTCAGAAAATAATCAGAATTTAGAACTTATTAAGGAAGCACAGTAAAACAGAATTCTTTTCACAAAAAGCAATTTCAGTACTTCAAAAAAGAGAGAAAACCTTCTTTAGACCTCAAGAACATGTAGACCGGGACCTTGGGGGGGTGTTCATTCATACCAAAACACACATATGGTATCAATTTCTCTTATGAGGGTTAGGAGGTACATTCCACTAGCACTAAATCAACGATATTAGCTGACCAGTAATCAGGGAAAAAATACATGTGCACATGCCTATACTTCAGATAAGTGAAATATCACAAAAGTAAAATAACACTGTTAATATTAGCACCGACTCGAAAAACAGTTTAACTGATAAATCTTCTCTATTTGTATTTCTGGCTTTTGGTTAAAGTATTTCATATATAGGTCACAATGAAATAGAAAAAAGTTACCTCAATGAAGGAGCAATGAAAGCAGATGCAACACTTTGAAGGACACTTGTACCCATTAATCGTATAAATCCTGCCTTATCCTGCTGCAAGACGTACTTCACAGTCCTTCCTGAGAATTGATGCATTTAAGTAAAAGTACAAACAATCTCTCCGATTTTAACATGGATAAGAAGTAGAAGAATATATTTCAATTACCATTTAACAATGCAATCCGATCTGATAACCATGTTCTCATGACAACAAGAAAAGCAACTACAAGTAGTTGAGCTCCTTGTTTGTCAAACACGGTAGGTACCTGAAACACAAGAATTTAAGGTTGCAGATAGAATTTATAAACTTGTCTTGGTGGATGAGAACAATGCGTGCTCATTGCCGAAATTTAGGATTCCTTGCACCAGGTTTACTAGAATCAAACATTGAAGATAAGTAAAATATCACAAAAATCAATGTTACATCTGAGAATATTTAGACAAAGGTGGTCAAATCCATCATTACTAATCAATGATAGGCAAATAATCCTTTAAGTGTACACGATCAATTCCTTCAAATAAAGAAAAGGCAGTTCCAAATCATACCAGTACTTTAAACATGGCAGCTACCCTCAATGGCAGCACTCTTGGAACCCTCTGGAGTTGAGGAAGCACATGGAACTTAACATCATGACTCGAAGTGGGTGATGCTGTTATCAGGTCTGATACATATGACTGTGTCTGTCGATTTGAGAATGCAAAGTCCTGGACAAATTTATTAAAAATTTTGCAGTCAGCAAAAACAGGTCCAATGGAACAAAATAATGCACATGAAAACTAAGTTTCAGAAAATTTAAGACCTTTTTAGCTGCAGTGAACGCCCGTTGAACAGTAATTGCATCATTTTGGCGGTCTGTCGCAGAAAGTTCAGTCAAATCAATCTCACCTTCACTTTGTAATGAGGAATCCTCCCTGCAGGTGCTTAGAAGTTCAGTTAACACCCTCAAAAAATTGGTAAGATATGCAATCACAACAAAATTATTCTTTGTACCTTCTGTAATGAACTTTCCATCCCCCTTCCCCATCCAAGGATAAAACCACATCATAAAATGCAACTAGTGCCGGACGATGTGATATGGTTATGCATGATGTAACCATAGCTCTAATTTTAGCACAAAATCTTTCCTCCATATCAGTTGTCACAGCACTTGTGCACTCATCTAGAATTGCAAACTTTGGTTTATGGTAGAACAACCTAGCCATTCCCAATTTCTGTTGCTCCCCAAGAGAGAGTTCATCTCCCCAGTTAACCACTTTCTCGAATGGGTAACGATCCAATAGGTATTCAAGGTCAACCTGAATAAACAACTAAGTGAAGAATTATTCTGAAAGTAGCCAATAAAACTCAGAAAAAAATAGAAAGCACCAATACAACTTTAAGAAATAGAAAAGAAATGTCATGAGATGAAACTAATACATTTCTCAACAACTCCACCATTCCACTATGTGTAAGAGGTTCAATCTCCTGATCGGCTGTAAGAGGATAGATTAACTGGTCGCAGAGGGTTCCGACAGCAGTGTATGGTCTTTGGGGCACATAGAATATTTCTTTATTAAGATCAGAACCAACTCCAGGTTTCACAATATGGCCAGATACCAGTGGCCAAAGGCCACCTAAAACCCGGAAAGGGAACTCTTCCCACTGCCATTTGGACCTTCAGAAAAGAAAAGGCAAGATATTTTTATTGGCCTAAAAATCACAACACGTCCTTGCAACTCTTTCAAACAGGATCTACTTAAATTTGGGAAACATGAATATAAAGAAAGATAGCATAATTATAAATTAATATACACAGATAAACCAAGAGTGCTTGTACAAAACACACATATAAGGAGCAACCAAGACTTCTGTAGTCCATGAAAAATTACATATGCGAGGATATTAACACTTGGCAAAAGTTAAAAGCAGGTAACATTGCCCAAGGGTTAATGGGGTTGAACAGGTGAGAGATAGTACATTCTCCGTCTCCACCCCATCGTTGCTCTAGCACTAAATCATATATTCAGGCCTATTCCTTTTACTTAAAGCTAAAGCAAAGGATTCTAAATTGGAAAATAAGAATCATATCTCGAGGATTACAAACTCAATGTTAACCCTTGATTACAAAACTTGCTGTGAAGAATTCCTATATAACACAATGTATAAATGATAACTCTCATTTCCAATAAAAGCTCACTACATTTCCTCTACATTAATAGAAATGAATGAAGCAAAATAGAAGCATGTCAAAAAGATGAGTTGATGATTGCAGAAGGCATCTTAAAAAGTAATAATGTAAATCACAATATGTTCCAGCAAAAAAAAACCTGTAATTAAAAGATTGGATCCTGATTCAACCCTCAGAGAGAGATCCTTCACCAAAACATTCCCAGTTGGAGTGACAACCTGGATAGCATTATATCTATAAGAAAGGGGGGGGGGATATGGCAAACGAATATTAAGAATCAAAAATTGTTCCATATAATCTCAAATACCTTGACACCAGAAAACTCAACATAATTACCTTCAGTCAAGTAGTTCCTACATGCAGCTCTTTGCAGGGATGCTTTTTTATCATCCGCACATAGCTCTTTTGATATAAGCATCAACTCATGAATGCGGTCAGCATAACCACTGGAAGATTTTAAAAGAAATAACAGTAAGAATAAAACATAAGTTACTAGATGAACCACGAATCTCTCTCAAGTTCCTTGCAACAATCAATAACTATTACAGAATGGCAATATTTTCATCATGAATTTGAAGAATGGCTACGATAATATAACAGAGGTTTTTCAGAAAGTGCTTAATTTTCATCTCTGTCTCGCTCAAGCTGTCTCCTATAATAAAGCGCAGCTATTGCCGAATGTGCAATATATCCATCATGAATATTATGAATATTCGAAGGAGGTTGCTCAGAAATACCTGAGACGATTTATCCGTCTTGAACTTATAGAAAGGGTTCCCAAGGCCAAAAATAGTGAGATTACAACACTGATGTGATATCTTAAATTGCTAAACATTTCTGCCCGTCCCAGTGTTGAAGTGTTAGGTCTAAGATGGCCAGCAAAGAAAGGCTCAATAATCAAGACAACAACAAAAGTAGCAGCAAGGTACTTCAATAAGAAATCTTGAATCATGTCAAACCACCAATGGTCATGATATACGACCCTCAAGTGTCTAACAAGAGTCTTAAACTTCTGCTGAATATAACTATGTTCTCTACTTTCTCCACCGTAAAATGCTATACTTTCTGAATGGACCCTTAACCTCGAATGAAGCTGTCTGTATTCTCCTTCCAACTGCTGCTCTTTGGACATTAGTTTTCCAAAAGCAGGAGAGAAGTTTTTTATAGCAGCTCCTGCTCCCAAAATAAAACCCTATAAAGCATCAAAATTTGTTAGTCTGAGTGTCTGACAACTAGGCATTATGGTAATAGCAAATCGGCAGAGCATTTTCCAGACAAAGAATTACCAATATCCAGAAAAAGTATTTTGGGCCAGCATAAGAACAAAAACACCAAGTATAAACCAGACTGTCAGTAACTGCTGTCAAATCATCCTGTACAAGCTCACTCAACTCCAATCAGAATCTTGGTATGTCACTTGCAATCTGTTGCTCAGGATTCCGTACCCGTCCATCAACGTGTGATATTTTGTAATATGCCATGTTATGAAATAATATATGTTAACTCTAAATGGTAGAGAAAACATGCAAGGAAACTTACAATGCATGTAATGCAATAGATAGTGCTTCCTGCGTGAAGAACAAACAAAAGTAAAGCAACATCATCCTCAAGGATGGAAAAGCCTTCTGAGGAAAGCATAAACGACTAGATGTCTAGAATCGTAGAATAGAATTTGTAGAACTTTCTCCACCGAAAGGAAATGTACTCGGCGGCATTACTGCTTCAGGTGTCTGCTATGTTACAACAACTTGAGTAGCAATTTTCCAGTAAAATGAATTTCACATGATTCTAATTAACTTTCTGAAGTTTGGTTAAAAGTATCATGCACATTTTAAAAAGAAAATCAGATAGAAAGAATATTAGACAACTAAATACAAAATAACACACTTATTCCCCTTCCACCGATAAAGATGTGCAAAGAAGATAGTTCACATGCAGGAAAAGAATGAGTAACAACTTATGGTTCATGAATTATGAAAGGAAGGATAACTGATCTAACCAGATTAGAAAATGAGCTAAGCATACGAGAGAACTTAGAATGAAGATAGTACATAGAGATTACTCCAATATCAAAAGCAGAAAACTACCTCAAAGTAATGTGCATGGATGAGTTTTGTCAGTATTTTTCTGAACCTCAGACTTAGGGTACCAGTTATGTACTTTGAAGTAGAATGAATGGTTGACAGAAGAAAGCACAATAGAAAGTTTTCAGATATTAGCCGAAAGAATGATGGTACACGCTGGAGAAAAGCTGCACGGAATAGAAATCCCTGAACTTTTGCTAATCTGTTGCTCAAAACCGTCCTCAGCACCTGCAAAAGGTATAAGATAGATGCTTTTCTTAAAAACAAAAAGCGGAAAACCCCCTATCAAGCATAAAAATGGATTTAAACCAATGCCTTCTGTTATATGCCACTTAGCACCAAGTCAAACAGCACCTCTACGCCAAAGAGTCAACATAGTGTAAATCTCAAATAATGTTCAACTTTTCTATCTGGTCTATTTTCTTGATAATGTTAGCAATTGCAGTGAAACAAATAAAATGCAGAAGATAACAGAACTTGGGAATCAGACACGGTGTTGAACCAGAGTAGGTTTGAAATACACAAATAGAAAGGCTTACCACAATTCCCACCAAAGCCAAAAGATCTCTTACACCTACTTTACCCATCTTGGACAGAAGAATTGCTACCAAAACCTTAAGGGACTTTAATCCACCTTTCTTTTGTCTCTTGACATTACTATTCTTTTTAAGAACCTTATCTGAATTTTCACTATTATCTAGGATCCCATTGTAATGATCATGTGAATCAGGCTTTTTACTACTAAACCGCGATTGCAAATAAGCAACAGCACCGCCAGCAGCCACAATGCCAGAAGTAAGCAGTAGTGTCTTCCTGTAAAACCATAAAAGTAATAAAACACTAGACAAGCACCAGAGAAGGAGAGAAGACAAAGGTCATGTAGCTTGAGCATTATAACCCAATAAAAGTATCATGGCATAGACATCCAACAGAGGCCCTCTGGGTGGGTGGGGTGAGGAACTAATATCATGCCATATGAAGTTATTTACCTTGATGGTATGGTAACAGACTGATAAAGAACTGCAATTATAATTAAAAGAGTAATAAATCATAGAAAGATGATTGATTAAAGTTCCAATCTTTTACTATTCTGTTTGATCAACCTGATCGCAAAGGCACTACACAAGACCGGTTCTAACTTCTAACTTCTAACTTCTAACTTCTAACTTCTAATATGGATGCAATCACTTCGTTGAAAAATGAGTGTCTCAGTCTCCTCTCTACTTGTCTAGTTACCGGTTATCATTCTCAAACCAGTTTGGGATAAGGAACAACTATTGCCATTTATACAACAAATAAATTGATTAACTATATGTAGAAGTGTCCGTATACTTATTTATTATCACCAATAAAATACATCGATACCTCCTAGAGGCTAGAAGATTCCGGCCATGCTCGGTTAACTGCAACAGTTGAAGAGATGGCATTGTTAAAGGTGGATCCCTGCACGGTAGCAAAGATTAGCATTATAAGAGAGCATAAGAAGATTCTCCAAAAGTTGTATCCTGTTGTGAATGAGATAAAGCATATATTTGTCTAGAAACAGGACAAAAAACACATTCTTACTATTTTCTTTCGTCGAGCTCTCACAATTCCAATTCACAAGCCAATGGTATTGAGTATTAACCATGCTCCATCAACAGAAGACATTGGCAGGAGTGCATAATTCAATTTGCCTTAACATGAAAATTCCAAAGCAGTGAATATGCCTTGTACTATTGCTTCTTACCAAATAATTCTCAACAATAATCATGCATATCTGTGAGATAAATTAAGCAACGTCAGCATATAAAAAAGTGTAATGGGGTATTTTGCATAAAATTACTGGGAAAAGAAAGCAGCTACAACTAACATATAAAAGATCGTATGTAATATACCAAGAATACTGCTGAAGTTCGGTAAGATGATGGATTCAGATAAATAGCTATGCAAATTGAAAAGGTAAAATATGTGTAGCTGAAGTGTTGTGTAAATTGTAGATAGCTTGTAAAAGCTTGAAATGCTAGGACAGATGAAAACCTATAAGGTAGAATAGAGGCAAATCTAGAGTTATCAGTAAGCTAAAGGAAATCAGTTTAGTTTACACCTTAATCCATTGCAAACTCCACACACACACGCCTCCCCCCCCCCCCCTCCCGACAAGAAAAACTAATAATCCCTTTCATTAAGTAGTTGCTATATTTGTTTTCGGCCTATCCGGCTGGTTAACACTGTACCTTACAGGCTTGTTCAAGTTAACAGATATACAAACTAGAATATTCCCAGTCTGTACATTGTAGCAGCCCCTCAAAGAGCTATAATTCACCGCATGGTTTCCCCTTTGTCATTCTCAGCTCAAACTTTCACACATTCGAAGTGTCATTAAGGTATGCGCCTCGAGCCTTTTCAGGCGACGCATATTTGATCAGGTGACAGCATATCCATAACCTGCCTAACCATGCTTCTTTAAAACAGTAGACATAAAAGAAACCTGTCTAATTGAACTTCTCTTTGGTTTTTAATTCTGTGCCTTTAACGGTAAAAAGAGAGAGAATATAACAGTATCAAACTCTTATTTCTCAATGTTTGAGTGTTCTCGAACAAACAAAGAACAGAAGGAATCATGCATCAAAACAATAGAACTAGAAACTCCATTAATCTTTGTAACTTAAATTTCTACCTTTTTCCTCTTTAGATTTTAACCACCTTCAACCATTGAATCCACAAAACAAGGGATTTTAAGTTCTCAACTCAAAGAATGCCAGAGACGAAAGCCCCACAGATCATCAAAAACATAATTTAGCTCTTGGCGCTACTTATTTAAATGCTTTTAAAAATTCCAATTTCTATTTTTCATCCAACATGGGATTATTGTTGATTTCTTTAATCTTTTGGAAAAACAATTACTTATTTTTGTTGGCTTATCTAATCCAACTCCTATTTTTTTTTTTTTATGTAATGGGATATTACATATAACTTGATAAAAATTTCTATAAACTTAATCGGGGAAAAATAGTACATACAGTAATAATTACATAAATAAACTACGAGCAAAACTCGGCAAACAACAACATATTACACCAACTAGACCTAGCCACCATTTTCTGACGGTAACAAATTACCAATTCCCCGCGGGGGAATGTCATAAAGATGCACGTCCAAATCATCAACGCCTAATATTAATATTTTCCTATTTTTTAGTATTATTTATAATTTATACATTCTAAAACTTAAACCTCTAAAATTTAGATCCTAAACTTTTAATTTTTCCCATCAATGTAAGAAATAATTACCTTATTTTAATTAATAATGTTTTGAGTTTTAGTAACGGTTTCTCAAATTTGATTCTACAACTTGGATAATATCGATTTCTTGTGTTACAGGTTTATGTGGTTGGAACTTTCCTATTAGAAAGTTAAATCATTTCGTAGCTTCACTGAAATTCCCAGCTTCACGAAAAATACAACTATAACACGCTATCATATGCTTAACATAAATTTGAGGCAAACATAAGTCATAATTTACCAATGCAAATTATGTAAATAATGAATCTAGTGACATAAAAATTGCATGTGGGCTAAATTTTTAATTCGATTAGATCCATTTTATGATAGAATTATTTTCTATCCCTTATAAAAATTATTAAATTTATTTTCATAACTCTCGTGGGTAATTATAAAAATTCATCTAATAATTTTTACCTTAATAAGTTTTGTAATGGGATTTAATATCTAAGCTTTCCTTACGTGATTTTTAACCTTAGTAATTTTATTTAATTAAAGATGTTGTGGCTAGTCTTTAACTAAATAAAATTATTAAAACCACTTAGCTAGATATTAACCCTAAACTTTATTCAAAGTTGTTGTTAAATTATTATGCAATATTTTATGTCTAGTCCTTATGAGATCCTTACCGTAATTTTATTTAGTTAAAGTTGTTGTGGCTAATTCTCTAATGAAATAAATTATTCGGATCCCTAGACATATATTCTATAGTTTTATTGCTTAATACTTTATGCAATAAGACTTAAAGTTTTATGTACCTAGCTTTATGTATATAACTAATTACTAGATAAGTTATATATCATCTCTTAATTTAGGCACATATAATAATAATTTCTAAAATTTATTTTTAATAAAATTATTAATAAATTTTAGAAATTAATTTAATAAAATCTTACGATTTTAAAACAAAAGCTAGCAGCATAATTTTTCTCAAGATTTAAGAATTTGAAGATCAACGTGGCATTTTAATTTTGAGAAACATATGAACTCTAAAACAACAAGACAAAGATTTAACCATGTTCAGATACCAAATGTAAGCATAAATCGAGCAAAACGCAGCGAAAAGATCGAAATTCATAAATACCTCCAGCCATTGTCAAAACCGTATGCCAAATTGAGATGTGGTTGCACCACTGTCGAGTACGTCGGACCACCGTCGAACACTTGAAACCACCCTAATAACACCTCGAACTACCGTCGAATATAACAAATTTGACTACACGGAAACTCAAAACGTCAAGGATCTTCTAAGCACTCGAGAAACCTCACTAGAAGGAATAGAATACTTTATGATTCTTGGTGCTTAGGGACCTTGTGTCAATAGGTATAAATCACCGATTGGTTTCAATTTCACACGTCCACCATCACTTCCAAAATGTGAAAGTGGGACGTGTGTACCAATCATGCATTGAAAATGCATGTAAGTAAAGCATGAGTGAGAACGTGGGGATATCCACGAACCACATATTATACAGTTTACATAAACTACTTACAAGAAGAACCAGAAATTTGTATAACAAGAGAAGAAAAAAATTACTATACCAAGAAGAATTGCGCACTATTGACTTATAGCTCAAGAAAATGGAAGTTTTTTTTCTATTCAAATTCAGATGCTAAACTTGCATGTTTAAAACCAATTATGTCATTACAAACAATAGCAACTTCAAAGACCTAGATGTTGCTCAAGCAAATATGGGAAGCCATATAACAAGTTCCAGTTTACTATGTTACACAGACTCGGGTATAGGTATGTTATTTCCTACCTTGTAAACCTCTAGAAGACATTAGTACGCCAAAGGAATAGTTGTTAGAAACATGATGAAGTTTTAAGAACCTTACAACTCATTTCCATATTCCTCTTCATATATGAACGAGCTGAAAACTGATCCCATTGGTCCTTTGGCATCTTTACTTGCAGAACTATCAGCCCTACCTTTGTTCTTCTAAGAGCAAAAATGGTCAAGAGACCAGTAAATCAGTAAAACATCAAAAAAAAAGTAGATACAAATAAACAGTACCACCGAAAAGGACAGATAGTAAAAAGAACCACAACAAGTTTAAAATCCAATCATAGCCGAACCATCAGCCCAAGTCAGATAAAGCTCAGTCACATCAATGTACTTCTGCATGGCATCCTCCAGAGGCATAGCACCCAATTTGTATCATGCTTGCCTAAGAATAAACAAATAACCAAATTCAACTAGGACTATAAATTTCCCACACAACTTTCAATCATTCAGGTCTTGTGTTATGTAGTAGAAACAACTCGTATACCACCACATGAAACTGAGGAGAATCAAACATTTGATAATTGAATAAGAAATTAATTAAATGATCATCAATTTTACACAGATCTCTACTCATAACAAGTTCAGTTTTGAATCATGGAAACGAAGATTAGTGTTATGACCCTGCTGGTTGCAAGGATTAATCGAAGACGAAAGGATAACAGAAGATAGAAGAAATAATTAATAGAAGCAGAAGAGTATGAGATTGAAGAAGAGAAAAGCTTGAATCTTGAAATTCATTGATAATCGATACTGGAACATTATCCCCAATTAGGGTTTTAACCCTCAAAAAATATAAAACGACAACGCTTAATTAAAGAAGGTAAACTCTTAAACTGTAGAAAAGCAATTTTCTAGCTTTAGGAAAAACTAATTAACGCATAAAAATAAAGCAGAATTTAAGTTTCTGCAGAAAAGAAGAAGAAAACAGAATTGATTTTCTGTTATTGAATATTTTCAAAAAATTACATCCCTTTACAGTGAATTTATAGACTCAAGTATTGGACTTTAGTTACAATTAGGAGTCCTAAGTACACAAGACATCTAACTCTATCTTTTAGGAAGTAAACTTTAATTTAAACTACTATTTACATGAGGACTCTAACTCTATCTTTAAACTTTAATTTAAACTACTATTTACATAAGGACTCTAACTCTATCGGATAATCTAACATAAACTACACCATTTTACTAAAATAAATGGCACGTGACAATACTCCCCGCTCAAAAAGAAGCCTTGTCCTCAAGGATTAAGAAAAGGAACTCATAAGTTCAGCCTTAGCCTCTATGCGATCACCGAAAATCTTTAAATAATTAGACCAAATATTTTCCATTGCTCTTTTTGCCAACCTATGATGTGTTGTTAATCTCATCAATAGTTCCACCAGCATCACTCCATAGCTAAACATTACATAGTCAAACTGATGGAAGATACCACCTACAGGGACTCCAAGCTCTTCTTCAACAATAGCTTCCTTTTCAATTTCTCTCTTGATCTCAACTAAGTTAGGATCCTTGAATTTTCGCCAGCTACAAACAGTTACTTGAGATTTACAGCCTTCATGTGAGCAATTAGTTGCATTTGTACAGAACAATTTGACTTCTCCATGCTCTTTATATCCTCCATTATTGGCTTCCATCCTTGTCATGACATTCCTCCCTCCTTCAGACGACCCTTGTCCCCAAGGATTAGAATTTTGAGAACTGAGATTTGAATAAATTTTCAAATCTGCATGACCATTCCACTGGATAACTTTGCCTCCAGTTGCTTCAACTCTTTCATATTCATCTTCTCGATTGGGTTTATGATCCATTGACAAAGCCATGGGTACACGACATAGAACAGCTCTAGAATCTCCACAATTTGCAACAATTATAAGTGAAGAACAAACAAGAGCGACAACATCAGTGGAATCAACTATTTCAAGAGCAATAAATTCATGATCATCTTGCTCTCCAATCTCAGCATCAACTTTAACAAAACTTGTGAATGCCTTTTTCCACAGATCTTGGAAACTACATGTTATGCTTACATTACTCTGGTATTCCTTCATAGACTCTATTTCCTCAACCAAGATAGAATGAAGACACTCGGAACAATAGTTTACAACCAGTGAATTTCCATGACCATCATAGACCCCCAAAAAGTGAGCAGTTGATGAGCAAAGTCCCTCTTAAGGTCATCAAGTATTTGATCGCTAATTAGCATCTGAATTGAGACCTTTAAAACCAAGGCACATCTGTAATTGCATCTTCCATCTCAGGCCGTCTTCCACTGCGTCCAATTGGAGTTAACACACTCTGTTGCTTTTCGAGAGCCAATTGAAGAACAACTGCAGATGGCTTCTGTTCTGATCCATCTCCAATCTCTTTCTCAAGGTTTACTGTAATAACAAGGGAATCACTTGCAAACATCGTTTCAATGTTTGACTCCACAAGGTTGGTGGCTTTTGCAATTATATCTACACTGCAAATGCTCTTCTCATTATCCACAGTACTTGTTGTTTCTATCTTAGAAGTAGCATCAAAACCCGTGAAATCCTCTCCACAAAAGCTACTAGTCTCATTGGCAACCAATAGAGAACGAGAGCTATCAAAATCGAAAACATGATCACCTTCTAAAGTGAAGGAATCTTCCTTCTCACCAGGCAAGGTCAACTTTGCTACTCGCAGCCATCTTTGATTAGCAAGATCAAATTCCCACACCTTGAAAAATTTGAGCTGTGGCATATTAGAATTGAAACTTAAATCAAAACTTGGTTCTTGGTCTTCACCCTTTTATGGATTCCAAGAAATATATGTTGTTAAGCATGAACCCTTCCTGTCCAAATAAGCAGCAATCATATTCAAACTTATTTGACCGACACTAAATTGAGCACCTAAAACCTTGAAGCTAGTTTTAAAGCTTCTACATAGCTTCCATTCAGAGGGCTTGTTACCTTCCACAAGATCTCTCCAAACTAATAAAGTTCTATCATCGGCAATGCAAGCAACAACATTCCCATACTCAAGTGGGATCCAAGCAACCTTCACGATGCCACCTTTATGCACCAACTTTTCAAGATTCCATGTATGCTTCATATGCCTATAAACAAATATAAGAGCTCGATGGTGCATGCTATTAATTGACTTCCAGGGAATGGATGCATGAATTTCCTCCCAATAATTTCTCACTTTAGAGTAAAGGTCATAATTCATAACCATATCATAATGGTCAAGTAGCGCCATATTCCCAGCATTCCAAATAGTGCATGTAAAATGACTTCTGCAGTGCAGCACCGAGAGCCATTTTTTGTGACAAATTAAGAGTCGATAAAGCTTCCCTAAAAGCAACATCTATTGGAGGTGTAAATTGAGAACTGTTGTATACAAGCTCATCATCCAATTTGCTAACAATCCCCTTAGAACCTTGATTAAGTTCTCTCATTTGCAAAGCCACTATGTTGTGTTTTTTTCCTGGGAATCCAATTTTAAGACATCAACGCTACACACTCTAAGACCTCCACCCAATGTCAATTCTGAAGCTATATTGCTAGAAGGTGTACCCCTTGCTTTGTTGTGTTTGGCCATTAGAAGTAATCTAAACTCATATGGGTCGTCACTCTCAACAAACTTGATTATAGGTTTGGTTGTCGTTGGGTCCTTACCTTGTCTCACAACCTTTTCATCGAACACCTGAGTTGCACATGGACTCACTTCCTTAGCCAACATCAACGGATCCAATATTACACCCCGAACCGGTGACCATTCCAGCAGACCCTTAGTCAAGTCCCCATACCCCTCGGCCAAAGACAATTCTTCAATATCCTTTGATTTCTCATTAGACGATTCATCGAGCATGTTGTCTCTGTCAAAGACTCGACCACGAACGTCTCTGTCTAAGTCTTGACCACGAATGGTATCGATTTCCACTACATTACTGATTTCTTGTACTGCCGAAAATGCTCGTCTCTCATTAAGCACTTGATCAAACATATGTAAAAACTGACATTTCGTCGAACATTTGGACTTCACCAGAACCCTATTTTCCACCCTCCATTTTTGCTGCCAGAAGCTTCAATTCATCTTTCTGTTCATTTGTAAGTTTAAAAATCCTTTGTATGTAGCCTGGATCTTCATTGCACTTCGCTTCAAGGTGATTTAACTTCTCTTGTACAGCAGCTAAACCTTTGTTGTAAGCCATTTGATGACTGATGGATCGTAACAAAAACTTGGCTTTCGATATCAATTGTTATGACCCTGCTGGTTGCAAGGATTAATCGAAGAAGAAAGGATTAATAGAAGCAGAAGAGTATGAGATTGAAGAAGAGAAAAGCTTGAAGCTTGAAATTCATTGATAATCGATACTGAAACATTATCCCTATTTTGGGTTTTAACCCTCAAAAAACATAAAACGACAATACTTAATTAAAGAAGGTGAACTCTTAAACTACACCGTTTTACTAAAATAAAACGACACATGACAATTAGCTAACCAATTAAACAAAACGTAGATTTCAAAAGTTGGTCAAGTTGAGACATCACCAAAATACAAATAGTTGCAAGAAATACAAAATTTAACATGTATTCGGACATTAGAAGTGATTGAGGATTAATAGAGTAGAAAATTAGGGATTAGATTACAAGAAGAATATGAAAGATGGTAGAAAGAAGAAAAAATAAAAAAATAGAGAATTAAATGTGTAATTATACAAATTATTTTTTTTATGTTCAAAATAAGAGTAAAATAATAGTTTAGAGACTATCTATGTAATTTATTTTTCTTTTTATTGTGTCAGATCAACCTCTCGTTAACATTTAACGGCAATAGACGTCCCAATGACCAAAAATTATAAATCAAAAACGTAAGTGATCTATTGGTCGAATTTAAAAATTGATGACCAAAACTGCACCCAACAAAAACACAAGTGACCATTATAGTAATTTACCCTTAAATTACGAGCATTTTAATACTTTGATGACGAGCATAGTTAGTCACTAGTTTAAACACCTTTAATATATCAAGATTTTCTCCTCACCGAAGCCCTAGATTCCAAATTTTCTGAAACATAGAAACCCAAACCTTACCTTCTCCCTCTCGACAGATGACAGTCGACTCTCCCTCCTCACCCAGTCACCGTGGATTCATCTCAACTCTCACCTGAACGGGCGCAGTTCAGGCAGAACCCACACTCTCTACTCGGTTCTCAACCGGCAGCCGCTACAACCCAGCCCTCACATCTCACTAAGCCGCGCAACTTGGAAGCAGAAAACATCAATGGCCTGCAAGAGGGTTTCGGTTCTGGCCTTAAGTTCTTCACGACGTTTCCCTCGTTCAGTTACACATTTTAATAAGTTTCTCAGCACTGCAGCTGAAAAATGGGATTACGTTAACCCTAATAGCACCTCTCAGTTTGAGAATCCTCTGTATGATACTCCAAGTTCACTAGGCTATGAGCAGAAACAAAATGGGTACGCTTTAAACACAGACCATGCTTTTGAGGTATGCCCTATGGGTGATAATGCGGGGAGTCAGTACCGGCAGAATTCACAAGATATTTATAATTTCACTTCTTATGGTCAAGTGACAAATAACACTATTTCTTATGGCCAAGTAACAAGTAACGTTAATTTTTATGGTCAAGTATCTGATACTTCTGATTCTAAGGGTTAACTGAGGCTTCTGAAACTAGCTCAAATAATGCTCCAATTGAGATGCTGGAGGAATTTTGCAATAAAAGGAATGTTAAAGAAGCATTAAAAGTTTTGGGGTCGATGAAACAGCTAGGTGTTCATGTGGATTTGGCTCAAATTTTACGTTTAATGAAGGCATGTGGAGAAGTGAAAGCTTTACAAGAAGCAAAAACTGTTCATGAATACCTCTTAGGATCATTTTCACCTCTCAAGATAAGCATCTATAATAAGATTTTAGAGATGTACATGAAATGTGGTTCGGCAGTTGACGCATTTGATGTGTTTGACAAGATTCCGAAGCGCAATCTGACATCTTGGGATACTACAAGGCTTGCTAGGAATGGGCTAGGGGAGGATGCCCTTGACCTGTTTTCTCAGTTTAAGCAGGCCGGCTTGAAACCAGACGCCAAAATTTTCATTGGAGTGTTTTGTGGTGTCGTGGGTGATATTAATGAGGGAATGCTCCACTTTTCATCAATGAGCAGTGATTATGGCATTGTACCATCCATGGAGCATTATGTAAGTGTTGTTGACATGCTGGGGAGTACAGGTCATCTGGATGAAGCATTGGAATTCATTGAGAAGATCCCATTTGAGCCTAGTGTTGATGTTTGGGAAACTTTAATGAATCACTGCAGAGTTCACGGACACTTGGAACTTGGGGGTCGTTGTGCTGAGCTTGTGAAGCAGCTCGATCCCTCTCGCTTGAATGAACAATCAAAGGCAGGCCTCATACCTTTGACAGATTTTGACCTTAAAATTGGCAAGTCAAAGTCCTCTTGAAGTCAGAAGCAGGGTCAATGAGTATCGTGCAGGAGATACATCACATCCTGAGAATGATAGAATCTATGCACTGCTAAGAAGTTTGAAAGAACACATGAAAGAAGCTGGTTATGTTCCAGAAACGAAATTTGTTTTGCACGATATAGATCAGGAAAGTAAGGAAGAAGCTCTTCTTGCTCATAGTGAGAGACTTGCTCTTGCTAATGGTCTCCTCACTACTCCAGCTCGTGGACAGATTCGTATAATCAAGAATCTCCGTGTTTGTGGAGATTGCCATGTTGCATTTAAGATCATGTCAAAGATTGTTGGCAGAATGATTGTAATGCGTGATGCTAAGAGGTTTCATCATTTCAGTGAAGGGATATGTTCTTGTCGAGAATATTGGTGATTAAAATAGAACTTGAGGTATCATTTATCGCAATGTGCTGTTATACTTTTTGAATGAGAAAAAAAATTAGTAGCGTCTGAAGTGAGTAATTTATTAGAGAAGATATAAATAACCTCTCTAGTTATAAGTTTTTCTTTTATTCTTCTACTTGTTTATGACTTATAACTGCAACTAGTTTTACTTTATTTGTGATATAAATGAGCCCTGTTTAATGCAGAACATTCAAATGCTTTGGATTCAATATTCTACCAGCCAAATTCACTTTTTATGGCCTGTGACTATTCCCCATGCAAGGGAAGCTGGTGCCGATTTGGTACCTGCACTTCTGTAATCTCAGTAATTGCTCTTTAATATCTCATCCGTGTCATCTTTCCCGGTCGGTGGGCTGTCTTGACAGCATTTCTCATATTCAAGTAGTTGAAAGAAGGATTTGTTCAATATTTGTCTTGTTCTGGTGCTAGTATATGTTAGATTGTATACCCCTCATTGATTGAGATGGTCCTGTTGTGTATAAACATAATGGATAGTAAGTAGTGTTGCCATTAAAGCAGGTAAAGAGTAATTTGACTTTAGTGTTGTAGTCCCATGAGATATTTATAACTCAAAATGCTTAATCATATTTTGTTTGGACGGAAAATGCTTAATCTTCCGAGTAAATGTTGTTGGTGTATGTGAAAATAAAACGAGGAAATGTTTTGCAGGGACTGGGTGTTGTTTTTCGGATAGTTTCTACAACAACTGAGGCAGTTTATAGGTTCCTGCACCATCATTTGGCTGGCATATACTGCTGCTTGGTGTATCAAACAAGCACTGTCATTAGTTTGAATTCAATCATAGTTGGTTCGTCTTTCAAAGTTCACATTGTCAGCAAAAGCCGGCAGCCTATTATTTTGCCATTTATATTCAATTTGGATGCAAGATGCAGTGCGCAAAATCAGGAAAGAACTCATACAAGCAGCTGCATGGACGCAGGTAATTTAATTTTCTTACCGGTTCATTCGAGCTTAAATGAACATTTTGATTAAGATATGGATATAGATATAGATATAGGCATAGTTGTAGGATTTCTTTCTTCTTCAATAATATTATTATGCAAACCCCAATCACGAGCCTGAAAAACATTGCAAAATTCTTCTATCCCTACATTTTCACCCGCTCTCCCTCCTCTCTATCTAATCATGTTGAAGCTTACAAAGTTGAACTAAAATGCTATCGCACACTGTCCATGAAATGTTCTTCCACGGTTTTCTCTGGAGTTGAGGACACAAATGTTAAGCCTCCTCACATGGTTTCACTTTCATATGATCATAAGATGTCAAAACATATAGTATACCTTCAACCCAAAACAACAAAGGAAATGAACTATTAAGTGAGAATATGCAATATCAACCATGACAATTACCAGTTGCATGTGTCAAGAAGCCATGAGCAGTGACTACCCGAAGAGTGTCGCTTCAGAACAAGCAGCCTCGCGCTGTCTAGATTGTTACGGTTTGAACCGTTGGCATGTTTCAAAGATGAAAGGATCATTTTCTCCACGAGACGGTAATTGCAGGCATGCCGTATGTAAATATTAACTCCCATGGAAGGATTAAGTGGGAAGGTATGAGCAAGCAATGGCACATCCAGTATGATCTTATAGAGTTAAGACAGAAAAGAGAGCTCAATTGAAATTGTACTGCTTTGTGCAACCATTTCTCACAAATAAAAACCTCAAAGAAGAAGATGCACCATATGGAGTCCAAAAGGCACCATATTTAGTAGGAAACAAGCAAATATTTAATCAAAATAGGTGACAAATACTATACGTTTCTCCAGCAAAAACGAAGGCGGAAGTTTGCTGGTTCTTTTCAGAAGCCATTAACTAGGTTCTGTTTGTTTCCTATAGTCCATTTTACGAAAATTGTAATTTATTTTTTTGCCGACATAATTCTTTTATGGTCTGATTTTTCGAAAATATATTTCAACTTTTCGCACGAACACCCAAAATAATATAATTTTATGTATTTAATATTAGGTAAAATTCTAATACATAAATTGTGTAAAATTAATTTTAATATAATTAATATTATTTTATGTAGTTAACATTAGTAAAATAGTCTAGTATTATTTTAATGAAAACATTAATTATTAAAACATAAAATATATTTACTAACAATTTTTAATAATATAATATCTTATTTTAATAATATAGTTTTAATATTATAATAAAATGCTTGGTTATATTACAATATTATTATATTCTTATTTTAATAATATATAATTAATATAATTAATACTGTTTATTGTTTTCATAAAAAAAATATTATTATTGAATTATTAATAATGAGTAATATCATTTTATATGTTTAATATTAATATAATATTTTAGTTTTATTTTAATAAAATATTTACTATTAAAATATTAAAAATATATTTATCAATTATTTTTCAAAATATAATATAGTATACTATTTTATTTCATTATTAAAATTTACAATATTATAATAATATAATATAATATTTATTTGATTAATATAATTAATAATATTTACTATTTTCATAGAAACAATATTATTGAATTATTAATATTGAGTAATATTATTTTATCTATTTAATGATAATATAATATCCTAGTATTATTTTAATAAAAACGTAATTTATTAAAATATTTCAAATATATTTATTAATAGTTTTGATATAATATTCTTATTTCAATACTTGATTAATATAATTAATAGTCTTTAGTATCTCACTAAATATAAACAGACTAATATTTTATTTTTAAAATTTGTAAAAAAAATACTTTAATAATAATAATGGAATAAATGATATTGACTAAAATATTTTAATATTTTGAAAACAATAATATTAATTTTTTTATAATTGAATAATATTATGTATTATATTTAATATTTGTAATGAATAATTTTTATAAAATTTACCATACAACAGAAAATAATTTACGCAATATCATCAAAACACCTAAAAAAGTTTTCGAAAGTGGTTTTTCAGGAGATGTAATTTATTTTAAGAAAAAATATTTTTCTTGAACTTATTTTTGACGAATCAAAGAATACCTAATTTATTGGCTTGGCAATGCCTTACAGAATCACCATTTTTTTCCCGAGATAAGCTTGTGACCCAATTACCAGCATAATTTAAGATGTTATGAAAAGTTTAAGAAGATTCAAAGATTACGGTATTAATAAGTTCCACAAGTTTACGCAAATGCTGGTCATGTAATTAGAGGTGACAAACAGATCGTTCGGATCGAGTTTGATTAGGTTTAGGTTCGGTTTTGATTATATTTGGTTTCGATTCAGTTCGGGTCAAATTTGGTCTGATTCGATTTTAATTCGGGCCGGGTCAAGATTAGTTCAATAGGAAATCGATATGTTTAAGTCAGATTTTTAGGCCGGATCAATTTTTTAAGCCCATACATGGCTTTATAAAGCCAATATTGACTTTTTTGGGAATTGTGCGACGGTTCACATTAAATTTTTCATTATTTCTTTTAATATCTTCTCTTCATTTCGGGTTGCCTTCGGTTCGGATGAAATCGATTCGAATCTATTTGGTTTGATTGAAAATCAGATCGAGTGCATATCGGTTCAACTAAAAATGGGGTCAATTCGGTTCGATTCAGTTTATTTTTAGTTTTAGATCATCATATTCGAGTCAATATCAAATCTCAGATCAAGTAAAATCAATTTTTCCACATTAGTCTAAGAATTTGATAAATTTTACCGACGTAATCTATAAACTTAGAATTTTAATCCTTTTAATAATTATGACACTTTAAGATTGTGCCTCATCGTACACATAAATTGTTAAAATATAAATATACCTTTTAGGTGATGATCCATGTCACGGGGTCATTACCCTCTTCCCAAAAGACATGTCTGACAGAATGTGCAGCGCCACCGTTTATATATCTCAAGACCTCCCTTTTCCTTTCTGATGTAGGATTAATGACCTCGACTCTTCTCAGGCATGACATTCTCCCCCACTCAACCTCGTGACGCTCTCGTCACGAGCTTCCGCTCTTGTGATGGGCTACCTTGTCACAGTTGCCCACCCTACCTACCCCACTGATGGGCACTCGGCGTGAAATTAGACAGTTAAAGGGTCGCTCTAATACCACTTGTCACGGGGTCATTACCTTCTTCCCAAAAGATGTCTGACAGGATGTACAGCGCCACCCTTTATATATCCCAAGACCTCCATTTTCTTTTCCGACCTCGCCTCTTCTCATGCATGACATACATCATAACCTCAAGTGACATGGCATCCAAATTCAAATTTAAAGACCAATTGCTTTATTCCTATAAATTCTAACTATGCTAACCTCAATTTGATCCTCCTCTAAATCCAGAAATATGAATCAAACATATTATATGATAAGTCAAAGACCCCTCAAGGGTTCTATACACAAAGCTTCATCACACCCTTCAAACAAAATTGTTCTCTACACTCAATAATCTCACTTTCTAAACTTGAAATTAACATCAACAAATCAAGACGAAAATTAAGACGTGTTCGAAGAACAAGTTTTACCTTTAATTTGAAATGACAAAAAAAAGAAAACAAGGTTTACTTCCAACTTTGCTTCTTTCGCCGAGCTAGATGTGAGACCAGCTTTAATCCCGACCATGCTATAGCTCTGGAACATGAAACTATCACGGTAGCTTTTGTTCAGGACACTGTCTACATCAATGTTGTTGGTCCTCCAAATGTTTATGACTCATCTTCCGTGAGTTGCACATTGAATCCGTGCTTCATGTCTGTAAAAATGTCACGTAACCAATGCGTTGTTCAGGATTAATAGCCAAAAGCAACAAATGGTTTGCAAACTAATCAAAGTATGATAATATGTAAAACATCATAGTCTCCTTCGCATTCCAAGATAATCAATCCAATATTAGACAACTATCAAGCATTCAAACCTGAATGTTGATGGGGAAAAACACACACAAAAATGCTTGCTTTGGCTTATAAAAGCATTATGATGTTAAACTTTACCTTTTATTGAGGGTTTCTCGTATTTAGCTTTCCTTTCACCATCATTCTTCCATTTGCTATCATTGTCATCTTCATCACCCATTTCATCCCTTCCATCATTTCCTATATCACTTTCACTAGCTGTCTCCCACTCGGAGTCATCAGTATCCTGACCATACATGTCACCTGCTTCACCCTCACGGTGCACGCCACCAAGTTTCGTAGCTGCCTCTCTAAATAACCAAGCCGCACGCATCTGCTTCTTGACTAGCCGTTCCGCATAATCAGGAACCTTATTCTGCCTCAACGAGAGATCAGGGTCATTTGACTGAGAGCATTCATTTATGAAGAGAATGGCATCAAGCAAGCTCTCCTTAGCTAAACCAAGCATGTCATAAGCTTGAGCTCTTCTCCACAGGCTTTTGGCATGACGGTTCAGTGGGTTATGAAGGCATAATGCACGTGTAGCATCGCTTATGGCAGCCAAGGGTTGCTGCAATAAAAGATAACACTGAGCTCGATTACTGTAGAGAACAACTCTCTCTTTCTTGGATCTCATTGGACACAACAATAATGCTTCTGAATACTTTGATGCGGCTCCGGATATATTTCCCGATGAGAAAAGAGAGTTTCCTTCAAGCTTGACCACCAAAGCAGCAGCTTGTTTAATGTGGAGATCCTCCTTCGGTATATTCTTTTCCCACGTGAATCTCTGCCTTGAACTCAATAGTTCTTCAATAAGTTCCTTTGTGCGGCTATTGAGAGAGCTTCGTCCTGGTCCTTGGGATTGAAGACATTCCTGAAGAACACTAACAATGGTATCACCAAGCTTTTTGTGATCACCCAGAGTCGTAATCTCGGCAAGGTCTACAAGAGCAGGAACTGCCTTATCTATCACCTGTATAACAAATGAAGATGAGTTCTACAGAGAACACGGCACCTTCCTAAACAAAATGCAAACAAGTACACAGTGAAATTTCCTATTGTGACAAGGCTCTCGAGTCTTGAGTAAAGATTGTTGCATCAACACATTGAAACCTATTTGTGGACTTCGTGTGACAGCTTATGTTTAATGTAGAGCTCCAGCTTTATATCATAAAATAGATATATAATACATACATGATGAACCGATAACTTTAACCAGTTTCCCATGATGTGGGTGCTTCTTCACTTGCTCAAGTCACATCTATTAAAATTTGCAGGCTTTATAGTTTATCGGGAATAAGAGGATTCTTCTATCTCTGATAAATTTAGACATTATAAACACCAAAACATAGATGAGTTGAGTTCTACCGAGAATACTATAGCTTCCAAAACAAAAAGTCAAACAAGTTAATATTATGCTTTGCAAGGAGATTGTGCATTCAGGGAAGGGGTTTCGATTTATGGATCAAAAAGAAGAATCTACTTAGATGATAAGCCCGCATGACATACAAAACATATTAATTGCACTTGAAAAGAACAAATACGAAGATGGTCATCATAAGCCTGGTGGATAGGTATGGCACATGAAATATCATCCTATTAGCCATCTCATACCTTACAAAAGGTACCGAGTTCAAACTCCCTTTCCCCTACTTAACCATCCAAAAGATGGTAAGGTGATATGAAATTCAAATAAATGATGGGAGCATGGAATGCTCAATAATTTAGCTCAGGTCCATTTAAGGAATAGAGTCCACCGTTACGGATGAATGGCACTATCAAAAAGACTCTATCACATAATGTAGCAATAAAGGGAAAAGACAATCTGCATGGTACCAGTGTCTTGGGCTTCCTAAATCAGTATGGAATTTATATTCAATTTTCTCACCCATGATAAGAGAAACATACCTTATGACATGTGCTCGGATCTTGAAGCAACCAAAGAAGACAATCAATAGCCATACACTGCCAATCATCAGATGAACAAGCAATATTAATCAATGCTTCGATAATTCCATGACAGCTAGCAACAGATCCCCTACCAATCTTATGATGACAGATGGTTCTTAACAAACCAATACCAGCGGGTGAGTTTTCATTAACAAGTCCACCCCACATTCCAGGTAGTTTTACAAGAAATTCAGGTTTGCATATGGTGGGAAGAAACTCAGGCTTGAATGCAAAGCAATTAATGAGTTGAAGGGACCAACATTGCAGCTGACTAGCCCATTCTTCAGCCTTTCTTGACTCCATTTCAACACCACCCATGCCACGAGTAAGCAGATCACAGTGATAACTTAGCCTTCTATCAACAAACTGGTAAAAATGAGAGTAAACTATTTCCAACGAACTCATTGCTAGTTGAATGGCGACCTCAAGGATTTCTCCATGACTTGCTACAGCAGGAAAAGTGTTTGTATATGTAGCCAAGTGTCCTAGAGCGCGCACCGCCACTCTTTGTTCGACCCAAGTTAATATACCTCTCAAAAGCTCAACTAAGGGAGAAATTACACCAGCATGCACCGCACCTTCTGCAAACTCTTCCATGTTCATTGTGTAGGATCCAATAATATGAGCTGCATAATAAGGTATGTATATATTTTGGTCATGAGAAAGCCAACGGCGGTTCTTGAGACCCTTCCATATTAGAGCAGACATACACTCAAAAATTCCCAACTCAATGAATTCAGGATCGTTAGGATGCGCCATAGCAGTATTCCAAAGGCCACTGATAGGAAGAACTTGACCATCATCATCTTGTGAAGGAAGATCTCTAAAGAATTTCAGAATACTGGCTCTGCGCTTACTTGGGTTTCCTTCCTTCATCACACAGAAAAAGCACCCTGGGTACGGACAATCCTGAGATACCTTATCCATATTCAGATTGTTATCAGCATAAGATTCTTATCACATCACCAAATGGGAGTTAATATCGACAAGCTTCAACACTGCATGACAATGATGAATTGAATTAGCATTTAACTTGCAAATGAAGAAATATGTTTAAACATCATTGCATTGCAGTGGTAAGCAAAAACAAAGGAGCTTGACCCTCTCTGCTAATGGCAAGTATGGATCTCCATATATGCCATAATGAATCTGCACAATCATTTCATTAAAAGGAAAATCCAGTATTTTTGGGTCTCATTTAGGAATGTTTATGAAGTTACTTATGAACCAGAACGACTACTAATCCCACAAATTATCTTAATCCCTTTCAATTGAAAATTGAGACATCTTCCATCACATAAACCCCACTCCTCCATCAGTAAGATCCAAACACAAGCTAAAAGTTCAAACTTTAACAGCTAGGGGTGTCCCCTTGGAGACATTTGCCTAATTTCTAAATAAAAACAACTCTGTCACTTTCTTTGATATCTACTAGATATAGCCTATGAGCGTACAGCATAGATCACTAGTCCTTTTCAAACAATGCTGCAAAAAAATTTCAATCACTTTACAACAATATTAAGTCAGCATCTCAATTAATATATACATATACAAAACCCGAAGCACAAAATGAACATCATGACACGAACAAACATAGTGCATGAGTTATTCCGTTTTTCAGCTACCAGATTTTGCAATCGCTTGGATCTAAAGTAAAATGCTTTGATTAGCAAAATTAATCACACAAAGTTCTTAATTGACTTCCAAAATTCCCATTAAACAAAAAGGAAAGAAAAAAAAAAGAAAAAAAAAGCAACAGAATAATCAAACAGTTCAGTGTAAAAACAAAACCCAGAAGCTAATATTTCAAACATATATATACACACACGCATAATAGACCAATCGGTAGAAGTTTACATAAGTTGGAGAGAACACTGAAACAGGAACCCAAAAAAGAAAGGTTTAGAACAAAAAAAATCTCAAACAATAAATAGAAAAGCAAAACCCAGAAATAAAAAAGCCGAATAAAAGATGATACCTTGGAAGAATTAGTTCTGGGCAAAAAACCACATACAGAAAATGGTTAAAGGCTTTTCCTTTTACTTTTCTGGGCTAGAGCTTCCGGTTCTTTGCTCAAAATGTGAGCTTTGAAGAACTTAGAGAGAGAGAGAGAGAGAGAGATCGCAATACAAAAGAATTACGGAGATGCTTTGTTTTAAGGTTTAGATTCTGACAGAGCAGAGTGAAGATCTTGTTCCTGAAATGAGAACTTGAAAAATCGACACTAAAAGGAAAAGGAAAGTAAAAAAACATACTCAATAATAGCGTTTAATGGTGAGGTATGACATGGTATGGTCCCATTTCCTGAAATGAAAACTTGAAGATTTTTTTTACCATTTTCAAATTGTGCAATGAAATTACTCACAAATCCTCTTATATTTTTTCTTAATTATTTGATAAGAAACATACATTTATTTTAAAAGAAAAAAAATTAATTAAATTCGAGTCTTTTACAATGAATATCATTTCTTTTTTACTAAAATTCGCTCATTGAATTTAAAAAAATTAATTTAAATCACAGAATTTGTGATTATTTAATTAAGATAATTAATTAATTTACAAATATTTAGGTTATTAAAATTTGTGTTTGAAAGGTAATTATATAAGGAATATAAACATATTTAAAATTAACAACATAAAAATATACAATATGGATATTATTATATTTATAAAATATACAAATAATTATAATAATTTAATATATATATGAATTAAACAAAAATGATACCAATAAGTATTATGTGCATTGATAATGCACATGGCACTCTCAAAGAGAGGACGCGAATAGCGACATTATTAGAAAGGACAATTTCGCACCCTAAATATGAATCGTAAAATAGACATGCATATTACTAAAAATATTAAACAAAATGATATTTTTAAAGTTAAAATTTTTATTTTATAATGAGACCAAATGAATTACATGAAATAAAAATTTATTTTAAAAAAATACAATGGACACTACTACAATCCTTTTTCAAAATTCCTTAAAAATTTTGAAATGATTCATTATTTTATCCAAACAAATGATATCTTTCTTATAATTTCAAAAACATGGATAAAAATAAGATCCCTCTATAAAATATTTCAAAACAATCGTATGATGGTATAATGTTTTCATGATTTTTTTTTATTTGTTTTGATCGATGACGATATAAATTTTAATGTTGGTCGCCGATTATTGATATTTTTTATTTTTTGTTATTTTTATATCTCTCATCTTGATTTTCTTTTGTTTTTTTAATTTTTAATAAGAATAACGTTGTATTTATGACATGCTTTTTTCTACCTTTTGACACATATTCAGTCTTCTTTGTTAGTCGTTCAGTCGTTCTTTTTGTTTGTTTTTTTCGAAATTAAGTTTGACATCATATCGAGTGATCAAAATGACACTTATTTGTTATCCTACTGATCTTCTCTGCTTTGGATTTTCGGATTGGATTTGAATGTGGTTTGCGTTCATGGATAGTTTTTTTCACATCGCTTATCTCTAATTTGTGATTGTCAGTGGCCTTTCAGTAGTTTAATTCCCTTTTGCAGTTCGTTTGTCGATGTAATCAGATCTGTTCGTATCTATTTTTGTTCGAAACTTTTAGTTAAATTTTTTTAACATTTTCCTTGTATGGTCCTTATATAATATTAAGTGACAATTTTTTGTAATATTTTTAAATATTTTCTCTTTTTAATAAAACTAATGACTTTTATAATAAAAAAATAATGGTTAAATGTTTTCAATTTTCAAACACTAAATAAAATCTTTACATTTTTTGGCAACAATTTTGCTTTGTTAGTTTGAATAAAAATTCTCTATTTTTTGAGTTTATTTATACCTCCATACTAAAAATTAAGTTTAGGGTTTGAAATTTAGAGTTTAAGGTTAGGGTTTAAGGAACTTGTGGTAGGGTATATTTTTTAGGGTATAGAGTTTAAGATTTAATATTTAGAGTTAAGGCCTAAAATTTAATTTTTTAGTGTTGGGGAATAAAAAGAGAAGGTACATATGATTTTTGTCGTGTTAGTTTACCTTTTAAATCAAGCAATTTTAATAATAAATCACCATTTTAGTAAAATAGAATACAAATAATAACAAATTTAATTATGATGTTTACCATTTTTGGCATTAATTATTTTTTAAAATTATGTTGAACCTTAATCTTTAAAATTTGAACAAATTGTTAATTTTGAATAAAAATTGTGATTGAACCATTAAAACTTTAATTGTGTTGATATAATAGTTGCATGTTCTTTAATAAATACATAAAATTAAAAACAAAATAAGAAAAACTCGTAAAAAAATTCTAAAAAATTTCAAACCCATCAATAAAATATATATAGACCATTACATCAACAGTATTAAATCACAATTTTTCTAAATGATCTCATATAAATTACCGAATCAATTTTTCAATCTCATCACAAATTTTTTTCAAGATCAATTCATATAGAATTGCGAAAGAATTGCCTTAGCAAGAGTAATTCTTCTTGTTAGAGAAAGATATTTCACCTTCTATCCCGTCAATTTATCCCGAACTTTTTACACTAAATATCTATAGGAATTCTTTGCAACTCTTTTATGAAGTAACAAGACCCCTAAATCATCAACCTCAGAGAAGCTAAAGGTATGGTTAATGTGTTGTCGAAATGAGACCATTTTTTTTTTTGAGAAGTATATATTCGTCTTCTTTATGTCTCGAAATAAGGCAAATATCTTTAAGAACTCTTCAAATAACATCAAGTTGAATTACAGACATTTCAACAAATATATCATATCGTCAACAAAAAACAAATAAGAGATATTTAGCCCTTGAGACTATTATAAAAGGATTTTAAGATTCCAATGACACTTCACACTATGCTAACCTCAATTTAATCCTCTCTAAATCGAAAATTCATTTCCATCTTAAAATTAAACCAAAGCTCAATTTTAAAATTGATTTGGCCAAAAATCCATTTTATTGACCTATTTTCAGTGAATTCAAAGCTACCAACTTAGAATCAAACTAGTCTAAAATCCATTTCATCAACCCATACATGGTTTTGGTACCATAATTAGTTGCCCAACTTTCACTTCGTCGATATATATCCTCTTCAATTTGCTATGATCTCTCCAATGAACAATTTATTGAAGTTAAGCAGTATTCTTGGTAGTCTTTTATATGATACTTGTCTCAGCCTTCTTTTCCCAGTAGTTTTATGCAAAACATACTTACAATTTTTTTTGAACAATTTCTACCTAGAGGAGAGGAAAGGGAAATTTTGCTCCTCCTTTGTTTTGAACCCACGACCTAGAGGAAGAAGAAGATGTCAACTGAGAATTTTAACAACATGCTCTAGAGATTATTGACAGCTATTTTGAACTTTTTGAACCAATACAAATTATGAATCAAACATATGATATGATGTGTCAAAGACTCCTCAAGGGTTTTATATACACAAAGCTTCATCACACCCTTAAAAAAATGGTTCTCTATACTAAAAAATCTCACTTTCAAAACAAATCAAGAAATAAGACATGTTTGCAAAACAAGTTTTACAAATTGAAATGACAAAAAAACAACATTTACTTCCAACTTTGCTTCTTTGCCTAGCTAGATGTGAGACCAGCTTTAAACGCGACCATGCTATAACTCTGGAACATGAAATTGTCATGGTAGCTTTTGTTCACGACACTGTTTACATCAATGCTATTGGTCCTTCGAATGTTTATGGTTCATCTTCTGTGAGTTGCGCATTGAATCCGTTCTTTATGTCTGTAAAAATGTCACGGATGACAGAACCAATAATATGATGTTCATGATTAATAGCCAAAAGCAACAAATGGTTTACAAACCTAAATGCTTGCATGACACAGTTTATAAAAGCATTACGATGTTAAACTTTACCTTTCATTGAGGGTTTCTCGCATTTAGCTTTTCTTTCATCTTCATTCTTCCATTCGCTATCATCGTCATCGTCATCATCATAATCACCCATTTCATCCCTTCCATCATTTCCTATATCACTTTCACTAGCTGTCTCCCACTCGGAGTCATCAATATCCTGACCATACATGTCACCTGCTTCACCCTCACGGTGCACGCCACCAAGTTTCGTAGCTGCCTCTCTATCTAAATAACCAAGCCGCCCGCATCTGCTTCTTGACTAGTCGTTCCGCATAATCAGGAACCTTATTCTGCCTCAACGAGAGATCAGGGTCATTTGACTGAGAGCATTCATTTATGAAGAGAATGGCATCAAGCAAGCTCTCCTTAGCTAAACCAAGCCTGAGCTCTTCTCCATAGGCTTTTGGCATGACGGTTAAGTGGGTTATGAAGGCATAATGCACGTGTAGCATCGCTTATGGCAGCCAAGGGTTGCTGCAGTAAAAGATAGCATTGAGCTCGATTACTGTAGAGAACTACTCTCTCTTTCTTGGATCTCATTGGACACAACGACAATGCTTCTGAATACTTTGATGCGGCTCCGGATATATTTCCTGAAGAGAAAAGAGAGTTTCCTTCAAGCTTGACCACCAAAGAAGCAGCTTGTTTAATGTGGAGATCCTCCTTCGGTATATTCTTTTCCCACTTGAATCTCTGCCTTGAACTCAATAGTTCTTCAATAAGTTCCTTTGTGCGGCTATTGAGAGAGCTTCGTCCTGGCCCGTGGGATTGAAGACATTCCTGAAGAACATTAACAACGGTATCGCCAAGCTTTTTGTGATCACCCAGAGTCGTAATCTCTGCAAGGTCTATAAGTGCAGGAACTGCCTTATCTATCACCTGTATAACAAATGAAGATGAGTTCTACAAAGAACACCGCACCTTCCAAAACAAAATGCAAACAAGTACACAGTGAAATTATCTATTGTGATAAGGCTCTCGAGTAAAGATTGTTGCATTAACATATCGAAACCTATTTGTGGACTTCAGCTGACACTTGACAGGTTATGTTTAATGTAGAACTCTAGCTTTATATCTTAAAATAGATATATACTGAAAGGATTAACCAATAACTTTAACCAGAGGGCCATTATGTGGGTGCTTCTTCACGGCATACAAAACATATTAATTGCACTTGAAAAGAACAAGTACGAAGATGATCATCATCAGCATGGTGAATATATATGGCACATGAAATATAATCCTATTAGCCATATCATACCTTACAAAAGGTATTGAGTTCAAATTCTATTTCCCCTACTTAAACATCCAAAAAATGGAAAGGGGGTACAGAATTCAAATAAATTATGGGAACATGGAATGATAAATGATTTAGCTCACATTCCATTTAAGGAATAGAGTCCACTGTTACGGATGAAGAGCATTGTCAAAAAGACTCGATCACACAATGCAGCAATAAAGGGAAAAGACAATCCACATGGTATCAGTGTCTTGGGCTTCCTACATCAGTATGGAATTTATATTCAATTTTCTCACCCATGATAAGAGAAACAAACCTTATGGCATGTGCTCGGATCTTGAAGCAACCAAAGAAGACAATCAATAGCCGTATACTGCCAATCATCAGATGAACAAGCAATATTAATCAATGCTTCAATAATTCCAGGACAGCTAGCAACAGATCCCCTACCAATCTTATGATGACAGATGGTTCTTAACAAACCAATACCGGCAGGTGAGTTTTCATTAACAAGTCCACCCCCCACACACACAAAAAAAAGTAAAAGGCGTTTCCTTTTAATTTTCTGGGGTAGAGCTTCCAGTTCGTTGCTCAAAATGTGAGCTTTGAAGAACTTAGAGAGAGAGCGAGATCGCAATACCAAAAGAACTACGGAGATGCTTTGTTTTCGGGCTTAGATTCTGACAGAACGGAGTGAAGATCTTGTTCCTGAAATGAGAATTTGAAAAATCGATACTAAAAAGGAAAGAAGAAAAACAATACTCAATAATACTGTTTGATTCTGAGTTTTTTTTGTTGTTGAAAGACTGTTTAATTCTGAGTTTTTTTTTTGTTTTGAAAGAACTGTTTAATTCTGAGGTCTGGTGTGGTATGGTCCCATTTCCTTACACGCCTGCCTCTGGTCTTTTTTTTTACCGTTTTGAAATTGAGCAAACGAAATTACTCAAAAATCCTTCTTTTTTTTCTTTTTGTCTTTTTATAACGTACACCTTGTTCACCCAAATTATAAATTCTGTTTAGTGTTTAGATTTAGGGAAAATATTCCATGAACTCGCGGTAAAAAATTAATTTTTATAAGTATTTTTATTTTAGGGTTTATGAATTTATTTTAGGGTTTAAATTTAGGGGTTTGTGCTTAGATTTAGGGTTTAAATTTAGTGGTTGTGGTTAAAATTTAAGGTTTAGAGATTAAGGTTTATAGTAATATGTTAGGGATTTAAGTTTTAACCTATAAACCTAAATTCTAATATAAACTTCAAATTATAGCCGCAATCCCAAAATTTTAAACACACAAATCTAAACTCTTAAATCTTAAACCTTAAATTAAGTCCCTAAATCAAAGACACCCATGAAAAATAAAAGTTTCCACCACCAGTGCATGATATAATTACCCTTAGATTTATGATTTAGAATTTATGGGGTAAGATTTAGTTTTTAGGGTTTAAGGTTTAGGAATTAAGATTTATAATTTAGGGTTAGAGTGTATGATTTAATTTTTTTTAGTGCTGAGACATACATAGGAACATAAAAAAAAACAAAAAAATTTTGTTCGTAAGATTTAGTTTTTTAGTGTTGGGACATATATTGGGACACTAAGACTTCCTTTGTTATTGGGTGGTAAACGAGCGTTGGAGGCAAATGGTCGTTATGAAAAGCTGAAAAATTTAACTGCCACCAAACGTCTGTTTGAGGGCTAAAGTTGATGAGTACATTTTTTATTGGTGACTAAATCGAGAATTGTTTGACGAGAAAATGAGGAGCAAGCGGGTGTTGGGGACGCCAACAACGATCAAAATCGTAACCTAAAAGGATGGAAGATTCTTGTTCATAAATAAGGGTATGATTCTTTAAGGTGCATTTGAATAAAGAATTTTAAATTTTGAAGATTTTTAAAATGTTAAGTATTTAAAAATGTATCAATTTAAAATATTAGTATTTACGATTATTTTATTTGAATAATTAATTTATGTAGAAATATTTAGCTTATTAAAATTTAATGGTTTGAGAGATCTACTAATTGGCTTAGTGGCTAAGGATATCATATTGCCCCATCTTATATGGGTTCGAATCTCGATATGGGGAATGTAATAATTATTTAATCAAAAAATTTAATTGTTTGAAAAATAATTATATAAAAAAATATAATCGTATTTAAAATAAACAACATAAAAATATATAATTTGTATATTATAAGATTTGAAAAAATATACAAATAGTTATAAAAATATAAAATATAAGAATATATATTGGAATAAAATAAATGGTATTTTCGAAGTTAAAAATTTTATTTTATAACGAGATCAAGTGCATTAAATGAAATAGAAATAGATTTAAAAAATTAAAAACCTCCTCTTTGGGTGGAATTTAAACAATGGAACTAATATTAGATAAACAAAAGATGCTACTAAAATCCTTTTTTAAAATTCCTTGAAAAATTTGAAACACCTTGTTATTTTTTGAATAACAAGTGATTTCAACTTTATAATTTCAAAGACTTGGATAAAAATAAAATCTCTCCTTAAAATACTTCATCGAAACGCAAGGTTGTTCACATGGAGGTTCAACCTTTTAAAATGGTGTAATAAGGGCCTAACATTTTTATATATGCTCAAATAAAGATCTAACTTTTTATAACAATCAAATAATGGTCCAATGTTTTCGAATATGCTAAATAAAATCCTAACATTTTTTGCAATATTTTTGTATAACCACAGTATCTAACTCATTTGTTTACTAATTATGATAAATTATTTGAATCAATAAGACAAATCTTCAAGGTAAAATCTTTCAATTATTTCCCATTATGTAGAATTTCAATAATGATAGAATTATATTTTGATATACAAGCTGTGTAAAGTTACAAAATCTAAAACTTAAATCCCCGGCCCTAAAACCTAAACCCCTAAATTCTAAATTCTACACCCTACAATCTAAACCTCTAACCTTAAAATAGTGATATATATCATAATCGAAATAAAGATATACGATATTTCAGATCTTTAGATTGGATATCCGGTTTTTCAAATAATTAATAGTAAATTTATTTTTTAAATAAACTATAATAATAATAAATAATGGAGAAATTGATCTAATATTGTTGTTGAAAAAAAAAATTCCAGTCTATTGTAGCCCCCAAATTATTTCCTGATTTATAGCACTTTGAATAGTAATTTTAAATCGAATTTACTTCAATTCGTCTTTTAACGGTGATTTATTTATTTTTTCATTAAAAAGTTGAAGGCGGATTGAATAGGAGCCGTCTTTAAACATTGTTCAAACTTCTATTTTCACCGATCGAGAAAATTATTTAAAGGGTGTCATTTTTTTAATTATATTTGAGGGGTGTAATTATTTATAAATGAATATTATTTATTTTTTTAAAATTTTTATATAGAAAAAATATATATAAAAAATGTGTCCCAAAAAATTTTGGGGTGTCATCTAACCGCCCAGACTAATGGGTGGCTCCGCCCATGCTTCAAATTTCATCTCACATGGAAATTATTATTAAAAATAATTCAACATTGTTCAAAGACAGAATGCAAGCTTACTGTCTCCAATTTTTTAATAAAAAACAAAAAAAATATTCAAAGTCGGATTGTAAGTAATCTGACTTCAAGGTCACTGTAGCAAATGCAATAGATTTAAAAATAATCTGACAAAGATAATAGATTGAAAAAAAATCAAGTACAATATCACCGAATTTCACCAATAATAAATAAATAAGTAAATAATATAATGGCAAATAATAATAATATAAGTTAATGAAAATAATGAGAATGATAATAAAAATAATCATAAAATATGATAACATAGAAGAAATAATTTATATAATAAAAAAGTATACTAACTGTTGAGAAAATAATAGTAGTGTTTCATCATCATCATAATCATAATAAATATAAAGGGAGATAAGATCCTCTTACATTATAACCCTATTTGGTAAATATCAATTTTAGCTAAAATTAGAGGTTTGAGCTAATAATATTAAGGTAAAATTGGTGGGATAATCCATTCTCAAATTATATTTTGGTTTATAAGGTACATTGACCCATGGTCAAAAACTACAGTAAACGGGGAAAATCACCATTTGCAAATGACGTCCTACATTGAACATGGACATTGCTATTTGCATATAGCGTTGTGTTGTTGAGATAGCCTTTAATCGGCTTTGGCTCAGCAAGCCATGCATGCAGCGCTGCCATGCAGACAGCTTTAATCGAGCTGTTCAGCTTTGGGACAGGTCGCCATTTGCACATGGCGATGTCCTGTAGCTAGTCAGCCTTGCCATGCATGCACACACATCAGCTTTCACGTGAAAGCTGGTAAGATAAGGGTTTTTTTCTTCTTAAATGTTGTATATATATAGGATATTGAGGAGAATGAGAGTGTATAGGATTTGAGAGAAAAAAAATTGATAGAGTTTGAGTTAAAAATTGAGAGAGTTTGAGTTGAAAATTGAGAGTTTGAGTTAAAAATTTGAAGACGATGAAAATTGTTGAAGTAATTTATTTTTTAAAATCTATAGTTTTTTTTTAAATTGGAGAGGGGTTTGTGGATTTTTTTCGTGATTAAAAGCATAAGCACACAGTTTCTCGTCTAATTCGGTAAATTTTTGTTGAAGGATTTGTCGTATATTTGCACTGTTTCTCATCTAATTGGGTAAGTTTTTGTATTTTTTAAATTGTAATTATTTTATTATTTTTTTAATTTTTAATGTTGTTGTTACATATATATATATATATATGTTGTTTTTGTATTTACAATTTTAATAAGAAAATTTTAATGTATGCTTATGATTGTTGTTTTAATATGTAAATAGAATGAGTTCATCAACATATTGTAACACTGAAAACATAGTTGGTCGTTGGGGCGAATCGCTTGATGATTTCAGTGAGGATGAAAAAAATATTGTGCCTATTACGAAAGATGATAACGTGTACTTACTCGATGCTAATGATGTTGAGGTTGTTATGATATATGCGACTCAGGATAATGGTCTAGATGTTGAAGATGATGTTTGGGTCGCGGTTGTCGCTAGGCTTGGGTTGGGAAATGAGCAACCAGTTTGAGGTTATGTTGAACCAGAGCCCGAGCAACCGAAACCCATTTATCCAGCTTATGAAACTCCAGCTCGCATGTATGAGGTGGACTACACTACAATACGAGATCCGGAACACGAAGCCCACGTATTTGGTTCTTCATCATCTTCTAACTATGGGGAATTGAAAGTGAAGGCTCAATTTGAAACAAAAAAAGCTGCCAAGCTGGCAGTTAAGGAGTACTGCATTACGACATAATGTGTTGCTGATTCTAATACACAAACCTATTGCGCAAGATGTATTAATTGGAAGAGCAAATGTCCTTGGTGGGTAAGAATTTCATACAAGAAGAGTCAGATGTGGGAGGTGACACGGTTTGTTAAGCAGCACAATTGTTCAAATATGTGCCTACACTAGGTTATTGGTTAAAAAATAACCAAGGATTTCGATTGTAGTGTTAGTAACATCCATCCGGAATCAGCTTGGATATATTTCATCTTACTACAAGGCATGGATGGCAAAGTAAAAGGCGATGACGCGGGTGTATGGTGACTGGGATAAATCGTATAATGAGCTACCATCTCTTTTACGAGCAATACAAATATTCATTCTAGGAACCATAGTATAATACAAAACAAAACCAGCATGCAACTTACAAGGCAAACTAATTCCGGGTAAAAGGATATTTAGTAAGTTGTTTTGGGCATTCAATGCGTACATTGAAGGGTTCTCATTCTACAAATGCATGATTCAAGTGGATGGTACCTGACTGTATGAAAAGTATGGTCATATATTACTCGTGGCTATTGCACAAAATGGAGACAATAATATATTCTCAATTGCCTTTGGAATAGTTGAAAAGGAAGACGCGGATGGATGAGAATATTTTTTCAAGCATTTACGCAACTATGTAGTAAAAGAATACGAGATTTGCATGATTCCTGATAGAGGGACTGCACTCTTATCCGTAATTGATAGACGAAAGAGTTTATGGAAGCCTCCACATGCATATCCAGCATATTGTGTACGACATATTACGGCAAATGCGAAGACACATTTCGAAAACAATCAGAACCGAAAAGAGATTTTAGGCGCGGGTAAATTGTTATTCATTGTTTATAAAAGTTAGTAATTTATTTTTGAGTTGATCATGTTGATTTATTTAACTTAATTTTTTTAAATAGGGTATGAACTAGTTCAACCAAAACTCGACGCGGGGATAAGAAGGTTAAAGCGGCATGATCAACATGTATTTAATTTTGCAAATGACATCCCGAAAGAAAGATGGTCGCAAGCCTATGATGAAAATCGGTGTTATGGCTCTATGACAACTAACCTTGATGAGGCTATAAACTCGGTGTTTAAAGGAACACGTCATCTCCCAATTGCAAGTATTATGTGAGAGACTTACTTTAGATTGGGTAAAGTTTGGTCTGACAAAGGGCAAAAAGTTAACGCCTGGATAAACAGCGGAAAAATTTGGTCTCAAACCCTACAGGATAGAATGTCCACTCTTCAAGCGGATGCCACGTTTATGCGAGTCAGAATATTCGACCCAAATAGTTTTGAATTTTCTGTCGAAGTTAAGGTCTGAGGTGAGCAAAGAATGTTCACCGTAAACCTTCATTAGAGATGGTGTGATTGTGGTAAATTTCAAGCATTTAGATATCCCTACTCTCACGCACATGCCGCATGTATGCATATTCGTGTGGACCCTTACAGGTTTGCGGATAAGTGTTATAACCTGGAGGCTATGGCAAATATATAAAGAATTCGGTTCAACAAGATCCCAGACCAAGATTATTGGCCAGTGGAGCTAATATACGAAGAATTGTTACCAAATCCAGAGCTTCGTAGAAAGTTGAAGGGTCGACCGAATTCCACTCGAATTCATACTAATATGGATAATCCGAATGAAAAAGAGGAGTGTAATACCCTTTTTCGTCTGGGGTTCGAATAAACAAAAACAATACCAAATTAAAATAAAAATCCAAGCCCAATTTATTAGACAGTCCATCAAATGTCTATTACACTGATTCCATTATCCATTTTACATCTCATTACAGCCAAGCCCAACCGGCCCAACATCCCTAAACCAATACTCACTAAAAACCCTACCCATTTACATTCATCCATAACCCATTAGACCACAAGCCCAACTAAACCTATCACCAACTTTTTCAAACCAAATTGCCCCAACCCTTTATCTCTTCGATTGCCCCTGTGCAACCACAACCGAGCCACTTCAACTGCATTCGATCGAACCCCAGCTGCCATCTGAGGCCCTTACCAACAAAGCCGGTCCCCTTATTGGCTCGTACAACAACCCACATGCCAATAAAAATCAGATTTTTAGAGGCAACCAATAGCAATTTAGGTTCTTTTTTTCCCTTTCTATTTGTAATTAAAATTTTGGCTATAAAGCCAATCAAATAGCAATTGTAAAAGGGGTTCTTTTCCACAATTTTCAGAAATCATAGGTATTCTTTTTTAATTTCACATAGCAATTAGGGTTTATCTTTTTTCCTTTTTTTAACCGAAATCAGAGGCTTTTGTTTTTCATTCTCAAAAATTTATTTTCGAAACAAAGGGGTTTCAAAATTTTAAAGCGAAATCTCGTTTTAAAACCAAAAGAATCAAAGGGGTTCTTTTCAGTTTTGAATTCTAAGTTTAGGTTTTTTCCTCCTTTTTTTTAGATCTTGAATCAAAAAATCAAATAAAAAAGAGGGGTTTCGAGCTTACCTGGTTTTAGGGGAGGAGTTGCCGCAAAAAAAGCGTCTTCGGACGTCGAGGCCCTCGCTGTGAGGAATGGTCACCGATGAACGGCCATGGAACGGTCTCGGTTTGGAGAGCTTAGTGTGGGTATTTGAAACATTTTTGGAAAATGAAAAGCTTCTGTAATCCTGTGAAGTAAACCCTCTTTTCATTGCTTTATTCTTTTTTTTTTCTTTTTAATTTGATGTCGTGTTTCCCCTTTATTTATTATTATTTTTATTTTTATTTTATTTTCCTTTCATATACATACACCGCATAACATATATATACATTATATATTCTCTTTCATATGATATATAATATATACTTATTATACCTTAATATATGTAATTATATATATTATATAGCTTATGTATAGTAGGTATATATATTACGTTTATCTAATATCTTATATTTTATCCTATTTATTTATATTACCTTATTATATATATTGTTTATTTTGGTTCTTATATATATATATATATATATATATGTATTATTTTATTTTATACTCTTGTTCGAATCGGTCTTACAGTGACCCGCAACGGGGTATGATCCGTATTATTATGACTCGTTTAGTATAGCCAACAAATACTTAACATTTAATTTCTAACATTTAATTTCCGCTCTTTTAACTTTTGCACTTAAATTTCCCGCATTTATTTTATTCGATCCGATCCTTTATCCGAATTTTTTTATGTTGTTTATTTCTTTTTACTATGTTTATGTTTAATTTCTTTATTTTTGTGACATACGTTTTATTTGTTATCCATCTAACCATCGTTGTTTAATCTCACCTTAAACTTGATAAATTAATTAACTTTAACTATAAAAATGAAATATTTATTAACTCGGATATTTGTGTCGTAATATCTTGGTTTGTTGGATATTGACCAAACATTCGAGTTAATTCACATCGTCTAAAGGTAAATTTCGAAATGAATAAAATTGGTTAAGACATGACATCACGATTAATTACCCGCATCATGCATAAAGCTGACGTACGAATTTCGAACCATAAATTAACACGGCAGTCAGACTTATATGATGTCGGTTTAAACTATTGTCCAATGTATCGTCATTCGTATTAATTAAATGTCCAATTAATTTGAACTCGCCAATTTGATAAAGTCCGTTCAATTAAGGTCAATTTTCACTTCAGTACGCTTAATTAAATTCAATTTAAATTTCATCAATTTCCATCATTTTAAAAGCAACAAATATGTTGGTACCGATTTCCGGGCGTGATTGGGGTGTTAATCCTTCCCCACACATAACCAACTCTCGAACCCTTTCAAATTGAATCTCTGGTTTTTCTAGTGTATGGCCTACCTTATCCAAGTGGCCAGTGACAACTCCAAGTCTTCATTATTTTCCAAAGGAAAAACAATTTTTCAAAAGAAATCCTCCAAAAATTTATTATTTTCCAAAAATGTGAGGATACCCAATAGTCGAGCTTATTTTTAGTCGCTACAGCATGACGACTCCACTGGGGGTAATTTTGTTTTACAAAACAAAAGGGAGTTAGGCCAAGAAAATATTTGTTACTTTTAAATGATGGAAATTTTTTAGAATTTAATTTGATTTTATTGAGGTCGATTCTTTCTTGAAAATGTGACTAAGATTGCTCGGGTTTTGATAATTGGTGGTCTTTGTATTAACTTTTCATTTAATTTCTAAGAAATCACCGACATGTATTGCACCATATTCATCAAGCTCTATAACCGAGCTCCGTCCCTTAAGTGGGAGTGAAATGCCATATACCCATGTGAGTAGCCCTCCACGGGTCGGTAATTCACTTCCGAAATCCACGCTTTTTGACACGTGAGCAGGCCTCCACGTCATTAGGTCGTGCTTTCCCTCGAACCGAAACCAATTCGCAAGCTTGTAATGGGCCAAAATTGGGGTTCTTGTTGCCTTAGTAGGTAATAAGATAGATTCGGGTACCCTTAATTAGAACCAAACCCACATGTGTGAGAATTTAAGAAGCCCTCCCCATTAGAGCCATGTGGATAACCATAGCGAACTAGAATCCATGTTATTAGGTCTACTTTGGTTTATATTCGTCATTCATTATATATGTTGCTAACCCCTTTTTGTCTTGTCTTATTTTGTTCATTTATTTTGCGTATTCATGGCATTTTTATAATAAAGTGTTGATTCGAGAACAGTCCAAAGTTAAAAGCTTTCGTAATAGGAGAAAGAGTCCATAATAATGAGTTAAAGAATCCCAATGTTCAAGTTTGATCAAGAAGATGAGAAAAAGGTAACTTAGATTTTCAGTTGCACCATATGAAATAGTTTTCTCTTTTTCCTCGTTGTAATGGGATTTGATATCCGTTGTGGAAAGTTGTTTAATGAGGATGTTCGTCAATCAACACTTATTTGCATTCATCCCTTCATGGTAGTATTATCAGTTTTTCGTTTCATGACCTTTTTTACAATATTGTTCAAATCCTCAATAATGCACTTTCGTTTATTCACTTGCATCAACATCTTTGTTTTTAGACATTATTATTGCATTTAGGGCATTTGCTTTGCATTTACATGCATTCATTTTAGAGATATCGAGACTAATTTTTGGGATGCCCCATGACAATTATTCTGCATCAAGGAAAAGTTCAATCGATTCAGCACCCCTAAGGAACCCTGACGCAAAACTAATATGGCGAACGAAGAAAGGCTAGACCCAATCGAGCAAAACCAAAAGGACATGCAACCAGATTTGGTCCGAAAAATGGAAGAAAAGTTGGCTAAGGCCCAACAAGACATGGTGGATCAATTCAAGAAATCTCAACAAGAGGCCTTAGGACAAATAACCCAAATGTTCGGATTTTAGCTTCCCGAGCAAGAAGAATTTTCTGTTGATAATCCTATGGCAAGGTCCGAAATTCGTACGTACCCGCCAGGTTTTACCCCTCCTGCTGCTAGGGGGTAACCAGATCCTCAAGTAATACTTTCTCGAGGAAAAACAAAACTTCATCAGGCTGGCGCCTCATCTCCTATTAATCTACCCTCCGCATCAGAAGTCAAATCCAAGGGCAACGAAGCCAAAAAATTTGTCTTAGAGATGGACCAATTAACCGAGAGTGAGAAGCCCAAGAATGAGACCTCGAAAGAGATCAAGGATCGTTGCAAGCGACTTGAAGAGAAGATGGAAGCTATGGAGCTAGTGGATGCTTTTATAGGACTTGATGCTAGCGAGCTTAGTTTGGTCCCAAATTTGGTGTTACCCCCTAAGTTTAAGGCCCAAGATTCGAGAAATACGATGTGACTGGTTGCCCCCGTACTCATCTTACCATGTTTTGTCGAAAAATGATGGGATAGGGTAGGGATGAAAAGTTGTTGATCCACTGTTTCCAAGGCAGCCTATCAGGATCTGCCACTAGATGATATAATCAATTGAGCCGACATTAGATAAAATCGTGGAAAGACTTGGCCAAGGCTTTCCTAGCCCAATACCATCACGTTAGTTATATAATGCCAGACCGTTGAACCCTACAACATATAAAGAAAAAGCCTAATGAAACCTTTAGGCAATATGCACAACGTTGGGGAGATGTGGCAGCACAAATTCAACCCCCGCTCGGTGAGAAAGAGACAATAGTCATGTTTGTCCAAACTTTAGAGGGCCCAATTTTGGATCGCCTTATAGGCCATGCGACTACCAATTTCACCGATCTTGTGTTATCCGGTGATCTCATTGAGAATGTCATCAAGGCAGGGAAAATTGACAGTGGAGGAAGCGCAAGTTCATCTCATAAAAAGTCATATGGAAGGAAAGACCATGAAGTGATCTCTTTGGAGGTTTACAATACTGATTTTTCGAATCCTGTCACCGTTGTGCAACCTAAGGCTACACCAAGAGCCCAAGGTCTTTCGAACCAAAACTATGGCCAAAGAAAGAGCACCAAGGAGATGGAGTTTACCCTGTTACCGATTTCGTACGGTGAATGTACAAGCAATTGTTCGAGTCACATGTAGTGACACCCTTCTATCAATCACCGATGCAGCCTCCCTTCCCGAAGTGGTATGATCCTAGGGCAAAATACGAATACCGTGGTGATCAAGTGAGACACTCAACCGAGACTTGTTTCGGCTTCAAAAGGGCCGTGGAAAAACTGATCAAGCTTGGGGTCATCGATTTTGACAAGCCTGGTGGGCCGGATACGACCGTCAATCCTTTCCTAAATCATGTCGGTAGAGTGAATGCAATCCTCGAAGAGAGCAACCGAGTGACTATGTCCAAGGTGTCAAAAGTCAAATCCCCTCTTAGTTGGGTATAGAAGAAGCTGCTCGATGCGGGTCTAATCGATCAAGGAATGATAATGCCCGATGGGCATTGTGGTCCGTATTGCGAGTTTCATGCCGAATGGGGCACACTATTCAAGACTATGGTCAGTTCAAGGATATTGTTCAGGGCTTGATGGACAGTAATGAAGTTGAGTTCTTCGAGGAATAAAATTGCTCTCACCACTTTAGCCTAGACGTTAAGCCCAAAACTTCCGAGGTTCCTTTTGCTTTTAATTTTCTCCAAAAGTAATGTATGTAAATCAAACCCACTGACCTAAGCCCGAAGGCGGTGTCGATCTTTTATAAAGGGCCTAAAACTACGTGGTTTAATTTCAATGAAGCGAGCATTTTTTTTGTAACTCTTTTTCCATTTTGTAAATATATCCGAGTCCCCGTATACCAATTGCATAAAGGACATTGACTATGACCCAAAGGTTGAATCCGAGTAGCCTGTGTCTAATTGAAATCCTAAGTTGTGGAGATTATAAAGGTGTGACTCGCATTTTACATCAAATAATAATAAATCAGTGCAATTTAATGTTTGAAGCCTGGTAATAAGCATTTTCAAAAAATAATGAATTGAATTAACCTTCAAAGCATGGTAATAGGCATTTTTTAAAAAAACACTTCAAAGCCTGGTAATAGGCATTTTCTTTCAAAAATTAATCGAAAAGCACTCCAATGTTCGAAACCTGGTAATAGGCATTTTCGGATAAGAGTGTGGAATTTTGGGGCACTCCACTGAAGCCCATTTTGATCAAAACTCTTCGCTTCATAAGTGCTGGTAATATTTTCAAAACCATGACAATGCCGAGTATCTTGGGAATTTGTTGTTTGCTTCATCATTTATTTCGAGCCAAAGGAATGTGATGAATTGAATTCGCTAAACAAAAATAAAACATAAATGAATATGCCAACTACAATGTAATCAAGCACCAAAGAAGCTTAAAAATGCACTTCGCATCTTCAAACATCAATTCAACTTTCGAGGTCTCCTAAACACAAGATTTGCTTGGGGCAATCCCTAGTAAGCCATTTTCAGTGTTGCTCGTGCAGTTGATATTCGGGGTATTCAATCTAGCTTGATGTATTCACAATCTGAAAAAAAACCCAGTTTTTAAACAAGCATCTCACATTGAAATCAGAACATGTATCCCTAGATTGGAAACAAAAAGTTCTCTCTGCATTACTCACAAATAAGTTTAAAAGTATAGGGACCTACAACAAAAGGCCCCTCAGATCATTGCTTTCACTAAAGAAAACATCCACAAGTTGACCTTCACCCATAAAGGTAAAATTTCAGAAGAAGATGGCTAAGACCACGAGAGGTTGGGGCATCAGCGACGACAACCCATCCAGTTTGAGAGACAAAATTGGGGCAAAAACAAGACCAAGCCACCAACATGGCCAAAAAGCCACAGGGCATCCCCTTTAAAGTCAACATCATGGCCAATTGCATTACATGCCATTCATATCAACACCATTCCGCTTATCATGCATTCACATCAAATACCTACATCATACATCAAATTAGATACATTCATGTTAAGTGCATCTACTTCATTCATACACGAGATAAACAAGTTCAAGCCTTGATCATGAAGGACAATACTAAATTGGCAAGCCCTTGACCACGAGGGAAAGCCAGATCAACAAAGAAGTCAAAACCTCAAAGAGGTAAGATAACAACACCAAGCATGAAATGGCGAACCCTCAAAGCAAATGAAGTTAAGCTTAAACGCAAAACTCCAAGTAGACAATCATTAACTATTGTTTACTTCTTTCTTCAAGATCCCAACTCATTGTCAGTAGTGAAGCGGATCAAAATCTCCCTTTATCTTCCGATCATGCCTCTTCGTCAGAGTTGTAGCTTGATCGCCCTTCATCTTTCGATCATGCCTCTTCGTCATAGTTGTAGCTTGATCGCCTCTCATCTTCAGATTATGCCTCTTTGCCAGTGTAACTTGATCACAATCTAATCACCGGATCATGCCTCTTCATTAGGGCCGTATCTTGATCCAATCCAATCTCCCAATCTTGTCTCGCCGTTGATGGCGTAGCGGATCTCTGATCATGCCTCTTCGTCAGTCGTATCTTGATCCAATCCAATCTCTCGATTTTGTCTCGCCGTTGACGGCGTAGCAGATCTTCGATCATGCCTCTTCGTCAGAGTCGTAGCTTGATCGCCAAACTACCTCTTCAGAGTATGCCTCTTCATCAGAGTTGTAGCTTGATCGCCAAACTAACTCCCCTGATCATGCCTCTTCGTCAAAGTTGTAGCTTGATCGCCAAGCTAACTACCCTGATCATGCCTCTTCGTCAGAGTTGTAGCTTGATCTCAGTCTAACCACCGGATCATACATCTTCGTCAGAGTCGTAGCTTGATCCAATCCAAACTTCCGATCTTGTCTCGCTGTTGATGGCATAGCAGATCACCCATATTTAAACATCTCTTTACCGCGTCCCTTTCAATTTCATAGTTTTAAATGAAATAAATGGATACTCAATCTGAAACAATTATCTTTCACTCGCGCAAGTTTCATCTTTCCAGAAAATGGGATGAAATAGAGGATTCGACCAGATCTCGACTCTCCGTCGGTGGTGTAGCATATCAACAAATGAATTCTATTCCTCAAGAAGTTGGAAGATGGTTTAGTTAGAGTTCAAGGAAAAGTTGTGCCTGGAAAAGTGTCCCAAATCACCAGAATGAAAAACAACTATCTTTTGTTGTTTCACAACAATGAGCAAAGAGTGGTAGCTGTAATACTCTTTTTTTGTTCGGGGTTCGAATAAACAAAAACAATACCTAATTCAAATAAAAATCCAAGCCCAATTTATTAGACAGTCCATCAAATGTCCATTACACTGATTCCATTACCCATTTTACATCTCATTACAACCAAGCCCAGCCAGCCCAACATCCCTAAACCAATACCCACTAAAAACCCTACCCATTTACATTCATCCATAACCCATTAGACCACAAGCCCAACTAAACCTATCACCATTTTTTTAAACCAAATTGCCCCAACCCTTCATCTCTTCGACTGCCCCTGTGCAACCACAACCGAGCAACTTCAACTGCATTCGATCGAACCCCAGCTGCCATTCGAGGCCCTTACCAACAAAGCCGGTCCCCTCCTTGGCTCGTACAACAACCCACATGCCATATACGACTGTAATTATAATATTGTTATAACTCATTTTTGTCCGGGCCTAAGCCCAAACTAAACCCAATCCAAAAATTAAGGCAAGGGTAAATTAGATCTTATTAGTGATATATATTTTTTTTTAATTTGACCTATCCAGAATTTTAAGTTATAATTTATTTTATTTATTTTTGTATTATAAAATAATTCTTCTTTTAGTGGTAAAGTGTATAATTGAAAGTATACTTGTTTTACTTGAAGCCAGTAAATTAAATCTTATTAGTGATATATTTTAATCTTTTATTTATTTTTGTATTATAAAATAATTCTTCTTTTAGTGGTAAAGTGTATAATTGAAAGTATACTTGTTTTACTTGAAGCCAGTAAATTAAATCTTATTAGTGATATATTTTAATCTTTTATTTTTTATTTTCAACTTTGTTAAATTTTAATTTTTGACTTTGTTATTGGCCGAAGAAACCCACAAAATTGTAAACTAGTGATAGTCTTTTTCCTATCGAGAATAAGTGTTGGGTTGAGGGGGGGGGGGATAAAAGATTGTTAGGGTGGTCAATGTTATTGCTACAATTGATGGCTATTTGTGAATTGTACTTGAAAATACTTTATTTTTGGACACCAATGGGGACCCATGGTCGTGGTAAAGTACAAATTCTCTTCCATTTGTTTGTATTTCTATTTAATTACGATTAAATTTGGATTAAACTAGTTATTGGATTTACTGCTTTCAATTTCAATTTTATTTAAAATTAAGGTTATTGAAAAAATGCTTCTTTTCTTCTTCAAATAAATTGCTTTAGGAGGTAAAGAATCTCCCATCTTACCTAATGAATTCTCCTACTCTCGCTAGAGCCCCAAATGAATCTTGACACTAATCTGTTGAGCTCATTTGAGGTTGATTTCGGCATCTTAAACATAGATAGGTAGTAGATTGGCAGGTTTGCAAGGATTGATCTCGCCAAAGTGACTCTCCCCCCCAAATGAAAGGAATTTTGCCTTCCATGGGGATAAACGCTTTCTGAATTTCTCCAAAACAGGTTGCCAAATCGTAGGTGAATTTCTTCCGTGGCCAAGTGGTAAACCAACGTATAAGGAGGGGAATTTACTCCACGTGAATTTACTGCTTATGAGAGGGATATCCACCAAGACAGTTGTCAATTAATTCTGCCAGGATATTCATTTGGGACTGGTTGAAACATGAGCCAATCTTTTCTTCTTTCCTCTTTACTGTATTGAGATCACCTGCGACGACCCATAAACCACCTAGGGTGGAGATGATTGACTGGATCGAATCAAAGCAGAGTTTCCTCTTAATTGGATTATTTGGAGCGTAAACATTAATCCACCCACACTCCAAATTGAAACCTGGGAGCCTTCCGACAATGACGATGAAGTTTTGATGAATATCACTGTAACTCATATTGGATACCCTTGGATCCCAAAGACAAGTAATTCCACCTGATGCCCCAATTGCCGGGCTAAACACAACATAGACATAGTCGTTACTCCAGAAAGATTTAATTTTCCTCCTATCGATTTTCTCTAGCTTTGTTTCTTGCAGAAACATCATATTGACCCTTTTATCACTGCTCAAGTTCTTTAAAGCCCTGCATTTTTATGACCTGCCAAGCCCCCGTACATTCCAAGAGAGAAAATTTAAGGATTTCATAATGTAATTAATGGACCACCAGCTTACCCAGCGTCATAGCTACCCAGGCTACGACGAACCCTCTTTCAATCTTGCAAGGCCCTCAACAATCTGTTCCCTGCAATCCTTAAATCGGAAACCAATTGCTTCTCCAACAACGAGGGCCCTATCGGCATCGAACGACCCAATCAGTTAAACCTTTTGCTTCCACTTTATCTTAGTTCGGATCCTTGTCGGCCGTTTGACCCTTCAGGGGTTCAGAAACCACTCTCTCAGCTTTCATAGGGCCTGGTTGGTCCACTTCCTCGCTAAAGCCTAATTCTAGAGATAACACTCCCCCTGATCCCTGTTCTGTGACTTTTTCCTCAGCAAGGCATATTTTTTGAGGCCTGAGTTGACTAAAGAATTGGGCCAACACCAATGGTTTGAGAGTAACGGCCTAGATAAGGATCGACTCTTTTTGCTCTTTTTATTTTGTACTCTAGAAGGGGCACCAAGGTTCTTTATTCCCTTGTCAGAGATGACTAGTCCTTTATCGTTCTTTAAACATAGGCTGGACTCATCACTGTTGGGGAAAGCCATGTTGATAATGGGGACATCATGGAGCCCAGACGCAGAGTTTGCTTAGCCCGGGACTGGATTAACAAGAGGTGGGGAGAGGGGCCCGAAAGCTGAGGAAGGCTCATCCGATGGATGCAGCCCAACCTTGCCATGGCCAACAAGTTTGTCTTGTTCATGAACATTAGACTCGTGGCCATGATCGGGGGAGCCTCCAAAGAGAAGGTCAACAGGCACCCCTGGCGGCGCGCTTTTTCTCGACGCATCACCATGCTGTTGTATCTCAGCACTCGCGTGGTTAGAATAATAAATGTTGTCATCAACAGGTTCTTCCTTCGAGGCCCAAAGTTCTTCCCATTTCTCCCCTATTACCGGAGCACCAAGACTATTACCTCTGACCGGCAGCTCTTGATCACTACTGTTGATTTTCTCACCGTCTAACCTGACTGGTTGTTCCACAAACTCCTCAATTTTGATAATCACTTTTGAAATCCTGTCTTCGACTGCGACCGTAAAAGAGGTGGGGATATCGATCGTCTTTCCCACTAGCACCAGAATCTTGGCTCGATCAAACCTTTTCCTACTGGCTGTTTCGTCCTCCACTTCAACTACTGTGCCCCATTGGCTAACAATACTGACAAACAAGGAGGGATGCCATATGCAAATAGGAATCCCCTCCAGTGACACCCAAACCTTAACTCTTCTTTGGGATTCCGAGAATGTCAATGGTTCAATGAAATCAAATCAGATATCAAGGACTTCCTTCTTACTCTTCCATGCCGAGTTTACAAGTTCATCGAAGTCAAAGCACACAATTATCAGTGACCCATGCCAAGGACTCACTTTGCACGGAGAATCGTCTGTCATGATCGATTGGTGTACGATATCAATATTATACATAGGTTTAGTCTTCTCAGTAAGCATCTACGAGCCCACTTCAGCTTTTCATATGGAAGTTTGACTTCAAGGAAAGAGTCTATCATAACCTGGATGTTTGGATCCGTTTTAGAATCGTCTTGAGCACCTTCCATCTGACAAGCTTCATGCAATTTCCCCTCCTCCCGGGCATTGTTTTCCAATTTTCCTTCAAGAGCCTCCTTATAAGATCTGTTGTCTCTAAGTTTTGATTGAGCTTGAATGGAAGTCAAGTTTGGATTTCCATAGCTCCTTTGACTCTTTCCATTGTCACCTTTCCTTCTTTCCTTATAATTAGCCTCCTTAACTTGGATGTGGTACCCATCCGTTCTCCTGTTATGTCCCGCAGCAATTGCCTTCAACATATCACTCCTAGCTTTGAACCTAATGAACGCAAAGATGTATTTCTGATGGAGACGCTTCCTATTCCAGTACGCAATGTACACATCACAGACCTCACCATAGATGTTGAACGAATCCCACAAAGCAGACTTGTGCATTCTCTTACTCACCCTATCCACGAACACCGTGAACCTTTCCTTATTGTCGCCTGACCTTCCCCTAAACTCCTTTCTCTCCATGTAGATCGACAAGCATCGCAAACTGTCAAAATAATTATCTTTAATCTCTAAAGAATTAATTAAATAGTGTAGTAAAGAGAAGAATGGTCGATCCACAGAGACTTTGGAAATTCTGATGTAGAAGGCTTTTGGTCTGGTTTAGGCAAGAAATGTGTAAATAAATTAGGTGATTTATCGCAAGAGTTTAATTTAAATAAAACGAAGAAATGAAAATTTAAATCTAAGAATGAGAGTAAATTTAAGAAGATATTCATTTTAAGTAAACAGTCTCAAGCTTCGCTTTAACTCATTTCCAATCGATCATCGAATAAGATTTTACTCTAGATAAATGCCAGTTACAGTCTACAAGGCCCCCAAAATCAATTTTTGAATTTCAGTTTTCTGGTTAGACTAACCACGACTATCGCTGTTAGAATAAAATAGTTTAAAATCTAGAAAAACCCGACTCGGACTATGTTATCTCAATGAGAATCAAATCCGATCTCAATTTCCCTTAGCAGACCGCCGCTAAGTGTGTTCACAGGAAGTCGAATGTGCTACAAGCTGATCCTTCCTCCCAACTATAAATCGAAACAAATTCAAAATAATGGGCCCTTTTTTAATTTAAAAGTGTAAGGATTTTAAAAGGAAAGGCCGATTGCCAATCCAAGTTTGTAGAAAATTGAGAAATATATTCGAAGATATAAAATGCTTTTCAATTCTCACGATCGAAATTGAGTTGTTGCTTTAGCTTTTGGCTTGATGGAAAATTAGCCAAGCATGATTATGGTAGAAATCATACTCACCATTTTAAAAGAAAATAAATGAAAACTTAAAAATAAGAACGTAAAGGAAAAGAGAATTTTATAGAACTTAAAAAGAAAGAACAAAACTAAGGATGAGATATGTTTCTAGCTTACCCCGAGGAGGTATTTATAGTTTTCTAAAACCCTAAAATTAACCTAGAAATGATAAAAGATAGTTCTTGAAAATATTCAAATTAAATCCTAAAAACAAAAGATAATTTCTAATTTGAATTTAAAATGCAGCTGATCCTGCTCGTCCGTCCTTGCTGACTAAACCTTCTAGAAGCTGCTGACTGGATGCAACGTCAGGCGCTTCATGCCCAGTGTCGTGCCCACTAGCCCAACCTTGATTTTAGAAAATAAAACTGTAGAACTTTGCCTTTTAAGTGCAATCTTCAGAATTGAAGTCCTGCATAGAAAACACACAAAACATCTAAATCAACAACACGAACTAATCATTTTAGACATAATTAAAGATAAAATAGTAATCAAATAAACTACTTATCAAATTCCCCCTCACTTATTCAATGCTTGTCCTCAAGCATCTCTCAACTAATACGTCAAAACTCAAGTTCTCATCTTTCATTTCACAATGTATCTAAGATAACCAAATGACCCAAGATCAAAACAATTGTTGAAATCAAGAAACAATCAAGTAAAGGCATAACTACTAACATTTTAAGCAAAGCAAGACATTCCAATAACCTGTTAATGTCAATGTAACAAAACTCAATACCAAACAAGGATTCACTCATTGTCGCTCAAAGTGTTTTAGGTAAAAGAAGTCGCTCAAGCCAGAATCAAATATGACATTACCATATGCTTGTAAGAAAATCAAATCTCCACCACTAAAAATGAACAAGATGAATTAATCAAAGGGTCTTTAAAAAGGTTGTAACGTGGCTTAGGTTAAGGTAGGGAAAAGGGCCAAGAACATGGTGAAATATCAAGACAAGAGATGCAAAATATATAAGCTCAAAGCTCGAAATAAGCAAAGTAAATAATGCAAAGAAGTGTAACAAAAATCAAACACTCAATTCCTTTCTTCTTTTTTTCTTTTTTTTTCGATCCTTTTCTGTTTTTCTATTTTTTTCTTTTTTATGCTATTTTTTCTACCGTTTGAATATTGTTCGAACCAAATTTTTTTTTGGAACGTTTCTTCTTTGCCATTTTTTTCGTTCGTGGAACAAATCAATCTCTGCCTTGACAAGGGTAACAAAAGAGGTTAAAAATAAAAGGTTTCGGGTTTTACAATGTGGTAAAGCAAAGAAAAAAGTAAAGGCACAAAAATGGTTCACTAATGGATACAAATGAGTAGGAAATTTTGGGTAGAGAAGTGGGTTAATCCTAAGTGACCATATCATATTAAAGCATCAAGTTAAAACATGTAGTCTCGATATGTATTTACTCACAAGTTCTAGAATATCGATATTAGTCCGGTAAACTCAATCAAACAAATGAGCAAGAATAGAAAGATGCTCGTTTAAGCTCAAATCTCACAGGAAAGTGTATTATGTATCGAGTCAAGAAATATGTCAATCAACAAACGCATGAGATATCAAGCAAAATTTAAAGAAAATACTAATCATGCCATTTTACTATCATGCACCCTAATTTCGATAAAAGAATGATCACAAGTCATAAGGAAATCAAAGAGATAAAGTGAAATATAGGATAAGAAACAAGAAATTCCAACATATTACAATTAAGAAAAACTCAATTTCAATCAATAGAATAAGCAGGATAAGAATTTGATGCAAATTCTACCCCCTCACTTAAATCACATTGTCCCAATATGTAAATGAAAACACAAAAGAGGGAATAGAGATACTTCTTGTTCTATTGACGATGGGCTATTTGAAGTCGTTGTCAACATCCACCACAAGAGGCACGACCTTGAATCAATTTTCCATCGGTTCAAGAACACTAGATCGTGATCTGGACATTGACGTCTCGTGTGGACTATGGCTTCGCGGCAACCAAAGCAAGGTAGTGACAACGTTGCAGAGGGTAGCGCGAACAGAAGAGGAAGAAAGTAGTGGTGGCCCCGGTGCTTGGGGAGGTACGATGATGCTGCAGGAATGGTGACCGTGAAGGAGGAGGATGAAATGTGATGGTGGGGGTTAAACGACAGTGAGGGGGATTTGTTTTGGAGGCTGCAAGACACATTAACTAGGTTAGAGAAAGATAATAATAAAAAAATAAAAAATCTTAATTAATGAAAAGGTCCGAAATGCCCTTTTGAATTTCCCCCATAATTTTTCATTCATCTTCACGATTCCACTACTCGCAGTATGCAATTTCCCATTTGCAGTTTTTCTTTTCAAATTTTTGCTTTATGCATAACCAAGCCATTCGAATCTGGGAAAATCTTGTGTAATTTGAAATAAATTAGATAAAAATAAAAATAAATGAATAAAAACAAAAGAAAATGGGTTGCCTCCCATTAAAATTAGGTTATGGGTTGCCTCCCATTAAAATGATCTATTTTTTGACAAAATATTTTCTTTACTCTTCAATTTATCCGACGGTAATTTTAACTCCAAATTTGGTGCCTGCAAAACGGAAGAAAACATTTTAGTTATCGAAGGAGTTAGGCGCAAGTCAGAATAAATAGAATAAGTATTTTCCAACTCCCTAATTTCTTTGCTGTGATTCTTCAATTCCCTGCACAAGTCATCGAATAATTTAGTTTCAACAAACTCATCTACCAAAGGCAATGAAACTAATATTTGCAATATTATTTGGGTCATTCATTGCCTTGTAAACATCAAATTTAACAACCTCGCCGTCAAATTCCGTGGTAAGAATACCACTTCTAACGTCAATTTTGGCACGTGTCGTGCTTAGGAAGGGGCAACCAAGAAGGATTTCGAAGGAAGAATTAGTTCGGTCATTTTGAATGTCGATGACATAGAAATCTGCCAGAAAATTAAATCATTTACCTTAACCATCACATTTTCTAGGATTTTTTTGGGATAGATGATGAATCTATCGGTGCGCTGGATTGTCACTCTTGTTTCCTTCAAAGGTTTCGCACTAAGTGAATTGTAAACGAAAAGCGACATAACATTTATGGAAGCACCCAAATCACACATAGCACGTTTAATTCCTACCTTACCAATTTTACAAGGAATAACAAACATACCTTGGTCCTTTAGTTTAGGTGGAAGCCTACGTTGAAAAACAACTGATACGTTTTCACCCAAATTTACCTTTTCATTGCCAGTAGGTCTCCTTTTGGTTCTGCAAATGTGTTTCAAAAATCTGGCACATCTTGGTACTTTTCGAATTACCTCAAGAAGAGGTATATTTATCTCCACCTTCCGAAAAACTTCAAGTATATCTTTTTCTCAGCTTGTTTATCACGTTTAACCAATCTCGACGAAAAGAGAGATGGTGTGGCATAGAGAGATGGCGTGGGAGGAGTTTGCAATTATCATTATTTTTTTCTCTAAGATCTTGCATCAAATTATTCCTTCTCCTTCTAGGATCTCGATTCGTCTTCTTTCTAGGATTCTGCAGCAACATCCTCTGGGACTGGTGGTGTAATAACAGTGTCACTCCAAAGGGTGATTGCACTAACATTTTCTCGTGGGTTTGCCTCGGTTTGCGATGGCAACTTCCCTTTGGATTCTAAACAACTTACGGCCTGAGCCAGTTGAATCATTTGCTTATCTAACTCTTGAAAGTGTGCTTCAGTCTTTAGTTGAAACTTTTCCTGGGATAGTGCCAAACATTCGACAATTGACTCCAACGATGGTTTTTGCAGTTAATATTGCTGTGGTCCAGGTGGTTAATAAGCTTGATTTGGTCTGGGTTTTGGTCCATAGTTGAAGTTGGGATGGGATTTGGTCCCCGGATTATAGGTGTTGGCGTGAGGGTTGTATGGCCTTTGGGGAGGTCCTGGATAATTACCTACTGCATTTACTTGTGCGACAATATTTTCTTGTAACATTGGAAAATAATTCATAGGGTGGTATGGCTTTGTGCATTTTCCGCAAAGTCTAGATGTACCTATTTTGCTTGCAACGAGAGATTGAACTATATCAGCTAACTTATCGATTTTATTTTCTAAAGAAACAATACTTACCTTGTGAACTCGTCGAGAGGGTTCACTGGAAGGGCAAAACTGTTGGGAGTTAGCGATCATAATAGAAATTAATTTTCTTGCCGCACTTGGAGTCATGTTTACAAGTGCACCTCCACTTGCTGGTTCGACCATCTTCATCTCCATAGGGAGTAAGCCTTCATAGAAGTATTGGAGAAGTGTTTGTTCCGACAGTCTATGTTGTGGACAATTTGCGCATAATTTCTTGAATCTCTCCCAATACTTATATAATGATTTAACATCTTTTTGTCGGATTCCTAAGATGCTTCGCCTTAGTTCACTCGCCTTGGCCGCAGAGAAAAACCCGTGAAGAAAAAGTCGAGCCATATCAGTTCATGTAGTAACCGAATTAGATGGTAAATCAAATAACAATCCTTAGCCAAATCGGCTAAGGAAAAAGGGAAAGCACGAAGTTTAATTTGGTCTTTGGATACTCCATATGGTTTCGTGCTTAAACAAACCATATAAAATTCCTTGAGATGTTTGTGCGGATTTTCACTAGGCAAACCATGAAAAGTTGGCATAAGATGAATTAAACCTGTCTTAAGTGCGAATGGCGTCTTTCCATTCGGGAATGTGATGCACAACGGTTGTTGCTCATCAGGTGTTGCAGCAAGTTCTCGAATAGTTTGGTCGTTGTCTACCATCAGAATCTGCTCTACGTCGTCGAATTCAAAGTGTGTTTTCGCGTCAGAGGGTGTTTCTAGATCTTGTTTAGATTGTTGTTGTCATTGTTCTTGTTGTCGTCGTTGTATTTTTTCCCAAAGTGTTTGGGCATGTAGTCTTTGGGCTAATGCTTCAATTTCTGGTTCAAAATTTTCTAGTTCGCCTGGATTCTTCCTGTTCATAAATCAAAACAAACTATATCAATGACTTTACCGAAGTCCTCGGTAACGACGCCAATTTGACAAGCGTCGCAAATCGTCAAAATAATTATCCTTAATCTCTAAAGAATTAATTAAATAGTGTAGTAAAGAGAAGAAGGATCGATCCACAGGGACTTTGGAAATTCTGATGTAGAAGGCTTTTGGTCTTGATTTAGGCAAGAAATGTATAAATAAATTGGGTGATTTATCTCAAGAGTTTAATTTAAATAAAATGAAGAAATAAAAATTTAAATCTAAGAATGAGAGTAAATTTAAAAAGATATTCAGTTTAAGTAAACAGCTTCAAGCTTCGCTTTGACTCATTTCCAATCGATTATCGAATAAGATTTTACTCTAGATAAATGTCGGTTACAGTCTACAAGGCCCAACCCTTGTAATTTGTTTTTCTCTCCGGTAAACCTATAATCGAAAATTAATTTTTGAATTTTAGTTTTCTGGCTAGACTAACCACGATTATCACCGTTAGAATAAAACAATTTAAAATCTGAAAAAACCCGACTCAGACTATGTTGTCTCAATGAGAATCAAATCCGATCTCAATTTCTCTTAGCAGACCGCCGTTAAGTGTGTTCACAAGAAGTCAAATGTGCTACAAGCTGATCATTCCTCCCAACTATAAATCGAAACAACATTCAAACCACCCGAGCCATTTTTGAATTTGAAAGTGTAAGGATTTTAAAATGAAAGGCCGATTGCCAATCCAAGTTTGTAGAAAAATTGAGAAATATATTCGAAGATATAAAATACTTTTCAATTTTCACGATCGAAATTGAGTTGTTGCTTTAGCCTTTGGACTGTTAGAAAATTAGCCAAGCATGATTATGGTAGAAATCATACTCAGTATTTTAAAAGAAAATAAATGAAAACTTAAAAATAAGAACGTAAACAAAAAGAGAATTTTATAGAACTTAGAAAGCAATAACACAACTAAGGATGAGATATGTTTCTAGCTTACCCCGATGGGGTATTTATAGTTTTCTAAAACCCTAAAAATAACCTAGAAATGATAATAGATAATTCTTGAAAATATTCAAATTAAATCCTAAAAACAAAAGATAATTTTTAATTTGAATTTAAAATGCAGCTGATCTTGCTCGTCCGTCCTTGCTGACTAGACCTTCTGGAAGTTGCTGACTGGATCTTCTAGAAGCTGTTGACTAGATGCCACGTCAGACGCTTCATGCCCAGAGTCATGTTCACTAGCTCAGCCTTGATTTCAGAAAATAAAATTGCAGAACTTTGTCTTTTAAGTACAATCTTCAGAATTAAAGTCCTACATAAAAAACACACAAAAAATTCAAATCTGCTACATAAACCAATCATTTAAGACATAATTAAAGATAAAATAGTAATCAAATAAACTACTTATCATAAATGTATGTAACTCCTTACTCTTCAAACCTGTGCCATCAAGAAACTTCATACTCGAAGGAAAAAAAAAACCATTCTTAATTCATTGATTATATATTATATTAAAGAATGGTTGTTATATCATAGATACTAACCTATTTTTTCACATTCCATTGCTTCTTCCACAATTCTCACATTGACCAAACAGGTAATCGAAGACATTTTCACCCACAAAATCCACAGTTTTCTCACCAACCAAAACACCCAGAATCGTATAGAAAAGCGAATTATTGACCCAAAAAGATTCGAATCATATAAAGCAGATCTTAAGTACTATTACACAGAAATAAACAAAGGGGTATCACAAAATTGATTCAGAAAGCCAGCAATTTTCAAGTGCAAAGATCAAACTGAAACGAACAAACAATAATAATTAAAAAGTAAAATTAAAAACAAAAACTGATTAAAGAAGAAAGGAAGAGTCCGCTAATGTGCAAAATAGAAACCCCGACACCCGCAATTGATTGGCCGCTATATAGTTTAATTTTTAGACTTTAGATCGAGTTCTTTAATTTTCACCAAGAACGTAACCCTTTAATAAAATATGTTATTATTTCATATCATATAAATGAAGTTAATTTGGTGGTTGGGTTAAGCCATCCATGTTCTTAGGTGTGGATTTGATTCCCATTGCTAGCATTTGCCTCTCATTTTATTTGCTTCATTTGATTATGTTCAATCAGATGGTGACACGTGTCGTTATATGGTTGTTTGATTAATTTTATATAATTAAATTAAAATTATGACCAAATTTGATATAATAGATAAATAACATTGACTAAATATGTAATTTATAAATTTTCGTTAATTGCCACATCATCCTTTCGTCAGTTTTTCAACGGCGGTGGTCAAAACAAAACCAACTTAAAAGTTTGATGGTCTGATTGACGAGTTGTCTAGTTCGATGGTCAAAATAGGTACGCCCAAATAGTTTAGTAGTTACTTGAGTATTTTACCCTATATATTTAGGAATATTTTTAACAAGTATGAGTAAAATTTGTAATCTTATTTAATAAATCAAATACTATATAAACTTATATAATATATTTATAATTACATTTAAAAAAAGGATTTTGAGAAAAAATAATGATAAAAAAATAAATGCGTCAAAAAATTGATGAAAAGAAAAATTTATAAAAAGTTACCGTTAAAAAGTTAAATTAAATAAAATATAAAGTTGGAGAATAAATTGTAAAAAAAATGTTTTAAAAAATGAAATCGAAGTTAAGCAAAAGAATCTAGATTTGGGTGTATTCGGTAAACCTTCTATCTTGAAAAATAACAGTCCTTTAAAATTTATATCATTATGCTATTAATTTTTATCATGAATGAGGTATAAATTTCAAAACAATACCTGAAAAAAGCTAATTACTAGTCAAGTCATTGTTTGCATTAAAATTTTGATCACCAATAGCATAGAATCTTAACCTCTTTCTAGCTTCAAAGCTACTGTTTTCGCATTTCAATAGAGGACAACAATGGTAGGCTGGGGGTACAACATCTTAATTTCTGGTTAAAAATTGCAAGTTTCGAAATTTATTTAAGCAACTTAAACGGTCATAAAAATTATAACATTTTAAGTTAATTTTTTTCCGACAATTTTTGAAAATTTTAAAAAATATGGTTTTGTAGGTTGGTGATTTCAAAATTGTCGAGAAACAACAAAAACCAACCTAAAATGTTATCAAAAAATAGCATTTTAAATTGTTGGAAAAATTTTAAAGCTTGTTGTTTTAGCCGTAAATTAAGATATCGTTCTTTAGATTCGTCCGACAATCAGAGATGACATCTTAATAATATTTTTTTTATTTTATAAGTAAACAAATACTATAGATATTATATGATAAAAAAATTAGGGTAAACTACCTGGGCGACCACCCAACTATTGGGTCCGTCCTATTTTCATCACCCAACTAAAAAATTAAAAATTTGACCATTGAACTATTTAATTGGTCCTAATCAAACAACCGTCTGTTAAAATCTAACGGAGGGATGACATGGCTGTTAATAGAAATTTGTATAACTACACATTTGGTCCCGGTTAGTTGCCTATTATATCAATTTGATCTTAATTTGAATTTAATTAAATAAATTAATCACTCAATTAGGTCAATTAGGTGCCGACACATTTGACTAGAAATCGAACACATGTGCCCCTAGGAGTAAATGACGTGAGTTTGCCATTGAACCAAGTGGCCATTTGTGATATAAAATACCAAATGTAATATATGTTTTAGTTTGTTGTTAATGCAAGCAAAAAGAAAATAAATATGGATTAAGAGGACTCAAACATGACACACTTGAGATACACAAAAACATTTAAACCACTGTAGAAATATAATATTTAAATTAAAGTTGACCATATTGTATATATTTACGTATATTAAATTATATTAAAGTTGACTCGAATATAATTTAAAATGTATATAATTATTGTTTTTAATATAATATAATATATGTAAATATATAAAATGTATATAATTTTTATTTAAAATGTCAACTTTAATTTAAAATGTATATAACTATTATTTAATATATATAATCATAATTTAATAAATATAAATATATAAAATGTTATCAATTTTAATTTAAATATTATATTTCTACAATAATTTAAATATTTTTTTATGCATCTCAAGTGTATCATGTTCGAGTCCCCTTAATCCATAGTTATTTTCCCCTTGTATTAACAACAAACTAAAACATATATTATATTTTATATTTTATTTCACAAATGATCACTTGGTTCAGTGACAAACACACGCCATTTATTCCCAAGGCACCTGGGTTTGACTCACAACCAAGTCAAAAATGCCTTTATTTTATTACCACCTGATTAGAGGAGAAAAATAAATTTATTAAATAAAAATAAATAATTAAATTCTTTCAATAAAGTGATGAAACGTGTTGACATCTAATTGAATGATTAATTTATTTAATTAAATTAAAATTAAGATCAAATTGATATAATAAGTAATTAGTAGAGACCAAATATGTAATTATATAAATTTTCTTTGACTGTTACATCACTCTTCTATTGAATTTTAAAGGCAGGTGGTAAAAAAAGGACCAATTAAATAATTACGTGATTAAATTTTTAGTTAGTTGGTCAAAATAAGATGGACTCAATAATTGTGGTCGTTCAAATAGTTAACCCAAAAAATTATTAGAAACGTAAATAGGAAAAAGGAACTCGAATCTGGGACTGGAAAGACTTTACGGCTATTTCATGCAACGATAATCGGTGCATCGGGTTTTCCACAGCATTCCGATTGCAAGAGGGTAGGGACTTGGGAGTATAGGCGGTAAACATGCGGGAAATAATTAAAAAATTATGGCGATCCAAATCGATAGAAGGTTAGGGGCACAGCTAGAAAATTAAGATTATGATATATATTAATTCATATTTTATTAAAAGTAGGTAGAGCCGGATGTTAATTTCCTTTAACGATTATAATTATTTTTTAAATTAATGTCAAGTTTTTTTGAATAAAAATCGAACCTCGTTAAAAACTCCATTCATACTTAAACTCTTAAAATTGAGTTCAAACGGTGGAAGAAAAAAAAGAGTGTCCTTTCTTCTTATTAATAACCCATTATTTTACATTATTGTCAAATTATTTTTAAAATGTTATCAATTTATATATATATATATATTATAATAGATTATATTACATTTTAAGAATTTTATTCTCAACCATAATTTTATATTTCGTGAACTAAAAACCCTTAAAATGTCAACCAAACAGTTAATCTGTGTCTCCGGGATTAAAACCATTGATTGAAAATAGCTAAAAATGTCATTGCTCAAGATATTAATCAACCATCTTGAAATTGTTTGTTAAGAATTTTTTGTCATTTGATGCAATGAAAGCTCGACACGACATCATCAAATTGTTTGTTCTATCGCTGGATTGAAATCGAGTGGGATCCATGGTTTCAGCTTACTGTATAACCAGCTTCACTGGAAAACTACCTGTACCTAACACAACTTATCGTAATAACGGTTAAGGCAAGACACGTCTCCCCGACGGTCACCGACACACATCAATAAAATCCCGACGGTCCCTAATCCAATTATCATAATAACGGTTGTACAAAAGTTCACGCAGTCACCGACACACATCAATAAAATCCCGACGGTCCCTAATCCAATTACCAAAATGACCAAGATCCCGTCTCCCCGAAAATGTTAAGCACGTGCATTGGGTGGGGAGATTTCATAAATAACAGGATAAACTACAAATTTTTAGGAAGTTTTCATTTTAGGTTTTGAATTGTTAAAAAAAGTTAAGCTCCTTTTGCTTTCAAACCGTCCATTTTAGAGTATTTGAAGATTTGCAACGAGTTTGATTGGTGTATCCAGGTTATTCTTACTTCTTAGAGCTCGGAATTCTACAGCCGACAAGTTGGTAAAATTTTATAATTTCTCCCATCATTTGGGTCGTTGCTGTTTACAGTGGGGTCTTTTTTTTTTCTCGTTTCAACTCACTAATGCCAAAGATTAAGGTTGTTGCGTGCGATCTTGTTGTGTTGAACTTTAGATAACAATGGCATCTTGCACTATTTTCCCTCCCGTTAGGCTTTAAAGAGGTTTTTTTAATGAGCTTGATGTCAATGTTTTTCCTCTTATGAATAAATTATTATTTTAAAAAAGGATAAATTACGTATATCATCACTGAACTTTACACTTAAACTTATTTTGGTCACTGAAGTTTTAAAACGTTCAATTTACTTTTAATATTTTAATATTACTAATTTAATCTTAAAATCTTTAATTTAATTTATTTTTATTAAATATTAACAGTTAAATAAAATAATATTAATAAATATTGGACTAAATTATAAAATTTAAAAACAAATATGTGTCAATTTTAGGTAAAAAAGATTTTGCAGTGACTAATTGAAGAAAAAAGAAATCTCACATACTTGACATGACATTTACCCTTTAAATAAAATCATACGGGTTTACTTAACCAAAGAGGAGCCAACGTGGCGCGATGTCATTACCTGAAAATGTTAGGAGGTAACGGTAGGGGAAAATGGATAACGGTGAAAATGTAAGAAGGCACATGAGCCCAAAAAATACATTTGGTACCAAGATGAAAAAAGTGGTAAAGGTTAGGGGGTAAATTGTGTATTAAGCCTATTATTTTTATATCATAAAACTCCAGTTTGGCATTGCTTTTGAAAAGTGATTTTAAAAGTGATTTTGAAAAGTTAGTTGTAAGATTTTAGTATTTGATATTACTGTCAAAAAGTGCTTTTGAAAACATAAAATGTGCATTTTAGACATGATATTGTAAAGTAAAAATAAATGAACGTAAATGATATTTAAATTCGTTATCATAAAATTTATTAATATTATTATATATGAAATAAATCAACTTAAATAATAAAAATATAAAACAATGAAAATTCATTAATATTTTTATATATAAAATATAAAGTTTAAACATTTCTAAATAATTAATATAAAATTTTGAATTAAATATAAAACTTTAGCCTATAAAGTCTAAACTATATATATTTTTTATAGTAATGTTCCGCTATCACCCATATGGCACCGTGCTTCTTTTGCGTCAACGGTATCTTGTCAGAAAAATCCATGGTCATGCGATCTCACTTTCATTGCAGAATCTGAATGGGCTGAAGCAATCCCGAAGAAACCTAACGTTAGACCTTAACTTGTTGACAAGCTAAGCACTTTGCCACAAACTCCGATACATCTCTTTTCAAACTAGACCACCAATAAAAGGGACGAAGGTTTTGATACATTTTGTTGTTGTACAGATGCACAACAAACATACTCCGATGCGACTCTCAAAGGATACGATCACGCAAATCCTCCAAATCCTGGGCATACAACTGACCTTTAAAGTACAAGATCCCACTATCTCCCATCTTAAAAGCAAATGTCTCGCCTTCCTAAACCATCTCTATCTTCGCCATCAACTCTTCATTTAACACTTGAGTCCTTTTGATCTCTTGCACTAAGGTAGGCTCTATGCGAAGCTCAGCTAACAACCCACCATCTTTAATCATCCTTAAACAAGAAAACATTACCCTCAAATCTGACATAAACTTCCTATTCAAGGAATCAACCACCACATTAACTTTAACTGGGTGATACAAAATGATGTAGTCATAATCCTTTAACAACTCAATTCATCACCTTTGCCTCAGATTCAACTCCTTTTGGACGAAGAGGTACTTCAAACTCTTGTGACCGGTGTAGATGTAGCATTTTTCCCTATACAAATAATGCCTCCAAATCTTCAACGTGAATATAGCTAGGGCAAGCTCCAAATCATGTGTAGGGTAATTCCGTTCATGAGTATTAAGTTGTCTCGAGGTGTAAGCAACCACCTTACCCTCTTGCATGAGAACACAACCGAGCCGATTCAAGGAAGCATCATTAAACACAACATAATCCTTGCCCGATTTAGGTTGCGTCAAAACTAGAGCCTCCGTAAGGTAAGCCTTTAACTGTTCGAAGCTTTGTTGTCTTCTCTCATTCTATTCAAACGAAACTCATTTTTGTAAAAACTTGGTCATAGGTGTAGCTATGATGGAAAAGACCTTGACAAAATGGCGATAATATCTGGAAAGTCTAAGAAAACTACAAACTTTCGTGATATTCCTAGGTGGTTTCCATTCCACCACAACCTGAGTCTTTTGCGGATCAACTCGGATCTCACCCACTGCAACGAAGTGGCCTAAAAATGCCACCTCGGAGAGCCAAAATTCAAAATCACTGAACTTGGCAAACAATTGTCTTTTCCTCAAGGTCTGGAGAACAATACGAAGATGATAATCATGCTCCTCCCCGAGCTCGAATAAACCAAGATGTCATCGATGAAAACCACCAAAAACTAATCTAGGTAAGATAGAAATATTCGGTTCATCAAATCTATAAAAGCTACAGGTGCATTGGTATGCCCAAAAGGTATTACCAAGAACTCATAATGTTCATATCGTGTCCTGAAGGCAGTTTTCTGAACATCCGCTTCTACTAACTTGAACTGGTAGTAACCCGACCTTAAATCGATCTTCGAGAACACACGAGAACCTCTCAACTGGTCAAAGGGGTCATCTATCCTTGGCAAAGGATAACGGTTTGTAAAACCTATATTTGATTTTTGATATAACAAAGAGTTTAAGGACCAATTTATAAAATTGGATAAATTTTTAAGTATTCAAAAGTCTCACAAAATGACAAGGATTTGAACCTAAAATTGTTTCTAAGTTAAAAACTTAAAACCCCAAAAATTCCTAAGTGTTTTATACTCAAATAACCAAAAAAGCCGAGGCATATCGATACACTTCTTAGCGTTTTGATACGAATTTTGACTACTAGAATTTTAATAAAAAATGTACCGATACGGTTATCCTCTTATCGATATGGCCTTTATCTAGGTTTATGTTCTTGGTTACGAGTATCGATACAACCTTCACCGTATCGATACGGGGTGTTGAGATTTTCAAATCATTGCATTTAATTTTATTACCGTTGCCTTATCAATTATTGGAGTCATCAATCTTTAAATTTTAGGTAACCTGTATCGATACGTCCCTCAGGCGTACCGATGCATTTTTCACTAGACTTTTTCCTCAGATTCCAGTGAACAAAAACTGTATCGATACGGCTTATCCGTATTGATATGCCCTTGTTTTTACACTATGTCCGTTTGATACGTCTTCAAGCATATCAGTACGCTTTTGTACAATGGCTCTTTCTTCTTTTGATAGGTACCGATACGGTTGGTCACCAAACACTATTTATTGTAGGAAAATGGTTTCCAATGGCTCTATTGATGATCTCAACCACCCAAATGGTTAGAAATCAATGATAGGATATAAAATCAAGTCTTCAAAGCTACAACAATAATATTTGAACATCCTTTCAACAAGTCTAAAGCTTTCAAGCACAAATCCAACACTTTGAGCCTATTAGAGTCAAATCCTTTGTAACCCACTTGCATGAGCATATTTGTAATTCATTCTTTCAAGTTTAGGTTGGGTGGAATTGTAATTGGGGTAAATTATTCACCTTTGAGAGGTCTTTGTTTATTTGCCATTCTTTCTTGTAAAGTGAGTGAACTTGATCAAGCATTGGGTAGAAAGCTTTGATCTTTGTAACGGTTTCCTCCTAAGCCTAGAAAAGGGGAAGAATTTCTTAGTGAAATTGTTTGAAATCCTTAGTGGGGAGCTAAGGTAGTGGATGTATAGCTTGTTAGAAGTTTGAACCAATATAAATTCCTTGTTTCACATTTTTCATTTATCATTTTGCTTCTTCAATTTTTTAATTGTCAATTTGCCCCATCTTGGCCAAATTGAGTTGATTAATCATCCCAACAATTGGTATCAGAGCCTAGGTCATTTGAGGGTTTAATATCCACTTGAGACGATCCTAGAGGTGATTCAATCAACTAACATTCAAGCCATGGCTTCTACTTTCAGTCACAACTTGTATGAGTTTCAATCTGTCACTAAACCACCATATTTCAATGGGGATAAATATCCCTATTGGAAGAATCGCATGAAGCTCTTCATCAAATCCAATGACAACCTCCTATAGGATGTAGTGGAAGACAGACCTACCATACCGATAAAGAGAGAAGGCGATCAGTTTATTCCAAAGTCCAAGCTTGAGATGACCGATGAAGAACGGAGGTGCTTACAAGTCAATGATAAAGCTATGCACATGCTCTTTTGTGCGCTTGGACCGGACAAGTACTTGAAGATTTCTTATTGCACAAGTGCAAAGAAGATATGAGACAAGCTTGAGACCACATATGAAGGCACAAACGATGTCAAGAAGACCAAGATTGGACTCCTCAACTTGAGCTACGAGAATTTCAAGATAGAGCCCAATGAAAGCGTCACCAAGATATTTGATCGTTTCTCTGTCATCGTCAACGGTCTCAAAGGCTTTGGAGAAGTCATCCCCGAAGACAAGCTAGTTTGGAAGCTCATTTACTCCTTTCTCGAGTCATACGATGGAAAGAGGACCACCATCATCGATGCCAATGACCTCAAAACATTACAGTTCAATGCTCTCATGGGATCTTTTCCAACCTATGAGATCATGAAGAAATGAAGGGAAGGTGAGAATAAGAGAGAAAAGAAGAATGTCAAAAAAAGTAGAAAAAGAAGAAGATGAGAATTGCTTTCAAAGCTTTACAAGAAAAGAGTGATTCTAGTGAGGATGAAGATGAAGAAATGACTATGCTAGCCAAACAATTCACTCGGTTCATGAAGTCTACTCGAGGAAGAAAGTTTCATCGAAGATGAGACTTCAAGAATAAGAATAAAGATGAGGAGAAGGATCAACTCATTTGCTATGAGTGCAAGAAGTTGGGGCACGTAAGAAACAAATGCCCTCAACTTAAAAGGAAGAGCTTCGAGAAGAAGAAGAAGCTCGAGGCAAACTTTGCTACTTAGAGTGGTGAGGAATCATCCGATGAAGAGGGTCAAGAAGTTGCCAACCTTTGCCTTATGGATCTTGAAGAAGATCCTAAGGTAATCTCTAACTCATCTTCATTTGATTTATCTTTTGATGAACTTCAAGAAGCATACGATGAGTTACAAGAGGTTTATGAGGAGTTGGTTGAAAAGTTTAAGAAATCGATTTTGAAAAACAAGAAACAATTTCTGATTTGTAAAACCAAAAAGATTCTCTTTCTAAAACCAACTTCAAAATTGAAAAGAAAGTTTTTGATTTACAACAAAAACGAAACAATTTTGAAAAGAAAAATCTTGATTTAACCAACATTCTTTCTAAAGTTCATGATAATCACCACAAGGAGGTGAGTGATCTTAAAGCTTCTCTAAGCAAGGTTAGGAAACAAAGTTTTGAAAAACAAGTTCTTCAAAACCCAACTATGTAAAAAGAAACTTCAATAGGTACAAACAAAGAGGCTTTTCAAGACCGTCATATGGTAAGAAAGTTAGAAGTGTGTGGGTTCCTAAGGAACTAATTGCTTCTAAAAACATTAGTGCTTTGTCTTCTTGGATTCCCAAGGGAACCAAGATTTTAGGAGCTAATACTCATGGACCCAAAATGATTTGGGTACCCAAAACCAACGTTTAATTCTTTGTTTGTAGGAGGAGCATTGCTACAAGGCCAAAACTATATGCGCAAATTCGTGGTACCTTCATAGTAGATGCTCGAGACACATGACCGGTGACAAGAGTCGGTTCTTGGAGCTAAAACCAAAGAGTGGAGGAGTAGTGACTGTCTGTGACAACTCCAAAGGCTACATTGAAGAAATTGGTTCCATTGGTAATCACTCTTCTATCCTTATGGACAATGTTTTATATGTTAACGGTCTAAAACATAACCTTTCAAGCATAAGCCAACTTTGTGATACAAGTTTCAATGTTCTTTTTGATTTAAATGGTTGCAAAATTTTAAACATTGAAAATAAGAAAATTGTCCTTATTGGTCATCACATAGGAAACATATACATGGTGCATTTAGATGACATTCATATTTCAAATGCATGTTTGTTACAGAAGATGAACTTGACTCATGGTTATGACATAGGAAACTAGGGCATGCAAGAATGAGTGTTTTAGAAAAATTGGTTTCAAATGATCTAGTAAAAGGTTTACCAAAAATTAAGTTTGTTTTGACAAAATTTGCGAGGCTTGTGCAAACGGCAAACATAAAAGAGTTTCTTTTAAACCTATTAATAATGTTTCTACTATTAGAGTTTTACAATTAATCCACATGGATCTGTTTGGCCCTATTAGGACTATGAGCTTGGGTGGAAAATCATATGAATTTGTTTTAGTAGATGATTACTCTAGATACACTTAGGTTCTATTCTTAAGTACCAAGGACGAGGCTTTATAAAAATCCATCACGTTTTCAAAAATTACTCAAAATGATTTTGGTCAATCTATTTTTCATATTAGAAGTAACCACGGTACCGAATTTCAAAATTTAGGTATTGAGGATTTTTGTAATTCAAATGGTATATGCCATAATTTTTCCGTTCCTCGCACTCCTCAACAAAATGGGGTTGTTGAGAGGAAAAATCAAACTTTAGAAGAAATGGCTAGAACCATGCTTTGTGAAAATAACTTGCCAAAGTATTTTTGGGCGAAAGCCACTAATACCGCTTGTTATATTGTCAGCCGAGTAATGATTATGCCGATTTTAAAGAAAATACCTTATGAGATTTTAAAATCCAAAAGCCTAACATTAGCTATTTTCATCCTTTTGGATGTAAATATTTTGTTTTAAATAATGGAAAAGATAATTTGGGAAAATTTGATGCTAAAAGTGATGAAGCTATTTTCTTAGGTTATTATTTAAACTCTAAAGCCTTCCGAAGAAGGATTCTTGTAATGATGATGATGTAGGAATTTTTGAAGCCAATGATAGTGGGCAATCATCAAAGGTATATGGCGTTCTTTCCAAAGAAGAAGAAGCACAAGATCCACCTCTAGAAGCATTGAAGGATATGACTCTAGAGGAAAAAAAAGTGAGCTACCCAAGGGAGTTCAACTATGTCAAAGATGGTGAGATTTTGGGTGATCTATCCAAAGGGGTAACCACTATACTTTCTCTTAAAAATGCTTGTAATGTTGCATTTATCTCATGCATTGAGCCTAAAAATATCAAAGAAACATTAAATGATGATTATTGGATATTAGCTATACAAGAAGAATTAAATCAATTTGAGAGAAGTCAAGTTTGGACATTAGTTGAAAGGCCTAGTAATAAGTCTACCATAAATAATGAGGAACAAGGCTAGACTTGTTGCTCAAGGTTACACTTAAGAAGAAGGAATCGATTTTGATGAAACCTATGCACTCGTAGCCAGAATGGAAGCTATTAGAATGCTTCTTGCATTTGCATGTTATCATGAATTCAAGACTTTTCAAATGGATGTAAAAAGTGCTTTTCTAAATGGTTTTATTAATGAAGAGGTGTATTTAGAACAACCACTCAGTTTTGAAGATTCAAAATATGCAAACCATGTTTTTAAACTTACAAAAATTTTATATGGTTTGAAACAAGCTCCTAGAGCTTGGTATGAAAGGTTGTCAAGTTTTTTAATTGAAAAAGGTTTTGACAAAGGAAATTTGGATACTACACTCTTTATTAAAAGAAATGGCAAAGACATTTTAGTAGTTTAAATTTATGTTGATGATATAATTTTTGGTTCTACTAATGAACTGTTTTGCCAAGATTTTGCTAAGTTAATGCAATGTGAGATTGAAATGAGCATGATGGGGGAGCTCTCATTCTTTTTGGGACTCCAAATCAAACAAAGAAAGGATGACATCTTCATCAATCAAGCTAAGTACATTAATTACATGCTCAAGAAGTTTGGCTTGGAGAATGTGAAACCTCAAGCCACACCAATGAGCTCTTCTACAAAGCTTGACAAAGATGAAGGAGGTAAGCGTGTTGATTTAAAGCTTTACCGCTTTATGATTGGATCTTTGCTTTATCTTACCACAAGTAGACCAGATATCATGTTTAGTGTTTGCATGTGTGCTAGATTTCAAGCTAGTCCTAGAGAATCACACCTTATAGCCGTTAAGAGAATATTTAGATACCTTAGAGACACACCTTGTTTAGCCCTTTGGTATCCTAGAGATTCCTCATTTGATTTGCATGCTTATTCGAATATAGATTATGGATATTGTAAGATGGATAAAAAAATTACCTTTGGTACTTGTCAATTCCTAGGTAGTATGCTCATATCTTGGTTCTCTAAGAAACAAAATAGTTTAGCATTATCTACCACCTAAGCGGAATATATATCAGCCGAAAGTTGTTGTGCTCAAGTCCTTTGGATGAAGCAACAACTTTTAGATTGTGGAATTGATGTAGGTACCATCCCTCTTAAGTGTGACAACACTAGTGTCATATGTCTCACTAAGAATCCCATCTAACATTCTAGAACAAATCACATAGAGATAAGATATCATTTCATTAGAGATCATGTCTTGAAAAACGATGTTGTTCTAGAATATGTAGACACCTTGAATCAATTAGCGGATATCTTTACCAAACCTTTAGACAAAGAACATTTTTGGTCTCTTAGGAGAGATTTAGGTTTAATTAGCCTTTCTTGAGCCTTAAAGCCTTTTTTGTCTTAAAATTTTTCTTGAATGTGGATGATTGCTTTGCTTATGTATTTTTGCTCCTATATGCATCTATGCTTGTTGCTAGGGGGAGTATGCATCTGTTTTAGCTCATACATGATGTTCATATATCATTTGCATGCATTTCGATTGGATTAAGTTCGAATTTTTGAGCAACTTGCAGCAGAAAATGAATTTTTTTGGCTTAGAGGTATCGATATGGGGTAACGAGTATCTGTATGGGTATCATGAGACAATTTCGGTACAGTTTGACTTGTACTGGTATGGTGTCGCGTATCAAAACTACTAAAAACCGTTTCGGTACGGTGTTTCGATACACACAGGTGGCGTATCAGCACGTGTAGTTGCTGGTCTTTAAATAAGTCATTAAAAGGGGTTTTCCTACTTTAATCAAAACTCTCAAACCCTAGATACATTTTTCTTCTATAAAAACCTCTTAAACCCTCTTGTTTTTTACAAAATTCTTTAAAACTTTTGAGGGCTTTTGGTTATTCATCAAACCCTAGCGAAATCATCAAGATTTGTGCACCATCATCACCGCATTCATCCATTATCCCATACTTAAGGTATAATTTTTTTAAATTTCGTTCTTATTTATACATTGTTTTCGTTTCAAATTTATATATTTAGTATGTATATGAATTGTTTTTCATAAATTTTGTAAAATCTTTTTTAAATCTAAATTTTTTTTGTTCGAATATAAAATTTTTTGAACTGTTTTTCAGTTTTCTTTTTATCAAATTTTTTATACTTTTATATGATTTTAAACTATCCGATATAGGTTTTTACAATTCCTTGATCATTGGATTGAATGTGATGTTTATGGATACATAGTTTTTGGTTTGATTTTGATTTTAGGTTATTACCATGGGTCCTATGAAAAGACAAAGAAAAGATATGGCATCTAGTTCCAATCCTCCTAATCAAAATCCCAAAATTAATGGTAACAGACCCAACCTCACCCATATTTTCTAAAATTGTTTTATTGAGCCAAGATTTCAAATTGCTATGGATCGTTTTAAACATTATCAAGTTTTTAAAATTCGTTGTGAGCACACTGTTTCGATCCATTTCTTGTCTTCCAAAAGATTTCAATTTAAATATCTTGAGTTGATGCAACAATGGAAGTTCATGCAATTTTCAGCCTTACCCAGGATTTTATATCGAAATATTGTCTTTATTTTTCACTCAAATGCCCGGAGTGTTTATAATCAAGATAGATTCGAAGTTGTAACTATCAAATCTTATCTTATGGAAAAGAAATTTCAAATTGATTCTTAGGTTTTAGCAATTTTTTTGGGTTTTGAGGATTTGGGAATTGATAATGTGGACTCTTTGGACATGTTCTTGGTTGCTCTGTGACCGTACTTGATGCTAATGATTGTATCCTTCACTTCATGATCACTTGGTGGTTTCACCCATTCGGTGGAAAATTCTCTACGATCCATCAAGTTGATGACTTTTGGATCTGTTGCTTTCGTGAGGGTAAACGTCTAAAACTTGCTCAAATTATGTTTGCGGAGATCTTCTTCCTTGTGCAAAACCACCATACAAATCTTGTTTCATCCTTCACCTATGGCATTGCTTTGAGCTATTTGTTTCACAAGATTGGAATTGATTGCTCTTTTGATGTTGTCGAACCTCTCACCGAAACAATTGATGAGCGCTCTCTCCACTATGCAAAGTTTTCATACTATAATGGAGAATGGATCCAGAATGTCGATCTTCCCCGTGGTGTTCAATCCGATCTGGTGGATGCTCCTCAAGAAGCTCTGGTAGTCCAACCTTCCCTTGATGCTCTTATGGCTTATCTTGATGGGAAATTTATATCTTTGGACACTACCATGACCTCCAGTTTTTCCACTATTGTCTCTCGTTTTACATATTTGGAGGAAATACTTACTGCCATTGAGAATTGCCAAGCTTCGATTGATATATCTCTTACTGCCTTTCATGGAGAGTGGCGACAATATCTTGGAACCCATGTCAATGATAAAGATAAAGAGGATGAAGAAGAAGAAGAAGAAGCTGCTCCTTAGGCATCTTACATATCATATCATCTCATATTAGGATTAGTTTTATGCACATATGTCTTTATGTTATGAACTCTTATGCTTTGGTTTATTTCTTTTGGTTTATGTTTTTAAGTTTTAAGTTGGATTTTATTATGTTGCTTTGAACTATGCTTTGAATTTTAGTATCTATGTTGTTTCCTTTAATGCTTGGAGTACCTTTAATGTTTATATATTGCTTTATTTATATCTTATTGATTTTGATCTAGCAAAAAGGGGAATACGTAAAGAGCAGTTGTAAATTTTTCAAAAATATATCTTTTAGTCTTAAAGAAAGGGGGAGTATTTTAAACCTACTTAAAAATTTACATTTGTTTTGTTATATCAAAAAGGGGGAATGTAAAACCTATATTTGATTTTGATATAAAAAAGAGTTTAAAGACCAATTTATAAAATTAGATAAATTTTTAAGTATTCAAAAGTCTCACGAAATGAAAAGGATTCGAACCTAAAATTGTTTCTAAGTTAAAAACTTAAAACCCCAAAATTTCCTAAGTGTTTTCATACTCAAATAATCAAAAAGCCCAGGCGTATCGATACACTTCTTAGCGTTTTGATACGAATTTTGACTAATGAAATTTTAATCACAAAAATGTACCGATACGATTGTCCCCGTATCGATACACCCTTCATCTGGGTTTGTGTTCTTAGTTACAAGTATCGATACGACCTTCACCGTATCGATACATGGTGTTGAGATTTTCAAATCTTTGCATTTAATTTTATTACTATTGCCTTGTCATTTATTGGAATCACCAATCTTTAAATTTCAGGTAACCCGTATCGATACGCCCCTTAGGCGTACCGATGCATTTTTCACTAGACTTTTTCCTCAGATTCTGGTGAGCAAAAATCGTATCGATATGGCCTATCCGCATCGATATGCCCCTGTTTTAACCTATGTCTGTTTCGATATGCCTTCAAGTGTATCGATATGCCTTTGTACAATGGCTCTTTCTTCTTTTGACAAGTACTGATACGAATGTTCGTGTACTGATATGGCTGGTCACTAAACAACATTTATTGCGGGAAGAATGGTCTCCAACGGCTCTATTCATGATCTCAACCACCCAAACGGTTAGAAATCAATGAGGGGATATAAAATCAAGTTTCCAAAGCTACAACAACAATATTTGAACATCCTTTCAGCAAGTCTAAAGCTTTCAAGCATAAATCCAACATTTTGAGCCTATTAGAGTCAAATCCTTTGTAACCCACTTGAGTGAGCATATTTGTAATTCATTCTTTCAAGTTTGGGTTGAGTGAAATTGTAATTGGGGCAAATTATTCACCTTTGAGAGGTCTTTGTTTATTTTTCATTCTTTCTTGTAAAGTGGGTGAATTTGATCAAGCTTTGGGTAGAAAGCTTTGATCTTTGTAATGGTTTCCTCCTAAGCCTAGAAAATGGGAAGAATTTCTTAGTGAAATTGTTTGAAATCCTTAGTGGGGAGCTATATAGTGGATGTAGAGCTTGTTAGAAGCTTGAACCACTATAAATTCCTTGTCTCACATTTTTCATTTATCCTTTTGCTTTCTTTCAATTTTTTAATTGCCAATTCACCCCATCTTGGCCAAACTGAGTTGATTAATCATCCCAACAGGGTTCTTCACCGTTTCCTTGTTGAACTAACGGTAATCAATGTACATCCTCATTGACCCATCTTTGTTCTTGACAAATAAGACCAGTGCACCCCAAGTTGAGATGCTCAGTCAGATGAAGCCTCTTTCCAACATCTCTTGAATCTGACCTTTACCTCTCTCAATTCTATCGGTGCCATACGATACGGAGCAGTGGACACTGGTAGCTTGCCAGGCATCACATCTATCCAAAACTCTAACTCATGATCTAGAGAAAGCCTGGGTAACTCTTTTAGGAATACATCAACAAACTCTCTAACAGTTTAAAGGCTCTCAAGCTTTAGACTCTCAACACCCGTGTCAACTACGCGGGCCAAGAAGGACTTGCAACCTTGTTAGATCATCCTTCATGCCGCCAAAGTCGACATTACATTGGAAAGGCAAGGATTCCTCTCACCCTTCACTACCAACTTCGCATCGTCCAAACCTTGAAGCTTAAGGCTTTTCGCTCTACAACCCAAATGGGTATCATGCTCAAACAACCAATCCAACCCTAGAATAGCATCAAACTCTTGAAACAATAACACCATCAAATAAGACGAAAAGATCAAACCCTGAACCTCAATCAGACACCTTTAATACACCTTGTCCACTAGAACGTCATACCCAAAGGACTAGTCACACGGACCCTAATCTCAAGATCCTAAGCCAGAATACCCCACTGTGGATATATTCCACTATGAATGTAGGAAAGAGTAGACCCCAAATCCAAAACAACAACTATAGGAATAGATAACAAGGTGAATGCACCTGATATAACATTGGTAGTCTCATAGTCCTCATGAACCTTAACTGCATAGTGCCTCGCTGATGCCCTCGTAGTGGTCTGTAATGTACCCACACTCTGATGTCCAAACATATGGCTCATTCCTCCTCTAGCAAAGCCCCGACCCTTTTGAGCTGGATAAGAGGTTCTCTAAGTCTGAATCAGGGTATTGTCAGCAACTACCGGAAAATTCCCTCAATAAATGGTTTGGTGACCCACAACCATAATAAACTCTGGACGTCCCCCAACACCCGCCCCTATGCTAACGTCCACACTGATCACAAATTAATGTGTTCTTCTATTATGCTCTTCGAGCTCATCGTAGAAGAAGATGAAGGCCTCTTATGGCCATCTAATTCTGACTTATGGTCTGATCTAGAATTTTGGTTCAAAGCTCCTCTACATTGGTTCCAACAGTTCCTATTCCTCTCATATTAAGACTGCAAGTTTTTGCAGAAGTTTTGAGTCCTCCTACTCGAGCTCCCTTGCCTTCTAGACGGGCCATAGGCCAAACCTTCTAATTGCTCAAGTGACTTGGAACTAGCACTCAACTCTGAAAACACTTTCGGTAGGGTAACAATCAAATAGGTCTAAATTTCCTTCCTCAAACCTTTTAGAAACTTCTTGCATCTCATCTTCTCGGTAGCAACCAACTCAAGGGCATAACTACTCAACTGCAGAAACTCTTGCTTATATTCAAAGATTGGTTGGTTCCCTTGGACCAAGTGATTGAACCGATCCCTCAAGCTATCAATGTAGGCCTCTCCTATATACTTCTTCCCAAACTCATCCAAGAAGTCATACCATGAAGGTTGGTTAGGATACCGTCCTAAGTATACAGTTCCCCACCATTCTCGAGCATTCTCCTTCAACAGGGAGAGAACACATGTCAAATTGTCCTTGGGTTTCAACCTCACCTATCGCATGATCCAATGAGTATCCCTCAACCATAGATCCGCCTTAACTAGATTGTCTTGTCCTGATCCAAGAAAGTCCATAGCACCATGGCAACACATCATCTCAATTAGTGCCTCGCGAGGGGTAGCAGAAGGCCTAGGTATGGCTCTCATAATTAGGTGAAGGGCCTGGTGCAGATGAGAGAAATACTTGGCCCCTCGACCCTTTTCATCCTCCGAAATCTCCTCCGTTCCAGGAATATAGTCCTCATCATAGGTTTCTTCTCGCAAGCCCTAACTCTTCTCACAATCACGTGCCCTCCTTGGCATGATTACTTTTTACAGAAGCAAACAAATATGGTTATACCATCGAATATTTAGCTTAAATAAGTAAGACTTCGAATTATGGACCACGTATTCGCTAGAAACCTATACAACACTCTCTAGAAAACCCTAGGGCTTTCTAGAACCGGCTAAACCTAGGCTCTGATATCACTAAATATAACACCTTCGACCCGAATGTCACATTTGAGCCTCAAGCCCAAGCCAAAAACCATAACATAGTGCAACTAGATTTAGCCCAAATCACATCCATTCATTAAAATCTGTTAAGTTTGACCATTTTCAAAATATAATCATAGTTAAATCGTTACATGAGGAGATTCATTTAAAATACATAAATAAAAGCATTTGAAACTTAAGTTAAAATACAAATATGAGTTACAATAAGACCATGCATATAAGAACATAACATGTAATGCCCCGGTTTTGGGCCTAGTGGTTTTGAGAGTTAGATTAGACAATCCGGTGGACCGGGTTAGAGATTCGAGTCGATTTCGGGATCGTATATTTTTACAAGGGATAAAAATATAGAAAAATTCTCTAAAATATTTATTAAATATATATTGATTTTTGGTAAAGTCAATTTTGGAAAATAGGATTTGGAAATTGGACATTTCGGGTTAGTGACCAAAATGTAAAAAACTAAAAAGTGTTTTTAGTGATTGTTTTGTAAAAGGGTTAAAACTTAGAATCTCTAAGAAGCTATTAAGCCTAATTGTTTTTGTCACATTTCTCTCTTAATTGGATTAGTTTTAAAGTGTTTTAATTAAATGATCAAAGAGGATTTATTAAAAGGATGGTAGTTATTTCCTTAAAACAAAATTTGACGTAACTTTTCTCTCTTGAGTTTCTCTCAAAATCTCTTCAGCCAAACATCTATTTTCTCAGCAAAGATATGAGGTAATGATCTTGTTTTCTTAAGCTAATGATTTCTAATGGATTTCTCAACTTGTCTCCTCAAAATCTCATTGATTTTCCTTTGTTTCTTTAGTGTAAAAATCATCCAATTGAGAGAGTTTTAAATCTTTGGAGGTGAGGTTTACTCTTCTCCTTTAATGTTGGTTCTTTATTGAAATTCCCAATTTCTTAATCCTTTACAAATGATTTCTAATTAGTGTTGTGGATTTAATTGAGATTTAATTGAGGTAATTATGAGATCTTCATTTTAGATATGTCTTGTTGAGTTTATGATGATGTTATATCATAATTTTGATGTCTTATGATGATAAGGGATTGGTTTTATCAATAGAATCCCGAAATCAAATGAATCTCTAGTTGTTTGAGTTGCTAGTTATAAGTTTTTGAGGTGTTGTGGTGGTTTATGAGTTGTTGGAGGTATAAGGATGTTATGTGATGTTTTTTAGATTTCTTTTGATGTTAATTGATGTTTGGAAGTTTTAGGTTCTGGCTGGGTTAAGTTTTGGATGTGGATCGAAGTTGTTTTGATTGTTTTAGATAGGTGTTTTGATGGTTTTAAGCAAGGCAATGTTGAAGAATTTCTTGCTGGGGTTTTGAACGCATTATGATGCATAACCCTCTGTTATAATGTGGTTAAAATAGGGAAGAACGTTTCGGAAGCTACCAGTGAAGCTTTGGAGGCTTCGAACGCTTGATTGTGCGTCGGCGAATCGAGGTTTCACGTGTCGGTGAGTGAGAACATGTTTTCCAGCTTTGGAATGGTTTTAAAATGTGGTTTAAGGGAGTTTAAATCTAGTTTGAACTGTTGGTTTAAACTAGGAAGTAAGTACAAAAGTTTTCTCTCTCAGTCGTTCTTGTTTTACGAGATAATTTATGCACTTGTTTTGATTTACATGATTTCCACTGTTGAAGCATGATTTCAAATATGATGTCTACTGTTTTTGATAAAGTATTGATGAATGATGCATTGGTGAATGATCCTTGTAAGTATGATTTATACTTGTGAAAGCATGGTTTGATGCTTGGGTATGTTTGGTAAATTGCTTTAAAAATATTGAGGTTCATGGCTAATTGTGAATTATATTGGCAAGTGATGGTATGGAAATGGTTTTAAAATGTAATCGGATATAGTTAGCCGGCTATAGCATTGAGTCACTGTAAAATAAGTCGCCTTGGACGTGGAGGGGTTTATATGGTGTATCGAATACTTCGTCCAAGTACCCTAACGATTGAGGGGTTTATGGTACTGAATACTCTCGTTAGTAGGGTGATGAGTGTTTATAAGTACTATTTTTGTGACCCTTTTTACTCATATTATTGTTAGACTTAGGTTTATTTTAGTTGCATTATTAGGCATTCATGCATGTTTTAATGATTTCCTTCACCGTCATGCTTGATTTCATAATTTGATTGATTTTGTGGAAAAAGGTACTGCAGATGTGTGTTTTTGTGTGTGCAGGATCTAATTGCCCAAACAAGTAGGAAAATTGCCGAAGAAATTAAGGATAAGAAGAAGGAGAGCTGTCGATTTCTTGAAGGATAAATCCATTTAATTCGAGATAATTACGAGAAGCAAGGATAAATCCTAGAAGAGTTGGAGTTCCACGAAGAGATCAAAAGGTGATTAAATTCTAAGAGTTTTATGAGGAGTTTTTGGAGGAATAAAAATATAATAATAAAAGAGATTTATTTCTTTTATTCTATTTAATTCTAACTTAACTTCCTCCTCAAGAAAGACTTTGACCTAGCCATCTCCTATACAAAGAAGACCTAGCCGCTTACTTGGGGAGAGTTCGACTTGAGAGAGAAAGCTAAGGGATGTTCGACATCTTCTTCTTCTTTATTGTTTCCATTCGATCCATGGCTGGGAATTTTTCCTTTGTATATCTTTCGAACACAGCCATGAATTGATGTAAATTGGCTTGGGTTATTTTGTTTTTGTGGTTGTGAGAACGATTGGATTTGTTTAGGTATTTGAGTTTGCAATTTTAATTCAAAGTTTGTTCATTATTGGTTTTAATTTTACGAGTGAATTGGGAGAGGATCTCTTGAATTCATCCATTTGTCTAATATCGGGAAGGTTAGATTCAAGAAATGAATGAGCATGGTCTTTATTCAATCAATCGATGGTGAAGATTAATTCGACTTAGGAATAAGTTACGAATTTCAGCGGCTAAAAAGAGCGCAAAATAGGTTGTTGTCCACCCTTGGTTCATGCAGTGATGTATTATCAAGACATGCATAATTAATAGTATTTCGAGTTAGGGATAACGAGAAACCATTGAAGAACCCTTCGCCAAACTTTGAAGGTCAGTTACCACGATGATCCATTCAATTGACGAGCGATTGAGCTACTCCAGCACTCAATTACCACGAAGGTCCATTCAACTATCACTCCATGAATCATGATAACCCAGCCCACTCTCTTAAATCGATCACTTCTTTCTATTTTCTTTATTTTGTTTAGTTTATTTTACTTGATATTCATCTCTATCAATCTATTTCTTTTCAACAAAGTAACTTAAGCAAAGTGGCCCAAACCAATCTCTGTGGAGACGATACTTATCATATCACTTTATTACTTGCGACTGTACACTTGCACCAATTGCGAAGCACTCAATACGCGCAACAAGTTTTTGGCATCGTTGCTGGGGATTGGCAATTGGTGTTAGTTGTTTTTGTTATTGCATTTTTCTTATTATTTTTACTAACTTTTCTTTTTTTTTGTTTGGGGGTGTGATGAGTGTTCAAAAATACTATTTTTATGACCCTTTTTACTCATATAATTGTTAGACTTAAGCTCATTTTAGTTGCATTATTAGACATTCATGCATGTTTTAATGATTTTCTTCACCGTAATGTTTGATTTCATAATTTGATTGATTTTGTGGAAAAAGGTACTGTGGATGTGTGTTGTTGTGTGTGCAGGATCTAATTGCCCAAGCAAGTAGGAAAATTGCCGAAGCAATTGAGGATAAGAAGAAGGAGAGCTGCCGAATTCTTGAAGGATAAATCCATTTAATTCGAGATAATTACGAGAAGCAAGGATAAATCCTAAAAGAGTTGGAGTTCCACGAAGAGATCAAAAGGAGATTAAATTCCAAGAGTTTTATGAGGAGTTTTAGGAGGAATAAAAATATAATAATAAAAGAGATTTATTTCTTTTATTCTATTTAATTCCAACTTAACTTCCTCCTCAAGAAAGACTTTGACCTAGCCATCTCCTATATAAAGAAGACCTAGCGCCTACTTGGGGAGAGTTTGAATTGAGAGAGAAAGCTAGGGGCTATTCGACATCTTCTTCTTCTTTATTGTTTCCATTCGATCCGTGGCTGGGAATTTTTCCTTTGTATATCTTTTGAACCCAGCCATGAATTGATGTGAATAGGCTTGGGTTATTGTGTTTTTGTGGTTGTGAGAACGATTGGATTTGTTTAGGTATTTGAGTTTGCATTTTTAATTCAAAGTTTGTTCATTCTTGGTTCTTAATTTTGCGAGTGAATTGGGAGATGATCTCGTGAATTCATCCATTTATCTAATATCGGGAGAGTTAGATTCAAGAAACAAATGAGCATGATCTTTATTCAATCAATCGATGGTGAAGATTAATTTGACTTAGGAATAAGTTGCGAATTTCAACGGCTAAAAGGAGTGCATGATAGGTTGTTGTCCACCCTTGGTTCATGCAGGGATGTATTATCAAGGCATGTACAATTAACAGTGTTTCGAGTTAGGGATAATGTGAAACTATTGAAGAACGCTTCACTGAAATTTGAAGGTTATCGCCCAATTGCCACGCAATCGCTCCATTCCCAATTGCCCAGGCAATTGCAGAATTGCCTAGGCAATCCGACTAGATTCAATTGATGAGCGATTGAGCTATTCCAGCATTTAATTACCACGACGGTCCATTCAACTATCATTCTACGACTTATGATAACCCAGCCTACCCTCATAAATTGATCACTCCTTTATATTTTCTTTATTTTGTTTAGTTTATTTTACTTGATATTCATCTCTATCAATCTATTTCTTTTCAACACAGTAACTTAAGCAAAGTAGCCCAAACCAATCCCTGTGGAGACGACACTCAATACTTATCATATCACTTTATTACTTGCGACGTGTACACTTGCACCAATTGCGAAGCACTCAATACGCGCAACAAGTTTTTACTGGGATTATACATCTACCGATGAGTGGTGTTGAGGGGTTTACATGGCGTACCGAATACTCCAACATGGGTGTCACAACAGTTGAGGGGTTTATATTGCGTACCAAATACTCCCATGTGTTAACCTTGTATTGCTGGTGAGAATGTATAAAGTGTTGGGAGAACAATTGTGAATCCACTATGTTGTGTTTTGTAAATAGAACTTGTTGATGATCACTTGTGAGCTAATATAATTGTTAATGTATCATGTGTTGTATAATGGGATTTATACATGTTTACTCTTTAAGCTTTGCATATGGTATGTTATGCATGGGAAGGCTTAAATTGAGGTTAGCAACGTGAGTTGCTGTTAGTTTAATGATACGTGTTGCATATGGTGTAATATGTTGGATTTTGAATGGTTAAAGTGCATGGTTTTGAAGGCATGATGTTTATAAATGATGATTTAATCATGGATTGAAATGTGTTTTCAATGTGGTATAGAAACTGGTTTTAAAATGCATTGATGGTGTGTTGTTTTTGAGCACTCCTCACTAAGCCTAGAGTGCTTACGCTCTCTTTGTCCATCAATGCAGAGAATTAAAGGTTCAGAGGCAGCAAGCAAGTGAAGGTGATCCAAGGACTTTTTATACGAATGTATGTTTCCAAAGTATACTATGTTTAATAAGGGCAATGATGGTTTCTTTGCTAGTTTGGGAGATGTTGTTAAACTCCCTATTTGTACAAGTATATGTTGCTGTTTTAGACTTGTAAATGGCTTGCTGTGGTTGGATTTTGCCTTGGTATGGCTTTTGGTATCTTGTTTGGCTTGGTTCATAGGTTGCATGCCTATAGATTCCTTTTGATGCAAGTTAACATGTTTCTAGTGTTTTTGGTTGAGGATCAATCATTGTTTATGTTGCTAATGTTTTAGAAGCATGATTAAGTAGTTAGCTTCGCTTATTTGTATGTTAAACTAGCAAAAATGAGCATTTCAGGCCTAAGCATATCGGTACGCGAGGTACTATATCGATACGGATAGGACAAATCTAGCTTAGCGTATTAGTACGGGGAGATCCATATCGATACGGTCTTAGAGGAAAATGGTTGGGCATATCGGTACACAGGGCTATATCGATACGATATTGTGCTACTGGAATCTGGAATTTAAAACCAATCAAGTCCGTACCGATACGGTGCTTGGTGTATTGATACGGTGACAGGTAAATTGGTTAATTGAAATCTTTTGAAGTTTCTGTTTTCTTATGTTTTAGTCTTTGGAAGTTATGTGTGCAATTGAATGAGTTTGGATGATCAAATTGGGTTGGGATTTGACATGAGAGTATGAAACCTGACTAATTGACTATTGGTAACTTTAATTTCACAATAAGTCTCTTTAATTTTTTAGATTTTCAAATCGGTCCCTAATTGCAAATCTGTGCAATTGGTGTCAAATCGACGCCCGATGAGTTGTAATTTCACTCGCTGCCAGTATGTACACTTAGGTTAATAATAATTTATCTAGAAAAGATAAAAAAATAAAAATGGGTTGTTTGTTGTGGTAAACCTTCTCAGTTTACCTTAATATTCCCCGTGTGACTCGTTCGGTTCGGTTTGGCGACTAGAGCGGGTCTAGAGGATTACGTTTGGTGGTATCAGAGCCAGGTTTTATGATAAATGGTGTAAGGTTGGTAAGATGTTGTGATGTTGTTGTGAGTTATATCTACTGTTTGCTATGCATGGTGTTTGCGATATGTACGTTGTTTGCTTTATGCCATGTTGGGGGGAAATTTGGGAAACCCATTGCCTTATTATCGTAGTCTGAATTATTTTAATTTTTAAAATAGAACTCTTGGATCCTTTCTTTGATCTGGCCTAATTGTTTTGTTTTGGTTTGTTATTATGCCTTAATTATTTTAGCACGATGGGACCGTGGACAGAGTTACAATCGTGTGTGATTGCTGCCGTCGTTAGGTAGGGAAGTCAGGAGAATGTTGTTCCTCCTAGAGGGATACCACCCTCTGCCTCCTCTACCGTTGGATGGGGAGCAAACGCAACCTGGGTAAGTTGGGCTAGGGTTGGGCGATATGGCGCCTTTGATTCAGGCGATGACTGGAGCTTTTCAGGCCAATGTTACTGGAGTGCAAGTGCAAGCACCAGCTGTTGGGAAAACGGGTTTGCCGTTAAAATGTTTACGTAGTTTGGGCGGTGCTGAGTATCGTGGTTTTTTGACCGAGGCATTCAAGGCTTGGATGGCTAGTACGATCCAGATATTGGATCAGATGAGGTGTAATGATACCCGTAAGTTGGGATGTGCAGTGTCCCTGTTGCAAGGTGATGCTTACAGTTGGTGGATGATTGTAACTACCAACATGGAAGTTGAGGATGTGAATTGGGAGTTTTTCCAAGCTGCCTTTAAGAAGAAGTATCTGTGAGTTAGATACTTGGATGACAAGAAATGTGAGTTCGTGTCTTTGGTTCAGGGTAGAATGACTGTGGCCGAGTATGAGGTTCAGTTTGTTCGTTTGAGCCAGTATACTCCTAAGTTGGTGCTGAGTGATAGACATCGTTATGATCGTTTTCACTAAGGTTTGGTGCAAGAAGTGAAGACGTACATGTTGGCTTCTGATTACACTGATTTTGATGTGTTGGTTACACGGGCAAATGATATCGAGTAGAACTTGGGTTTGTTTTCTCGTGTGAGTAGTTCAGGCTTGGGTAAGAGAATTACGACTCTAGCTTTGGTGGTGGTCAATATAAAAGGTACTGTGATAAGAGGTATCGCTCTGATGTGAGACGTGGTGGCAGTGCTGGACGTGGTGCGTAAGGTTTGGGTAATCAGGTTAGATCTGAGCATAATCCCTATTGGGTATGTGGATCTCATGAGCATTTGAGGCGAGATTGTCCATGTTTGACTCGTGAGGGCTAGGCTTCTATTGCTATGGGTACTAATGTTTGCTAGAGTTGTGGTCCGAGTGATCTCTTGAAACACGAGTATCCGTTGTTGGCTGGTGGTGGTCAGGCTAGGGCGCCTGGGGCTGTACCTCAGCGAGGCTGTGGTCGTGGCCATGGACAGTTTTAGCGTAGAGATGAGGGTTCGAGGATGGTTTCTCATGTTTTTGCGATTCAACCTAAGGGTAGTGGTCCCGCGAGGGTGTATGCACATCACGAGGGACGTAACGACATCGATGTGATTGTAGGTACATTTACTTTGCAGACCTTTCTATTGTTTTCTTTTGTTGGTTCTGGTTTTACGCATTCATACATCTTGCGTAAGCATGCACTATTGCTTAATGTACTTGTTGAGGTTTTAGATGTTGGAATGCAAGTAACGAGTTCTTTTGGTGAAACGGTTGTCACAAGAAAGGTGTTTAGGAGATGTCCTTTGTTTATTCAAGAACATGTGTTTGCGGTTGATTTGATGGAGTTGCCGTTTCATGGTTTTGATGTAATCCTTTGTCATGTCTTTGGTTGTCTGAGCATAGAGCTGTGGTCGATTTTGAGACCAAGCGAGTTACCTTGAAACTTGCTGATGATTACGAAGTGGTAACTATGGGCGACAATGTGAAGTTCTTGTCTAATGCTGTTTCGGCTCTGAAAGTGAGTTGGTTGATAGATTTTGGAGCTAAAGCTTACCTAGCATATGTTATGAATCTGGTTTTGAAGGACCTGTGTGTGCATGACATACGTACGGTATATGATCTTATGGGTGTTTTTTCGAAAGAGTTGTTGGGTTTGCCACTGAATCGAGAGGTTGAGTTTGGCATCGAGTTGTATGAAAATACATCTCCGGTGTCAATTACTCCCTACCTTATGGGCCCGAAAGAGTTGAAGGAGTTGAAAACGCAACTTCAGGAGTTCCTTGATCGAGGGTTTATTAGGCCTAGTGTTTCACCTTGGGGTGCGCCGGTGTTGTTTGTGAAAAAGAAAGATGGCACAATGCGGATGTGCATCAATTATCGACAACTGAACAAGTTGACAGTTAAGAACAAGTATCCTTTACCAAGGATTAATGATTTGTTTGATCAGTTTTGAGGTGCTTTGGTTTTTTCTAAGATTGATTTGAGATTTTGGTACTATCAGTTGAAGGTGAAGGATGTGGATGTACCTAAGACGGTTTTTCGTACAAGGTACGAGCATTATGAGCTTTTAGTGATGCCATTTGGTTTGACTAATGCCCCTGCTGCGTTCATGGACATGATGAATCGGGTGTTCCATGAGTTTTTGGATCAATTTGTGGTTTTGTTTATCGATGATATCCTTGTGTACTCTTGTACCAAGGAGGATCATGATCGACATTTGCGAATTGTGTTGCAAGCTTTGTTGGATAATCAGTTGTATGCTAAGTTGAGAAAATGTGAGCTTTGGCTTAGAGAGGTTGTTTTCCTTGGACATGTGGTGTCGGGCAAAAGAATTCGGGTTGATCCTCATAAGATTGAGGCGGTGAGGAATTGGAAGCCACCTAAGTCGGTGCAGGAGGTTCGTAGTTTCCTTGGTTTGGCAGGATACTACCGTAGGTTTATGAATGGTTTTTCAAAGGTTGCTGCTCCTTTGGCCAAGTTGTTGCAAAAAAAAATGTTCGTATTGAGTGGATAGAGGAAGGGAAACAAGCTTTTTAGAAGTTAAATGATGCCTTGACGCAAGCTCCTTTCTTGATTCAACCTAAGTCAGGTAAGAAGTTTGTGGTTTATAGTGATGCATCTTACGTTGGGTTGGGTTGTGTGTTGATGCAAGAAGGGAAAGTTGTGGCTTATGCATTTAGGCAATTGAAGGTGCACGAGCATAATTACCCTACCCATGATCTTGAGCTTGCCACGGTAGTGTTCGCTTTGAAAATTTGGGGACAGTACCTTTATGGTGAGAAGTGTATTGTGTATATGGATCATAAGAGTTTGAAATGTTTGATGACTCAAAAGGATTTGAATCTTAGGCAATGTAGATGGTAGGAGTTGCTTAAAGATTATAATTTAAGGATTGAGTATCATCCAAAGAAGGCTAATGTGGTAGCCGATGTCTTGAGTAGAAAGGTTGCGATGGAGTTGCGGGCGATGTTTGCGCAGTTGAGCGTGACGTGAGATGGCAGTTTGTTGGCTGAGTTGCAAGTTAAACCATCTTTTTCACTATTGATTAAGGGGAAGCAGTTGCTTGATGATTCGTTGGTACCATATATTTTTGACATTGCGGAAGGTAATCCGACGGACTTTTGTTTCAATGAGGAAGGTGTTTTTTGCTTTAAGGATCGGATTATGGTGCATAATGATGGTGAGTTGAGGCGCATGATTTTGACCGAAGCGCATAGTAGCCCTTTTGCTATGCATCCTGGTAGTACTAAGATGTATCGTGGGTTGAAGGATGAGTACTACTGGGTGGGTTTAAAGAAGGATGTAGCTGAGTTTGTTGCTAAGTGTATGGTATGTCATTAAGTAAAAGCTGAGCATCAATTTCCTTTTAGGTTGTTGCAACCGTTGAAGATACCGGAGTGAAAATGGGAGAAAATCACCATGGATTTTGTGTGGGGCCGACTAAAAAGTGTTCCATTTAGCTGATTGTTGATCGGTTTACGAAGTGTGCACATTTTGTGCCGGTGCATACGACGTTTACCTTGGATAAGTTGGCAGATTTGTACATTGCCGAGATTTTGCATTTGTACAGTGTGCCTAAGTCTATAGTTTCGGATAGAGATCCACGGTTTACATCAAGGTTTTGGGAGTGTTTACATCGAGCTTTGGGTACACGGTTAAGTTTCAATACTTCGTATCATCCTCAAACGGATGGTCAATCTGAATGTGTGATCCAGGTCTTGGAGGATATGTTGAGGTGTTGTGTTATTGAGTTCTAAGGAACCTGGGAGAAACAGTTACCTTTGGTGGAGTTTGCTTATAATAACAGTTATCAGACGAGTATACAAATGGCACCGTATGAAGCTTTATATGGTAGGAAGTGTAAAACGTCTCTTTGTTGGGCGGAGACGGGAGAAAAGTTGGTTACCTTGCCTAATGTGCTTATAGGGACAACAGAGAAAGTGAAGCTTATTAGTGATCGATTAAAAGCGGCTTCAGATCGGTAAAAGTCTTATGCGGATTTGAAGCGTAGGGAAATAAAGTTCACGGTTGGTGACCTTGTGTTTCTAAAAGTTTCGCCTTGGAAGAAGGTGATGAGCTTTGGTAAGAAGGGCAAGTTGAGTCCGAGGTTCATTGGACCTTATGAGGTTTTGGAACGAGTTGGTCCAGTGGCTTATTGTTACCTCCTCAAAAGTATTGTTTTTCATGCCTATTTTGATATGCTTTTGCTTGTTTTCAATTACATTTAGTTGCATTAGTTTGTTAGAATCATGCATTTACATAAAAGAGTTCGTAGACTGCCTATGCCAGTATCATGGGTTTTTTAGTGGCCTTTGTTCAGGTTAGCAGGTGGAATGGCAGGAGGAATGGACGCAGTTAGGAATGCCAAGGTGAATGCCAGATGCTATGGGCACGGAAGGACCAGATGAGTGCCAAGCATCTGTTGGCATGAGGTGTGCTAGCAGCCATGCCAAGAGAGGAAGAACCTCTGAAAAAATAGGATACATTTAGGCTCCTTAAAAATCACATTTGGATAGCCTCCGAAAAAATAGCAGATAAGGTGATGCCAAGCTGTGTTGGCAAGGTTGTGCCAAGCTCGTGTGCCAGCATGGCCATGGCATGATAACGTTAGCCCTAGCTTGATAAGCTATCACACCGATTAGATGAGGCTTATCTCTTATCCATGGAGCATTTCAAATTTCAAATGAAGAGAGAGTTATCCTAATCCCTTCCCTTGAACGCCTATATATACACAGCCCGATCAAGCATTAGGGGAGATCGATTGATCGAGGAAACGAGACGAGAAGTGGTCGAAGCGATGTGTTGGAGCGGCGAGTGACAGTCGGTGCAACCGAGGAAGGATGGTTCAACCTCTTGGTTGAGAGCCTGGCGTGGAGGGCTGCATCGAGAGGCCCCCTGCCTATTCCCTTGGCAGAAGTTGTTTTTCTTTAGTTTTTATTATGATGGTGATGTTAAAAACGTTTGTTGGTTAACCCCCACACCATGAACTAATTTAATAGTTGGTGGGGGGATGTTTGGTTTTAAACGCTGGCTTTTATGCCTTAGTTCTTTTACAATAATTATGCTTTTGGCAAAGTTTATCTGTTTTGCATACTTTAATTTTCCTAAGTACTGTGCCAAAGCGAGAGCTGGCACAATTAGCTTATTGCCTTCCAATATCTTAATAGACTTGTGTTGGCAACGATCAAGTTGCTGAACAGTTGGGAGAGAAGATTCAAGAGAAGTCGTTCAAGTAGATGAACTTACTTCGGAAGTGAAATCTACCCCCACGGAGTATAGATTGGTTTTTTAAATCAAATTGGTTTAAGGAAAACATACACTATAGAGATATAGGGGTTTTTACTTGGCCAGTTTAGGGTAATGACCATCGAGAGAGGCTTTGCTATTTGTGAATCTACTCGGCAACCAATGCCAAGACAGTTTTTTCAATAAAGGCTGGCATGAACCACGTTTGAACCATGCATTCCGTACCAACAGTCATCATTCATTTAAAAACACCTTTCTAGCCAACACTTCACTTTGGTTTTATTTTATTTTATTTCTTAGTTTTAAAATCAACTCTTTTAAACTACAATATTTTCTTCCAAAACAAGTAACAAACTAAACAATCAAATTTCAAGGCAATCTCTGTGGGATCGATAACTCAGCTTACCAAGTTGTATTACTTGTCGACCATGTATACTTGCACGCAAAAGACTCTTGGCACAGTTTATCTTTCCCAAATACATACCATTTATACCTTTTGCCAGCATTCATTTTACACATCTCCCTGAGAGTCAACAAGTTTTTGGCGTCGTTGCTAGGGATTGCAACGGATTTCATTGTTTTTAAATTTTTACTTGTTTTGTTTTTGTTTCCATCTTTTTTTCACCGGTGTATGACCAGAAACCACCCAGTGGTGGATGAGTGGCCATACGATCCAGAAATTGAGAGAACCTTGCGGAGGTTAAAGAGGCGATACCGAGAAATGAATAAGGCAATAAGAGGAATGATGTGGTGAATAATGATCCACCCATTAACAATCAGCCTAATAACAATGCACCACCGCCTCCTAATGTCCCAAATATGGTTAAAGAATAAGAGAGGCCAATCTGAGAACATTCAGCACCTAACATTGCAAATCTCATGCCATGACTTATTGGCACTGATGCTGATGAGCCTAACTTTGAACTTAAACTCGTAATGATCCAAAATCTTTTGAATGTAGGTCAAATCGATGGAGCACTTACTGGACACCCGAGACAACATCTCAAACAATTCATGGAGACATGCCAACTGTTTCAACAAACTGGAGTATTTGGAGATACTGTGAAGCTAAAATTGTTTACTTTTTCCTTGAGAGACAGAGCCAAGGCATGGCTCAATTCTTTGCCACCAGGATCAGTTACTTCATGGGCTGACCTTTGCTAGAAGTTCCTGATGCGGTTTTAGCCACCAACACTCACTGCTAAGTTGCATGGTGAAATCATTACATTTAAACAGGCCGAGGATGAAACTCTTTATGAAGCATGGGAAAGATTTAAAGATTTGTTGAGAAAGTCTCCAATGCATGGGTTCCCAAATTGGACCCAAATACAAACCTTCTACAACAGATTGAATGCACAAACAAGGACTGTTATGGATGCTTCAGCAGCCGGATCATTGCTTGATAAGAAGTACACTGAGGCTGTTGATATCCTTGAGAGAATTTTGATCAATGACTTCGAGTATCTTGTTGCTAGACTTGGGATAGGGACTAAAGCCAGTGGGAAGTTGAAAGTTGATGAACTCACATCCATTCATGTCGAGATTTCCAACCTCACTAGCATGGTGAGAACGTAGCAAAAGAACAATGAGGCCCAAGAAGTCAAAGCACTGGATCCATTTTGCACCATTTGTTGAGAAAACCACCATGTGGATGAATGCCCTGTTAATCCTGAGTCGGTAAATTTTTCTGGGAATGCTGGTCGTTTTTATAATGCTAATACCTATAATGCAGGTTGGAGACAACACCCTAACTTAGCTTGGGGAAATCAAAGAGGCAATCACTACAATGCCCCACGCCAAAACATCTAACCGCAGAACAACAATGTCATGCCAACATTTTATCAAAATACCATGCCACAGAAAGCTCATAACAATTTCCAACAAGGGCAAGGAAGCAACCAAGGCAGAGATCATACACAATATATGGAGCGAAATAAAGTAATAGTCCAAAGTTTGGCAGCATCAATGAGAAACTTGGAAATACAAATTGGGCAGATTGCTAATGCAATTAGCAATCATCCCCAAGGTACTTTGCCAAGTGAAATTGAAGATGCTCGGCACAAAGAAAATGAACAATGCAATCGGAGTGGTAAGTAGTGTGAAACAGAGACGGCTGCCAAGCAGCCAGTCGTCAGCCATGATGCAAAGCTTGTGCCAGCAGACATACCCAGAGAAGTAGAGAGGGAGAAAGTGGATGATGCTAGCCATCAGGCCAGTAAGAGTGCCAAACAGGATGCCAGTCTCAGTGCCAACAATGACGCCAACAATGATGATAAGCATACTGATGCCAACACTACCTCGGCAAAGCCGGCAGTGCCAGTATATGTATATCCACCGCCACCATTTCCAGCAAGACTTCAAAAGCATAAGCAGGACCAGCAATTTAAGCGCTTTTTGGAAGTGCTTAAACTGTTGCAAATTAACATTCCATTGGTGGAAGCCTTTCAACAAATACCCAACTATGTAAAATTCATGAATGACATCTTGTCCAAAAAGAGGAAGTTGTGAGAACTTGAAATTATTGCTCTCACTGGGGGATGCAGTACCATGATCCTAAACTGATTGCCACCAAAGCCGAAAGATCTAGGGAGTTTTATTATTCCTTGCACAATTTGAGACAAGTTCATAGGGAAGGCGTTGTGCGATTTGGGAGCCAGCATCAATTTGATACCACTATCAGTTTTCAAGAAGCTTGGCATAGATGCAAGACCTACCACGGTGACACTTCAATTGGCAAACCGATCCTATGCACATCCCAAGGGTAAGATTGAGGATGTGTTGGTAAAGGTAGACAAATTCATTTTCCCAGCCGATTTTATCATTTTGGACTATGAAGCTGATATTAATGTGCCAATTATTTTGGGTAGGCCGTTTCTTGCTACTGGCATGGCTCTTATTGATGTTCATAAAGAGGAACTAACATGAGAATGAATGATCAACATGTTACTTTTAACGTGTTTCAAGCTTTGAAATATGCAGATGAACCTGATGAATGTCAAGCCGATGAAATGATGGAGTCCATCTTTACTTTGGATTGGCACAATTGTGCCAGGATATATCAAGTGATGACGGCATGCTTGATGGCATAGCTAAACTGTTTGAGGAACCTGTGGAATCAGCCTTGGAGGGTAAAGATGTAAGTTACTTTGAGCTACTCCATTTGGCCGGTAGAGAGATAAAGAAACCAAAGCAATCTATTGAGAAACCACCAGAGTTGAAGCTTCAACCCCTACCAGCTAACTTAAAGTATGCTTATTTAGGTAAGAACTCGACTCTGTCAGTGATTATTGCCACTGATCTCACTCATGATCAGGAGGTAAGACTGCTGGCAATACTAAAAGATTATAAGCAAGCGTTGGGTTGGACCTTGGCAGACATCCAAGGTATTAGCCCAACCATTTACATGCACAAGATCATACCAGAGGAATACAATGGCAAGCCCATTGAAGGCCAAATATGGCTAAACCTAAGCATGAAAGAGGTTGTAAATAAAGAGATCATAAAATTGTTGGATGTCGGGATCATTTATCCCATTTCCAATAGCTCTTGGGGTAGCCCGGTGCAGTGTGTGCCAAAGAAGGGTGGCATGACTGTGATCCAAAATAGTAAGGCCAAATTGATTCCCTCTAGAACAATCACTGGATGGAAGGTGTGCATGGATTACAGAAGGTTGAACAATGATACAAGGAAGGACCACTTCCCATTGCCTTTCATTGACCAGATGTTGGACAGGTTAGCAAGTAAAGCTTTTTACTACTTTTATATGGTTATTCAGGATATAATCAGATTACCATTGCCCCTAACAACCAAGAGAAGACCACGTTCACGTATCCATATGGGACATTTGCCTTTAGAAGGATGTCATTCGGACTGTGTAATGCGCCAACAATATTTCAACGTTGCATGATGGCCATTTTCTCCGATATGATTGAGCATAACATGGAAGTATTCATGGATGATTTCTTAGTGTTTGGTGTAACATTTGAGGAATGCATCCATAGTCTGGAGCAAGTTTTGAAGAGATGCATAGAGACAAACCTAGTGTTGAATTGGGAGAAATGCCACTTTATGGTGAAGGAGGACATTGTTCTCGGTCATAAGGTAACCAAGAGAGGACTAGAAATTGATCAAGCCAAAGTGGAGGTAATTAAGCAATTACCACCTCCAACAAGTGTTAAAGGTATAAGGAGTTTTTTAGGTAATGCCGATTTTTATCAGCGATTTATTAAAGATTTTTCGAAAATTGCTAAACCTTTATGCTCATTGTTGGAACATAATGCCACTTTTGTATTTGGCGATTCTTGTTTGAGAGCATTTCATGAGCTTAAAGACATATTGATTAATGCCCTCATAGTCGTGGCACTGAATTGGAATGAGCCCTTTGAGCTCATGTGCAATGCAGCGATTATGCCGTTGGAGCAGTTCTGGGACAACGACGTGGCAAGATGTTCCATGCCGTCTACTATGCCAGTAGAACCTTGAATGAAGTAGAACTGAATTACTCTACAACCGAGAAAGAATTCCTCGCGGTTGTATTTGCTTTTGATAAATTTAGATCTTATCTAATTGGTAATAAGGATGTGGTTTATACAGATCATTCAGCGTTGAAATATCTCTTGGCAATGAAGGATGCCAAACCTAGACTAATCCAATGGACGCTCTTACTTCAAGAATTCAACTTAGAGATCAGAGATAAGAAAGGCAGCAAAAACTTAGTAGCTGGCCATCTCTTTCGATTAGAGCATCACATTGAGGATGGTAAGTCCACTATAATTAGAGACGAATTCCCTTACGAGTATTTGCTTGCAGCCAATGCTATACGATGGTACACTGACATAGTCAACTACCTGGTAAGCAATATTCTGCCATCAGACCTGGCATATAATGCCAAGAAAAGATTTTTACGAGAGGTGAGGCAATACTATTAGGATGAGCCCACGTTGTACAAGCAATGTGCCGACCAAGTGATTCGTCGGTGTGTGCCAGAGGATGAGCAGCAACAAATATTGCATCTATGCCATGCCGCACCATATGGAAGACATTTTGCTGGGATAAAGACTGCTGCCAAATTTTGCAGTTAGGATTCTTTTGGCCCACATTGTACAAGGATGCCCACGAGTATGCCAAGGCATGCGATCGATGCCAACGAACAAGGAACATCTCTTGCAGACACGAATTACCACTCTAGAACATTCTGCAGTAGATTTATTTGATGTATGGGGGATCGACTTTTTGGGTCCTTTTCCCCCATCGATCGGTAATGTGTACATTCTCTTGCCTGTTGACTATGTGTCAAAGTGGGTAGAGGTTGTTGCCTTGCCAAAAAATGATGCCAAAGTTGTTGCCAAGTTCTTGCACAAAAACATTTTCACTAGATTTGGTGCCCTTCGAATGATTATTCATGACGAGGGTACTCATTTTAAATGTAAATTAATTTCTAAAGCATTGTGTAGGTATGTGATTTAGCAGCGAATGGCCACAACATACCATCCACAAACAAATGGGCAGGCCGAGATATCCAATAAGGAGATTAAGATAATTTTGGAAAAAAAACTGTGAATCCAACAAGGAAAGATTGGTCCTTGAGACTAGATGAGTCCTCGAGGGCTTATAGGACGGCATTTAAAACTCCTTTGGGTACTTCGCCATCCAAACTTGTCTTTGGCAAACCATGCCATTTTCCAGTAGAACTTGAACATAAAGCCTATTGGGCCATTCGGAAGCTTGACATGGCATGGAGAATTGCTGGAGGAAAAAGGTTGCTTGATCTCAATGAATTGGAGGAATTTAGAACACAAGGAGAAGGAAAAACGTTGGCATAATAGTCGGATCCTGCCAAGATAGTTCGAAATAGGTCAGCTTGTTCTATTGTTTAACTCTCGGCTCAAACTTCTTCCAGGTAAGCTTAAGTCAAGATGGATGGGTCCTTATGAAGTTGTGAAGCCATATGCTCATGGGGCTGTAGATATCAAGAACTTACAGACCGGAGAAATTTTTAAGGTGAACGGTCAGCGCCTTTGTAAATATTGCATCCGTAGGTTTAAAATTCTTTGTAAATATTAGGATAGTTGTTTTTATTTGTTTTAGGATTTAGATTTTGTTTTCTTTCTGTTATTTTCAGTTTTATTATTTTGCTGTGTTGAAAAGTTTCCTTTGACTGTGTACAGAATTGATGCCAGGATGACTATTAGCAAGAGTGCTTGCCAAGAGTGATGCCATGCACCATGCCAATATAGCTTGGCATGCATCAGTTTTTGTGTTGAAGAAGAAAGAAGAGAGAAAATAAGAGAGAAAAATCATTGGGATTAACCTTAGCCACCCAATTTAAGGAAGATTTAAATTCATCATAATTATCCTATCACTTCAAGTCTTTCCTTATCACTTCACCTTATCACTTTTAACATCTATCCCAATCAAAACTTTTAAACTTCCATCATTATCCCCCTCTTTTCGGCTACCATCATTAAAACCCCTTAAACACTCCACCTTCTTTATTCTTTTTTCTACCTTAGTCGATTTCCCAAGAACCATAATCTCTTAATTTCTTTCTCCAGCAAGATTCAAGAAACCATTCAACTTCTCTTTTTCTTTTCTTCATCACCGATTCAAGCTTTTCTTCTCTATGGCGTCTTCATCTTTTACCTTCAAAAGATTCTTCAATGAAGATATTCAAAAGAAGTTTGAGACGGGCTTTGCCTCAAGATCCTTTTTGTACGAGAAGCACTTCGACTTCCAAACCGACACCACCGTTGGATTCCCACCGGAGTTCATGGCCATTGTCGACATGCATGGTTGGAGTTCTTTTTGCCAACAAAAAGGGGAGATCTATGCCACTATCGTGCGAGAGTTTTATGCCCATCTCACAAAAGATTCTCCATTCTTGATGATTAGAGGCAACTGTATGTGTTTTGATGAGGGGTATGTGAACTCACTTTTTTCTTTGAATGCTATGGAAGATGAGCACTTCGACTATGCTGCATCTATGACCGTTGCTAAACGCAAGAAACTGCTGGCAGACTTGTGTAAGCCTGGCATAGATTGGACAGTTTCATCGATGGGCCACTAGACGGTGTAGAGGTTGGCGTTGAAGCCACAAATACGAGGATAGAACCATTTCATCAAGGCAAATTTATTTCCTACATCTCACTACGAGACCGTCTCAGAAGACCAGTTGATTTTGCTGCATTCCATCATCAAAGGACGCAAGATCAACGTTGGCAAAATTATTACCGATGAGGCTTATAAATGTACTGAGATGGGTAAGGGCACCTTATTTTTCCCTTTGTTAATTTCTAACATTTGTTTGCGCTATGAGGTACCTAAGATGGATGAGGATATCGGCCAAACAATCAAGGGAACCACCATTACTGCCATTATTTGGAAAAACCTCACGACTTTTGAGCCAAAGGAGAAGGGAAAGGGAAAGGCCAAGATAGCCACGCCAAAACCAAAGCCAAAGCCAAAGGCAGATACCAATAGTATGTCGGAAACTATGCAAGCAAGCTCATTGGCAGTGTTGTCCCAAGTGTATGCCTGCCAGGAGATTATTCTCCAAAAACTAGAGGCAACTGAGGCGCTTAACGTCAAGATAAGACACTACAAAAAGGAAAGGGATGCTATAATCAGGGAGGTACTTGTCAAGTTTTCCCCTGAAGATGTGCCAGCATTTCTAGTTTTCCCTGCCGAGTCCTCTGCCAATGACGATGCAATGCCAATTTGTCCTGCCAGCCCAACAATGCCAGCCAGTCTAACTATGCCAGTCAGTTCTACCAGTCCAACCAGACCAGTCAGTCCTACCAGTCCAACAAGTTCAGAATCCATGGCCCCAACTCTAGTGTCCCAGGTGCATGTTGAATCTGCCAACACTAATTCCTCCCCCGAGCTAGAGAAAATCCATGCCAAAATTCCCAAAGCCAAGCCAGCTACACCTCTAGCAGTCTCTGCCAAGAAGAAGGAGGATATTGGAGTCTCTACTGCTGCCTCAAAGCAGGGCTGGAAAGGGAAGAAAAGAATGGCCCCTGAGTAGGAGCCTTACCATGTGAAAGACCTATGCCAGAAAAGAAGAAAAAGCCCATGCCAAATGGGAGGAAGTCTCCGAAGGGGAGTCTTCTTCTACCTAACTCCTTCGTATTTCATGTTTGCATTTTCATGATCATGCATTTTTATTTTTCTATTTTTTCTGTATATATGTGTTGTTTCATGCATTGAGGACAATGCACATCTTAGGTTTGGGGGTGTGCATTTTCTCACATTTATGCCATGCCATGCATATTTAAAATTTTTTGTAGTTCATGTAGAGTAGTTGCACACTGAACCATTAAAAAGTGAAAAATAAATTTTTTGTCTCGGTCGAAATTTGAAGTTTGTTAACAACTGTTAGGCAAGCTTATTTTGATCTACTTGTTTGCCGATGATGAGTTTACAATTTCAGTTTGCCATGCCAGTAGAGTTGTATGCCATGTTTGCCATGACAATTGATCTCTAGTTCAGCTAATTGTTTCTACACTTAACACGTGGTATGTATCTAGTTCCCTAGCAAACATAGGTAATTTGAAACTATGCTCAACTTTTAAAAAGAAAAAAGAAAAAATAGAAAAATGATGTCAGGGTTAAATGTAAATAAGGTAGCAATGTTCTACTAAGGCAAGAAATTTTTTTTGAACTCTCTTTTACCTAAGGATAATAAGTACTTAGGGCTTCGTGGTATATCCCTCTTAGTTCTTAAGTCCAGAACCCTAGTGCATGAGTTGAAGAGAAAGCCTAATGGTAAATGGATTAAGGTGGGGATTCGTAGTATGCTCCCTCTTATCACTCACGCTAAACAGTACCATGCAGCAAGCTAAAAGATAATGCCAATACCCTTCGGCACGAAAAATCTAGAAAATAACAAAATTGAGTTTAGAAAGTAAATTGGCTAAGGGAGTGAACGGACGCTAGATGCATACTGCCCACACTTTGCGCACAAATCATGCACTTAAACTAGAGTTATATTGTTGCACTTGAATTCCTATTTGCTTGGCATTGTGCACTGAGATTTCTGAGGGCAACATTAGAATCAAACTTGGCTTGCCAGCATTTGTTGGCATTCCAACCAAACTTTTGCCGAGGTATTATTTTCAATGTTTCTGTTTTCCTTTTCTCTTGCATTACTTGCAGACAAACAATGAGCTGGGTTTGGGGGTGTGTTACCTCTTCAAAAGTATTATTTTTCATGCCTATTTTGATATGCTTTTGCTTGTTTTCAAGTACATTTAGTTGCATTGGTTTGCTAGAATCATGCATTTACATAAAAGAGTTAGTAGGCTACATATGCCTGTGTCATGGGTTATTTTTAGTGGCCTTTGTGCAGGTTCGTAGGTGGAATGGCAGGAGGAATGGATGTAGGAGGCTGGGACACAATTAGGAATGCCAAGGTGAATGCTAGATGTTGTGGGCACGGAGGGACCAGATGAGTGCCAAGCATCTATTGGCATGAGGTGTGTCAACAGCCATGCCAAGAGAGGAAGAACCTCTGAAAAATAGGATACACTCAGGCTCCTTAAAAATCGCATTTGGATAGCCTCCAAAAAAATAGCGAATAAAGTGATGCCAAACTGTGTTGGCAAGGTCGTGCCAAGCTCATGTGCGAGGATGGCCATGGCATGATGATGTCAGCCCTAGCTTGATAACCTATCACACCGATCAGATGAGGCTTATCTCTTATCCATGGAGCATTTCAAATTTCAAATGAAGAGAGAGTTATCCTAATCCCTTCCCTTGAACGCCTATATATACACAACCCGATCAAGCATTGGGGGAGATCGATTGATCGAGGAGACGAGATGAGAGGTGGTCAGAACGAGGTGTTGGAGCGGCGAGTGATAGTCGGTGCGGGTGGTTCAACCTCTTGGCCGAGAGCCTGGAGTGGAGGGTTGTATCGAGAGACCCCTCTGCCTATTCCCTTGGCACAAGTTGTTTTTCTTTAGTTTTTATTATAAGGGTGATGTTAAAAATGTTTATTGGTTTGTTGGTTAACCCCCACACCATGAACTAATTTAATAGTTGGTGGGAGATGTTTTGGTTTTAAACGTTGGCTTTATGCCTTGGTTCATTTATAATAATTCTTCTTTTGGCAAAGTTTGTCTGTTTTGCATACTTTAATTTTTCCTAAGTACTGTGCCAAAGCGAGAGCTGGCACAGTTAGCTTATTGCCTTCCAATAACTTAACAGACTTGTGTTGGCAACGATCAAGTTGTTGAACACTTGGGAGAGAAGCTTCGAGAGAAGTCGTTCAAGTAGATGAACTTACTTCAGAAGTGAAATCTACCCTCATGGAGTATAGATTGGTTTTTAAATCAAATTGGTTTAAGGAAAACATACACTGTAGAGATATAGGGGTTTTTACTTGGCAAGTTTAGGGCAATGACCATCAAGAGAGGCTTTGCTATTTTTGAATCTGCTCGGCAACCAATGCCAAGACAGTTTTGTCAATAAAGGCTGGCATGAACCACGTTTGAACCAGGCATTCCCTGCCAACAGTCATCATTCATTTGAAAACACCTTTCTAGCCAACACTTCACTTTGGTTTTATTTTAATTTCTTTTCTTAGTTTTAAAATCAACTCTTTTAAATTACAATCTTTTCTTCCAAAACAAGTAATAAACTAAACAATCGAATTTCAAGGCAATCTCTGTGGGATCGATAACTCAGCTTACCAAGCTGTATTACTTGTCGACCGTGTATACTTGCACGCAAAAGACTCTTGGCATAGTTTATCTTGCCCAAATACATACCATTTATACCTTTTTCCAGCATTCATTTTACACATCTCCCTAAGAGTCAGCACTTATAGATTGAGGTTGCCACTTGAGCTTGAGAATATACATGATGTTTTTTATGTGTCAATGCTCCAAAGGTATAGGTCGGATCCTTCTCATGTGATGCCTGTTGAGCAGATTGAGTTGAATCTAGATTTCACCTATGACGAGGAACTAGTAAAGAGCTTGGATGAGGACTATAAGGTTCTTCGTGGTAAAGCCATAGAGTTGGTCAAAGTGTTGTGGCAACACCGAGGAGTTGAGGAAGCCACGTGGAAAATGAACGATGACATGAAGAAGCAGTTTCCTTACCTTTTTCCGCCAGGTAAAAATTTCAAGGATGAAATTTCCTAAGTGGGGGAGAGTTGTAATGCCCCGTTTTGGGCCTAGTGGTTTTGAGGGTTAGATTAGACAGTTCGGTGGACTAGATTAGAGATTCGAGTCGATTTCGGGATCGTATATTTTTACAAGGGATAAAAATATATAAGAATGCTCTAAATTTTTTATTAAATATATATTGATTTTTGGTAAAGTCGATTTCGGAAAATAAGATTTGGAAATTTGACATTTTGGGTTAGTGACCAAAATGTGAAAAGGGAAAACTATTTTTAGTGACTGTTTTGTAAAAGGGTTAAAACTTAGAATCTCTAAGGAGCTATTAAGCCTAAATATTTTTATCAGATTTCTCTCTTAATTGGATTAGTTTTAAAGTGTTTTAATTAAATGACTAAAGAGGATTTTTTAAAAGGATGGTAGTTATTTCCTAAAAACAAAATTTGACGTAACTTTTCTCTCTTGATTTTCTCTCAAAATCTCTTCAACCAAACATCTATTTTCTCAACGAAGATTTGAGGTAATGATATTGTTTTCTTAAGCTAATTATTTCTAATGGATTTCTCAACTTGTTTCCTCAAAATCTCATTGATTTTCCTTTGTTTCTTTAGTGTAAAAATCATCCAATTGAGAGAGTTTTCAATCTTTGGAGGTGAGGTTTGCTCTTCTCCTTTAATGATGGTTCTTTATTGAAATTCTCAAGTTCTTAAACCTTTACAAATGATTTCTAATTAGTGTTGTGGATTTAATTGAATTGAAATGGTTTAATTGAGATTTAATTGAGGTAATTATGAGATCTTCATTTTACATATGTCTTGCTGAGTTTATGATAAGGTTATTTCATGATTTTGATGTCTTATGATGATAATGAATTGGTCTTATGGTGAGTTTTTGAGGTTTTGTAGTGGTTTATGAGTTGTTGGAGGTATAAGGATGTTATGAGATGGTTTTTAGATGTCTTTTGATGTTAATTGATGTTTGAAAGTGTTAGGTTCTGGCTGGGTTAAGTTTTGGATGTGATGAAAGTTGTTTCAGATAGGTGTTTTGGTGGTTTTAAGCAAGGCAATTTTAAGGAATTGCTTGCTTGGGTTTTGAATGCATTATGATGCATTAACCCTCTATTATAATGTGGTTAAAACAAAAGAGAACGTTTGGAAAGCTACCGGTGAAGCTTTAGAGGCTTCAGACGCATGATTGTGCGTCGGCGAATCGAGGTTTCGCGTGTCGGTGAGTGAGAACGTGTTTTCCAGCTTTGGAATGATTTAAAAAGGGAGTTTAAATCTAATTTGAAACGTTGGTTTAAACTCAGAAGTAAGTACAAAGGTTTTCTCTCTCGGCCGTGCTTGTTTTACGAAATGATTTATGAACTTGTTTTGATTTACATGATTTCCACTATTGAAGCATGATTTCAAGTATGATGTCTACTGTTTTTGATAAAGTATTGATGAAGGATGCATTGGTGAATGATCCTTGTAAGTATGATTTATACTTGTGAAAGCATAGTTTGATGCTTGGGTATGTTTGGTAAATTGCTTTAAAAACAGAGAGGTTCATGGCTAATTGTGAATTATATTGGCAAGTGATGGTATGGAAATGGTTTTAAAAGGTAATCAGATATAGTTAGCCAGCTATAGGATTGAGTGCACTGTAAAATAAGTCGCCTTAGACGTGGCGGGGTTTATATGGTGTACTGAAAACTCCGTCCAAGTACCCTAACGATTAAGGGGTTTATGGTACCGAATACTCTCGTTAGTGGGGTTATACATCTACCGATGAGTGGTGTTGAGGGGTTTATATGGAGTACCGAATACTCCAACACGAGTGTCACAACGGTTGAGGGGTTTATATTGTGTACCAAATACTTTCGTGTGTTAACCTTGTGTTACCGGTGAGAATGTATAAAGTGCTGGGAGAACAATTGTGAATCTGTGTATCCGATGTTGTGTTTTGTAAATGGAACTTGCTGATGATCACTTGTGAGCCAATATAATTTTTAATGTATCATGTGTTGTATAATAGGATTTATACATGTTCACTCTTTAAGATTTGCATATGGTATGTTATGCATGGGAAGGCTTAAATTGAGGTTAGCAACGTGAGTTGCTGTTGGTTTATTGATACATGTTGCATATGGTGTAATATGCTGGATTTTGAATGGTTAAAGTGCATGGTTTTGAAGGCATGATGTTTTTAAATGATGATTTAATCATGGATTGAAAAGTGTTTTCAATGTGGTATAAAAACTGGTTTTAAAATGCATTGATGGTGTGTTGTTTTTTAGCACTCCTCACTAAGCCTAGAGTGCTTACGCTCTCTTTGTTCATCAATGCAAAGAATTAAAGGTTTGGAGGCAGCAAGCAAGTGAAGGTGATCCAATGACTTCTTATATGAACATATGTTTCCAAAGTAGACTATGTTTAATAAGGGCAATGAGGGTTCCTTTGCTAGTTTGGGAGATGTTGTTAAACTCCCTGTTTGTACAAGTTTATGTTGTTGTTTTAGACTTGTAAACGGCCTATTGTGGTCGGATTTTGCCTTGGTATGGCTTTTGGTATCTTGTTTGGCTTGGTTCATAGTTGCATGCCTATAGTTTCCTTTTGATGCAAGTTAACATGTATGGTTGTTGTTTCTGGTGTTTTTGGTTGAAGATCAATCCTTGTTTATGTTGCTAATGTCTTAGAAGCATGATTAAGTGGTTAGCTTAGCTTATTTGTATGTTAAACCATAAAAAATGAGCATTTCAGGCCCAGGCGTATTGGTACGCAGGGTACTATATCGGTACGGATAGGCCAAATCTGGCTTAGCGTATCGGTACGGGGAGATCCGCATCGATACGGTCTTAGAGGAAAATGGTTGGGCGTATCGGTACATGGGGCTGTATCAATACGATATTGTGCTACTGGAATATGGAATTTAAAACCCATTAAGACCGTACCGATACGGTGCTTGGTGTATCGATACTGTGACAGGTAAGTTGGTTAATTGGAATCTTCTGAAGTTTCTGTTTTCTTACGTTTTAGTCCCTGAAAGTTATGTATGCAATTGAATGAGTTTGGATAATCAAATTGGGTTAGAATTTGACACAAGAGTATGAAACCTGGATAATTGAATATTGGTAACTTTAATGTCACAATAAGTCCATGTAATTTGTCAGATTTGCAAATCGGTCCCTAATTGCAAATCGGTGTAATTGGATGTAAAATCGACACTCGATTGAGTTGTAATTTCACCTGCTGTCAATTTGTACACTTAGGTTAATAATAATGCATCTAGAAAAAATAAAAATAAAATAAAAAGGGTTGTTTATTGTGGTAAACCTTCTCGATTTACCTCAATATTCCCCATGTGACTCGTTCGGTTCGATCTGGCGACTAGACCGGGTTGAGGGTGTTGCATAACAATTCCAAACGGAAACACCAATTCCTAACATCGAGCTAATGAAGCTAACAAAGCTCAGTGGATACACTTTCACTTGACCATGCTTCATGCAAATCATAAATAAGAGCATGCAGCTAAAGATGATAACACGGCAATTAAGACATAACAAGAGGGCGCAACCTCTTTGTCTCCTAGACATGTGTATGAAACAATAAGAACGTAAGAATCTCACATAGAAATCATACATATAATACCAAAAAACCTGGAGTGAGACACAGTTCCACTAAACATCGGGTACACACACTCTGAGTAAGGCCTGGTCCCGTTAAGCATCGAGTTCGTACATTCATGCTCAGAATCTTTCATTGAGCATCTTCGAATGAGTCCCGGTCCCACTAAACCTCGGGTTTATACGTTCAGAAATCTGGAACCATGGTGTTGCAAAACTCTCTTTTATTATGGGTATCCGAAATCCCATCAAACAAGGTGACTCAACAATAATGATGCCCTTACGTGGCATACATTCACTATTCGATCCACCAAGGATCCTTATTGAAGTAACACAATAAGTCACCCAAGCCTTTAAATTAAGTTGTTACCCATTAAGCTCATATGTGAGGTTTAAATCTTAGTTTCTCGATTTTACGATTAATTTTACCACTTTAGAAACCTATCGGGCCTTAGTCCTTGAATTATAGGTCCCTCAAACTCAAATCTTATTTTTCAGGCAGATTGCCTAGTGGGTACCGATACCCACTTAAGAGTATCGATACGCTCTAGTGAGTACCGATACCCACTTACACATATCGATACCCAACTTGCCTTTAAAAGGGTTTTAACTTAAAATCCAGTACCGAACACGAGGGTGTGTACTGGTACCCCAGGTGTACTGATACGCTCTCGAGCGTATTGATACCCATTTTGGCTACTAGAATTTCATGGACAAAAAAAGGGTACCGATACCCTCTCAGGCTTACTGATATGCCTTTACAAATTTGCTTGATTTTATTCGGTTTAACAAAGGGTATCGATACGAGTTCAACCCGTATCGGTACTCAAACCCATAATTTACTTTCTAGAGTTCAGGAATCATCTTCTAAGCCCTCAAAACCCAAGGGCAAGACCCCATATCGAATCTACAAATTATGGGAAGTGGTTTCCTACCATTTTTAACTCAAAATAACACCAATCTTTGGATTTGCTGTAACACCCCGATCTCGATCCCGATCTAGATCTGGATCTGAAGCACTACAATCAGGTCATCTAGAAACTAACACATCAAAATTCTAATTTAAAATCATAAGTTTAGCCATCATTTAAAAGTATTAGACATCCACAGATTCATGTACTTAAATAAACATTTAAATAAGTTTACAAAATAGGAGCTCCGAATTTGAAACACTATAAACCGAAATAGTATTTCAAATAGAGTTACAGACTCAACAGTGGTAAGGTCCTATGCACAAAAAACCACATATCGGCGTGCTGAGCTAACAAAGCTCAGTGGTAAATTTCTACTCTATCACAATTCATGATTATCATAAAATAAGCATGCAAGATAAATATAGTCAAGAGAGCATAGTTAAGGCTTCCACTATCTATGATATATCGTACACTAGCTAGAGTTCTTAGATCACCAATCTCAAGGCATCAACAAGTCTACAAGTTACTCCATACATTAGCATACTCAAGGTCACATAGCCAATCGAGATACTCGAGCTCACACAGCCTACCGAGCTAATACATGTCATACCTTGATCACTCATCCACCGGGAGCATAAGCTATCATCTATAGCATCCACACAACATACATAAGTACATCCATACATCACCTATATAATGGCCAACGAAGCCCTACTTTACTCATGCTCACACAGTCATCGGGTTAATAGACCATATCCGGATCACCATAGCCACAAATACATCCTAGACATACTTGGATCACATTAGCCACAAGTAGTCATTATTTGAAGTCACTCAGCCAATCAGGTTACTCGATCTCACTCAACCTATCAAGTTAATTACCTTATCCGATCACCATAGTCACATATAGGTTTCTAACCGCACCTAGATTACTCAGCTCATGGGCACGTCGGATGTACTTGATCATTCAGCCTGAAGTACATATCCCATTATATAAGCATCGTAGTACTAACTCTAGGACATCCGAATTCCTTTACCACAATCATAAGATAATACATGCTCCCTGAGCATTCGTAGACCTCACCAAGAGGTAAGTGGCACCAAGCCAAGCCATCAATAATGCCTCAAGGCATGACACTATCCATCACAGTTATATCGAGTCATCATTTACCAAGTTATTACATGTTACTCTCATATTTGAGGATTAAAACCTGGTTTCTCAGTTTTACTATTTATTTTATCACATTAGAAGTCCATTGGCCTTAGTCCTCAAATTATCAACCCCTCAAACTCAATTTCATATTTTCTGGGTAGATTGCCCAAGCAGTATCGATACCCCATCTCGCGTATTGATACATCTACTAAAACAACTAGGGTACCGATATGCCTACACACGTACCAACACCCATATTGGCTATTGGAAAGTATATCTAGCCTACGCGTATCGGTACCTTCCCCAAGTGTACCAATACTCATTCTGTACAACAATATAGGTTAACCAATAAACCTGTACCGATACACAATCCATGCGTATCGATACTCCTTTAGTTCTGATACGCCCCTAAGCATACCGGTACGAAAATTTGCCTCTAGAATTCAATGGACAGTAGAGGTATCGATACGTATGTAACATAAGGTATCGGTAATGGCTCTGCGTGTACCAATACTGAAGCCTAGAAATGGCTTCCAAGGCTAGAGAAATCACTCCCCAAGCCCTCAAATGTAACCCTCAACCCCTTTAACTCAAACCTACATATTATAGGAGTTATTTAGGGTGGTTTACTACTATTTTTGCACTTTACTAACATTAAATCTGAGATTTACCATTAACAATGCTTTAAGCTCTCTTAGCACCAAAACTAGCAATCTTAACCACAAATCAAGCAAGACAATTAATTTATGATATTTAAGAATCACAGGAGTCAGAAATGTACTGGCCTTAGCAAGCAAAACCCGGATTAAGCTTTCACACTATCTCCTTTAAGCTTATCTTCTTATCTCAAGCTTGAAGGAGATTCCACTCACTCTCATTTGCCATAAAGCCAAGGAAAAAGAACTAAAACTTGAACCAAGGATTTAGGAAGGTTTCATTATGAAATTCCATCCTTGAAAATCAATATAACACACTTCTCAAGCTTTAAACCACCAAAAGCCCATTAATGAAATCCTTACCCATTTTTTCTTCATGGATGACCTTTTCTTGAAGCTTGAGAGGTGTGCATTAACATACTTCTATTTCAAATCTTGGATGGATGAAATGGGGTTGAATGCTTGAACCTTTAAGCTTGGTGGCTATGGGATTTTAAAGAAGAAAGATGAACATGGGGAAGAAAAGGTGTAGGATGATGATATCACAAAGCCAACTTTTGTCTCCTTTTTTTTCCTTTCACATGGGGAAAAGGAAGAGAGAATAAATGGTCAGCCCATTTATTTAAAAATTGGTTTATTCCCCCCCATAAAACCTCAATCTTTCACTTTTACTACAAGAATGCCACTCCTCAAGCCTACATAGCTAAATTTTCATCCAACATGGTCCAAACATAACCCAAAGGGTCCTAAAGCCCAATCCAACACGAGGGTCCATAACCCGAGTCAATGTCCAATCGTTGATTCAAAAATTTGGGTCGTTACAACTCTCCCTACCTAAATAGAAATTTTGTCCTCGAAATTAAACAAAGGGAGGAAATGCAACTATCTCGTATCCAACCATTTCCCATCTCACATACATTTACCTTGATTCTGAAATTTCCTCTCTAAAGTTTTCTTAACCAAAGCTCATAGCACTGAAATCTTCAACATCCTTCTCATGAACCCACAACAATTCATTCCCAACCATCGAACACCTAAGCCAGAACTACATAGGATAACTCGAACAATATTGTCAGACATCAACCTAAGAACTCACTTAAGATTAGTTTCATCCTGGTTAACATTCCTCTCAATCATCATCCGCGGTTCAAAACTCTTAAACTCAAACCACATCTGTATTTGGAACACGACATCTCTTCATAGGTGTACTACTAGAAACACTTCTTTGTCTAATATCAAAATCATGACCAACCATTTTCAAGAACAAGCAAAACTCTAGCATTTGAACCTTACCATCAATCTATCATGAATTAACGATACTTCTTTCTCGACTCGGCTAACCAAGACGAAACTTAGCACTTCACTTGAACTCATCACAACACAACCAGAAGCTAACCCGCGATCATGGAATTGCACTAACCGAGCCACTTTGATACTAAAAGAAAAATGTTGCAACTTACGAACTCTAATAGCGATCAAAATTCACTCAACTACCCTCACAAGTTCAACTATTCTTTTTCCAACTAACCACTTAATTCCAACGAACAATTGTACTGAAACTCTAACAACCCGTCAAGGATTTTCAAATGGTTCTTCCAACAATATATGTTGCAACACAAGAACATCAGTTCCATATAACCTTAGCCGTTAAATCATACTTTCGTTGTCTGATAATATTCACTCTATTTTACCATACATGTAGACAACCCATCTCAAAGCTCAGTAGAGCAACTCTCAGAACATCAAGCTCAAGATTATATCGACGCAGTCGTGAGTCCAAACCACTTTACGACTTGTCCTTAGTGTCTAAACATCACATCGAACCCAAAATTTTATCTTGACTTCTCTTTAACCTTCGACTTTTGTACTCAAATTCTAAATGATCATATAGAAACTTCAAAACTCTTCAACCAATTTCAATATTAACAACCTCGAGGAAATGGGTAAAGATCCTTCACCGTCACGCCTGAACTCACAACATCTAACGCCACAACTCTTTGCTATACCAACATAGGCATATCCCAAGGTGATCCACTTAGCGACAACACCCATATATACTCATTTGCACAATGAATTCCCACTCAAAAAGTTTGGTCAGTGTCATACTGCAAGGTGAAGAGCACTAACACCGAACATCGATATTACCTCTATTATGGGTTCTAATCCATGATCAAAAGGTAAGCCTACTCATTTCCCGAAGAGCACTTCAACAGTATCTTAAATGTCCGCAACTCTAAAGCATCTATAACATGGGCTAAGAACATTTTGCAACTTACAAGGCTCTCCTTGAACTAACATTACAGGAGCACAACACTCACACTAGAGAGGTAATGGTCCCCCATATCCATTACCAACAACCTGGTTCATCTCGAACCCCGAAACTTTGAGACTCTCACTCGAAACCAAGGCATATGTCGTGCTCACACGACCGGCCTATACTAAGGGTAACATCCACTAACTAGGGAGAGAGTAAATCTAACAAGTCTATGAGGATTGTTACTCTCAATCCCCACTTACCACACACAGTAAGAACATTACCTATAAGAACTTACAAAATTGATGAACTAATCAATCCAACATCAACCTCTAGATCTTACCACAACATTTTTCCAACAAGAACCAAAACTATTATGTGAACGAGTGATTAAATTTCCATCAATGTAACAACTGAAAACCAAAATGAAACATCGGTACCTGACATATCACTGATGGCAAAGTTGTCATCTCTGGCTTGAACGACAGACTATCTAGCAACAACTCGATCATCGACTCTAACGACGAATCTCATAGGACCTCAACCCTGATACCCAGATGACGCCCTAGTACCATCTCTCGCGGAACCCTGACCATGCCAAGAAGAAGTCAACCTCTAAGATTGAACCTGTGTCCCATCATCCATAATCGGGGAGTCATTCGTCATACGACCTAGTTCCTGACACCTATAGCAAACCCTCCGGAGCAAGAAGCACAGCCTAAGGTCATGTTGACAACAATGCTCACAAGCTGGTGGAATCGATGCTCTGGCTGAACCATCAATACTTCTCATGGGAGTAGGCATCAAAGAACCCCTACGAACCCTCAATCTAGATCCTCGACTGACCCTCAGTAACTGATCTAAAGTAACTCTCTTCGAACCACTCAGAGAACGAAAAATCCTAGACGGAGCCAGTAAAGGACTTATGACATCTTGTGTCCCTACTACAAAACCTTTAGAGTCCTCAACTTGACTCGGTGCTGAAACTTGAAGTCGTTCAAGTGTCTTCGCACTATTGGCTAGTTCAGAGAATGTCCCAAATAGACCCATTGTCACGTACATCTGAAGACCAACCTTCAATCCATGTATGAACCTCTTACACCTTATTTCCTCGGTGGTAACTAACTTTGGGGCATAATGGCTCAACTGTAGAAAATCGTGCTTTCACTCAAACATTGTCTGGTCCCCCTGAACTAGACGCATGAATTGATCTCTCATCTCAACCATGTGAACCTCATTGATGTACTTCATCCTGAACACATCCAAGAAGACATCCCATGTAGGGAGTACAGTCTGTAGTCCAAACTCAATAGTCTGCCACCACTCATTTGCATTGTTGATGGGTGTCGAATTCGTCAAAAATAAATACCTGCTTGAACAAAGAATTTTGTAGTAGCGGTAAGCAGGGTCGAATCCACAGAGAGTGGTAAGAATATTAAGATTATAACTGCTTGATGGGTTTTGTATTTAAGAGAGAATTTAAAGAAAGCAAATTAAAGTAAGTGTGTTTGATGATGGTGCGAGCTCTAGCCAAGGTAATTCTCATAATTTAATCCAAGTAATTAGATCATCGATATTCAAAAGCTAACCTGCATAAATCTCAAGTAGCTTGGTTTTAAGTTAGATGATAATCCACAAATAACTTAAATATATTCTTTAATAGAAAGTAACTTAATAATACATAAATTACTAACTCTAATTATCAAGGTTAAAATTCGTTAGATAATCCACTAAGAATTAAAAAGTATCAAAAAACATTAAGAACTATAGAGACCCAAAGAACATAAACTAGAAAATGATAATCCACACTAATCAAGATTATGAAATCATACCTTCATAAACCATAATCCAGGTTTATTTACCACTTGAGCTAATAATCCATGACTTGGTTGATTTGTATACATATAACCCAACATACACAAATAGAATAAGCTTGGAAGATATAAAAATGCTCGAAGATATATGACAAGATGAAGAAAAAGAAATCTCACTAAATACTTGTATTAAAAACTTCAAAACTACACTTGAATAGAAAAGAGGGGTTTAGCTACTCATAGAAAAGAAAAGAGAATAATGGGGAATTATGAGGATGAATTCTTTCTCTTCTCCTCGTGACCCTATTTATAGTAAAGGTCATTTGCATCAACTAGAAGAATAAATTACAATAATATTTAATTTAAAACTTTATCCTACTCTAAATATAATATAAAATATGAAAGATCAACTTGAAGTAGAATTCCTCTTCTTGTGTTAAGTTCTCCTTAGAATCCAAATCCAACTGAAACTTCTCTTTTTAAGCATGTATTACTCTAAAATATATGTATATATATGTGAAAAATATGCAAATATTAGACTTATCATACACCCCCACACTTAGATTATGCTTGTCCTCAAGAATATTGAAATTCAAAATTTAGGGTCCTTTTTGGTAAATAGAAAGGATAAGAGAAGTAATAAGTCCATGATTGCAAATTAGCACAAGCAAATAGTCACCCAATTAATTGCCATGAAGTCAAAGATGGAATAAAATTAAACACACTCACAAAAGATTTACTCAATTTCGCTCAATGTGTTTAAAGGAGAACAACACTCAGGTAAAAACATGTAAAAGAATCTCACCATAGGCTTGCAAATGTATCGCATCTCCACCACTGAGTTAAGCCAAATTACAAGATCAAAAGGTCTTTGAATTTGGTTGTAACGGGGCTAACGAAAAGGTATGATGAGAAATACTTTTGGGCTTTTTTAATTGAAGAACTCACACTTTTTATTTTGTTCAAGCTTTATGATATTTTGGAAGAACAATGATTCAATATTTTCAAACTTTTTGTCTTTTCTTTTTGATTTTTCTTTTTGAGCAAACAAGACATTTTTCTTTTTTTCCTCATTTTTTTAAGATTTTCTCCTTTTTTTTCTTTTTTTAGTTTGCTTGAATTTTCTCTAAGTGTCGTGTGTAATTCTTCAAATTTGGGTTCAAATTGGGGAAATCAACAAAAAGGATATGGCTTTTAATATGATTAATTTCCAAACAATAGGTTTAGGCTCAAAAGTGGTTCTCTAATGGTCATATTTACCATGGTACACTTTTTGGCTCAAGGTTCATACCTAAGTGCCTTAATCATCTCAAGTAATCTGATCCTATTTGGTCTCAACACGTATAACATTGTAAGTTCTAGAAGAAACTAATCATGCTTGACAATCACTCAATGAAAGAGAAATATGAAGCATAAAATATGTATGCTTATTAGGCTTAAATCTCACAAAAATGGCTTATGTTTTGTCCAATTTTATCCATCCAACTATCGAATCAATTAATCAAGTAAGGATTTGCAGGGCTAAAAAGTTCTTATCAATCCTAATTTACTCCCAATATCAATCTCATTTTTGCTTTAGGATCCCAAATCTCAAAATTTCAACATGTTGATTCTAAGAAAAATTTTCAATGTGAAAAGAATTTTTCTAAGTCATCAATAAGCAGGAATTTCACATATTTTCTTCCTATTATATTCGGCAAAACTAAGCAAGATTCAAACAAAAAATTTCAACCAAAAGCCTATACCCCCACACTTAAATTGAACATTGTCCCCAATGTTAAAATCATCATGCATAAAATAAAGCAATAAAAGTTTTAAGGAAAAGAATACTCTCTTATTTGGCATATGATGGTTCATGTTGTGGATGAGAAATGAAGCGTAGGCATGTCTAAATCGTGGACCACTTTTATTTTGCTTGAAGAACATGAGGTGCGACTGCATCTTTTTCCGTGAGTGCTACTCATTGTACATAAAATATTGTAAAATTCATAAAAAAATTGAAAAAATAAACATAAAAAATAAAATCATGGGTTGCCTCCCACGAAGCAATTTTGTTTAACGTCTTTGGTTAGACATGGCTCCCTTTATTTCTCATGTTGTGTCTAGAATATGCATGTTGGGTGGTTTGTCTTCGATTGATTTAGGCACATCTTTTCTCCACTGTAGATGCCATGGAGATTTGTTAGGAGGCTTGGCATCGATTGGATTGATTCCCAGATCCCAATTGATTTCTTCTTTAGATGGATGGAAAGTGTCATTTTCATTGTTGTTCAACTTCCTCTTGACTTTGCGAAACATCTCAAGAATCTCTTTTTCTTGATCTTCTTGCTTTGTCTTTAAAACCATTGAGGGAAGGGAGTTTGGATTATGATTGGTTGGATCACCTTTTCTGCACCGACATCTTGTTTCTCGGGCTTAATATTTTTTAATTTTTCATATTCTTCAAGAAATAGAGTTTGCCAAAATTTTAACGGTTTGCTCGTCTTTTGTCCCTCTTCATCGACATCGACAATGAGGGTGGGTGGTTCCTGTAAGTTCTTTTCACTTCTCAAAGTAATTACATTCACATTCTCTTTAGGATTGACAATGGTTTGAGAAGATAGCTTACCTCGAGATTCAGATTGACTAAGAGATTAGGCAATCTGACTTACCTGAGTTTCGTGATTTTTGATACTCGACCTTTTCTCTTGTTGGAATTACTCTACGTTATGAGCAAGCTTTTACATCACGTCCTCTAATGGGGATTTTGCCGATGATGACGGTTGTGGCTCGGGGAAAGAACTTGTTGAGGTCTTTGTCCATAACTCAAATTTGGATGATCTCTTCACCCTGAATTTTATATATTTGAGTATGGATTGTACTCTCTTTGACCATAAAATCCTCCAAAGGTGTTGGCAGATTCAGTAGAGTCCCCATGGGATATGGGACACAAGTCCATAGGATGTTCGGTGCTTGTGTAGATGCCACAAGATTTGACTTGATGTGTATTACCTAGTGCAAATTTTTGGACAATAGAGATTAAATTTGAAATCTTATCTTCAAAAAAGAAATATTTACCTCATTCACACGTTCAGAGATGATATCTTGATGTGAACCAAGTTGTTGAGAATTTGAGGCCATCTCATTAATTAGGTCCTTAGCTTGGGTAGGGGTTTTGTTCATAATAGCTCCTCAACTTGCGGTATCTATCATCTTTCTTTCCATGGGTAACAAGCCTTCATAAAAATATTGGATGAGCAATTGATCGGATATCCCATGTTGCGGACAACTAGCACAAAGTTGCTTGAATCTTTCTTAGTAGTCATGCAATGACTCTGAGTTTCTTTGTTCAACTCCACATATCTCTCTTCTGATATTGGCGACTCTTGAAGCGGGAAAATATTTACCAAGAAAAAGTCTTGCCATGTCTGCGCATGTCTCAACTGATCTGAATGGTATGTGGAGTAACCAATCTTTTACTTTGTCGGCTAAAGAGAATGTGAATGCTCGTAGCTTTGCTAGATCAATTGTGACTCCTTGTGGTTTCATGCTTGAGCAGACTATATGGAATTCCTTCAAATGCTTGTGTGGATTCTCGTTCTCAAGTATCCTGAAAGTTGGAAGAAGATGAATTAATCCAGGCTTGATTTCGAATGGTACCTCTAGATCTTGGTAATCGATGCAAAAAGATTCTTGTTCGATATCCGGAAGGGCCAGCTTGTGTAAAGTTTTCTCAGCCATTGCGTTGTCTTCTTGATTTCAAGACCGAACGCAATATTTTTATCTGCACAAGAATGAAACATAAAAGTAGAAAAAAAAGAAAGAAAAAATAAAAAAAACAAACTTAACCTTCTTGACACCACTCCTCGGCAACAGCGCCAATTTTTTATTGGTGTCGAATTTATCAAAAATAAATACCTACTTGAACTAAGAATTTTGTAGCAGCGGTAAGCAAGGTCGAATCCACAAAGAGCGGTAAGAATATTAAGTTTATAACTAAATGCAAATAAAAGTAAAGGATGGGGTTTTGTATTTGAGAGAGAATTTAAAGAAAGCAAATTAAAGTAAAGGGTGTTTGATAATGGTGTGAGCTCTAGCCATGGTAGTTCTCAGAATTTAATCCAAGTAATTAGATCACCGATCTTCAAAAGATAACATGCATAAATCTCAAGTAGCTTGGTTTAAAGTTAGATGATAATCCACAAATAACTTAAATCTCTTCTTTAATAGAAAGTAACTTAATAATCCATAAATTACTAACTCTTATTATCAAGGCTAAAATTCCTTAGATAATCCACTAAGAATTAAAACGTATGAAAAACATTAAGAAATATAGATACTCAAAGCACATAAACTAGAAAAGTGATAATCCACACTAATCAAGATTATGAAATCATACCTTCATAAACCATAATCCAGGTTTATTTACCACTTGAGCCAATAATCCATGACTTGGTTGATTTGTATATGTATAACCCAACATACACAAATATAATAAGCTTTGAACATATAAAAATGCTCGAAGATATATAACAAGATGAAGAAAAAGAAATCTCACTAAATACTTGTATTAAAAACTTCGAAACTAAACTTGACTAGAAAATAGGGGTTTAGCTACTCATAGAAAAGAAAAAAGAATAATGGGGAATTATAAGGATGAATTCTTTCTCTTCTCCTCATGACCCTATTTATAGTAAAGGTCATTTACATCAACTAGGAGATGGAATTACAATATGATATAATTTAAACTTTATCCTACTTCAAATATAATATAAAATATAAAAGTTCAACTTGAACTAGAATTCTGCTTCTTGTGTTAAGTCCTTAGAATCAAAATCTAATTGAAACTTCTTTTTTGGTCATGTATTATCCTTTAGTTATCAAAATCCCTACAAAAATCAAATACTTGTTAAAACATGGATTTATAGTTGGATTAGAACACTAAAATATAGGTATATATATGTGAAAAAATATGGAAATATTAGACTTATCAATTACCCTTGAGAAGGGAGACAATGCAATCAAGGTCATCATTCGGACTCCTTCTCATCTGTCTCAAAATCCTCTAAGTATCTTTTAACCACTGGTCAGCCTTGATCGGGTCATCCTTACCCAAACCTTCAAAATATTTTGTCCCAAAACGGTGAAGTCTCTCAACAGGGCTCTTGTGAGGCGTCTCAGATTGCCTCGGGATAGCTTATACCACTTTCAAGAGAGCAGAGGTAAGATCATGGAGAGGGCTCACCCCTACACTTCCGGGACCTCCCAAAAGGTTTGTGTCCCAACATCTGGGACAAACTCCTTACCGGAGTCTTCTGCTTGAGAGAAATAGCTCTCCCCATGACTTTCTTGGTCGCGTTTGGCATCACTCGCCATCGAGCTTTTTCTGAAAACAAAAGGAAACAAGGTATCATCATAAGGATTCTCAGTCTTGGAAGAGTACAACTTAACTTTAGGGGCTTGTATTCACTAGACACCTTACCACGACCTCTATACTACCCTGGAGTTTCCTAGGATCGGCCAAACCTAAGCTATGATACCACTATTGTAACACCCCAATACTGATCCCAATTTGGAGCGCTACAATTTGCTTTCTAGAGTTCATGAATCATCCTTCAAGCCCTCAAAACCCAAGGGCAACACCCTAAATCGAACCTACAAATTATGGAAAATGGTTTAAGTGGTTTCCTACCATTTTAAAGTCAAAATAACACCAATCTTTAGATTTGTTGTAACACCCCGATCTCAATCCAGATCCGAAACACTACAATCGGGTCATCTAAAAATTGACCCATCAAAATTCTAATTTAAAATCATAAGTTTAGCCATCATTTAAAATCATTAGACATCCATAGATTCATGTAATTAAATAAACATTTAAATAAGTTTACAAAATAAGAGCTCTGAATTTAAAACACCGTAAACCAAAATAGTATTTCAAATAGAGTTACAGACTCAACAGTTGTAAGGTCCTATGAATACATTTGCCTAAACTAAAATAACAAGTACCGTACTCTGAAGCGAACGCGGTACCGGGGAAATCCTCATCGATATACTCCTCAAAGAGATGATCTGTCAACCTACGCACAAAAAACCACACATCTGAAAGCTCAGCTAACAAAGCTCAGTGGTATATTTCTACTCTACCACAATTCGTGATTATCATAAAATAAGCATGTAAGATAAATATAGTCAAGAGAGAACAGGTAAAACTTCCACTATCTATGAGATATCATCTAGCATACACTAGCTAGAGTTCTTAGATCACCTATCTCAAGGCATCAACAAGTCTACAAGTTACTACATACATTACCATACTCGAGGTCACATAGCCAATCAAGATACTCAAGCTTACACAGCCCACCGAGTTCATACATGACATACCTTGATCACTCAGCCATCGGGTGCATAAGGTATCATCTATAGCATCCACACAACATACATAAGTACATCCATACATCATCTATATAATGGCCAACGAAGCCCTACTTTACCCGTGCTCACACAACCGTCGAGTTATCTGTGTTCACATTGTTATCGGGTTAATTGATCGTATCTCGATCACTATAGCCACGGATATGTCCTAGACATACTTGGATCACATTGGCCACAAGTAGTCCTTACCTGAGGTCACTCAGCCAATAAGGTTACTTTAGCTCACTCAAACAATCGAATTAATTGCCTTATTTGGATCACCATAGCCACGAATAAGTATCTAACTGCACCTAGATCACTCAGCTCGTAGGGACGTCGAATGTACTTGATCACTCAGGCCGAAGTATATATCCCCTTATATAAGTATCGTAATACTAACTCAAGGACATATGGATTCCTTTACCACAATCATAAGATAATACATGCTCCCCGAGAATTCGTAGACCTCGCCAAGAGGTAAGTGGCACCAGACCAAGCCATCAACAATGCCCCAAGGCATGACACTAATCATCACTATTATATCGAGCCATCATTTACCAAGTTATTACATGCTACTCTCATATGTGAGGATTAAAACTCGGTTTCACAGTTTTACTATTCATTTTATCATATTAGAAACCCATTAGGCCTTAGTCCTTGAATTATTAACTCCTCTAACTCAATTTCATATTTTTGGGGCAGATTGCTCTAGTAGTACCGATACCCCATCTCCCTTGTTGGTACCTCTAGTAAAACAACTAGGGTACTGATATGCCTACACAATTATTGATACCCATATTGGATACTAAAAAGTCCATCTAGCCTACGCGTACTGGTACCTTCCCCAAGTGTGCCGATACTCATTCTGTACAAGAATATAGGTTAACCAACAAACCCTTACCGGTACACAATCTATGCGTACCGATACTCCTTTAGTTTTGATACGCTCGTAAGCGTACCGGTACGAAACTTTGCCTCTAGAATTCAATAGAACAGTAGGGGTATTGATACGGCTCAAGCTCGTACAGATACTCCCTTTAAATCTTGCTTGTTTTCATCATATATAACATAGGGTATCAGTACTGGCTCCCCCTGTACCGATATCGAGCCTAGAAATAGCTTCCAAGGCTCAAAAAATCACTCCCTAAGCCCCCAAATGTAACTCTTAACCCCTTAAATCAAACCTACATATTATGCGAGTTATTTAGGGTGGTTTACTACTATTTTTACACCTTACTAACATTAAATCCAAGATTTACCATTAACAAAGCTTTAAGCTCTCTTAGCACCAAAACTAGCAATCTTAACCACAAATCAATCACGGTAATTAATTTATGATATTTAAGAATCAAAGGATTCGGAAATGTACAGACCTTAGCAACCAAAACTCGAATTAAGCTTTCATACTATCTCTTTTAAACTTATCTTCTTATCCTAAGCTTGAAGGAGTTTCCAGTCACTATCCTTTTCCATGAAGCCATGGAAAAAGAAAAAAACTTGAACCAAGGATTTAGGAAGGTTTCACTACGAATTTCCATCCTTGAAAATCAATATAACACACTCCTCAAGCATTAAACCACCAAAAACCCATTAATGAAATCCTTACCCATTTTCTTCATGAATGACCTTTTCATGAAGCTTGAGAGATGTGGATAACATACTTGAATTTCAAAGCTTGGATGGATGAAATGGGTTTGAAAGCTTGAACCTTTAAGCTTGGTAGCTATGGGATTTTTAAAGAAGAAAGATGAACATGGGGAAGAAAAGGTGTAGGATGATGATATCACAAAGCCAACTTTTGTCTCCCCTTTTTCCTTTCACGTGGGGACACGGAGGAGAGAATAAATGGTCCACCCATTTGTAATGCCCTGGTTTTGGGCCTAGGATTTCGTAGGTTGATTAGACGGTCTGGTGGACCGGGATTAGAGATTCGAGTAAAATTTGGGATAAAATCGGAATAAATATTTTTGTCAGAGAAAATATATGGGAAAAGTTTCCTAAAATCATTATTTAATATATGTATATTTTTGGTATATTCAATTTTGAAAAATGAAATTTAGAAATTGGACATTTTAGCTGGTGACCAAAATATAAAGAGTGAAAAACTGTTTTTAGTGACTGTTTTGAAAAGGGGTCAAATCTTAGAAACTTCAAGGAGATAATTTTACCAAATCCTTTAATCTTATTTTTTTGTCAATTTGGATTATTTTAAATGAGTTTTAATTAGTAAATTAAAGGGGATTTAATTAAGTGAAGGTAGTTATTTTCCTAAATCCACTTTTGACGTAACTTTTTCTCTAAAAATTGGTTAAATCAAGGTTTGATTGATGAGATTAAGTGATTTTGTTTTGGATCTATTTTGCTAAGTTGTTGATTTGATTAGAATATGATTTTGATGTTTTATGATGTTAATAAGTTGGTTTTAACATTGGAATCCTGAAACTAAGTAAATCTCTAACTTTCTAAGTTGTTATTTATGAGTTTTTGAGAAGTTATAGATGTTAATGAATGCTGGAGTTATAAGGATTATGTTAGGTTGCTTTTGGATGTAATTTGGTGGTAATTGATGGATTAAACCATTAGGTTTTGGTTGGGTTAAGTTTGGAAGGTGTTTGATGTTGATTTCGGTTGTTGTGGAGGAGTTTTGGTTAGAGTTGTTGTGGGTTAATTTTATTGAGTCTTTGAATGCATTTAGATGCATTGAATCCTCTGTTTTTTGTGGTTAAATCAGGGGTGGCTAATCTTCAAGCCTGTGGCACCGTTTCGGAAGCTTTAGAGGAGTAGTTCGCATCAGCAGACGAGGTTTTGCAAAGTCGGTGAGTGAGAACATGGAATTCAACTCTGAAATGGTTTAAAGGTTATTTTTGGAGTTTAAATTAAGCTTCAAATGCTTATTTAAACTCAGAAGTAAGTTTAATGAGATTTGTCCCTCGGTTGTATTTTGGCGAAATTGGTTTTATGCACCTATTTTTGAATTACATGGTACCTACTATTTAAGCATGTTTTAAGTATGTTTTATACTGATTTTGAACACATGTTGATAATGGATGCATTAAGAAAATGGTCCGTGTAAGCATGAGGAATACTTGTAAATGCATGCTTTAAGGCATTGGAAATGGTTTGAATGTTGCATATAAAAACAGTGAGGTACATGGTTAATAATGAATTATATTAGCAAATGAAGTGGTTTAAAATGTTATCGGATATAGTTGGTCAGCCATAGGATTGGTAGTGCACTATAATAAGTCGCCTCGAGTGTTGAGGGGTTTATGTGTACCGAATACTCCACCATGAGTACCCTAATGGTCGAGGGGTTATATGGTATCGAAAACTCTCGTTAGTGGGTTATATATCTAACTGATGATTGTTTTGTGATGGTATCCGGTTGTGATAGTACCTTAATTTCGATTGAGATAGTATAAAATGTTGAGAGGAAACTTGTTGAATCCGTGTATCCAATGTAATATTTTGTAAAGTGAAACTTGGTTTATGATCACTTGAAAGCCAATATAATTGATAATGTATCATATTGATAGATTATGTTGTATAATGTTGGTTTATAAATGTTTACTCTTTAAGCCTTGCATATGGGTTGTTATGCATGGTAAAGTTAAAATTGAGGGATTGCAAATGCGATTTGTCGTTGATCCATGATACATGTTGCATATGGTTTAATATGCAAATTTTTGGAAGTGTTAAGTGCATGGTTTGTAAGGCATGATGATTTGAAAGATGTTTAAAATATTGATTTCATTGTGAGATGGAAAACCTGTAACATCTTAAATTTTGATATAGGAGAAAGTTTGATATAACTCTTGAGAATTTTAATAAATGACCATAATGTAAGCTTGAAGGACCTATTTGAACTTGATCAAAATTAGGGGATTAATAATCGAAATGACCAAATAGTTAAAATTACAAAATTATATGATCGCACGCTAAGTTGTAATTTAAAAAGGGGAAGATGAAGTGGCTAGTTGAGTGATCTCCACGTCGAAATTGTTTTCCCTTGATTGAAACCAAAAAAAAATGGTTACCATTCCCTTCATTTTCTCCTCTAGACCAAAAAATAGAATTGAGAGAAGAAAGGAGAGAGTGTCTTCCTTTGTGATTAAATTACTTGGATTTTGATGGTCTTGAAGCTTGAATTTCTTACTTGTTTGATAAGTGTAAGCTTCCATGTACATTTTCTTTTGGATTAGTGTGTAATTTAGGTGTTTGAACTCTAATTGATATGCTTGATAGATTTAATTTGCTTGGTAGAATTGATTTGCTTGTTAAAATTGATATGCTAGATAGAATCTTAACTAGTATAGGAAGAAGAGTTCGAATGAAATGATGCTTAATTAACAACTTAGTTTAATAGAAATGTTGAGTAGAACCAATTGAATGGTTTAGCATGCTGTGAATTATAGGAACCGAAAGCATGGGACATTGTTCATAAATAGAAATCTAGAATTTAAAATTGCCCTACTCGATGTCAGCCCTTAATGGAACTGTTTTTGGTGTCTTGTAATGAATAAATAGTTTGAAACTCCTTTTGATATCAGTTAATTAATAATATAGAAGCAGGGGGATGGCTTAGATAGAAATTGAGGACTGTTTAAGTGCCTAAGAATGAGTCCAAATCTTCCCTGTATCGAGCAGATTTTTGTGAGGCTGCCCCTAGTAATTAAAAGTAGCAAAATGTATGTTTGAGGTAATATAAATGATGTTGGTAGTTTAATGATAAATAATTGAATTAATGGTAGATTGAGAAAATAAGATTGATAGAAAGAAAGTTGTGTAAAGAATAAGATGTCTAAGGAAGATACTAGGCAGTTTTGAAATGAATGTATCATAAGGAGGACTGTTTTGTTTATTATTGATAAGATTAATGATTCAAATTAGTTAATTATGAAATCTTGATGTGGTAAATGTGGTTTTGTTGTTTGAAAGCATGATAAGCTCCATCTTGAGACTTGTTGTGTATGTGTGTGTCAAATACATGTCAATTGTTGGTCAATGGGCTGGTTTGATTGCATTGTTAATTTGTTGTGATAATTAGACAAGAAAAGAGTTAATCAATGGGGTGAAAGACACAAGGGAATAGTGATACAAGATCAAGATTAGCTCAAGGAAGATCTGAGAGTGTAACTATGATTTTGAATGAGTATAAAATTGTTAAAGTAGTTAAATTATTCGATTATTACGTGAGGCTTAAATGCCTATGCTTGCTTGGGTTGCTAGAGCTTGATAAGGTAAATGTATCAAGGTAAGTAAGGGTAATAACTTGATACATTCATGCATGGATATAATTTGGTTGCTTTAGAATGCTTGTTGTGGAATCTTGAATTGTGGTTCATTACTTGATGTATAAAGAGAACATATTGAATTATTGAAAACTATATAAAGTACCTTGATTAGTTTTGGTCGTAGATAGATTGGCATGCCAATAGAGTGTCCTGAGCTTAGATTGATTTGGACTATGGTCCCTTGATTGGTACTAAGGTACCCTTGCGAAGACTTGAAAGAAGTACTTGAGTTTCAAGGGTACTAAGTTGCCATTGCTTGTTAATAATAGTGATTGAAATCGTTTATCTAGACTATTAACTAATCAAGGTCGAGTAAATCAACTAAGGTTGCTTGTAAGTATTAATCAATAAAGAGGATGACTTGTTTTGTTTAAACAACTTGAGAAGTTGCTTGTATAGTTCTTCTTTGGAAGCATGTGTTCATGTCATGTAAAAGTATTAATCACTAAAGAAGTAAGCTTCTTGATTTTGAATTAGTGTTCATGTCATGTAAAAGAATAATGCTAGATTTCTTGGGGATAGTCTCGATGATATTGATGCTATGAAATTGAATAGTCAAATAATGAATCATTTTATCACGTTAATTACACTTTTTGTTTAGTTATTTGTCAAGACTACTATCCTAACCACTCACCTTGATGTTTCAGGAGAGGTTGATTATTAAATCGAACTTGGGGAAATCAGAGCAAGGTCACGAGAAACTCGAATGTATGTTTAGAAAGTTTGAATAATTAAACTCCTAGAAGGTGGCACTAGTTTGTTTGTCATGACTAGGTTCTTTTGAGTATCTTATAATAGTTTGTAAATATTAAGCTAACAAAAGCATTGTATATAATGTGTTTGGCTTGATGTTTGTTATTGTGTTGATTTTCTCTTAAGTCGTCTTGATTGATTGATTCGAATGATTTAGTTTTACTTTAAGGGCTTGCTATTGGATGCTTGGTGAACATTTAGTAATGTTGCTTGTTTAATTGTTGAGGACCTTGCCCTATTCGAACCTGTATGTAGAATCAATTTAGGGAATTGCTTGTATGAGTAGTTGTTTAAATGATCATAAGTTGGTGGTACAAAATGTCTATAAGAAATTAATTACTTGACTAATTTATTTCCATGAAATTGTAGAAACTAAATAGATACTCTACCATTTTCAAAATGCTAGTTTCTATATGCTTGTTTGTAGTGGTTGTATAAGGCAACATGGTCTTAAACTATTAGACTCATCTTAGATCTATTTACTTAGCTAATATTTGTAATTAAAACGTTACATGCCTACTTAGCTTCATTCGAATGAGTTGATGATCCTAGTCTTGTTTGGCGATTGCTTGTTTGTCATATATTTTTGGGATGCTTCCTTGTTGGTTCGGGTGCTAACTTGGTGGACAAGTTAGATTGTCCACCTCTAGTTTAGTAATGCCTTCTAGGCTAGGAGTGGGGGTATTACAGATTGGTAATCAGAGCTAAGGTTTTGTCGATCCTAGGACTAAACCGGTTTAAGTCATATTATCAGTTGTCTAAAGTTCCACCTAGGAGTTGAATGTAATTCATGCTTGTGACCTTGTTTGATTAAATCTCCCTTGAATGTTAATTTTAGATGTTTGAGACACATTTGGTTCGGGATAGAGACAACCCGGCTGGCTCCTCCAATGAATGAGGAAGTGTTAGATTGAATCACGAGCAAGCAAATCCTCAAAAGGCTGCAGAACCCCAGCCTGAAGCTCCTTAAGTGAATCAAATTCAAAAGGAATGTTTTCTCAGCATGACTGAGATGTTTATCCAATTCATTGTTACTATGAAGCAAAATGATCCTCCTGCACCTGTAGTGGTCCAATCTAGGGCTCCTATTGACAAATTGGCTCAACATCGAGCCTATACATTTGCGGGATCTGATGAGGAAAATCCGGAAGTAGCTGAATACTGGTTGGAGACTACCATCAGAATCTTAACCAAATAACTCCAGTGTTCGGATAAACATAAGTTGGAGTGTGTTGAGGCTCTTCTGGCTGATGAAGCTTTGCATTGGTGGAAAACTACGACTCTTACTGCCCATGATGATGCAGTCACATGGGAATTCTTTCTAAAGGAATTATGAAAGAAGTACATAAGTGAACAGTATCTAGCTGAAAGAAGAAGACGTTTCTTGTATCTGAAGAAAGGTGGTAGATCCATAGAGCAATATGTTAGTGACTTATACAAATACTGCAAATACGGGTCTGAATATATCAAGAAGGGAGAAGATAAATGCAGAATGTTTATTGAAGGGTTGAATGATGAATTGAGCCCCATGTTTACGGCCCTTGGGATATCGGATTTTAAGGACTTGGTAAACCGAGCAATTGCTACCGAATCCAGATTAAAGGCTGGTGATAAGAGAAAGGAAAACTATTTCAAGAAAGACAAAAGATCCCAGGTTGATAGTAAGCCTCAATTGCCTTCCAAGAAATTGAATAACCAAGGAGGAAACTCCTCAAGTTATGTTCTTTCTTCGAGGGATAACTTCATCCCAAAGCCTCAAACCATAATTAACTCTTCTGCACCTGCAATCTCGATCAATAGTTTAAGGAATTTGGGCAGGGATCCTCAATACCATCTTTGCAACTTTTTCCAGAATTATCACTCAGGCCAATGCAGGAAGCAGTCGAATGTCTGCTTTCAGTGTGGAAGCTTGGAACATTTTGTTCGGGACTGTCCACAAAATGTGACTAAACCTTCAGCTCGAGTGGCATCGAATTCCAATCCTATTCCATCACCTTGGGGTAAAAGGCCAAAACAAGCACAGTCGGGAAATTCAGAAAGGAATCGAGGTCAAGCTCATGCTCCTATGCATCAAGAGTCTCGGGCCCCTGCTCGAGTATATCATATCCGAGGCCGTGTTGATGAGGATGCGCTTGATGTAATAGCATGTACAATTAAACTAAAAGAGAATCTTGTACATGCCTTATTTGATTTGGTTCCACTCATTCATTTATTCATTTCCCTTTGCTTGAAAAGTTTAAGTTGCATTTTGAATATGTTGGTCAAGGGCTAGTAGGTTCAAACCCATTAGGTGGAAGGGTAGATCTAAACCTTTATGCAAAAAATCTCCCTTGTATGTTCAAGGCATTCCCTTCCCCATTGACCTTTATGTTATACCATCTTGTGAATTTGATTTGATTCTGGGTTTAGATTGGTCAGGGAGACACCAGGCTTGGGTTGATTGCTATAAAAGAAAACTTTATCTTTGGGGTTTAGGGAAGGAATCCATACTCCTAATTGATCAAAAACCAAAAAAAATCAAACCCCTTGTTGCTACTATGGTTGAAGATTTTAAATCTAAACTTGATATTAACGCAATCCCTACTGTATCTGATTTTCTTGATGTTTTCCTGAGGAACTCCTGAGACTACCACCAACTCGAGAAGTGGAGTTCAAAATCGAGACTTAACCTAGAATGAATCCTATATCCATCACTCCTTATAGAATAGCTCTAGTTGAATTGAATGAGCTTCGGAAATAGCTACAAGAACTGCAAGACAAAAGGTTCATTCGACCAAGCTCGTCTCCTTGGGGAGCCCGGTACTTTTTGTCAAAAACAAAGATGGATGGATGAGATTGTGTATAAACTATCAGCAACTCAATTAGATCACGATCAAGAACAACTACCCACTTCCAAGGATTAAAGACTTATTTGACCAATTGAAGGGTGGTTCGGTATTCTCCAAGATCGATCTTAGATCTGGATACTACCAAATGAAATTCAAAGAATCTGACATACCTAAGACTGCTTTCAGGACTCGATATGGTCACTACGAGTTCCTAGTAATGCCTTTCGGTCTAACAAACGCCTCTGCTGCGTTTATAGATCTCATGAATCGAGTCTTTAAACCATTTTTGGATAAGTTTGTGGTAGTCCTCATAGACGACATTCTTATCTACACGAAGGATGAATCCGAGCATTCAAAAAATCTCAGTGTAATGTTACATACTCTTAGAGATAATCATCTTTATGCTAATTCAACAAGTGTGAATTCTGGTTGTCTGACGTGTCCTTTCTTGGACATGTAATTTTAGCTGTGGAGATTAAGGTCGACACGAAGAAGATTCAATCCGTGTTATAATGGAGATCTCTGAGGAATGGAAGCGAAGTTCGAAGCTTCCTAGGCCTGGCCGGTTACTACCGAAGATTTGTTAAGGGATTTTCAATCTTGGCTGCACCCTTAACCAAACTTCTTCGAAAAGATGTGCCTTTTATTTGGATCGAAGATCAACAATGAAGCTTCGACCAATTGAAGGGAGTTCTTACTCGAGCTCCAGGGTTAACCCAACCAGAATCTGGAAAAAAATTTACGTTTTTTAGTGATGCCTCACACTTGGGTTTGGGACGTGTCCTTATGCAAGAGAACAAAGTAGTAGCCTATGCTTCTCGTTATTTAAAATCTCATGAAATGAACTACCCAACCCATGATCTTGAGTTAGCTGTGGTAATTTTTGCCTTGAAAATCTGGAGGCATTACTTGTATGGAGAGAAATGTTATCTTTATACTGATCATAAAAGCTTGAAGTACCTCCTAACCCAAAAGGAGCTTAATCTTAGGCAAAGATGATGGATCAAGTTACTCAAGGACTACAATCTAATCATCGATTACCATCAAGGCAAGGCCAATGTTGTGGCTAATTCACTCAGTCACCATCAATCTTGTGGTAAGTGTTCGATCAAACTATTTCCTCCTATACTCATAATCGAAATTTTGAGACCCTCTTCTAAAATTGACCTTGCTAATTTTTGTAGCCCCAACTTCTATTAATGGTCATATTCGAACTTGTAAGAAGCAAGGGCTCCTAGCTGCAATTCGAATACAATCAGATGTGATTTCAAGAATATGACTGTTATAACAATCTGATCCAGAATTACAAGAAATTATGTGCAAGCTTGAAGAATAAACCGAATTAGAATTTTCTATAAAAGAAAATGATTTACACAATTTTCAAAATAGAGTATGTGTTCTTAATGATTTGAATCTAAGAAGAGAAATCTTGCAAGAGGCTCACAACAGTCCTTTCTCGATTCATCCTGGATCGGTGAAGATGTATAAAGATTTGAAAGAGCTTTATTGGTGGGCCGAAATGAAATCTGCTATTACAGATTTTGTATCCAAATGCTTAATGTGTCAGAAAGTAAAAGAAGAACATTGTTGCGTGTAATAAGTGCTACGCAAATGTGCAAGTATATACGTCGCAAGTAATAAAGTGATATGAGTATCGAGTATCATTTCCACAGGGATTGGTTTGGGCCACTTTGCTTAAGTTATCAGCCTTTGTGAAAATAAAAACACAATTGATAATAGAGGTTTTAATTAACGAGAAAAGTAAAAGCAATAAACTAAAAGAATAGATGAAAGAAAAGAGAGAATAGGCCAGGTTATCGTGAGTTGAGGTGTGATAGCCGATTGCATCGTCTTGGTAAAAGAGTGCAAGGGCAACTCAGTTGTCGTGGCAACTTGCACAGCGGGGTTGCCTTGGCAACTAATCGATGGTTGCCTGGGCAACTAGCTGGGCAACTACTTGGGAGTCTGGGCAGCAACTTCAAGGTTCGGCGAAGCGTTCTTCAATGGTTTCTTCTTATCCCTAAGTCGAAACTCTAGCTACTTGTGCATGCCTTGATAATACATCCCTGCGTGAATCAAGGGTGAACAACAACCAATCTTGCGCTCCTCTTAGCCGTTGAAATCCTTAACTTATTCCTAAGCTGGATTAATCTTCACCATCAATAGATTGAATAAAGACCATACTCATTCGTTTCTTGAATCTAACTCTCCCGATATTAGATAAATAGATGAAGTTATGAGATCCTCTCCCAATTCACTCGCAAACAAGAATGAGTAAACCTTGAATTGAAAGTGCAAACTCTTATTACCTAAACAAAATCCAATTGTTTCTCACAACAACAAAACACAATAACCCCAACCAATCAAGTTAGTTCATGGTTGGGTTCAAAAGATATACAAAGAATAATCCCCAAACCATGAATCTAATAGAAGCAAAGAAGAAGAAGAAATCGAACTCTCTCCCTCCTTGTTATCTTGTCGAAATCTCTTCCTTCTTGCCCTTTGGAGTTGTCGAAAATCCTATCCTCTTGCTCTCTATGATTGTCGAAATTCCCTTCTTATTTATAGGGCTAGGGCAAAGTCCTTCTTTGAGGAGGAAGTTAAGTTGGAATTAAATTATCTTTAAAGAATATAATTCTTTATTATAATTGTATTCCTACTAGAACTTCTCCTATCTTCTTAGAATTTAATTATTCTTTAATCTCTGCATGGAAATCAAATTCCTTTGGGTTTGGGCTTTGCTCCACGTCATCTTGGGCTTGTCTAGTCATCAATTTCGACTACCATATCACATTTTCTCTTGTCAACAATTGCCATGGCAAATTGCTCGGCGTCTCCTTCATGCATTGCCCTGGCAACTAGCTCAGCGTCTCCTTCATGCATTGCCCTGGCAACTAGCACTAGCCTTGCTTTGGCAAGTGATCCTGCACACACACAAAAATACACCAAAGCAGCATCTTTTTCCACAAAAATCACCAAGTTATGTAATCAAGCTCAACGGTGGAAAGAAACATGAATTAATGCATGAATAACTAATTATGCAACTAATATGAGCTTAAGTCTAACAATAATATGAGTAAAAAGGGTAGTAAAAATATTACTTTTGAACACTTATCACGCCCCCAAACTCGAACTATTGCTTGTCCTCAAGCAATGCAAACTAACAATTACCTGCCAAGACTTTAATCATCAAAGACATGCTTCAAACTTGAATTCAAACCTCGGAACCGTGGCACAAAGTATGATCACCTTTTAATTTTTCGGATAACACAAAAATTACCCGGAACGAAACTATAGTGCTCGTGACAATGTGTGCGCGTAGTTGTGTACAAGTTGATTTTCAAGATTCTATGTGAATAGTAGGCTTTTATCAATTTAATTACTTGGGCATTTATTTTAATTTTCACTAGAGCCAATTTCGGGCACCTCTAGTAAAGTAAGCAATTTCTCATTTTATTTTAGTCGACTAGAGCCAATTTCGGGCACCTCTAGCGATTCTTTAATGTGCATTAACTACTAGAGCCAGTTTCGGGCACCTCTAGCAAGAAAGTGCATTTACTACTAGAGCCAGTTTCAGGCACCTCTAGCAAGAATTTAACTTTTAATTTTCAAATTTACCCAAATTTTAAGCAACCTAAGTTCACTAAGTTTCTTTCAATCAACAAGCCACAACCGTCTAAAAAAATTCAGCATCATAGTAAAATTCTAAGTTCTTTTCATGTAATCCTAAAATTAAAGGTTCTTTCAATTAAGTGCAGTGGCAAAAATTCATCATTGGATATTCAACAAGTCTTAAGCAATTAAATCAAATTAAATGCATGGCAAGTAACATATGCAACCATATGTGATTGCTAAAGATGAATGCAACTAAACATGAAACCAACACCCCCCAAACTCGAGAGAAGCATTGTCCTCAATGCACGTAAAAGTGAAACAAAATTTAAAAGAAACTAAATGAAATGAGTTAGTCAGAGAAGTCGTCACCTCGAGTGATGAGTTTCCTTCGTGTCGTTTGCTTGATTCAATTTTCGGTCAGTGGTTGAATGCTTGTGGCTGGTACCGCGTGAATAACATTGCCTTGATTTGATCCATGTTTGCCGATGCAGGTCTACTTCCATGTGCATCAGTAGTTCCCGAAGCCATTGTTGTTGCCTGGGCATCGCCAGTTTCTGTTGTGGTTGCTGTGGCGAGTAGTCGGCAGTAAATTTCCTTATCATGGTGGTTGTGAGTCTTGTTGTGGAAAAGAAAACCTGGAAACTAAAGATAATGAAGAAAAATAAAATATATCCTAAAAATAAAGAGAAAAAAATAATAACTGAAAATAATAGAACAAAATAGTTCAAAAAATAAAAAGAAAAAGAAAAATAAAATATCAAAATGAGAGCATGCTCATGCATCTCCTAAGGTGTCAACTTCTTTGTTACGTTCTACATGGGCACCGTTGTAGTGCTTCAATCTCTGTCCGTTAACTTCGAATTCATGTTTGTCGGTAATGGACTTGATTATCACGGCACTATGAGAGAATGGTTTGACAACTTTGAATGGTCCCGATCGTCTTGATTTTAGCTTTCCCAGGAAAAGTATTAGCCGAGAATTGAATAAGAGAACTAGTTTCCCTGGCATGAATTGTCGTGGCAATAGTTTCTTGTCGTGCCATTGCTTTGTTTTTGTCCTTGTAGATTTGTGCATTGTTATAGGCGAATGCACGAAATTCTTCTATCTCGTTGAGGTACAACAAACGCTTTTGTCCGGCACTTTCCTAATCCATATTCACGGTCTTGATTGCCCATTGGTTTGTAGGTGATATTGCCCGTCCTCTGGCAACGATCAGATTGCTTGTAAAACTCTTGGGCATCTTTGTACTGTGTTGGCCAATACAAACCGGATTGCAAAACTTTGGCCGCGGTACGAGTTCCTCCAAAATGTCCTCCATAGGGTGAAGAATAGCATTGTTGGAGTACATTCTGTTGCTCCTCTTCAGGGACACATCGGCGTATAAACTGATCAGGGTATTGTCGAGGCATGTGCTGCCGTGGCGACTACTCCCAAGGTTGCCGAGGCTTGTGCGTCTAGAGTTGCCGAGGCATACGCATCCATGGTTACCGAGGCGTGCGTATCAGTGGTTGTCGTGGCGTCGAGGGTTGCCGAGGCATGCACATCCATGGTTGCCGAGGCGTCAGGGGTTACCGAGGCAAGCTTTTCCTTTAGGGTTTCGAATGCTTGGGTGCAAGAATCATCAAAATAGAAGACTTTATCTTGGTGGGGGAAATCTCTCGATTACGTCCACCTTGGCTTTGTCTACTTCAATTCCCTTGGATAAAATCTTGTGGCCGAGCACTATTCCTTCATCTACCATAAGATGGAACTTCTCCCAATTAAGGACTAAATCGGTTTCTTCATATCTTGCCAACACATTCTCTAAATTGTCGTGACAACTGTTGAAGTCACTACCAAAAACGGAAAAATCATCCATGAAGATCTCAAGGAAGTCTTCGACCATGTCTGAAAGAGAGTGCTATCATGCATCTTCTAATGTTAGTGCATATCTGAGAAAACTTGAGGATGGTCATTTTCGATACTTCTTATAGTCCATCCGCACCCTCCATCGGGTGACAATATTGCCCAAAAAGAGTTGGGCCAATGTGCTCTTAGCTACTCCCTTTTGCATTACCATGGTGGAGGTGTCTTTCTTCTTTGTTCGCTTGTAGTCCATGTATATTCTCCACCTTGCTACTATTCCTGAAGGCACAAATATATTAATAGGAAAAATTATATCCATTCTCAACCATTCAATTACCTCATTCTTGTCGACTTCTATCATGGTTGGATGTAGCCTTTGTTGTCGTGGCAATTGCTGCTCAAGCCAATTGTCGTGGCAATCAGTTGTCAAATTTTGCTTTAAGTCAAGGGAAGAACCAATTTTCTAAAAAGCTTTACGAATCCAAACACCGTTTTCTTTTGGCCTCTCAAAAATCTCCATCAGTAGAGATTTCGATGGCTTTAAATCTACCAACATCGGTTCCTCAAGACATACCTGAAATGGACGAGGTGAGTTTTTAAAGAATTCAAAAGGTTCAACCATTACCTGCTCATATTCCATTGGCAAAGTATTATCATCTCGTTGATCTTGCATGTGGTCGTGTAATTGCCGTGGCAATTGTAGATGAGAGCAATCTACAGATTCCTGCTTCAACATCAACGTTGTAACCTTATGGGCATCAGGTTCCTCAAAATTTGCTGTAGTATTGTTGTTCTCAGCTTCACTGAGTGTTGTCGCGGCATTGCTCTGTTCAGGCTCCTCAATCATTGCCGAGGCAATTTGTTGTTCAAGCTCATCATGTGTTGGGCAGTCTCTCTCATTGGCATCCTCTTGACTTTGAGGTTCTAGTTGTTCCCCACACATCGGAGAGCTTTCTTTGCTTTGCTCCTTATCCTTTTGCCTTGGGACGTCAGTATCCCTAGGAATGAATTGTTGGTGCATGTTATCCATGACGTATGTGGATCTCCCCAATTGATCTTCTGAATCCCCTAAGGTTGCATCCCACTGAGCTATCCTCGTATCCATAGATTTTGATAGCTCTCGAATCTCTTCAATTGATCCGTCAAGTCTAGCCAAGGAAGCTAGTAACGTTTCCTCCAAGGAATTGGAATGCTCTTGAAAAGGACTACATTGCCATGGCATATCTGTTGTTGTGGCAAAATTGTTATGGTAAAAAAAAATTTGAGCTTTTTGAACATACCATGAAGAGTTTTGCTGTTGGTTCCCTCTATGGTCCTCCATATAGTTATATGCACTGAAAATGTGAGGGCAATTTTCAAACACATGATGTTCTCCACATATAGCACAAGATTTTTCCACGGTATAAGTTCTTTGGGCTTTTCTCGGTTGGTATAGGTAATCATCAAAGGGTGCAAGAAAATCTTGATTGGATTGATTCATATCTTCCAACATCATCTCTCGAATAGATTGGCTTTTATTTCCCGACATGTTGATGTCCCTTAACTTGTAGCGCACCTAAATTTTTTTTTTTGATAAAACAAACAAAAAGAAAAATTAGTAAAACTAATAGAAAAAAATGCAATAACAAAAACAACTAACACCAATTGCCAATCCCCGGCAACGGCGCCAAAAACTTGTTGCGTGTAATAAGTGATACGCAAATGTGCAAGTATACACGTCGCAAGTAATAAAGTGATATGAGTATCGAGTATCGTCTCCACAGGGATTGGTTTGGGCCACTTTGCTTAAGTTACTGCACTGTGATTATAAAAACACAATTGATAATAGAGGTTTTAATTAACGAGAAAAGTAAAAGCAATAAACTAAAAGAATAGATGAAAGAAAAGAGAGAATAGGCCAGGTTATCGTGAGTTGAGGTGTGATAGCCGATTGGATCGTCTTGGTAAAAGAGTGCAAGGGCAACTCAGTTGTCGTGGCAACTTGCACAGCGGGGTTGCCTTGGCAACTAATCGATGGTTGCCCGGGCAACTAGCTGGGAAACTACTTGGGCGTATGGGCAGCAACTTCAAGGTTCGTGGCGTTCTTCAATGGTTTCTTCTTATCCCTAAGTCGAAACTCTAGCTACTTGTGCATGCCTTGATAATACATCCTGCGTGAATCAAGGGTGAACAACAACCAATCTTGCGCTCCTCTTAGCCGTTGAAATCCTTAACTTATTCCTAAGCTGGATTAATCTTCACCATCAATAGATTGAATAAAGACCATACTCATTCGTTTCTTGAATCTAACTCTCTCGATATTAGATAAATAGATGAAGTTACGAGATCCTCTCCCAATTCACTCGCAAACAAGAATAAGAACCAAGAATGAGTAAACCTTGAATTGAAAGTGCAAACTCTTATTACCTAAACAAAATCCAATTGTTTCTCACAACAACAAAACACAATAACCCCAACCAATCAAGTTAGTTCATGGTTGGGTTCAAAAGATATACAAAGAATAATCCCCAAACCATGAATCTAATAGAAGCAAAGAAGAAGAAGAAATCGAACTCTCTCCCTCCTTGTTATCTTGTCGAAATCTCTTCCTTCTTGCCCTTTGGAGTTGTCGAAAATCCTCTCCTATTGCTCTCTATGATTGTCGAAATTCCCTTCTTATTTATAGGGCTAGGGCAAAGTCCTTCTTTGAGGAGGAAGTTAAGTTGGAATTAAATTATCTTTAAAGAATATAATTCTTTATTATAATTGTATTCCTACTAGAACTTCTCTTATCTTCTTAGAATTTAATTATTCTTTAATCTCTGCATGGAAATCAAATTCCTTTGGGTTTGGGCTTTGCTCCACGTCATCTTGGGCTTGTCTAGTCATCAATTTCGACTACCATATCACCTTTTCTCTTGTCGACAATTGCCATGGCAAATGGCTCGGCGTCTCCTTCATGCATTTCCTTGGCAACTAGCTCAGCGTCTCCTTCATGCATTGCCCTGGCAACTAGCACTAGCCTTGCTTTGGCAAGTGATCCTGCACACAAACAAAAATACACCAAAGCAGCATCTTTTTCCACAAAAATCACCAAGTTATGTAATCAAGCTCAACGGTGGAAAGAAACATGAATTAATGCATGAATAACTAATTATGCAACTAATATGAGCTTAAGTCTAACAATAATATGAGTAAAATGGGTAATAAAACTAGTACTTTTGAACACTTATGAGTAAAAAGGGCAATAATATGAGTAAAAATAGTACCTTCAAAATAGAGTATGTGTTCTTAATGATTTGAATCTAAGAAGAGAAATCTTGCAAGAGGCTCACAACAGTCATTTCTCAATTCATCCTGGATCGGTGAAGATGTATAAAGATTTGAAAGAGCTTTATTGGTGGGCCGGAATGAAATCTGCTATTACAGATTTTGTATCCAAATGCTTAATGTGTCAGAAAGTAAAAGAAGAACATCAAGTCCCTTTGGGTTTGTTACAACCTATCGAAATACCACAATGGAAATGGGAGCAAATAACAATGGATTTTGTTAGTGTCTTACCTTTGTCTCCTAAAAAGAATGATGCTATTTAGGTGATAGTAGACAGATTTTCCAAATCAGCTCACTTTCTCCCTGTTCGAATGAACGTGAGCTTGGATCAATTAGCAGAACTTTACATCCAAGAGATAATAAGACTTCATGGTGTTCCTACTTCTATAATATCCGATCGAGAATCTAGATTTACTTCTAGATTCTGGAAATCTCTATAGAAAGATCTCGGGACTAAGACAAACCTCAGCACTGCCTTCCATCATCAATCAAATGGTCAATCTGAAAGAACTATACAAGTCTTAGAAGACATGTTTCGAGCTTGTATAATTGATTTTGGGAAGAATTGGAAAAAGCCCTACATTTGGCTGAATTATCATATAATAATAGCTATCAATCTTTTATTCGAATAGCCCCCTTTAAAGCCCTTTATGAAAGAAAGTGTAAGACTCCTTTATACTGGTCAGAGTTGGGGGAGAGCAAGGTTTTAGGATCAGAACTTCTTTAGGAGATAGGAGAACAAGTACAAGTTATTTACAACCGATTGAAGGAAGCCTTCGATCGACAGAAAGCTTATGCTGATCGTAAAAGACGGGATGTTCAATATAATGTGGGAGATTGAGTATTTCTCAAAGTATCTCCATGGAAGAAGGTGTTCAGATTTGGGAAGAAAGGAAAGCTCAGTCCTCGTTTCATTGGGCCTTTCAAAATAATAGAAAGGATTAGCCCTATTGCTTATCGGTTAGCTCTTCTAGAAGAATTTAACAGGATACATAATATATTTCATGTGTCGATGTTATGTAATTATCGATCAGATCCATCTCATATCTTTGAATCGGATGAAGTGGAACTAGATCAAGATTTATCATATGAAGAAGAACCAATTCAAATCCTTGATGGAGAGGATAGAAGGCTTCGAAATAAGACAATCTCCCTAGTTAAAGTATTATGGAAGAATCATGGAAGTAAAGAAGCTACGTGGGAGCCTGAATCTACCATGAGAGAGCAATACTCGAACCTGTTCTTCTCAGGTAAATTAGAGGACGAATTTCCTTAAGGAGGAGGGAATTGTAACATCTTAAATTTTGATATAGGAGAAAGTTTGATATAACTCTTAAGAATTTTAATAAGTGACCATAATGTAAGCTTGAAGGACCGATTTGAACTTGATCAAAATTAGGGAATTAATAATCGAAATGACCAAATAGTTAACATTACAAAATTATATGATTGCATGCTAAGTTGTAATTTAGAAAGGGGAAAGATGAAGTGGCTAGTTGGGTGATCTCCACGTAGGAATTGTCTTCCCTTGATTGAAACCAAACAAATGCTTACCATTCCCTTCATTTTCTCCTCTAGACCAAAAATACAATTGAGAGAATGTCTTCCTTGGTGATTAAATTGCTTTGATTTTGATGGTCTTGAAGCTTGAATTTCTTACTTGTTTGATAAGTGTAAGCTTCCATGTACATTTTCTTTTGGATTGGTGTGTAATTTAGATGTTTGAACTCTAATTGATATACTTGATAGATTTAATTTGCTTGGTAGAATTGAGATGCTCAATGGAATTGATTTGCTTGTTAAAATTGATATGCTTGATAGAATCTTGACTAGTATAGAAAGAAGAGTTCGAATGAAATGAAGCTTAATTAGCAACTTAGTTTAAAAGCACTGTTGAGTAGAACCAACTAAATGGTTTAGCATGTTGGGAATTATAGGAATCGAAAGCATGGGACATTGATCATAAATGGAAATCTAAATTTAAAACTGCCATGCTCGATGTTAGACCTTAATAGAGCTATTTTTGGTGTCTTGTAAAGAATAAATAGTCTGAAACTTCTAGTGATATCAATTAATTAATAATATAGAAGTAGGGGAATGGCTTAGATAGAAATTGAGGACTATTTAAGTGACTAAGAATGAGTCCAAATTTGCCTTGTATCGTGCTGATTTTTGTGAGGTTGTCCCTAGTAATTAAAAGTAGCAAAATGTATGTTTGAGGTAAGATAAATGATGTTGGTAGTTTAATGATAAATAATTGAATTAATGGTAGATTGAGGACATAAGATTGATAGAAAGAAAGTTGTTTAAAGAATAAGATGTCTAAGGAAGATACTAGGCAGTTTTGAAATGAATGTATCATAAGGAGGACTGTTTTGTTTATTATTGATAAGATTAATGATTTGAATTGGTTAATTATGAAATCTTGATGTGGTAAATCTGGTTTAGTTGTTTGAAAGCATGATAAGCACCATCTTGAGACTTGTTGTGTATATGTGTGTTAAATACATGTCAATTGTTGGTCAATGGACTGGTTTTAATGCATTGTTAATTTGTTGTGATAATTAGACAAGAAAGGAGTTGATCAAGGGGATGCAAGACTCAAGGGAATAGTGATACAAGATCAAGATTAGCTCGGGGAAGATCTGTGAGTGTAACTATGATTATGAATGTGTATAAAATTGTTAAAGTAGTTAAATTATTCGATTGTTACGTGAGGCTTAAATGTCTATGCTTGCTTGGGTTGCTAGAGCTTGATAAGGTAAATGTATCAAGGTAAGTAAGGGTAATAGCTTGATACATTCATGCATGGATATAATTTGGTTGCTTTAGAATGCTTGTTATGGAATCTTGAATTGTGGTTCATTACTTGAAGTATAAAGAGAAGATATTGAATTATTGAAAACTATATAAAGTACCTTGATTAGTTTTGGTCATAGATAGATTGGCATGCCAATAGAGTGTCCTGAGCTTAGCTTGATTGGACTACGGTCCCTTGATTGGTACTAAGGTACCCTTGTGAAGACTTGAAAGAAGTACATGTGTTTCAATGGTACTAAGTTGCCATTGCTTGTTAATAATAGTGATTGAAATTGTTTATCTAGACTATGAACTAATCAAGGTCGAGTAAATCAACTAAGGTTGCTTGTAAGTATTAATCACTAAAGAGGATGACTTGTTTTGTTTGAACAACTTGAGAAGTTGCTTGTATAGTTCTTTGGAAGCATGTGATTTGAATTGCCTAAGCTTAAGAGAAGTAAGCTTCTTGATTTTGAAGTAGTGTTCATGTCATGTAAATGAATAATGCTAGATTGTTTGGGAATAGTCTCGATGATATTGATGCTATGAAATTGAATAGTTAAATAATAAATCATTTTATCATGTTAATTACACTCTTTGTCTAGTTATTTGTTGAGACTACTATCCTAACCACTCACCTTGATGTTTTAGGAGAGGTTGATTATTAAATCGAACTTGGGGAAATCAAAGCAAGGTCACGAGAAGCTCGAATGTATGTTTTGAAAGTTTGAATAGTTAAACTCCTAGAAGGTGGTACTAGTTTGTTTGTCATGACTCGTTTCTTTTGAGTATCTTATAATAGATTGTAAATATTAAGCTAACAAAAGCATTGTATATAATGTGTTTGGCTTGATGTTTGTTATTTTTTTGATTTTCTCTTAAGTCGTCTTGATTGATTGATTCGAATGATTTAGTTTTACTTTAGAGGCTTGCTATTGGATGTTTGGTGATCATTCAGTAATGTTGATTGTTTAAATGTCGAGGACCTTCCCTATTCAAACATGTATGTAGAATCAATTTAGGGAATTGCTTGTATGAGTAGTTGTTTAAATGATCATAAGTTGGTGGTACAAAATGTCTATGAGAAATTAATTACTTGACTAATTTCTTGCCATGAAATTGTAGGAACTAAATAGATACTCTACCATTTTCAAAATGCTAGTTTCTATATGCAAGTTTGTAGTGGTTGTATAAGGCAACATGGTCTTATACTATTAGACTCATATTAGATCTATTTACTTAGCTAATATTTGTAATTAAAACGTTACATGCCTACTTAGCTTCCATTCGAATGAGTTGATGATCCTAGTCTTGTTTGGCGATTGCTTGTTTGTCATATATTTTTGGGATGCTTCCTTGTTGGTTCGGGTGCTAACTTGGTGGACAAGTTATATTGTCCACCTCTAGTTTAGTAATACCTTCTAGTCTAGGAGTGGGGGTATTACAAAACCGGTTTTAAATACATTAATGGTGTTTTATTTTGAGCATTCCTCACTAAGCCTACTGTGCTTACGCTCTCTTTTTCCATCAATATAGAGAATTAAGGGTTGGAGGCAGCAACCAAGCGAAGGGAAATCCAAGGACTTGAACTATTTGAAAGTATGGTTTTTTGAACCAGTCTAGTAGTAATAAAGGTAATCGGGTTTTTTGTTTTTTGGGAGGGTTATTTGCTAAACTCCCGATATATCCAAGTTTATATTGTTGTTGTGGAGTTGTATGAGGCTTTATATGTTTGATTTTGATGTGGGTTTAAGTTTCGTGCATTGGATGGATTGGTTTTTAGGAAGCATGTCTCTAGACCTTCGATTGAAGTATGTTGCTATAGTTTGATCATGCTTCTTTGATATTCTAGCATGGTTTGATCTTTAGTTTAGTGGTGTACATGTTTCTGGTTTGTAAAAGCATGTTTGAATCCATGATCGTATGAAAAACCAACAAAATTAGCCATTATAGGTTTGGGCATATCGATACGTATACCCATGTATTGATACGGGTAAGAGTAATCTGAGGATAGGTTTTAGAACTCGGGTACTCGTATCGGTATGGGCATGTGTATTTCAGAAGGGTGTACCATTACGCGGGAAGATGTATCTGTACGGTTTTGAGCTACTAGAATCTAGAATTTTAGGATTGTAAAAGTGTATCGATACACTTTCTCATGTACCGATACGGGCTGCAGTTATTTCAGTTAATATGTTATTTGAGAGTTTCTGATTCTTTCATTTTGGTCCATGTTATTTGTGAATGCTATTGTATGAGTTTGAATGATTAATTTGAACTGAAATTTGGCAAGCAAGCATGTAATCTGATTAATTGAGGATTGGTAACCCAGGTTTTAACTAAGTCCTTGTAATTTTCCAGATTTACGTTTTAGTCCCTAGTATACGAATGTATGCAATTGGGTGTCTTTTCAGAGTCTGTTTCATTTGAGATTTCATTCGTTGCCAGCATGCACACCTAAGGTTAATAAGTTGCATCTAGATAAGATAAAAGGAAAAAATGGACCAATCTTGTGTAAACATTTCGGGTTTGTTTTGGCAAACCCAATGTAGCTCACTCGGTTTTGTCGGGGGTCTAGGCCAGGTCAAGGAGGTTACATTTGGTGGTATCAGAGCCAAGTTTGCGATAATTAGGGTGAGGTTATGATTATTGGGTTGTTTTTATTGATTGTTCATTGTTGTTTGCTATGCACGGTGATTGTATAAACATATATATATGTTGATTGTTATATGTCGTGCTGGGATATTTTGTGGGACACATTGTTTTATTACTACAGTTTAAATTGGGGTCAAGGAGGTTACATTTGGTGGTATCAGAGTCAAGTTTGTTATAATTGGGGTGAGGTTATGATTGTTGGGATGTTGTTATTGATTGTTCATTGTTGTTTGCTATGCACGGTGATTGTATATATATATATGTTGATTGTTATATGTCCTGCTGGGGATATTTTGTGGGACACATTGTTTTATTACTACAGTCTGAATTGTTTTGATTTAAAATGGAAGTCTTGGTTCTTCGCTTGAATTTGGGCTAACTATTTTTGTTTGATGTGATTATCATGCCTTATATTTATTAGTACAATGCCCCTGAGGAGATAATTGAGGGCTAACACGAATGATGATGCCGTTGGGCAAGGAAATCATGAGAATATTATACCTCCTGAGGGTTTGCCACCCCTTTCGCCTAACCACCAGTAGGAGTGGAGCAAGTACCACCTGCGCCAACTGGGCCAATGTTAAGTGATACAGCACCTCTGATTCATGCGATTGCTGGATCATTTCAAGCTGATGTTGTTGGATTGCATGCACCTATACCAGCTACTGGGCAGACGGGGTTGTCGTTGGAGCGCTTGGCAGCTTGAGAGGGTTTAGTTTAGAGGGTTGGCACCCAAGGCATCTGAGGAATGGTTTGCCAGTACCGATCAGATTTTGGAACAAATGGGGTGCAATGATGCTCGTAAGCTGGGATGTGTTGTATCTCTGTTGCAAGGAGATGCTTATAGTTGGTGGACTACCGTGACCACGGGTATAGAACTTGGTGATGTGACCTGGATTTCTTTCGAGCTGCCTTTAAGAAGAAGTATCTGGAGTTAGATACTTGGATGAGAAAAAGTGTGAGTTTATGGCATTGGTTCAAGGCAGTATGTCTGTAGTAGAGTATAAGGTACAGTTTGTTCGGTTGAGTCTGTATGCTCTTAAACTGGTAACAGATGAAAGGTGTCATTGTGACTGATTCTGTTACGGATTGATACAGGATGTTAAGACATATATGTTGGCTTCTTATTGCACCAATTTTGACGAGTTGGTTACACGCGCGAAGGACATTGAGCAGAACTTGGGTTTATCAGCTCGTGTGGAAGGTTCTAGCTCTAGCAAGAGAGTCACAAATTCTGGTTCCGATGGTGGTTAGTTTAAGAAGAATCGTGATAGAAGGTATCACTCTAATTTAAGGCGAGGTGGAGGTAGTGATGGATGAGGATCGCAGGGCCAGGGTACACAAGCTATAGCAGCACATAATACATGTTGGGTTTATGGATCACGAGATCACATGAGGCGAGGTTGTCCACGTTAGGCTCATGAGGGATAGGTTCCTATGACCGTTGTTACTAATTCTTGATGGAGTTGTGGATCGAGTGATCATTTGATACGTGATTGCTCATTGTTGGTGGGTGGTGGGCAAGCCAGAGCACCTGCAGTTGCACCACAGAGAGGTTGTGGTCGTGGCCAAGGATTGTTTCAATGAAGGGATTAGGATCCAAGGATGGTGGCTCATACCGTTGCTATCCAGCCAAAGGGTGGTGGTCCTGCGAGGATGTATACACATCGCAAGGAACGCAATGATAATGATGTAATTGTAGGTACTTTTACATTGCAATCTTTGCCGTTGTTTTTTTGGTTGAGTCTGGTTCTATGCATTCATATATCTTACATGAGCATGCGCATTTTATTAATATACATGTAAAAGTGTTAGATGTGGGTATGCAAGTAACTAGTTCTTTTGTAGAGACGTTTGTTGCGATGAGGTTGTATAGGAGATGCCCTTTGATAGTTCAAGGTCATGTTTTTTCGGTTGATTTGATGGAGTTGATGTTTCATGGTTTTGATGTAATCTTTGGCACATATTAGTTGGTGGAGCATAGGGCTGTAGTTGATTTTGAAACCAAGCGATTTTCCTTAAAACTTGCTAATAATTACGAAGTGGTAGTTCTGGGTGAGAATGCTAAGTTCTTATCCAATGTTGTTTCGACTCTAGAAGTAAGTCGTATGATAGATTCTGGTTGTCAGGTGTTCGTAGCCTATGTCATGAATCCGGGATCAAAGAAGGTGTGTGTTCAGGATATCCGTACAGTATGTGATTTTTTAGGTATTTTTCCTAAGGAGTTGTCAGGTTTTCCATAAGATAGAGAGTAGAGTTTGGCATTGATTTATATACAAATATAGCTCGAGTGTCTATTGCTCCTTATCGCATGGCACCGAAGAATTTGAAGGAGTTAATGAAGCAACTTCAAGAGTTGCTTGATCGAGGGTTTATTAGGCCTAGTGTTTCACCGTATGGTAAAACGGTGTTGTTTGTGAAAAAGAATGATGGTACGATGCCGATGTGTAATATTATCAGCAACTGAACAAGTTGACAATTAAGAATAAGTATCATTTTCCATGGATCAATTACTTGTTTGATTAGTTTAGAGGTGTTTCTGTGTTTTCTAAGATTGATTTGAGTTCTAGATATTATCAGTTGAAAGTAAAGGATGTGGATGTGTCTAAGACTGTCTTTCATACAAGGTACGAGCATTACGAGTTCTTGGTTATGCTGTTTGGTTTGACTAATGCACCAAATACGTTCATGGATATGATGAATCGGGTATTCCATGAGTTTTTGGACCAATTCATAGTTATGTTTATTGATGATATTCTTGTGTACTCTCGTACCGAGAAGGATCATGATAGATACTTACAGATTGTGCTTCAGGCATTGTTGAATTATCAGTTGTATGCCAAGTTAAGCAAGTGTGAGTTTTGGCTTAGGGAAGTTGTCTTTCTTGGGCATGTTGTGTCAACCGAAGGAATTTGGGTTGACCCACACAAGATTGAGGCAATGATAGGTTGGAAGCTACCTAAGTCTGTGTCGAAGGTTCGTAGTTTCCTTGGGTTGGTTGGTTATTACCGTCAATTTGTGAATGGTTTTTCGAGGATTGCTGCTCCTTTGGCCAAGTTGTTGCAGAAGAATATATGCTTTGAGTGGATGGAGGATAGATAATGGGTTTTTGAAAAGTTGAAGGAGGCTTTGACGCGAGCTCCAATCTTGATTCAACCTGAGTTGGGTAAGGAGTTTGTTGTTTATAGTGATACATCATATGTAGGCTTGGGTTGTGTGTTGATGCAAGGAGGAAAAGTTGTGACTTATGCATCTAGATAGTTGAAGGAGCACGAGCGCAATTATCCTACGTATGATCTTAAGCTTGTTGTGGTTGTGTTTGCATTGAAGATTTAGAGGCACTATCTCTATGGTGAGAAGTGCGTTGTGTACACAAATCACAAGAGTTTAAAATACTTGATAACGCAAAAGGATTTGAATCTTAGGCAACATAGATGGTTGGAGTTGCTTAAAGATTATGATTTGACGATTGAATATCATTCAGGAAAGGCTAGTGTTGTGGCTAATACCTTGAGTATGAAGGTTGCAGTGGAGTTGAGGGCGATGTTTGCGCGGTTAAGTGTGACGCGGGATAGAGGCTTGTTGGCCGAGTTACAAGTAAAGTCATCATTGTCATAATTGATTAAGGATATGCAACCTTTTGATGAGGCTCTGGTACCGCATGTTAAAGATATCATGGATGGAAATTCGACAGATTTTTACTTTGATGATGATGAGGTGTTATGTTTCAAAGATTGGATGGTGGTGCCTAATGATGATGAGTTAAGGCATAGTATTTTGACCGAAGCGCATACTAGTTCTTTTGCTATGCATCCCGATAGTACTAAGATGTATCGAGGCTTGAAAGAAGAGTACAATTGGGTTGGTTTGAAGAAAGAGGTGGCTGATTTTGTTGCTAGATGCATGATATGGCAGTGTGTCAAGGTTGAGCATCAGTTTCCTTCCAGGTTGTTGCAACAATTGAGGATACTAGAATAAAAGTGGGAGAGAATCACTATGGATTTTGTGTTTGGGTTGCCGTTAACGCCAACTAAGAAGGATTATGTTTGGGTGATAGTTGATCGGTTTCCAAAGTGTACACATTTTGTGCCAGTGCATACAACGTATACCTTAGATAAGTTGGCGAATCTATATATTGCTAAGATTGTGTATTTGTACAGGATACCCAAGTCCATAGTTTTAGATAGGGATCTATGGTTTACAACGAGGTTTTGGGAGTGTTTGTATCAGGCTTTAAGTACGCGGCTAAATTCCAGTACTTTGTATCATCCTCAGTCGGATGGTCAGTCTAAACGTGTGATCCAGATCTTGGAGGATATGTTGAGGTGTTGCATCATTGAGTTCCAAGGAACCTAGGAGAAATAGTTGTCTTTGGTGGAGTTTGCTTATAATAATAGTTATCAGGCTAGTATACAAATGGCGCCGTATGAGGCCTTGTATGGTAGGAAGTGTCGTATGCCTTTGTGTTTCGCTGAGGTTGGGGAAAAGTATGTTTCTATGCTGGATGTGTTGAAAGACATGATTGAGAAAGTGAAGCTTATTTTTTATTGCTTAAAAGCGGGCTCGAATCGTTAGAAATCCTACGCAGATTTAAAGCGTAGGGAGATTAAGTATGATGTTGGTGATCGTATGTTCTTGAAGGTGTCACCTTGGAAAAAAGTGAAGCGGTTCGGGCGTAACGAGAAGCTCAATTTAAGATTTATTGGACCGTATGAGGTTGTGGAGCGTGTAGGTCGTGTAGCTTATCGTTTAAGGTTGCCTCCTGAGTTGGAGAAGATTCATGATGTGTTTTATATGTCGATGTTGCGGAAGTACAGATCAAATCCATCGCATGTTATGCTGGTGGAGGATATTGAGTTACAACCAAATTTGTCATATGTCGAGGAACCTGTAGAGATCCTTGATTTTAGCAATAAGGTTCTTCGTGGCAAAATCGAGCTTGTGAAGGTGTTGTGGCGACATCGTGGAGTTGAGAGAGGCCATGTATGAGAGTGAGGCGGACATGATGAAGCAGTTTCCGCATTTATTTCCTTCAGGTAAATTCCGAGGATGAAATTTCCTAAGTGGTGGAGAGTTGTAACGCCTGGTTTTGGGCCTAGGAGTTTCTAGGTTGATTAGATGGTCTGGTAGACCAGGATTAGAGATTCGAGTTGGATTCAGGATAAAAATTGGCATAAATATTTTTGTGTGAGAAAATACATAGGAAAAGTATCCTAAAATCATTATTTAATATATGGATATTTTTGGTAAAGTCAATTTTGAAAAATGAAATTTGGAAATAGGACATTTTGGCTAGTGACCAAAATATAAAGAGTGAAAAACTATTTTTAGTGATTGTTTTGAAAAAGGGTCAAATCATAGAATCTTTAAGGAGATAATTTTACCAAATGTTTTAATCTAATTTTTCTCTCAATTTGAATTATTTTAAATTATTTTTAATTAGTGAATTAAAGGGGATTAATTAAGTGAAGGTAGTTATTTTCCTAAATCCACTTTTGACGTAACTTTTTCTCTAAAACTTTTCTCTCAAAATTTCTTCAGCCAAACACTCTTTTTCATCAAAGTTCTTAGGTAATGTTCTTGATTTCTTAAATTCTTGATTTCTTAAATTCTTGATTTCAAATGGATTCTTCAATCTTGTTTTCCAAAATCTCATTATTTTCCTTTGTTTTTCAAGAGTAAAACATCCAATTGAGAGGAAATTCACTCATTAGAGGTAAGGTTCGTTCTTCTCCTCTAATGAATGGTTCTTTACTGAAATTCCCAAGTATTTGATCCTTGTTTAATGTTTTCTAATGAGTTTTAATGATTTAATTATGGAAAATTGGTTAAATCAAGGTTTAATTGATGAGATTAAGTTATTTTCGTTTTGGATCTATTTTGCTAACTTGATTGGATTAGAATATGATTTTGGTGTTTTATGATGTTAATAAGTTGGTTTTAATATTGGAATCCTGAAACTAAGTGAATCTCTAATTTTCTAGGTTGTTAGTTATGATCCTGAAACTAAGTGAATCTCTAATTTTCTAGGTTGTTAGTTATGAGTTTTTGAGGATTTATGGGTGTTTATGAATGTTGGAGGTATAAGGATGATGTTATGTTGTTTTTGGATTTTATTTGGTGGTAATTGATGGATTAAACCTTTAGGTTTTGGCTGGGTTAAGTTTGGAAGGTGTTTGATGTTGATTTCGGTTGTTGTGGAGGGGGTTTGGTTAAAGTTGTTGTCGGCTAATGTTGTTGAGTCTTTGAATGCATTTAGATACATTGAATCCTCTATTTTTGTGTGGTTAAATCAGGGGTGGTTGATCCTCAAGCTTGTGGCACCGTTTCGGAAGCTTTGAAAGAGTAGTTCGCATCGGTGGCGAGGTTTTGAGTAGTCGGTGAGTGAGAATGTGAAATTCAGCTTTGAAATGGTTTAAAGGTTATTTTGGGGGTGTAAATTAAGCTTGAAACACTGATTTAAACTCTAAAATAAGTATGATAAGATTTATCCCTCGGTTGTATTTTGGCGAAATTGGTTTTATGCACTTGTTTTTGAATTGCATGGTACTTATTGTTTAAGCATGTTTTAAGTATGTTTTATACTGATTTTGAACATAAATTGATGATGGATGCATTAGGAAAATGGTCCATGTAAGTATGATGAATACTTGTAAATGCATGGTTTAATGCATTGGAAATGGTTTGAATGTTGCATATAAAAATGTGAGGTACATGGTTAACAATGAATTATATTGGCAAGTGGTGTGGTTTAAAATGTTATCAGATATAGTTGGCCAGTCATAGGATTGGCAGTGCACTATAATAAGTCGCCTCGGATGTTAAGGGGTTTATGTGTATTGAATACTCCACCACGAGTACCCTAACGGTCGAGGGGTTATATGATACCGAATACTCATGTTAGTAGGTTATACATATAACCGATGATTGGGTTGTGATGGTACCCGGATGTGATCGTACCTTAATTCTGGTTGAGAGAGTATGAAGTGTTGAGAGGAAACTTGTTGAATCCGTGTATCTGATGTAATATTTTATAAAGTGGAACTTGGTTTATGATCACTTGAAAACCAATATAATTGATAATGTATCATGTTGATGGATTACGTTGTATAATTTGGTTTATATATATTTACTCTTTAAGCCTTGCATATGGGTTGTTATGCATGAGAAAGCTTAAATTAAGGGATTGCAAAAGAGATTTTGTTGTTGATCCATGATACATGTTGCATATGGTTTAATATGTATATTTTTGGAAGTGTTAAAGTGCATGGTTTGTAAGGCATGATGATTTAAAAGATGTTTAAAATGATGATTTCATTGTGAGTTGGAAAATCGATTTTAAATGCATTGATGGTGTTTTATTTTGAGCAATCTTCACTAAGCCTAGTGTGCTTACGCCCTCTTTGTCCATCAATGCAGAGAATTAAGGGTTGGAGGCAGCAAGCAAACGAAGGGAAATCCAAGGACTTGAACTATTTGAAAGTATGGTTTTTTGAACTAGTCTAGTAGTAATAAAGGCAATAGGGTTCGTTGTTGTTTGGGAGGGTTATTTGTTAAACTCTCGATATGTCTAAGTTTATATTGTTGTTGTGGAGTTGTATAAGGCTTTATATGTTTGATTTTGATGTGGATTTAAGTTTTGTGCATTGGATAGATTGGTTTTTAGGAAGTATCCTTCTAGACCTTTGATTGAAGTATGTTGCTATGGTTTGATCATGCTTCTTTGATATTCTAGCATGGTTTGATCTTTAGTTTAATGGTGTACGTGTTTATGGTATGTAAAAGCATGGTTGAATCCATGATTGTATGAAAAACCAGCAAAATTAGACATTACTGGTATGGGCATATCAGTACACGTGCCCCTGTATCGATATGGGTAAGCATAATCTGAAGATGGGTTTCAGTACTCGGATACCCGTATCGGTATGGGCATGTGTATTTCGACAGGGTGTACCGATACATGGGAAGGCGTGTCGGTACGATTTTGAGCTACTGGAATCTAAAATTTTAAGATAGTAAAAGTGTACCGATACACTCGCTGGTGTACCGATACGGGCTGGAGTTATTTCAGTTAATGTGTTATCTGAAAGTTTCTGATTCTTTCATTTTGGTCCATGTTATTTGTCAATGCTATTGTATGAGTTTGAATAATTGATTTGAGCTAAAATTTGGCAAGCAAGCATGTAATCTGTTTAATTAAAGATTGATAACCCAGGTTTTAATTAAGTCCTTGAAATTTTCCATATTTACATTTTAGTCCCTAATATACGAATGTACGCAATTGAGTGTCTTTTCGGAGTTCATTTCCTTTGAGATTTCATCCGCTGTCAGCATGCACACCTTAGGTTAATAAGTTGCATCTAGATAAGATATAAGGAAAATAATGGACCCAATCGTGTGTAATCGTTTCAAGTTTATTTCGGTAAACCCAATGTAGCTCACTCGGTTCGGTCGGGCGTCTAGGCCGGGTCGAGGGGGTTACACAATTCATTTAAAAATTGGTTTATTCCCCTAATAAAACCTCAATATTTCACTATTACTACAAGAATGCCACTCCTCAAGCTTACATAGCCAAATTCTCATCCAACATGGTCCAAACTTAACCCAAAGGGTCCTAAAGCCCAATCCAACACGAGGGTCCATAACCCAGGTCAACGTCCAATCGTTTACTCAAAAATTTAGGTCGTTACATTTGCTATTTTAGGGGTCAAAAGTATTCAAACAACCAAATTATCAACTAAGTAACAAAGCAATCGAATTCATGATTTCTAGGAACACAAAGGAGTTAGTAGTGTATTAACCTTGATTCCACAGTAAAAAATGAAGCCCCTAGCCTGAACTTCAAGTTTTCTTCTTCCCTTGCTCCTTGGAAGAGTTCCAACCTCTTTCACTACAACCAAGTGTTGTAAAATGGATTACAACATTTCTAGAGGAAATATGAGTGAAAAGGACGAATCTAACAGCTAAGAATGTGATTAAAACTTTCATTCTCGTTCATCCTCTCAAACCCCCACCAAAACTCATCCTCCACCAAACTTGATGAAACTTACCTTGGAATTTAGATCTTTTAATGGAGATTCTAAAACCCTTGACTCAAAATTCGAAAACCCAACTCAAAACTACAAAGTTTCAACCTTTGTTTGGGTGTGGGAGTTGGAAAATGGATGATGGCTAAGGAAAGAAGACAAGGGGGCAATGGTGATATCACCATCCCCTTTTTTACATAAGGAAGTTAAAGCCTCTTCCCTCATTATTCAAAAGTAGGCAAATTACCACAATACCCTCTCCACACCATCCTAACTCAACACCCAACCAATAACTCAAGCCCAAAACCAAAATATTTGCCCACTAAGGCTCTAAAATGCCCAAATTCTTGGCCCAAGTGTGAAGCCCATGCTTCAGTTTAAATTGACCCTTGGATTTTGAAATCCAAATCGTTACAACTCTCATCTCCTTAAGAAATTTCATCCTCAAAATTTACCTGATGAAAATAGATGCGCATAAAGCAACTTCATATCCTTCTTGACCTCCCACATAGCCTCCTCGACTCCGTGGTTCCTCCACAACATCTTAACAAGAGGTATACACTTATTGTGAAGCTTTTTTACTCTTTTGTCCAAAAATCTTATCGGTTCTTCCTCGTAGGTCAATTCGGTGTTGATCTCAATCTTCTCAAGCGGAATGACATGAAAAGAATTGGAGCGATAGCATCTTAACATAGACACATGAAAAACATTGTAGATGCATTCCATTTCCGGGAGCAAAGCTAAACAGTAAGCTACGGGTCCAACTCTCTCAAGAATCTCATACGGCTCGATGAACCTCGGGCTCAACTTGCCCTTTCGCCCAAAGCAGATTACTCTTTTCCACGGTGAAACTTTGAGAAATACCTTGTCACCAACCTCATACTCGATGTGCTTACGTTGTCCCATAGATAAACACATGTATGTAATGGTGGCGAGAAAAACGTGGCCCAAAAAACATCCGAACACGATGAAATATTTGCCTAACCACCCCTATAAAAGTCATCTTAGTAGGCTTTCAAGGCAAGATTCGGAGCGTTGATTGAATGTGCAAACGAACAGTAGACACGCCTCATGCTTGGCGAGTTTCACGCAATTTTTGTTACTATAAAACCCACACTACAGTTTTGTCTATTTCACCAGTAAGTCCAACACTTTGCTCTCATCATGGCTAAGTTTTTCGCAACATTTTATTTTCTTGGTACCTATTTCAACTCAACAAGCAACAACAATATGTCACTCCACGATTTGTTGCAATTGATATCAACTGAGGTTAGTAAAAGTACAGACAAGAAAATTTCTTATTTGAAATGTAAAATCCCAACATCGACGACCACTAAAATGCACTACATTCTGAAGCTTACCAAGGAAAGCGACGTACGTAAGATGTTTGACCAACCCAATTCTCCAGGAGCTAAATACATCCACTTATATGTTAAGTTCCATGAGGTTCATGCCGGTGAAGGTAGTTCATCTGCACTCAGAGAAGTTGGTCTGTCTGCGGTCACAACAGCCATTGAACAAGCTCCATCTTTGCTGAATGTTGATGCAGCTGCTGATGCGTTTCAGCTTTTTATGTATAGGCGTAGACAAGAGAAACAACACCGAATTGAAGAACTTAAATTAACTTCAGACGTCTTTACTAACTACGATGACATCGAGACAGAATCTGATTAACCTTCCACTTCTTAAATCATTGTAGTTTCATGTTTATACATTGGTTTTTCGTCTGATATTCTAAGTATGTTTTACGATGTAGTCTACCTTGTTTTATGCTTTAATTCTCTGAAACGTTTTTCGGTAGACATCATCCTCAATTATCTTTTCCAGCTCGTTAAGATAGGGAGTTAAAATTTATCTACTTATTATAACAACATTGACTAACATTAACATACATATAAATAATTTACTGACCCAAATCGAACAAAATTCTAAACTGTCCATCTATGCGTCAACTATTTATTAAAAGTTTTTGTTTCATAAATGGTACAAACTTACCTTTTATATTCATTCTTTAGAATTTTATTATTTTTTTAAACCAAACTCGTCATCCAGCCACGAAGAGTTCCATATTTGTCCAAACGGTGTTATGTTGCAACTTCGCGGTCGCCGTTAACTCACTTAAAACTCGTCGTGCTCTTACAACAATTTCATATTAGGATTACCCTAATCACCTTGCTTAAGATTTAAACGGGAATTTGTAGGGAAAAATTGTTTAGGACTCACCGTGCATCTGTGGCGAGTTTGAATAAAAAATAATAAGTTCACTGCAATGATGCTAGTCTGGGAAATATAGAATTTTAGGTCCTAATTTGATAAAAATAGGACTTAATGGCCCTAGTTTAGTCTTTAAGCCTTTTTTTAACATGGTTTTATATTAGTAGTTGTAATCTGCATAAGTAAAGTTTTAAATAAGATCGATTTTTCGCTTTGACTATCTAATGTAATATTCTTTGTCCATGCATTTTTATTTGACCGGAGTCTGAATAGAGACATTACATTTAATAATATTAGAGTTGTAGATTTAATCCGTTTTAAGATTAAATCGAGTTTAACTGAGTCTGTCTACTTATGCGTGCAATTACGGATTTGTTTCATTAGATTCTTGCTTGAGTGTTGGGTGTAACTTCAGCTTTTTCTTTCATGTTTCATTGTAGTATAGATCCTCTAGCTATGTCGACTCGAACGGTAATTTCAATCCAAGATCAAGGACACTTCTTTCAGACCTTAGAAAACATTATCAGCTGATTTAAACCTCAAGTGGTTGGACCTAATCATTGGCCCTCGATACCTGAGGAACTTAAGAGTCCTGGAACAGTTGATTTTAAAGGCGGTACGGATAGAAATCCAATGGTCGTTGATTATTGGCTGAAGAACACAAAAATTATATGCCTCCGAAACGGATTACCTGAGAATTCTTTTAGAATGAGTTCAAGAACAAGTATATTGGTGATTTGTTGGTTCGAGAAATGAAACACATGTTTCTTAGCTTGAGCCAAGGAGACAAGTTTGTCTATGTACATGAATGTGAGTTTAATCGCCTGAGCCGTTATGTGATGAAGCTTATCCCCATCGAGAAGGACTGATGTAATTGGTTTATTAATGGGTTAGATCAAGGATTAATGAGATATTAATTGATATGTATATTTCTGTATAGAGATGGCAACGTGCCAAGTCGGGTCGATTTTCTTGCCGACATGGACCCAACCCGAAAATAATTACATGAAACATTTAAACTCAACCTCGTACCTTAAAGAATTCAATCCGAACCGAAAATTATACACATTAACCCAAACCCGACCCGATCTATTAAAAAATTTAGTTTTAGGGAAATTTATTGTAAAAAGAATAATTTTGAGGACCAAATTATAAATAAAATTTTAATTTTAAGGACTTATTTATAAAAATATATATATATAAATAGAGTATTATTACAAATATCTCTAAAAAAATAGGAGAAATTATACTATTAATTTTGGGTCGGTTATATTTCACATTAAATCTAAACCCAACTTCACTCTTAATAAAAACTTGACCCAAACATAATTCTTTTTACAAAATAATCTGACCCGACCGAGTCGAAACCCAACCGGTCGAGTGAAATGCCCATCCTTATTTTTGTATTTCACAAAGCACTCAACTGAACGAAGGCAATGGAAATGATCCGAGAGGAAAGATTGACTGAAAAGTGAGGTAGGCCCGGGAAGAGAAGCTTTGGATTAGATCGTGCCTCGTCCCATTCACTATGAGACTTGTTTTTAATTTGTAAATTTTGTTGTAACGATTATAATTAGGTATAGCCATGGGTTGGGTTTTTAGTTAATCTGTACCGACTAAAAAATTTAACATCTTCATACAAACTTGACCTGTCCCGATATTTTATGTGGTTCTATCCGACTCGAACTCGAGTTTTAGAGTAAAAACCCGACCGGACATAAATAAAAATTATCATCTTTTATTATTATTCGATAAAATGGAGAGTTAATTGAAAAAATACAAATAAAAAAGGGAGCATTATAATAATTATTCTATTTTTATTAAACAAAATAATGAGATAATTGAAATATATATATATATATATATATAAAGAGAAGGGCATTGTAGTAATTATACCTAAATATTTAAAATAAAATTAAACTATTATTTCGGTCAGTCGGGTAGGGTATTTTTTTACCTTAAACTCAAACCCAACCCGACCTTATCCTTAAAAAATCAGACTGAACCCAACTCGAGCCCAAAATTTTCTTTAAAAAACCGATCTTATAAGATCGAGTCGGGTCGAAACTCAGAGTTTGAGTCAAATGTCTATCCCTAATTATAATAAAATTCTATTAAATTTGATATTTTTTATATATGTTGTGTGCCCATTAATTTAATTGTTTCTAAAAATATCACTAAAAAAATGAGCTACAACGTTGAGAAAATATCGGTCGTGTATTATATTTTAATTTTAAGTACTCGTGGATAATACAGATCAAGTGAGAGAATGTTGATAGTTGTGATTCTTCGTGGGTTCATTCCCAGGCTTTTGTATCTCACATTGAAGTCCCGTTACAGGGTGGTTTATGAGAAATGTCGTGAATGTGTGCTTCATGGGTAGTTTTTAAGGGGAACCACTATAAATACCTATTTAACACAAGGTTTTTAAATATTAAAAATCAAAAAATCTTTCATTTCTAGTGAGGATTTCTAGTGCTTAAAAAATGGCAATTAGAAGTTTTGTGTAGATATATTTGATAATAGTTTGAGGTGTTTATTAGTGGTTCAAAACTTTTGTGGGTAGTTTGACCTACTTATTGATGTTTTGGCGTTAGTGTAACTACATCCCGAATCATTGACATTTGACCTATACAATGACTAGAGACATTTATATTTAATTTTCCGCTGCATTTATGCTTGCACATAAAACAAGGAAAAATTATAAAAGAGTTTGTAGTATAAACAATTAAATTGATTGAACTATTATTCTGAAAAATGAAAATTATGAAATAAATTGTCAAAGTCTTGTCTATATTCAAAGGTGATTAACTAGACATTACAATGGAGGAATTTCAGTTGTGGATTTAGACATAAACCAGAGATAAAAACCAAAAACAAAAAGGAAGATGAAGATGAAGATGATAACGAAGAGAAGATAGACTACCTTTCCAAATTTCTCAGCGCATCTTTATGACAGCAATTTCGTTTATTATTGCTACAACTTGTAAGTGGCTGGGATTATGACATTTTTGGACCGACTAAAATAATAATAATGTACTCCAAAAATAATAATAGTAACTAATTAATTTTTCTTTCCCTCTTCACCACCTTCTTCCAAGTAAGCCTTCTTTCTCCAATCAGCTCTAACAAACAGACAAATCACAAGGAAGCACGTGGCGTACATCCCATGGACCTTCCAATTCGTCTTGGGCGGTTGATGCAACACAACCCTATGAAACACCGCCACGTAGTAATGCAACCCGACGGCGAACCCCACGAAGATTTGACCCAAACCCAACATCTTGGATCCGAGACCCGTCTCAGTTGAGAAAACAAGAATCAGATACATCAAAAGTAGCAGCAAGTAAAGCACGTATCCGAGCGTTTGAAAAACCTGTAAACACACGTAGGTCGACGGCGAAGTAGCGTAGAAAAACTTCAATGGCTCCAGCCCAGTGACGAGGGAAGTGAGGCAGAGGATTGAGAAGTAAATCGAGAGGTAAATTTGGATAAAAATGAGCATCTTTTGGAGTGAAAAGTAAGTTTTGAAGCGGTTAAAAATGAGGGAAACCAACAGCAACGGGATTAAAAGGAAAGCACAAGAGATTACGGTGGCAATGGTGGGGGCATGTTTGTTGCCGACATAGGGTTTGAACTGTTTCGTGAACTCTTTGTTGTATTTGGCGATGTAAGCTTTTGAAGTTGTCGAGATTCTCTCAAGGTCTGGGATAAGGGTTTCCTGGAACTTGGTCGGGAGATCTCGGAACTCAGCCACTAAGTCGGAATCATCATCCTCGTCGATCCAACTGGGTTGCTTCCTCTGTTGTTTCTGAATCTGGGTTGTCGGTTTCTTCCCTTGGATTGAGTTCTTTTGAGTTTTTGAAGATTGAGCAGTATTGTCGGTCAGTTTCTTGTCTGTCAGTGTTTTCATGGTGGTTTTGTTCTTGGGTAGGCTTAGTTTGAGTAGATCCGAGGTTTTTATGGTCTTGGGGGAATTGATGGCTTTTGATGTTGTGGAATTTAGTTTCTTGAGCTTGGCAGTTGAATTGAGCTGCTTATTGGAAGTAGAAAGGCTACCGGACACTGTAGTTTTGGTTGAATTGGTAGATTTCGAATGCTTGGTTTGGTTCTTGGGCGACAAATTTGATGGTTTTACGAGTTTGGTTTGGTTTTTGGTGGATATATTGGGTGGTTTGAGAAGCTTGGTTTGGTTTTTGGTGGATAAATTGGATGATTTGATGAGCTTGATTTGGTTCTTCTTGGGGGATAAAATGGAGCTTTTCTTCTTTAACAACAGCTCCACGTCTTCTTCTTCAAGCTCTAACAATCTTCTTCGATAACCAGACCGAGTGGTCTGAAGCTCGTGGCTATCAATGGAGGCACAAAAGTGCAGAGAAATCAACAGGAATAAAGCAAGATAAAGCAAGAACACCTTACGGGAACTGAAGTAGAGTAGTGGAGCCATTGGTGAAACTCTCTGCCTTGAAGATCCAATGATTTAAGGCTGGGATTGGATCTAAAGTAAGAGGAAAAGAAGAGATAAAAGAGAAAACAGAGTGTTTAAATACTTGTAGATTTACTTTAATATCATTAATTGACGGTGGTAAGAACTAAGAAGATGAGGTCAGTCACATGGTGGCATGGTGCAAGGGATAAAAAAATGAATTCTAAAAAATAAACTACATTTTCTAGGAAAACAAACTACATAAAGTATTTTCTGGTGTTTGGATGATGTGTAATTCAATTTTCGTTGTTTGGTAGAGTAGGGTAGCATTTAGGGTAGCATTTAGGATTTATGGTTTAGTGTTTAGGTTAGCATTTAGGGTTTAAGGTTTAGGGTAGCATTTTTGGGTTTAGGGTTTAGCGTTTAGGTTGGTGTTTAGGGTTCATGGTAGCATTTAGTGTTTAGGGTTTAAGTTAGTGTTTAGGATTTAGGGTTTATGTTACCGATTAAGGTTTAGGATTTAGGATTTATGGTAACATTTAGGATTTAGTATTTAGGGTAGTATTTAGGGTTAGTGTTTATGGTTTAAAATTTAGGGTTTAGTGTTTAGGATTTAGGGTTTAGGTTGGGCTTAGGGTTTATGGGTTAGTGTTTATGGTTTAGGGTTTAAGGTTTGGTAGTGTTTAGGGTTTAACATTTAGGGTTTATGGTTTATGGTTTAGATTAGTGTTTAGGGTTTAAGTTTTAGGGCATCATTTAGGGGTTAGGGTTTATGGTTTGTTTAGGGGTATATATTTAGTTTTTAAGGTTTAGGGTTTAGGTTAGTGCTTATAGTTTAGAGTTTATGATTTATGGTAGTATTTAGGGTTTAGGATTTATGGTAGCATTTAAGGTTTAGGATTTAATGTTTAAGGTTTATAGTAGCATTTAGGGTTTAAGGGTTAGTGTTTAGGGTTTAGCATTTATGGTTTATATTAATATTTGTGGTTTAAGGTTTAGGGTTTAGATTAGTGTTTAGCGTTAAGAGTTGAAGAGAATGTAGTTTGTTTTACGGAAAAAAATATGGTAAAACAAACTGCAAAAAAATGTAAAGAAAAAATAATCAATTGTAATTCAAACTCCTTTAACCATGTAAAACTACATGAACCAAACACCGTAAATTACGGAAATTGAATTCTGGAATTCAAACTACATGAAACAAATGGACCCTAAGTGTGTATTTTAGTTACCAGTATTAACATTTAACGCGGATTTAGGCTTTTAGCAGTGTCCCTCGGTGTTAAAATTAACTAATTGGCCAAATACTAAGAATATTTATTTTATCATATTTTATATAATTTTAAATTTTAATATTTGTATTAAAAATTAAATGTTTTTTATTTATCAAAAAAATAACTAAATCACTGTAGGAACAGGAACTAAAAATAATATTTAGTGGGGTTAATTTGACATTATTTTTGAGAAGTGCGATAATTTTTTTTTTAGAAATGTAGTATAAAAATTATTTTTAATTGTTTGATTTAAAATAAGAGTATTTTGGTCAAAAAGTACTTAGAGATTGTCACTTCAACTCTTATTCTTTTTTTAAAATATGTTAACCTTTATTGTTTTGTTTTAAATTAAAATGACCCATTTGTGTATGGAAATTGTTAGTTAACTGAAGATAAACAACTTGAAATGACTTGAAAAAAATAACAAGTCAACCGAAAAATAATTTTATATTTTATACAATTATTAATTATTTTTGACTGATCTATAATTATGTAAAGTCTATATGACATTGATATGTCAGTGTGTACTATCACGTGATTTGTCATGTCATTACAAGTCATTTACCATTAGTTGAGTAACGATTTTCATTCACGGAGAGAATATTTTGACCTAAAATAAAACGTTAAGGGTTAAAGTGTTTTAAAAAAAGAATAGGGACCAAAGTGACACTCCATTCAAATATTGGCATTATGCCTTTTAAAATTATAAAAGAATTTTTGATATAAACGAGTATAAATGAGTAATGTTGTTCAAAAGTGCTTTGAAAAATGCTAAAAGTTATAAATTTCAACTGTTGAAAACTATTTTTCAAACCAAATTAAAAAACACTTTTCGATCTCAAAATTTAGTTGTTTGAAAATGCTTTTGAGTACAAAAACACTTTTTAAGCATTATCAAAAGTGACTCATGTTTAAACAGTATAGTTTATAAATTATAAGTATGCACAAGCTTATCTAAATTTAAAATCAAACTAAAATATTATCTTGTAAAAGGATCAAAAAATATTTAGAATTATTTTTTTTAATATTATTTTTTAAAAATGTAAACCTGCATCATCTTATTAAAAATTCAATATACTCATATATCAAAAACCACTATTTATTAGCAACAATTAGATGGTCCAACCAGACTCGTAGTTAAGTCTTGGACAAATGAGACACTTGCCCAGGACCTATAATTAAGAAGCAAAAATATATATATATAAAAAAAACATTCTCATAAGTTGACAAAAGCGCTTGTGACAGGAAATTAGGGTGCAATTTTTAGGTTTGTCTAGTTTTTCCAATACCTGTTATAAGGAGTTCAATTTCTATGTTCGCTCTTAGGCCATTAAAATCTCAGAAATGACTTAAGTCTAGCGGGATAAGGTGTTAGGTCACTTAAGCAAAGTCAAGAGTTTGAATCTTGACGTTGTGAATAAAGAAATTTGGATTAGGAGACGGGCAGATCTTGATAACCCAGGTTGAGGGGATTAAAATTTTAAGAGTTAATGAAAATTTTTAAAAAAAAATTAGCAAGGGACTTTATTAAAAATGTTCAAAATTTTTGAAATCTAATAATATTTATTTTGGAGTGACCAAATTAAAAAATTTAACATTTTTAAAAACTAAAAATTAATTCTCCAAATTTTAGGGGTCAAGACCTCTACAGGCTTTCATAAGGCACGTCTATGTTAGGAGAGTCGCCCTTATAATAGACATATACAAAATTTAATATGAATTAGTCAATTAATAAATCATACACTATAGTTATACCAAATAAATATTGTTCATTCCACACATTTCTCCTGTAGAGGAAAACTGGATTGATTTTGGGTTGAAATGGTAAGAAAAAAAAGTATTTCCTCCGTAATAAGCCAAACAACCAGCCAACTGTTTCTAATTTGGGTTATAATGTTTTGAAAGGGACATAAGAGGACAGTCATAGATATTTAACTAAATGGACTGTTAAGTTCCTTCTTTTGCCCGCCCTTTTCGTCGCCATTACTTTCACAGTAGTATTATACATATTTTTATAAAAAAAAAATATTCAGACTTCTTTTCCCAAATAAATAAAAGGGAAAACTACATGGGTGGTCACTAAATAATCTCCGCTTTTATGTTTTGGTCATCAAACTATTTTTTGGGGAAAAATGTTCCAAACGTTAAGTTTTGTTATTATTTTGGTCACCAAGAGTTAAAAAATTAACGGCAACACTGACTTGACAATTTTTTATTTTATTTTTCACACCTCTCTCCTTGTCAACGTATTATATAGTTTTTTTATTATTTTATTTGGCCAACCAAGATGTAAGAAGTTTAAGATATTTTTTATATTAAAATGAAATGTGATTTATAATTTAATTTAGGGTAAACTACATCGCATACCACCACACTATTGTCAATGACTCACTTTTGCCACCGAATTTCCAATTGGTCCAATTTTAGCACTGGACTTTAGTTCTCATCTCATTTATGTCATTCCATTGTTCTCATTTATGTCATCTCACCATTAAATCCTAACAACACGACGACATGACTAACAATGGTTGGTATGAACGTCGAACTAAAATAACGTTATTTTGGTGAGGCTATTTTGATACCCATATCACACCAAAACGGCCATGTTTTGCAAGAAGAAAAAATATAAACTTTCACACGCAAGGGGATTTGAACCAAGGTCATAAGGAAGGAAAATCAAAGGATTAATCACTAGACCAACTTGAGATTTAACTAAAAACTTTAGCAACTAAAAAATAAAACTATATTTAAAATATCTGAATAGATTATAAAAATTAGAAACAAACAGAGGTCAAATTTGGATTAAATAAAATTTTAGGGACTAAAATGAACAAAAATAAAAGTGTATTAAAGATATTTGAGTAGATTTTAATAGGGGTTAATTTTGGATTAAATAAAAATTTAGGATTAAACTGAACAAAAATAAACCCTTATAATCTCAAATACAATTTGACATAGATAAAATTTGTGTTAAATAATGTGAAATTTAAGTTGGTCTAGTGATTAAGTTTTTGTTTTTGTTTTCTTAGGACGTGAGTTCGAATCTCTTTAGGTGCAAAATTTTTTATTTTTTTCCTATTGCAAAACATCGTCGTTTTGAGCGATATGGGTATCAAAATAATCTCACCAAAACAATGACGTTTTAGTTCAACATTCACATCAGCCATCGTTAGCCATGTCACCGCGTTTTTAAGGATTTAACGGTTGGGTGACATAAACGAGTCGAAAACTAAAGTTCAGTGTTATTGTTCTTCAATATATTGAAGATGCAAAGTGAGTTCCTAATAGATTAACTTTTTCTAAATTCGTAAAAAAAAATAAGTGAGTTCATTGTAAAGGTGCTAGTCTAGAAAATATAAACTTTTAGGTGTTATTTTGGTAAATTTAGTATGTAAGGGTGCTATTTTGGAGATTATGCCCATTAATGGATTGAGTAATTAAAAATTTTATATTCAGTAATTTTGTATAAGATTAAATATTAATATTTCTCTTGAAAATATAATTAACTATCTACTTAATGTTAAATGTTTATGGGTTGGAACTCCAAGAGTTCCTACGACAAAATTGGGTACGGGTCGGGTCGGGTCAGGTTTTTAGTCAACTCGAGCCCGACCTGAAAATATGTACTTTAAATCCGAATTGACTCGACCTTATTTTTTTAAAAAAAATTTAACCCAACTTGAAAATTATATATTTAAATCTGAACCCGGCCCGACTTGACCTATTAGAAAAATCAGATTTTAAGGATATAGTTGTAAATATATATATATTAAGGACCTAATTGTAAAAAAATCAATTTTAAGTTCTTAATTGTAAAACAATATATATAAAAGGAGTATTATTGCAAATATTCCTAAATTTATATGTAAAAATTATACTATTAATCTTGAGTCGGCCAGATATTTTTCACCCTAACCCAACCGACCCAAACCCAAATTTTCTATATAAATTTTTTTTGACCTAATTGGGCCGGGCCGGGTTTCGGGTAACCCATCCCCAAGTAAAATACAATAATGGATCGAATAAGTATTAGGAACAATCACATATTTATAAGTTTTAAATTTTTATATAATTTATGTGTTTTTATATTTTATTCTTCTAATTTTATACTCTCAACACTTTATAATCCCATATGTTTTAGATTTTAGCTTAACTATAAAATAAGTGTTGAAATTGTCTTTTTTTAATGGGTGCTTAAATTTTTTTTAATTAAAATATGTGTCTAAAATTTTATTTTTAGCCGAAATAAGTGTCTCAATTTTTATTTTTTATTTATTTTAAAGCAAATCGAGACATTTACTTTGACAAAAAAATTGAAGCATCTATTTTAGTCAAAATATTTTAGGCACCTATTACAAAAAAACATAATTAAGTACAATTAAGCCTTAAGTTTTTAATAAAACTTCTTGAAATTTCACACATTAAACAAAAAATTCTTTATTTGTTACTGATATGCTATCATCTACGGCAATATATTACTATAAGTTGCTATAAAATATTAGGGTTAATTGTACCACACGTATTCAAACTATGACACTCATTCTAAATTGGTTTTTGAACTTTTAAATATTTCAATTTCATTCTCAAATTATGGTTTTCATTCTAATTGGTCCCCAAACTTTTGAATATTCCATTTCACCCCCAAACTATGACCCTCATTCTAAATTGGTCCCTAAACTTTTGAATATTCGAATTTCATCCTCAAACCTTCCTTTATACCATATCATATTATTACACAATACAATCAGTTTTTCATGACAATTAACAATTTTTATAACGGTGTTATTAACATAAGATATTATTGGCATATACTGATAATTTGGTGATGAAATTAGAATGTTCAAAAAGTTTGAGGATCAATTTAGAATGAAATTTGTAGTTTGGGGATGAAACTTGAATGCTCAAAAGTATAGGGACAAATTTAGAAAAGAAGGTCATAGTTTGAGGATAAAATTGGAATGCTTAAAAGTTTAAGGATAAATTTAAAATGAGTGTCATAGTTTGAAGACGTGCGGTACAGTTAACTCAAAATATTATTAATTATGATAATATACGATTTATAATATATTATTAATAATTACGGTAATATATTACATTTATGATTTTATATCATTGAAACTATGATATATTATTATAAATGCTACAATATATAAACTATAATTTAAATGAGAACTTTTTTTAGTAAAAAAAACTAAATATTACTAATTCTGACAATATATGACAATTTATAATATATTTTACTAATAGTTAGTGTAAAATATTAAATTTACGAATTTATATTATCACATGAGTATATTGGGGTACTTGCTGCAATATATTAAATTGATTTTTTTCTGAACAATAGTATTTGAATTTTATTAATCAACATGAAATATATTACAAATACAATGCATTAAAAAGAGATAAAAAAATATTAATCCACTAAAAATCTCTTACATAGGTGCAAAGAAAAGCAAACTCATTCCATGAAGATTAGCATACCATCAAAACCTAGAAACCTTCATAAATTTCTTTGTCTCTAGCCAAACGAGACGCTTTACAGGATGAAAATGAGTGGTGAGCGAACTAAACTATCATGCAGATTGCTTCGCTAAATAGTTCTGATTACATCGGCTAACAAACCATCAAACGAGTGGGGATTAATCTTTTCTATGACCACTGACAGAATCAAATCAGAAAGCTAGCGCTGTGAGGATCTCTATATGAGCACCAAACGATCGCTACGATATGCTAAAATTGTGCCAAATGACAGATGAAACAAACCACAAAATCTAATGAAAAACGTGCCACGAAGGCAGAGGAAACACATGCCACAAGAGCAGAGTTTTTTTATTAAAATTAAAAAAAATAAAACATGAAATAACAAGAAAAAAAATGAACACCGGTGGTCGACAACCAGTACTAAAACTGGTTGCCGCCAACGGTCGGCCACCGGTTAAGCAAAAAGAAAATAAGAAAAACTTGTGGCGGCTATGAAGAGAAAACTAAGTTTAAAATAAAATTAAGTTATGTTTTTTGTAATAATTACTGCAAAATAGTACGCATAACAACAATATATTACCACTTCTAATATATTGTTCTAGTAATTACCGTAAAATATTACATTTATGACTTTATACTATCAAGTTTAATATATTACACATAACGAATTAACGATGATATCTTTTCATTTAATAAATCCAATATTTTTTTATATATTCTTTGCTTTCATAGCACGTTTTTCTCTGCTTTCATAACATGTTTCTGGTTATACTTTATTTCCTTCTATATTCCTTTTGGAAGTCTCTTAATCTTTGTTTTGTTGGGCGGGACTTTAAGCATGGAGAATGTGGAAGATGATTTGGCTGCTCTAGTAATTGGGGAGGCCAAGGATGAGCTATTGTCGTTGGGAGCGCCAGAAACAGTTTTCGACATATCTTTTGATAATTGTTTTGTGGGCATGTTCTTAACATCTAGTGTGGTTCATTTTCGGTCAATGAGAGCTACCTTGACGAATGTTTGGCTCCCAATTGGTGGTATTCCGATTACTGAATTAGGGGAAGGGAGATTTTTATTCCGACTCTACTATGAGGTGGACGTTGATCGAATTGAAAAGGGTGGCCCTTGGAATTTTAATAATCACTTACTAGTTTTGCACCAACTGCATGAGGGAGATGACCTAATGTTGGTTCCTCTGGTCTATATTGACATATGGGTTCTTGTGCATGATTGCCTCATGGTTTTATGTCATTAGTGGTTGCAAAATAGTTGGGGTGATTTTATTGGATCGTTTGTGGAATATGATACCTGTTCTGTGAAGTTGGGTTACAAAAGAATTATGCGGCTGCATGTGAAGATTGATGTTCGTCAAACTTTGAAAAGGCACAAATGTTTTGGACTCCCGAATGGAGTTGCACGGTTTGAGTATGAAAAACTCACGCTATTCTGTTTTATTTGCGGAAGGTTGGGGCATGGTGAAAGCTTTTGTCCAATCCGAGTGTTGAATCCTTCAAAGGAGTGTACTTTTGCCTGGGATACCTTACTCCAAGCTTCTCCACGTAGGGTGGTGGCACCAAAAAGTAGATGGTTGATTGAGGAGGATGCCGGTGGATCAAACCCTTTAATTCATGTAACCGGTAAAACAGTTAATTCAATGTTAGTGGGGAAACATCTACCTCATGTTGCTGACGGGGCAGATAGTGGACAAATTGCTGGGAGTGGGAAAAAAATAAATGGAATGGCAGCTTCTAATTCAGGAGATATCCTGCCACTTAAAACGAATGTAGACCTAAATCCAACGGCTATTTGGTCTGAAGGTTTTAATGTGGGCCCGTTAAGGCCCTATTTTATTGCTATTATGGTTGCTGATATGGGCATTGATAATGAGGACTGTCCCATTTTCCAGTCTGATGGTCTGAAGAGGCGGGTTAGTAAATCATGTCTTGGACCCGGGTTATGGGCTATTATATTGGAAACTTAAGTCAACCCGTACCGGTACTTGTGGGAGTCTAGAATTTCCAGTAAGTAGTTTCAATATAGGTACATGTGTGAGTACTGATACTCGAAGGTACCGTATGGATACTCGTGTTCGAGTATCGATACCCGATACGCTAAATAATCAATAAATGTAATTTAAGAATAGAAATTGGTGTGAACGTTAATAATCAAATTATGTGTTAATGAACGAGATAACAAGGACTAATAGAGGCAATAAACGAGATTAATGTAAACTTCTATAATATATTAATAAGTTGGTAAACTTAATTGGGTAATTTGATGGTAATAGCAACTGTAGGGATCCTTGGTGGATCGTGTGATGTTGTGTACTGTGTGGTTGACGTATCCTTGCTATGTGCTGATATAGACACATAGATGATTGAATCATCTTGATTGATGAGTTTTAGATACCCAGTGCGAGAAAGAGTGTGTTGCAACACCACGGTTAAATATTCTTGAATGTATGAACCTGATGCTTAGTGGACCATAACTCATTCAAAGATGCTTGATGAGAGATTTCGAGCATGGGTGTATGTATCTCGATGCTTAGTGGTACCGAGCCTCACCCAAAGAGTGTATGTATCCCGATGCTTAGTGGAACTGGACTTCACTCAAAGTGTATGATCCCGGTGCTTAGTGGGAGCGGGCCTCACTCCTATATTGTGGTATTATGCTTATATGCTATGTGAAGCCTATGTGCTTGCTGTTGATACACGGATAGACGGCTAAAGGTAACATTATATGTATTTGATGTTATATTCCCATGTTATGAGTATGATTGGGCCTTGTGTGCCACGTATGATGATTGCTATGATGAGAGCTTGTGTTTAGGCGACTAGTAGTAGCGCCACGTGTTTATTTATCTCTCTTTATTGCTCTTACTAGCTTGCATGCTTATGTTTATGATTAGCATGAAGTATAATAGAGTAGATGTGTACCACTGAGCTTTGTAAGCTCAACGCTCGGAATCATTTTTTCCGTACGTAGGTTGATTGTTGGTTCGTGAATCGATGAGCACTATTGGTACGAGATTCTAGCATGTGGTGACCTGTAGAGTATGATACTTGTATTTAGTGGGTTGTGTATTTATAGGACCTTAAGTGTTGGAGTTTGTAAATCTTTATATTTGAAATTGTATTTATCAAGTCAAATGTTTAAATGTTTTTATTTAATTGGAGCTCCATTATATCATTTTAATCATTTATATATTTATTTTAAATTGTTGGCTTTAAATGTCTTTGAAAAGTATTTTATTTGGGCTAAACCAATTTTGAGAAATTTTATGAATTTTGGTTTGGGCTTGAGGCCCAAATGTGATATCTGGGCTGAGTGTGTTACATTTAGTGGTATTAGAGATTAAGTTTAGCTGGTTCTAGGAAACCTCATGGTAGTTAGTAAGGTGTCTACTGAATACAAACCCTTAAATTAAGTTCGTACTTCTTAATACTAGAATCCTGATTGTGCATCCAATGTTGCAATAATAAAATGGTTACGCTCATGACTGAGAGGGCCGAGTTAAGTGTTGAGCCGCTCATAGAACCGCTTTCGGGGGCGGGGACTCCCCAGATTGTTGAGATATGAGTTAGTAGAATAATGCCAGAGTCGAGGATGTGTCATCCTCCCGCCATCTAAATGGTGTTTTCGTTGCATGTTGTGGTCGTTCCAAAGCCTTTTGATACGTTATGAGAGTTTGTGGCAAGGAATTTTCATCGTTATGTGAGAATAACATTTGTGAAGCGGGTTTGGACAAACCACTTTCAGAATCGATCAGTGGATTCATGTTGGTTGGGGGACCCTTTGTTCTCTTAAAAGTGAGTCTTGTTGATACTTGGAAAGTATCGTCACCATTCTTAAAGATGTTTCTTGGAGATAATGGATTCGGGAACCACTAGTTCGTTAGAGTGTGGCCGAAGTTAGGCTTCCTACGGGTTTTATAAAGCTACCTTCTGGTAAGTTGTGGTACAGTAGAAATTGACTTGGTTAATCAAGCACGATACTAGTTTGTAATGTCGAGAGTTGTACCTGAGGCTTTGAGACCTCAAGGGAACCCACCCTTAATAATAAGAACATTGAACCGTTGCTCTTCTACCGTGATCTTTGTAGTGGTTGCTTAGAGAATGGCACAACGAGGTTATGAGACATGTTTGAATGGTGGGCATATGACGATGAGTACGGTTTAATGCTTGAGAGCTTTCAGACTACTAGAGTGTCTGTTTATTCTTCTTGGAGGAGGAATCGAGACTTCCTCCCTATCAAGAACATCAGTGGATGTTGAGGTAAGATCGAGTTGGACGTCGGTTCCTATCACAGTTATCAGAGAACACCGACCCAGTGGAGAAAGTTAGAAGTTCAGTTGCGAAGATGCAACCCAAAAGAGGTTTCTTTTGTCTAAGTGTTTTGCCCAAGGGAGAACTGAACTTGTTCTCTAGTAAGAAGTTGGTTCGTTGAGGTGATGTTTAAATTGTTGATAGTTTGTTAAGTGGCAGTAAAAGACCGTTACATGTCTCCCAAGGAGATGACTCGTTTAACCAATTGTGATGTACCTTTGTGTTTTTCCGAGTTTGGTTTGAGGACGAGATGGTTACGATTAAAATGTCAAGGGCTTGTAGTTTGAAATAAAGTTTAAAATGAGGATTTCTATGTTTAAAGTATGACGTGGTAACGGTGAATGTCTACAATGACGTTTGAGGTTTTTCAGCTATGATAAGATGAGAGCCACCACTTTGTTCCTCAAAAATAAGTTGATGCTTTATGTGACATATGTGAACGTATGAGAATATGAAAAGATGAGCGTTGACAAGATAATTACCTTAATAACCTTGTGTGGGAAATGTTAGTTACCGTGTAATCAGTTCAAGAATCAAGGGTTTGAGACTTCGTAAATGCTTTTGATTTGTATCATAGTTTCCTTGAGGCAAGCCGAAGAACATTGGTGGGGATCCAAGCTACGTGAGACCATTTTATTGTGACAGTGGTTCTGACTCGATTAAGGTCGAGTAAGGTTTTGAGATTTCTGAGGTTGTTTTGTTGTTTCGTCATAACTGCATTTTTATACAAGAAGGATGAAGGGTGTGCTTACCCCAACAATGTGAATTTTGGGTACTTGATCTTTAAAGAATTTGAGATTTGGAAAGCAACGTGATTGAAAGTAATTGGAAACCGTTGACAGTGTGGTTGGTCAACACCTAAGTAAAGTGAACTTAGTAAGTAGTGGAGTGTACGAAGTTAATTCAGATTAGAGTATTAGGTTACCCATGTGGGGCGATCAAGGATTTCAAGTGATGGTCATGTAAGAGAGTATTGATACCAGCTCCATGCGGTACCCTTGTGGTTTATATGGTCAAGCTTCGTGTTGAGGATTAGTTAGTTTTGGAAGCCGTGGGGAGTATCAGTTGCTTATATTTGAGTGGGCTTAGTGTTATGATTGGATTTAGGTATGATGGTTTTTGGTGGGCTATGTGATCTTATTGTGGGTGTTTAGGGACAAAAGAGTCAAGGCAAGAGATTCTTCTAGTATAGTACAATGGTCAGAATACAACAAATAGTTGAGAGTGACATTTTATGCGTAACTCTTGTAGCGTGTTTTGGGAGACGGTGTGGAGTCTTGTGTTCGAGATGGTGATAAGTGGTTGCTTTGCCGTCAATTGGGAGTTTGGCATTGAGGTTGTCAAAGTTGTGGTGATGCTTGGAAATTCCTTAGTGGAAATTAAATGGATGATGTGGATTTTGTAAAGGATTGGTGAATACACGATTTCAATGGGATTTCTTTGAGTAATGGTATTTTCCTTGGAAAGTATTGTTCGTTATGTTCGGTAAATGTGAGATCTAGATGGAAAGTTTACTTGGTTTGGTTGTGAGATTGAGTTGTACGACACTACAGTGTGTACAAGCTACCTTTTGGGTACGAGATTCGAGGGTTGTGTTAGAACCTTATTCCTTGGTGGGATTCATGTGATGACCGATCCTTGTGAGGGTTTAGATGATGTGTTTTTCCAGGCATATTACAGTTATAGTGTAAGAATCATGCGTGAGCTGAGTTTTTAGGGGTTGCTTTAGTTGCCGACATGAGTTATCATGTCGAGGTTAAGGTAAGTGCTTGAGGCAAGTTGAGACGCCGTTAATTTTCGGAAGTCTTGCACCGGGCAAGCAATGATAATGATAAAGGATGGCATTAGAGATAGAGTCTCCTTCGGGAGTCACCACGATAAGAGATCGTTTTGTTTGGTTGTAATGGTTGTCCAACCTTATGTTCCTTTAGATCATACAGAGTTGTGGAAGGATATTGTTGTGCAACAATCTTTTGGGATCTCCAACATAAGTTAAGTTTCTTTGATGGCATGTATGTGTGATGTTTTAGAGTCTCCCTACGTGTTGGAGTTTGTAAATCTTTATATTTGAAATTATATTTATCAAGTCAAATGTTTAAATGTTTTTATTTAATTAGAGCTCTATTGTATCGTTTTAATTATTTATATATTTTTTAAATTGTTGGCTTTAAATGTTTTTACAAGTATTTTATTTGGGCTAAATCAATTTTGAGAAATTTTATGGATTTTGGTTTGGGGCTTGAGACCCAAATGTGACATCTGGGCTGGGGTGTTACAAAACTCTTAGGTTGGAATGTCCGGGGTTTGGGGATGTCTCGGACAGTTGGACGTCTCCAACATATGTTGCGAGACATTAATCCTTCCGTTGTTTTTTTGATTGAGACAAAACTACGGGGTGCAAAAATGACGCAAGTTAGAAGAAGATGTAGTTTCTTTAATGGTATTGATGTTGATGCAATTGGCCGTAATGGTGGAATTTCTATTGGTTGGAATGGAAACTGTGATGTTACACTTTGGTCTTACTCTCAAAGGCATATTGATGTTATTATCAATGATGATTCAGAAGGAAAACAATGACGATGCACTGGATTTTACGGTGCTTCGGAAGAGCAAAATAGGGTTGCAGTATGGAATTTATTAAGGCAAATTGATGACTTACTTGATATGCCATGTATGGTCATTGGCGATTTCAATGAGATTGTGTATCTTAAAGAAAAGAAAGGGGTTCTCTCACAGAATGATCGGCAAATGAGAGAATTTCGAAAGGTTCTTGAAGACTGTGATTTACAAGACATGGGCTATACTAGAAGATGGTTCACATGGGAGAGAGGAAGATTGCAAGCGAATAATATTCGGGAGAGACTTGATCATGGTGTTGCTAATATGCACTGTATGAATTTATTCCAAATTATAGTTTGGATCATCTCCCTCACTCATTCTCAGATCACTGTCCACTCCTGGTAAAATACTGCTTCTAATCACGTAGTTAATAATGTTTCGAATTTTCGGTTTGAGGCTTCTTGGTTGTTGGAGGAATCGTGTGAATCGGAAGTTTGTAGTTTATGGGAGGCAGCCACGTGATCAACGGCAGAAAAACTTAAGTAGGTGGGCTGTGGTCTTGATAATTGGTTTCATAGGTTAAAGCGTGATAGGAAAATAACAATGAAAGGCCTACGAGAGAGATTGGCCCAATTGTGTGATCAAGAGCCGAAAGATGACATTCTTGGGGATATATTGGATACAAAGCTAGCCCTGAATATTGATTCTGATAAAGAGAAGCTCTACTGGGAGCAACAGGCAAGGGCGAATTGGTTACGTAATGGGGATAAAAATACCTCTTTTTTCTATCGATTTGCTTCTCATCGAAGGAAATGGAGCAAGGTAGAAAGGTTAGTAGACGATTCTGGAAATTCATATGATACTAATGAGGAGTTATTGAATTTAGCTATTGATTTTTTCTAAGAACTGTTCATATCGAATGGGGTTTGTGATCCTGCCCAGATTCTAGAGAGATCCCACCGTGCATTTCTGAACTGATGAATGAGGAGTTGGATCAGATTTTTACTGATGAGGAGGTATATGCTGCTTTGCAAACTATGAGCCATTTAAAGGCGTCTGGTGAGGATGGCCTCGGGGCTGTCTTTTATCAGCGATGTTGGTACATTGTTGGGGAGGTGTCAAAATTCTACATTGAAACTTTGAATGGGGAGCATGATATAAAGGAGATTAATCATACCCAAGTGGTCCTGATCCTTAAGGTTGATAAGCCTGAAAGTATGTCCCAATTCCGACGTATAAGTTTGTGTAATGTCTTATACAAACTTATTTCCAGGATGCTCGTGAATAGGTTCTAGAAGGTGTTGCATCTATGTATTGATGAAGCTCAGTGTGCTTTTGTCCCAGGCAGGCTAATCACTAATAATATTTTAGTTGTGTATGAGATACTACAATGCTTTAAAAATAGAAGATATGGGAAAGTTGGATCGATGGCGCTGAAGTTGGATGTGAGCAAGGCTTATGACAGGGTAGAATCCATGCTTCAAAAGATGTGCTACTCTAATCTCTGGATTCTCCGTATTATGTTGTGTGAAAACAATGTCTTATTCAGTGGTTTTGAATGGCTCAGTAGGGTAGTGTTTCTCACCATCAAGGGGCCTTCGACCAGGGGATCCTTTAAGCCATTGTTTCTTATCTACAGTGAGGGTTTATCATCCCTGTTGCGGAGTGCAAATACTAATGGCTTACTTCGGGGTGCTCGTATAAACAAATATGCCCCTACTGTCACACATCTTTTTTTGTAGATGATAGTCTGATTTTTAAGGAAGCCACTGCTACTGGAGCAGCATCTATTAAAGATCTTTTGCACTTATATTCTAGATGCTCTGGACAGACAGTGAACTTCAACAACTCAGGTATCTATTTTAGTGCAAATGGGTGTACCTCAAACAAGCAAGATGCGTGTAGAAAACTGCAGGTTCAGGGTACAAATGAACCAGAGAAATATTTGGGATTGCCTGCTATTGTAGGCCGCAACAAAAAACTGGCTTTTAGAGGGATCAAGGAGAAGTTTCAGAGATGTAATGAGGGTTAGAATATTAGGCCATTGGCAATTAGTGGCCGGGAAGTCTTCATCAAGTCCGTGCTTCAAGCCACTCCTTTTTATGCAATGAATTGTTTCCTTCTTCTTGGTACTTTTTGCAAGGAATTGGAAGGTATAGCTACTCTATTTTGGTGGCAAAAGAGTGGGAGGTAAGAGAGGAATTCTGTAACACCCCTTTCCGGCCTGGTCGAGAACTGGGTCAGAAAGTACTACCAGTGAACAGAATAGTGATCAGTGCGATAAAATTTAAGCAATGCATAACACTTAATCATTATTATACCTTTCAACCATTACCCAATGTCAATATTAGCTCGATTTATCCCATTTGAAGCAATGAATAAACAATTAGGACCAATTTCTAACTTTTAGAGACTAAACTGTAAATGTGATAATTTAGGGGTCCTTTTCTAAAATTAACAATACAACAATGAAATTCAATGCAATAACAATCAGCTTGTAAAGTTTCGTATCATTTCGATAACATTTACCTTTCCAATTAGGCTACACAATATTTAGTGATCATTCTGTAACTATTTAAAATTGTGTTCAATGCCTTTTAACATAATTAACTAACCTCGTATCGATATAGATAGACCTATACCGATACGCGTTGACCAAGGTTGACCCGTTTCAATACACCCTAAAGCCGTATCGATACAATTTATTTCCTAACCTTACTGCCCAAGTTCGTATCGATACAACCCCTTTTGTGTATCGATACGCTCTATTTTTACCAAGTCCAATTATGCAAGGCCGTATCAATACAGCTTGTCTCGTATCGATACGCATGTCCTGTAATAACAGATTTTAACTAGATTTTTATTCGATTTGACCTACCAAATGATGTCCAAGTGCAATGAAATTTTACCAACAAGTTTATATCCATTTAATCTACTAGCATGTCAAATCTCATGTCGATATGAATCCATTTACTATGATTTCATCTTTTAAGGCTGGATATGCATATTAAGTCAATTTAAGCCAACACTAACATACCATTTAGACCCTCTAAGGTCAATATACAACATAGGCAATACACACATATCAAAATTGCCATAATTAACTAGTTGACTACTTTGCCACCATTCTAGGGGTTTATAAGGACAAAACACATTACTCTAAGCTTGTGGTGACTTGTCGAACTTCCAACTAGCTCCAATCTCGATCCGATATACTTTCTTAACCTGAAATATGGGAGATGAATGCATTAAACTTACATAGTCTAAGTGAGGTAGCCATAACAATGAATGAACATGGTATGCAGTCCAACATGCTTCGATAGCAATTCTAGCCATGCTAACAAAAGGCATAGAATTCAACATGGCATAGTTATCATGCTCAACATACGACATGACATCAATAATCATCTTAACAACAATAATCATAACATATCAAATATTTCATATCAATGATCAATAGCAATACTCAATGGTTTCCTTGGATTGATTTCACGTTATGGATACACGAATTTCACCTCCGCACCAATATCAATAATGGTCTAGTCATATTCCCTCCGCCGCACCAATTTGACCAATAAATATCAACATCCCTCCGCCGCACCACAATAAAGGTCGTAGCCTATACCCGTACCAATGAGCTCATGAATTCTATGGCATGCCAATTGTATCCAATACTTTGGATCCCAAGGTTCAATAATCAAAGATTCGATATCGATGTATCCATAGCAATGATTCTATAACAATAGTTCAATAGCAATAATTCCATAGCATTGGATCAATAGCAATGATTCGGTAATAATGATTTGATATAGTAGTTCAATAGCAATAAACATATATCAATATTTCAATAACAATAAGTAATATTCGACATTCAATACTCAATAGATGCTTCAATGCTTTCTATGATAACAATAACGATGTTTCAGACATGATTTCAATGCAATACTTGCCCATTCTTACCTATGCGACTTTCAATAGGGTTTTATGCAAAAACCTTCAATACAATGGTTAGCAATACAATATGCGATAATCAATGATTCGAGAGGGCACCTAGCCAACTCTCGAGACTCCGACTATACTCACCTTAAATTTCGAAGCTCCTACGGCTCTAGGATCGTAATTCCCTTTTTCCTAGCGTTTGTTGGAGATGATGGATTAGCTTCCTCCAACTCTTGAGCTAGGGAAGATCAATAGGAAATTGTTACACTTAATATAACAATATCGATATTTATTTCTAAGCTTAGAATAGTTATTAGCTATAGAATAGATTTGTATATTGAAACTTGAGAAACAAAGGTTTGACTTGAGAATTATAACTTGAAATTGGACATTCAATAATCCATGGAATCAACAATAGATTGAGGGTTTCTACTTACCCAACCGATAGCTATACAATGAAACTCTTGAAGCAAAGAAAGCTTGAGTTTAAGGGGTTCAATAGGAGAGGTGTGTGCTTGAGCTAGAGGTTGAAGACAATAATGGAGGTGTGTGCTTATTTCCAAGACAAAGGGTGGGATTTGGTTACGGTGAAAGCAATACAAAGATGAGAGCTTTTCCTTATTCATTTTAGGAACTATAATCCTTAATCATTTTCCACCTCCCAAAAGGGCCAATGAGAAGTTTTCCCTTAGGCAAAGGAAAGCTTAAACTATGAATTTCCACTTCCTAAAATTGGATAGCAATTATCAAGATGTCATCTTTCTAACATTTCAGATGATTTACATCACATGGGATGACATCTAAGGAGGTGACTCAGCCCCAAACTCCCAATTCTTTCAATTTGGTCACTAAATCAGATTTTAATAGAGGCCCGTATCAATACACCCATGGCCATATCAATACGGCTAGCTCAATTTCGGTAAGTTAGTTAAAAACAGTTAGGCCGTACTGATACAGAGACTACTATATTGATACGCCTAGCCAATTTTCAACATTTAAACACTCCAATAAGGTCTCTACTAAACATTGGACTCAATTATGGTCCACTATCGATGAAACTACTTCACATGATCAATAACAATGTAACATTTAGACTTTTCGGTGTAGGATTTCTGATCGCCGGAACACAATTCCGACTAGACCGATTTTCGGGATGTTACAAATTCATTGGTGCTCATGGGCATCCCTATGTATTTTAAAGAATGATAGAGGTATTGGATTCTGAGACCTTGAAAAATTCAATGTGGCCATACTTGCAAAACAAGGATGGAGAATAGTTGAGAATCCACATTCTCTTGTAGCAAGGATCTTTAAAGCCATGTATTTTCCCAATACATATTTTACTTTTCAATATTGGGGGCTACTCCTTCCTATACATGGTGTAGTATTTGAAGCTCTAAAGGATTACTCGAGAAAGGGTTAAGATGGAGTATTGGGGATGAAACCCATGTGTTGATTTGGGAGGATTTTTGGCTCCCAGGGCCCGAGAATAGAAGGGTTGAGTCCCCCAGGATTGCTAGGCTAAATAGTGTAAAAGATCTCATGTTACATGGGTCTAATACGTGGAACAGGGAACTAATAGAAATCTCATTCAATCAAAATGAGGCAGCTGCAATTCTCAGTATTATGTTGCCAGAATCATAACTCAATGACAAGATAGTATGGAGTGGGGAACACTCGTAAATATATTCTGTCAGGAGTGGATATAAACTCCTTTTGGGGCAAAGTATTGCCACTGTGGAGGAGAAGAAGATTTTTAGGCAGGTTTGGGATTTACGGTGTCCATCTAAAGTTAGAATTTTCCTTTAGAAAACATTATGGAATTACTTGCCTACTTTACATAACCTATTTCAGAAAAGAGTGGCTTTTGATACTAAGTGCATAAAGTGTAATCATGCTCTAGAATTCATCACACATATATTTAAAGATTGCAGTATGGTCAAACAAGTATGGAAGCAATTAAGTATAACATGGCAAGCAAATGTAAATCAGTTTTCTTTTTTCGAATGGTTATCATGGCTTTTCAACAATTACAGGGGATTTAAAAAGGAAACTATTACATATGTTATGTAGGCAGTATGGTTTGCTCGGAACAAACAACTTCATGAAGGTAAAAATCAAGGAGTGGATCACATAGTTACCTTTGTTCATAGTTACTCCCCGGAGTATGTAGCATCTCTGGCTAATTTGCATCGCCGTTGTGCCTCCGCCACTGTAGTGTGGTCTCCCCCGTTGACAAATTGGGTTAAAGTGAATGTGGATGCATGTTGTGTACCTGCATTGAACAAGGCCTGGTTAGGTTTTATAGTTAGAAATGATATGGGATTAATCATGGGTGCAGGTGTGCAATTACAACCTAATTTCGGGTCGGTGTTCCTAGCGGAAGCAAGAGCGGCTCGGTATGGACTCCTGTTTGCAGCAGATCTAAGGTTTCAAAGAGCGATACTTGAGAGCGACTCTAGGACTCTGATCCAAAAATTAAATGATTCAACAAATGATTCTTCTGAGATTCGTGCTTTAATTTGTGATTTGAGAAGCTTGACTCGCCGATTTGTTGATTGTCGATTCAGTTTTACACCACGCAGTGTCAATCGAGCAGCCCATACTATGGCTGCTCAGGGGAGGAGACGAGTGGACGATGGTTTCTAGATTGTCAAAGCTCCCCCAGAGGTGTTACTTTTTGCTGATGATGATCGAGTTAAAGCGTTTCCGCCTTGATGCTACGTCTTGGTCTTGTTTGGGGTGATTTCCAGCTATCTTCTTCTTCAGAGAACCCCCTTTCCCCTCTATTCTTGCTCTTGTTGAGGGGAACTTATGCCGTTTTAGGTTTTTTTAGTAAAAAAAACTAAATATTACTAATTCTGACAATATATTACAATTTATAATATATTTTACTAATAATTATTGTAAAATATTAAATTTACGACTTTATATTATCACATGAGTATATTGGCGTACTTGCTACAATATATTAAATTGAAATTTAAATGGGAAAAAATGATCAAGTTCAATATTCTTTGTAATAATTACTGCAAAATTGTACGCATAACGACAATATATTACCACTTCTAATGTATTGTACTAGTAATACCGTAAAATATTACATTTATGACTTTATATTATCAAGTTTAATATATTACACATAACGAATTAACGATAATATAAGCTTGAAGCTTTTTATTTAAGTTTTATAGATTTCATGAAAAATCAAATTGAGAAGGGAAAAAATAAATGAGGAGTGTTTTGGTATTAATTACGTCGTAAACAATGATCAACAACAATCAACAGTCGACTACGGTAGAGAAAGATTCCGACCAAGAAAAAAATGTTACAATTTTAAGAAATTTTCGAAAATAAAAAGTTTTAGAACTTAACGTTTTAATGTTGGCGTTAGACATCTAACGATTGAGTGGTCAAAATGAACGAAATAAAAAATAATGATATAAATTAAGTTTTTTTAAAATTGAATGACTAAAATATAAATACAAACAAAATTAAATGAGAATAAAATAGTCCATCCTTCAATAAATCCAGTCATTTGTAAGAAGCAGTTAGACTGTGTATTTGGTATTACCCGAGAAATCATAATTTAATACCAGCTAGTTTTGCATGCATGTTTTGTAGTTCAACTGTTCAAGTCACGCAACTGGATCTATCAGGTGTCTTACACGTATAATATAATACACCCGTACGCTTCGTCTCTGAAAATACGTACCTAATATATGTTAATGGTATGAATCAGTGTAAAATATGCCTATTCCGACATAATTAGTGACGGTTAATTTCAATTCAATTCGATTAAATGTTCATCTTTAATCATTTTAAAGCCGTACCCTAAGGGGAGTGTCATCAGTTAAATAATAGAAGGTGTGACAATGGTAAGTCCAACATTGTTGAGAAATTGAGCCCAATTAATGAAATAAAGTGTTAAAAGACTTGCTTTTCATTTTTTAATTAACCCAACTAAAAGGAGACAACTTGTTGGACGGAGAACCAAAAATTCCCCACTGAAAAAACCCATAAACATAAAGCTCAAATCTTACGTACTTGCCTTTGGACATATTGGCATCGTCTCAACAGAAACGGCCCACACTGTCCACCGTCCTCCTCAAATACATCACAACTCCCAATTATACTTGGGAAAATATTTTATGTATGGATGTTGAAATTTTTATTTTTTATAGGTGGATTTAAGGACGGTCGTTTGACTCAGGCGTGATAGATTTTGACCTGACTCTATAAGATTGTAATTTAAAAAAAAAAATTAAGTACGGGTCTAGTTTTTTTAGAATGAAGTTGAGTCGGGTCGAGTTCAATTTTAAGGTAAAAATCACTCTACCCGAAAATAATAATTTAATTTTATTCTAAATATTTAGCTATAATTATTATAATTCTCCTCTCTTTATACATACTTATATATATTTTAATTATCTCTCTATTTTGTCTAAAAATGAAATAATTATTATAAAGCCTTTTCTCTATTTGTATTTTTCAATTAACTCCATATTTTGTCAAATAAAAATAAAAAAATAATTTTTATTTATGTTAGGCCGAGTTAGGTCGAGTTTGAGTGGATGTGTTAAATTTCTGGGCCAAGTACGAGTTAATCAAAAACCTGGCTATGATCATCCTTAGGTGGATTCAATTTAAGGTTTAAGAGTTTATGTTATTGTTTAGAGTTTAAATTATAGGCTTAGAATTTAGGTATATGGTTTAGATTTTAAGAATGAAAATTTTAATTTTAATTTTTAAATTAAAACGAAAACCCTTAAATTTGACCGGAACAAAATTAAAAATGAAAACAAACTAAAACAAAAAGGCAAATCTAAATTATATACAGTTAGAGAAGCTGCAGCCCTTGTATTGTGCGTGCTGCTTCATATTTTGGCTGCATAAAAAAAAAAAGGAATCGCAGCCGCTGATGGATTTTAGCTCCCAAGAGTAATTCGCCTTAATACTTCCCTAAAGCTATAATATGCCAATTTCTCGCTTCATTTTCTTTTCCGCCAAGCACCGCTTCGCCCCTCTTCTCCCAAGGTCACACTCTACTCTTTCACTTCTACCCTTCTTTCTTTTTGCTGTTACAATAAAATGGGTTTTCATTTTTGACATTGTATTATGCCCAGAAAGAAAGAAAGAAAGCTATGATCATTATGCTCTTATGTTTCTTTTAGGTAAACATTGATGAATCTTGTTCAATCCCTGATATCCGATCTTGTTTAGTTTAATGTTAGTTTCAATTAGTTTGAGTTTGTGACTTTTTGAATGGTTTTGATGCTGGAATTGTTCTTCAACGAGCCTTTTTTGTGTATTTCATGTATTTTGACGATGAATGGTGATTTGGGTGTTTGTTGTAATTAACGTTTGAACTTCTTTTCCTTGTGTGTAAAGCATTGAGTTCATAGTTTTAGTCTTCTAGACTGTATGAAGCAATTTTTAGTATACTTGGCGAAGCAATAGGTTCTAATGCTTCTATGGATATGTAGGTTTGGTCCATCTAAGAGAATTCAATCTTGTAGCTATGCTCAATCAGCAAAGAACAGTTGCAAAAAGCCAACTGGTCATCCTGTTGTGAATGTTGAAACACGGGCTCCTCGCTCACGGGGTGCTTATGTTATTGTATGCTCATGAAATTGCTTGTTGATTTGCACTTTTCCATTGTTATATTGTTTATCAACATTTTTGTTGAGTATAGGAAGTAGGAATTAGTGGTCTAATAGTTATTTTTATCCTTCTTTTGTGCAGCCTTCTATGTTACTAGGCTTTACTGGATTGGTAACTTTTCTGCATTATAATGATGAGAGAAGAGCAATTGATAGAGGTACCTTTTTTCTTCTATTGCTTTTGAGTACATGCGTAGATGTTGCATGTTGGAATCTTGGTAGTTATTCACCAGGAGTTTGAAACTAGGTTGTTCAGATATGTAAGGTCTCTACATTTTCTGTTCTTTCTTGTATAGAAGTTACATAATTTGCTTGTTGTTGATATTTCTCTGAAGTAAAAACTATTAAGTTAGATGAGACCAAGCAGTTATTTGCTTGAGCTAATGCCCGGCTGATCACGAGTTTCATTGCTATGGTTCATATTTAACTACCTACAAGTAGCTTATTTGATTAACTTCCTCTGCGTTTGTGCTTTAGATAAATGTGCTGGAAGTTGAGAAGCGTCTACGTACCAGTTTTGTTCCAACTTATTTATTTATGTTATTATGCTTCTTTGATTATGTTTGTGCCATAATGTCCCAATTATTGTCCTTTTGCTGTTTGTATGGTATCATAATAGCATCATATTCTAGTTTTCTGAGAAATGCCGAATAGAAGGTTTTCAAACAGATTTGTTGCTTTATGATACTTTCTTAAATTGTTAGGAGGTTGGGAAGGTTAACTACAGATAGGCTAAGTTGAACCAAAATGCAGTCATTGATAGTTCAGTTGACACTTTCAGATGTTTCTTTTGCGTTATCATATTTGTCTCATGAGTGACTTTGACGTGTAGCAAATAGAAGGATTTTATGATAATGAAATTCTCCAGTGTAGATCTTCCATTTTATTATTCTCAAGGTGATTCCATGATACATCACTACTATTGGAAGCCAGGAATTAGAAGTTGTCTCTATGTATTATTTTATCTGTGGCCATTTATGTTAGTGAATAGAATCAACAAGTGACACACTGTGCTTGAATTTGTGCATAGATAATCTATTGTTTGATTCTTATTAGGTTGTAGAAAAACATACATGTGTTTCCCTCTTCTTCGGTTGGCATACAATAAAATATCTAAAATTTGGAAATGTGCCTGGATAAATATAGAAATATGCCCATAAAGCTTGGGGCTATAGTTTTTACTTTTTACCCCTATCTAAAACAAAATTGTGTTACTGTAACTCCTGCTTCTTTTGTAAAGGCTATAGTTCTTGTTGGCACAATTAAGGTGCCATGCAAGCAGCAAGATGTAATTAATGCCTAAAAGAATATTTATGGGCATTAAAAGCTACATGTTAAGATAATGAGTCTGCTTGTTAAAAGCTATATCTGATTTGGATGTTTCCGGCTTTTTCGGAGAAGCTGGTGAAGAAGAGAGGACATAAGATTGTATATGCTGGACGGAAGTTTATACTGCTTATTAAGTTTAAGTGATTTGTCTTGCATGATCCAAAATACTCTTTTGGTTGCATCAATTTGAAGTTAAAGATCCATGAAAATTTTATATGCATCTTTTTGGTGTTTTGTCCAATTGCCAAGTGAAGAAAGGACTGTATAAACATGACTAGTCCTATCTTTAACACACTTCTTGTTTTTGTTCAGCATCAACGGAATACAATACAGGTAGTTGTGAATGTGATACTGCGGCAGCTCCAATTATCGGTGGTCCATTCACTTTGGTAAATACAGAAAACCGGATCGTTAATGAACAGGACTTTCTTGGAAATTGGGTTCTCCTGTACTTTGGCTATACGTCATCCCCTGATATTGGACCTGATCAAGTCCAAATGATGGCGAAAGCTATAGATACATTAGGTATAACCCCTTAACAAAGATTAGTGTTATATATAGTTATTAGTCATGTAATATTCTTGAAATTTTGTGTTTTATTTGTATCAAGAGTCAAAAGAAAATCTGAAGGTTTTACCTGTATTCGTGACAATTGATCCTCAGCGTGATGCTCCTGCACAACTCTGCGCTTACCTCAAAGGTTCGTATGCCTTGTAACTGAATATGTGACAATAATAAGCTACTCTTGTGTACATTTACATGTGTTAGGCTAATATATTCTCCACTTTTGCATTCAAGGTGCAGAGTTTGATCCAAGAATAGTGGGATTGACGGGACCTGTTAGTGCTGCAAGGCAAATGACACAAGAATATCGTGTTTACTTCAAGAAGGTTGAAGAAGAAGGTGATGATTATCTTGTTGAGTCTTCTCACAACATGTATGTTCCAAACATTGACACGAAAACATCCCTTTCCTCAATCTTCTTTATTGGTGTAATTGTTGAGAATTTGATACAGATTAGTTTTAATTGCTCAGGTATTTGGTAGACCCAAAAATGAAGGTTGTGAGATGCTTTGGAGTAGAGTACAATTCGGAGCAACTGTCGAAGGAAATATCGAAGGAAATGAAGAAACATCAAGTTAAAGCCGAGTAGCAAGGCCATGCTGCTTGCTTTGGTGCCAGTTAATGTTTAATCTCACCTTGTTCCGGGGTAGAAGAAACAAACAAATAGAAACAAACTTTTTCTCCATTTTCTTTTATTTTTTGTTTTGGGGGGTTCCATTTTGCACTTATATAGCTCGATTTCTCATAGGGCAGTTCAATTGCCGAAATGAATAGGATGTAGTTGTTGAACATGACAGAGGGAGGAATTGAATCTGGAAATCATAACAAGATTTGAGGATATGTTAAATTTGAAACGAATATTGGATTGACTAACAAGATGCCATGCAAAGCGATTGTATGAGTTGAAGAACTTGGGATTATATCAAGTGTCGATTCAAATTTAAAATTTTCCCATCACATAACGAAAATACACGTTAATACATAGTTAAAAAGATGAGTATGAATCTGATGACATGTTAATAAAAGTAAATTTGAAAGAAATTGATTTTAAAATTTTGTATCACAACATATCGGTATTTTCATTGAATATCAAACATTTATCCTAATTAAGACTAACCCTCAGTAAATTTTTTAGAGAAAATTATACCGATTGTCACTCAACTAATTTTTTTGTCAAAACTATCCCTCTATATCTTCCTTCAACCTGGTGGAAACAACAAGGGTTTGCACTCGAACTAACATCCTACAACATGAAAGGGCAACATGCAAACCAACTGTGTTAAACCAAAACTTTAATTTATTTCCACTAAAAGATATAGCCCTATTTGGCAATTAGTATATAGCATATAGCTGATTGTATTAGCTGATTGTATAAAAATATTTAATAAAATTAACTGATAGCTGTTTGATTATTTGAACAAGCAAAATGATACATAAGTACATGATTATATTCATACTTGTTTGAATAATTTATTATTTATTAACATTTTGTATATATTAATATTAATTAAACTATAAAAATTAATTTTTTAATATCATTATTGAGCATATATGAAGGATGCACATATTAATTTGTTATTTGTGAAATTATATTTTTAATATAATTTTATTACTTATTAAATTTAGATATATATATATATATTAATTTTTTATTTATAAAATTATATTTTGAATATAATTTTATTAATTATTAAATTTAGATGTATATATTAATTTCTTATTTATGAAAATATATTTTGAATATAATTTTATTAATTATTAATTATAATATATATTTATTAATTTCTTATTTATGAAATTATTTTTTATTTTATTAGTTATTAAAATTTATTTTATTTAGAGATTATTTTAATAATAATCAAGGACAAAATAGTCTTTACAAATCTTTTATCCAAACTTAGGAGCTTTTTCAAAACGAAAGTTTCATCTCAATCCGCTCTTACAATCCTCTATTTACCAAACATCCTAATCAGCGGATTTGACTGGTCAAACCTCTAAAAATACTTGAAACCTCTAATTTTAGCTCCAAAAGCTGTTTACCAAACATGTTCATATTTTTTTTAATCAGCAACGTATGATTTATTAAAAAAAACCATATATCAGTTATCGTGTGTCTCATTCAAAACCTCTCTAACTTAAAATAAAAAAAAGAACAAGCACGACAATTCGAACAAAGACAAAGAAACAAAAGCGAAAACCCCCGAAGACGAACACCACCCAATCCATAACACAAAACAAACTCAAGCAACCAGCACTAGCCACAACGACCACATGCACGACACCACCAAACCAAAAAAACTCAACAAAATCAAAAGCTCAATACCCCTGCAACTAGCCATCCCCATACCCCGACACAGTCCGTAAGCACCAGCAGCCGCATACCATCGCAACACACAAATTGCGCAAACTCTCCTGCACCCATCAACTCAAGCACAAGCAACATACTCAAATCCCCAGCCCCTCAACCAGAGCCAGTCCCACATCTCGACGTAGCCCGCTATCAACCATCCTGAAACAAACAAGCACGATCCACTCTCTCCTTCGCAAACGCATCCGCAATGCCATTCGCCTCACGATAAACATGTGCAAAACACACACAGGACAATTCCTCACAATGCGCATCAATCAACACTAAAATATCTCATAGTTTCTATGGGCGACGTTTCTAATGCGTAATCCAACTCAATGCCACAACTGAATCTGATTCAACGACCAAATTCACTCCATTCCGCCAACGAGACTCAACAAACAATGAAAGTGCACACTCTACAGCGTGTAATTCAGCCTCATTTGACTCCATAAGCCCCATCAGCCCTAAAAACACTGCCAAAGTAACACCATCGTCATTCCTCAAAACACCACCAACACCGGCTAAACCAAGCTTTCCCCTCGCAGCCCCATCCGTATTTACCTTAAGTACACCTTGAGGCGGCCGTACCCAAGACACATTACACTTAACACAAACTGGACCGACCAAAAAGATAAACCACTACGAACATTCCCACCATTGCGACTCATAACAACACACATCCTCCGATAACACTTTAACCCAATAAAACGAACGAAGTTTGATGAGAAAAAAATACCTCCTCCAATGTCAACCTCTTGCCATTGAACACCGCTTCATTCTGTGCCAACCAAATTGACCAAAGAGCCGATGCAACAAATGCAACCCACTAATGTCGCAACTGTCTCGAGAAGGAACAATGGAAGCCAGGCACAAGAAAGTCGACCAACAATAACGGTAAAGGAATACAAACATCCCACCACTTCAATAACCAAACCCACACAACTTGAATTACCGGGCAAGAACATAACAAATGATTCACCTTATCCGTATGCTCAACGCACCATACACAACGACTTTTCTCATCTGAAAAATGAATTCCCCTTGCTTGAAGAAAGCTCACCGTAGGCAAACTGTCAAGCCAAAGAAACCATAAGAAAGCTTGCACCTTTGGTGGCACCATCACCTCCCACACAAAACATGCCCCGACATTACCATCCCCTGACCTATCCGCCAAAATGAGATGCGTTAGTCTCTTAACCGAAAATTGACCCTTACTATCAGGCATCCAAATTAACACATCCGCAACATCTCGCAGCATCACCGGAAAAACCAACTCAATCAACTCCCTCAAGCTCTGACCCTCAAAGACACGCAGCTCCCGACGAAAGAACGAGCCCAACAAACCGTGATCAAACGATCCCGCCACCGCATAATCTCGCACCAAGGCCAGTTTGTTTACAACTAAGGAAAATAACCGCGGATATACATCCTTCAAGGGTTCTTCAATACACCATAGATCCCGCCAAATCATCACCTTCGTACCATCACCCACTTTCCATAAAAAATTAGATGATTTCGAAGCTGAGCCAACCTCAACGCTCGATGCCGATTGCACAATCTATTTCCAAACCACATACATTGAATTCAACCGCGAATAACCGATACTCCACCGAGAAATAGCTTTCCCATATTTAGCTACTATCAAATCACGCCAAAGCGACTTTGGATTTTGAGCATAGCGCCGCGTAGGGCAGTCTCGGATATTTTCGGGACCCTAAGCGAAAACTCAAAAATAGGTTCCTATATAACGAAAATACATCATCTATTTGAACTATTAATTTAAATTTTTATTAATTAATCACAGAATCGAGATTAAATTCTTTTAACGCTGTTATTTTAATTGTTAGATAATTAAAAACCTTAGGTAAAAACTAAAAAAAATAATTAAAAAGGTAACTGTAAAAGCAACAACATGATTTTTGAGCCAAATAATTTCAAAAATTAAAAGAGGCTGATATAGTTCTTTGGAGAATCAGAAAGAGTAAAGTGCTGGTTCGCAGCAAGTGTATCAGCCAACGATAACTTAATTTGAAAAGAAAATTTTTTCCCTTTTCTTTAATAATTCTAGTGTGGATATATTATTTTTAAGGCCATTACTTTTAATATTTTTTGAATGTTCAATTAACAGAGATTAAAAAGAAATTGATTGTCTTGGGATTTAAAATGTTTAAGGTCAACCTTAAATTAAATTACTGTTTATTTAATTCTTGAATTAATTCTTTCTCATTTTCAATATAATACCGTTTGTTTAAAGAAATTGTTTTTTCTAAAATAAATGCTTATTCTTCTTTTGGTTTGTTTTCAATATAATGCCTTTTAAAAAAATTCAATTGTTTACGACCAATGGGAAAGCATTAGAATTATTGAATGTTGGCATCAACAAATGACAAAGTGGGCCTACTTTGTGTAAAAATTGTGTTTCCAAGCAATGGTAGAAGCATTGAATCTCTTTACAAGCCTTCGTCGACTTCTACTCATTTTATGAGCCCCATGAGAGTGGGGGGTCCTGAACAGGTGCTTAGGGGTGCTCCTGTTTTTAGCTGAGCCTGACGTCACGCCCATTTAGAAAGTATCGTTAAATTTTTAACCCGCAAATTAATGATACCAACACCCCTAGGTGTCGTGGACGACAAATCTTACTCTAGCATACTCGACTCATCTTTCTATGTAGAGCCACGCCCTCATAAAAAAGTCCAACAAATTTGATTAATCTTCGCAATCACTCCTTTCGAAACAACAAACAATCTCATAAAGTATACTGGCAGCGAAGACAAAACTGAATTAACTAACGTCACTTTTGCTGCAAATGACATCGAAGTTCGCTTCCAACCTACCAACTTCGAACGAAATTTTGCAATGACCGAATCCCACATTTCCTTTCGCCGTGGAATTGCCCCAAGTGGTAAACCAAGATACATCATAGGCAATGTACCTTGTTGACAACCCAAAGTCTCTGTTACCTCCGAGAAACACAACTCTGTCACCCCAAATGCAAATAAGACAGATTTAGTGAAATTTATTTCAAGTCCCGAGCAAACTTGGAACACTGCCAATAAATTTCTCACAACTCCTACGCACTTCAAAGAAGCTTCAAAAATAAAATTGTGTCGTCTGCAAACTGTAAGTGCGAAATACTAAATGCAGGAGCAACAAAAATACCTTGCAAAAGCCCTTCCCAAATAGTGGTGCAACGCTTCCACAATAATAACAAACAGAAATGACGACAATGGATCCCCTTGCCGAAGATCCCGACTCATTCCAAACTCTTTAGTGGGATTTTCGTTCAAAAGCACCAACATCCTGTTAGAAGCATTGGTAAGCACTCGATATAATTTATAACTCACACAATTTATTAGTACGAACAGAATATACAAATACAAATATTTTCAGCACTTCACTAGCTACGGCTAGTTTATTAATACGAACCGAATATACAAATACAAATATTCTCGACTCACACTCTATTTTTTCTTCCTCTTGATTCACGTACATACAACTAGACATTACCTATATTTATAATATTACAAACCCCGCCTAAAGAGTTTTCTAGTTGCTGCCAAAATGCTTGCCGCCATTAGACTTGCTTAGTTGCTAAGGTCTTCATGAAGATTCTAAATGTTTCCACATTTACTTGCTTTGACTTCAAATGTGCTACCAAGCTCATTTAGCTACTACCATGTTGTAAAAGCTATGTTGATTTTGATATAACAAATATTTTTAAGGACTTAATTGTAAAGCAAATAAATTTTTAAAGTGTCGCAACAAATATTTTAAAGCATATTTGATTCTAAGTCAAAAACTTAAAGCCCTAAATTTTTCTAAGTGTTTTAAAGGCCAAACTATCGAAATACGCCCAGGCGTATCGATACGCCTCTGAGCGTATCGATACAATTTTTAGAACATTGGCCACTGTAAGCATCTGTTTCGATACAGTTCCATCCGTTTCGGTATGGCCTTCATACTGGGTTTAAGATTTAAGCACAGCGTACCGATACGCCACTAAGCGTTTTGATACGCTTCAAAGATTTTTTCAAATATCAGCATTTAATGACTTAGCCGTTGGAGTCAGTTATTGGGAAAGACCATTTTTAAAATGTCGTTGGACCCGTTTCGATACACTTTCAAGGTGTACCGATACAAGTTCAGACAGTAGCCCAAGTGAGCAAAATTGCATCAATATGGCCTTGCCCGTATTGATACGCCCCTGCATAAATTGTACACGATGCTCTTTCTATTTGAGACATGTATCGATACGGCTGTTTGAGTACCGATACAGGTAGTTGAAGAAGTGCATTTATGGTGGGGAAAAGAGGAGCCAACGGCTATATTGATGACTTCAACCACCCAAACGGCTAGAAATCAATGAGAAGGTATAAAAGCAAGTCTCAAAAGCCTCAACAACAAAAATTGAACTTATTTGCAACATCCAATCACATATCCAAACCTTTTTGAGCTAAAGAGTCAAATACTTGTAACCCCAATTGAGTGTATTTTCATTGTTTTATCTTTTGTCAATTTGGGAGTGTGATATATTGTAATTGGGCAAAAATCCACCTATTTGAGAGGTTATTTATTGTTTGCCTATTTCTCTTCGTAAAGAGTGAAGTGGATCAATCTTTGGGTAGAAAGATTGATCGTTTGTAACGGTTTCCTCCTAAACCGAGAAAAAGGGAAGAATTCTAGTTAGCGAATTGTTGAAATCCTCAGTAGGGTGCTGGGGTAGTGGATGTAGAGCTTGTTCGAAGCTTGAACTACTCTAAAATCCTTGTGTCTCCAATTTCCAATTTTCTTTTTGCACCCTTCATTTTTTAAACTACCAATTCGCCCCCTCTTGGTAATTTGCCATCAATTGATCAACTCAACACATGTTTTGTGAGATTCTAAAATGTTGCCACGTCAACTTGATTTGCTGCCACCATTCTTGCTTAATTTCTAAGAACTTTTGATTACCTTGGACATAAGAATTCAAATCAAGTTTGAATTCTAACACTCCCCCTCAAACTTGATTTCTCATGCCAAGCTTTTCTTTAAGTCGTTGGAATATGTTTGTTTTCAACGGCTTCATAAAAATGTCTGTCAATTGATCTTCAGTTCTGCAATAGACTATTTCCATATTTTTTTTCACTTGCTCTCGTATGAAGTGATACTTTGTATCGATATGCTTACTTCGGCTATGTGAGACGAGATTCTTTGCAAGAGATATAGTGGTCTTGTTGTTAACATATATTGTAGTTGGTCCTTCTTGTACAAAATTTAGCTCGTCCAAAATATTTTTTTAACCAAATTGCTTGACAAGTGCACGCTGCAGTGGCTATGTATTATGCTTCACATGTTGAGAGAGCTATTGTTTTTTGTTTTTTTGATGACCATAAAAATACTGCGGAGCCGATATAAAATAGGTATCTAGAAGTACTCTTTCTATCATCTATGTCTCCTCCGTAATCACTATCGGAGTAACCAATTAACTTTGAATTTTGAGAATGCGTGTCGAACAAACCATGATCCAATGTACCTTTCACATATCTCAAAATTCTCTTTGCTGCAATCCAATGATCTTGTTTTAGCTTCTCCATAAATCTGCTTTTTGAATCAACACTTAATTTCATGCCCGTTTCAGCTGGAATGGTTACTGGATTGCAATCTTTCATTTTGAATTTGTATAAGATTTCCTCTTCGTATTTCTTTTGGGATAAGAAAATTCCATCTTCCATTTGCTTCACTTTTATTCCAAGAAAATATGATATCTCACTGATATCTGTCATTTTAAATTCTTTAGTCATAGTTTTCTTGAAATTGTGAAACATACATGGGTTGTTTCTGGTGAAGATCATGTCATCCACATATAAGCACACGATCATAATATCAACATCTTTATTTCTCTTTGTATATACGATATGTTCGTACGGACTCTTCATGAACCCATTCTTTTGAAAATATTTATCTATTCTTGTGTTCCATGCTCTTGGTGCTTGCTTCAATCCATATAAGGCTTTCTTCAAGCGGTATACCTTATCCTCATGTCCTTGTTTAATGTATTTGGGTGGTTGCTCGATATAAACTTCATCTTCTAGGTAGCCATTTATAAATGTCGACTTCACATCCATTTGATAAATCTTCTACTTGTTTTGTGCTGCAACTGTTGTGAGAAGTCTGATAGTGTCGATCCTTGCTACTGGAACGAATACTTCATCATAGTCTATTCCTTGTCTTTGCTTGTAGCCTTTGGCAACTAGTCTTGCTTTGTATTTCTCTGCATGTCCTTCTTTATTGGTCTTCATCTTGTACACCCACTTGACTCTAATTGGATTATGTTCTTCTGGTAGGTTTGTGAGCTCCCACGTATCATTTCTTTCTATCGATGCAATTTCTTCATCCATAACATTCTTCCACTTGACGTCTTCGATTGCTTCTTCATATGTTATTGGATCACTGCTTGTAAGTAAACAAAAAGGCGAAATATTTTGAGTTTCGTAATCCTTATATCTTTTTGGCATTCTTCTTTCCCTCGTAGATCTTCGAACTTCGGTTGGTTGTACTTCAGGATTTTCTGTTACGGTATTATTGCTTGATGAAGATGGTTTATTCAAATTTTGTTAAGGATCTTGATCATCACCTTGTTCATCTTAGTTGATGAATTCATCATCGTCTTTATCTTCGTTAAAAAATAGTCCTTCAACTTTCTTTTCTTATGTGCTCCATCTCTAGTGTCCTGCTTCATCGAACTCAACATCTCTTAAGATTATTAACTTCTTGGTTAAAGGATTATAGAGTCTGTAAGCCTTACTTCGTTCATCATAGCCGATGAAGATGCACTATTCGCCTTTGTCATCGAGCTTCTTTCTTATCTGCTCAGGTACGTGGGCATATACGATGCATCCAAAAATTTTGAGGTGGCCAATTTCTGATTTTTTACCGCTCCATGCTTCATTTGGCGTCATGTTCCACACACTCTTTGTTGGACAATGATTTAACAGGTAAACTGCACATCGAACTGCTTCGGCCCAGAAATTTCTTGGTAGATGCTTACCTTTTACCATGATCATTTCCATGTCGAGAATAGTGCGATTCTTTCTTTCTGCAACTCCATTTTGTTGAGGCTTGTATCTAACTGTCAACTGATGAATGATACCATGCTCCTTGCAAAAATCTTCAAATAACTTTATTGTATACCCGCCTTCTCTATCAGATATGAGTATCTTTAAGTATTGGCCGCTTTGTTTTTCTATCATTGCTTTGAATTCTTTGAATTTATCTAATGCTTCTGACTTTTGTTTTAAAACATATACCCAACACTTTCTACTATAATCATCAATAAAGGTTAGGTAATACCTTTTTCCTCCAAGTGACCGTATGTCGAACGGACCGGCTATGCCAGTGTGGATTATCTCCAATGGTCTTCTTGCTCTCCAAGATTTGCCAACTTTGAAGATTTGTCCGTGTCGTTTTCCTTTGATGCAGGCCTCACACAGTTGATTTGGAAGTTTGATTTCTGGCAATCTATTCACCATCTTTGCTTTTGACAATAACTTCAAGCCAAAAAATTCAAGATGCCCATACCTCAAGTGCCACAGCCACAAATTGTCCTTTATTGCAGTCTTCATGCACTTTACTTCTCTTGACTCAATGTCAATAGTGAAGAGAAGATTCCGTGTCATGTTGACTTATATAACCAATTCTCCATTTTTATTCTTGATTGAAAGTGAGCAATTCTTCATCTGCACTTAATATCCTTTTTCTAAGAGCTGGCCAAGACTGATGATGTTGCTTTTCATAGCTGGTACATAATAAACATCTGATATATATTTTTTTTTCTCCATTTTTCTGTGTAATCATAACTTTGCCTTTGACCTCTGTGTGCGAGTCGTTGCCAAAGGTAGCATCCACGGATTGTTTCGTCAAGCTCCACTAACAATTCTTTTCTACCAGACATGTGATTGCTGGCACAATTATCTAGATACCAAATATTTTTCTTAGATTCTTCATTTCCTTTAGTGGGGAATACATAAGATTTATCATTTTTCTTTTTTTCAGCTCTTGTTGCATAGCTTCTTTCTTCTTGATTTGGAGCTGATCTACACCTGTAACTGTAATGACCATATTTGTTGCAATTGTAGCATTGTACCTGAAATTTATCTCTTTGTTGATATCTGCCTCTATGTCCTTGTCCATGGTCGTATCTTCCACGATATCCACCATAGTTTCCTCTGCCTCGTGTGTATCTGCTGCTCATTTTGCCTTCGTTGACATGAATTTGAACTCGAACTCAAACCTGGCTCCAGTACCACTTGTTGGAAGTGTTGGTAGACACTCGATATAATTTATAACTCACACAATTTATTAATACGAACCGAATATACAAATATAAATATTTTCAACACTTCACTAACTGCGGCTAGTTTACAAACACAATTCAAAGCTTTGCTAAGCTTTCTTTACTTTTAATTTTCTTTGCTTCTCTCGACTCACATTCTATTTTTTCTTCTTCTTGATTCACGTACATACAACTAGACATTACCTATATTTATAGTATTACAAACCGCCTAAAGAGTTTTCTATTTGTTGCCAAAATGCTTGCCACCATTAGGCTTGCTTAGTTGCTAAAGTCTTCACGAAGATTCTAAATGTTTCCACATTTACTTGCTTTGACTTCAAATGTGCTACCAAGCTCATTTAGTTACTGCCATGTTTTGTGAGATTCTAAAATGTTGCCACGTCAACTTGATTTGCTGCCACCATTCTTGCTTAATTTTTAAGAACTTTTGATTACCTTGGACATAAGAATTCAAATTAAGTTTGAATTCTAACACAACCTAGCCGAGCTATAACATGCTCGCATTCAACCATACCATCGATGTCCGAAACCCATCTGTAGCATCCACTCTCGAAAAAATCCCAACTCATACAATCATATGCCTTCTCAAAATCGAACTTTAGCACAAAACTCCTGCCTTTGATTTACGCAACAAATGAATCACCTCATTTTTCAAAAACACCCCATTGACAATTTGACGGCCTTGGAAAAAAGCTGATTGGGTATCACTAATCACCTGATCAAGAGCCCCCTAAAGACGGCCAACTAATGTTTTCGCAAGAATTTTGTAAACCAAATTAATTAAACTAATCGGTCGACAATCCCCTAAAAGCTTAGGCTCAACTTTTTTTGGTATGAGCACCAAGAACGCTAAATTAGACCCTTTTGGCAAACGTCCCAACTCATGAAATTTCTGAATAAAACCCATCACATCCTCCTGCACAAAGTCCAAACTCTTTCGAAAAAACTCAAAATTAAATCCGTCTGGATCCGACGCCTTGGACCCATCGCAATTCCACGCTGCTGCCTTAACCTCTTCCACTATAAAAGGAACCACAAGCGCATCTGCCTCCCCTGCTTGAAGCTGTGCAAAATTCACACTATTATTCCAAGTCCAAAACCGCACTTCCTTGAAAAAATGTCGACGAAACTCCCTCACAACAAAATTACGTAATCGACTTGGATCCGATTCCCATTTACTATTCACCCAAACGCCATGAATACAATTTCGCTCAACTCGTACCTTTGCTGATCGATGAAAGTACGCAATACTTTTATCTCCTTCACGTAACCACGTGGCCCGAGATTTTTGACGCCAAATCAGTTCTTTATGTCACAGAGCCCTCCATAAAGCTAGTACCCATTTTCTCCTTGTAGCCAACAACTCCTCCTCGACACCTCCCACAGCCACTGCCACATCCAACCTCTCAATACAAGATTGAATTTCCGAGATGGATTTCTCAACATTACCAAAAGCCGAACTATATATTCTATTCCCGCAAAAAGACCTTTAGAGACTTCAATTTCACCAACACATTTTCCTTAACAATACCAGCACCTGATAAGCGATTCCATGCCTCTTCAATCATCCTCACATTTCTTCGGTTATCAACCCAACAATTCAAAAATTGAAAAGGTCTCGACCCCTAATCCTGTTCATCATTTAATAAGACAATCGGGCAATGGTCAGAAATGGAGCGACTGAGAAAGTTTGTCCATCCATTCTACCAAGACCATGAAGCGATCCAAATGGCTACACCGATTACCCGATCCAAACCACGTGAATACCTTATCGGAAACAGGTACATCCAACAAACTTGTATCGTCAATGAACTTGCCAAACTCATCCAAACCTTGTGCTGATGAAAAAATCCCAATCTTTCCACCATGCTTCGGACAACGTTAAAGTCCCTTCCCACACACCAAGGACCATCAAGTTCACGCATAACACCACCAATTTCACCCCATAAAATTTCCTAATTCGCGACATTCCCAGGCGCATACACATAAATCACGCAGCAGTCAAAACCTAGATGAAACCAAAAGCCTTTCACTAGCACAAAATGCCGAGCTACCATAGCAAATAATCAAAATACCACCACTAGGACCGACTAAAGGCGAAAATTCAAAAGCAAAATTGTCCGATGTCTACAAACAACCCACAAACTCCTGCGAAACCATTTCCATTTTACTTTCCTGTAACAACACCATATCACACCTCTGTTTCCTAAACAAGTCTCGTACCCCACTTCATTTCGACGAACCCCCAAACGTTCCAAGACATAATCTTCATTGTTTACGACGCCTTCCGGCAATCCACGATAACCCTTGAAATATCTTTTATTACGTCTTCCTCATGACCAATAGTGGAAACCCCCACTAGCTTACACAACCAGGTGGTCGATTCTGCGTCTCTCAGGTTTTTTACAACGTTAATTCCTGTCTCTTTAGAATTTGAATTTACAATATCTTTAGTAATCTGATCACATCCCCCCCATATCCTTATCCAATGACTGAATCCCATCTGCTCCCAACAAACCAAGAGTTGAATGCAAGTCAAACTCTTTCTCTACAGACCTCTGCTCCCTGTCAACAGTCCGATGACTGGAGCTGTCATTGTTTGCACCAGACTCCTCCTGTTCATCAGTGTCCAGATTAATAGGCGATTCCATACCCACAATATTCGATCGCCAAATTGATGATGGAGCTTGTTCCTGCATCCGCTCCACATGTCCCTCGTCCTTCGTTGTTACAAATTTTGTTCCTTTATCTCATCTTTACTAGATAACTCATTCTTCCTCACTAGACATCCAATCTACTAAGTACTCTCTTGGTCGATCCCTTGCGCACCAATCAACTTCCCGAACCCTCAACGTAAAAGTTTTGTCCTGAACCATCAAATTCACACACTCATCAATCCTTTCTAATGAACCTATGACTAACTCAATATGTGCACAATCAAACGAGTCTGGGATTGTTGTGCTGTGATCAATGTATACAACGCTCCCCAAAGTGCCGCAATCTGAGAAAAATTCTGCCGAGACCATGCGTATACCGGCATCCCCGTTACAGTCACCAACACTCTGCGACTATGGAAAATAGAACAATCCGATTAAACCAATTCACCAAAGTATCTTTCATCTCCAAAAAAGCATCCCTGGCTTCACCCGACTCAAACATTAACAACATCATGTAACCAGATATCCGCATGAGCGAGAACTCTTTCAACCCGGCCTTTTCCAGATTGCTCGACAGCCGAGCTGTCTCATCGACTCCCGATCCACCTCCCCTAGAACTTGCCTTCTTACTAACACATCACTCCTGTTGGGCACCTTTAACTCAGTAGGAGTCTCTTGGAACTCATCAGTTCCCTTTCCCTTACCCTCGATCCCAATCACATTAGATCCTAATTTAGTCCCTCGAGACTCATCAATTTGACTCCCCCTCTTTCTCTAATAAGTAGATCTTCCTCCATGTTTCGCTTCAAACACTGATATCACAGATCCACATAACCTAAAACCATGAAACCTCTCCATTGCCTTTCTAACCGTCACTCTGGACTGCATCCTGACAAAGCCAAAACGCCTTCCATTTCGTGCGCATTTCCGTGGAATTAGCACATCCGCAACCTCTCTACAACTATCAAAAGCCAGACGCAACCCTTGCCAATGAATACCTTCGGAAAGAATACCCACATACAGCGTTACGTAGTCTTTACTCCGATCACCAACTCCCCACACGTCATGCGAGAATTTATGGTTTAAAATCTAAAATAATAATTCCTTTGAAAACATATGCATCATTGGGACTTCTTATAGAAAAATTACTTACTCTACAAATGTTATCATTGTGGATCTCATTTTTCGATTTCATGAAAAATCATTAACTAAAATTATCATCTAAAGATATATTTAGCGTATATTAATTTATTAAAGATAGGGGAGTGACTAAACACAATCCCTCTTTAATGAAAATTTAAATATTTAACCACTAAGATAAACTAATAAATTGCAATATTTTTAATTTAAATAATATTTAACTAAATTGTGATTAAAATTAAAAATCAAATTAGATTTATTTTTTGTTCACTTTGTTTGATAATAATAAAACTAATTAAATAATCATTTTATTTATTTTTATAAAATTAATATTATATTAATAATATTTATTTATGATAGAATATAAATTTGTAAATTATATTTAATAATTTAAATGATTTAAAATTTGGATCTAACAAATTAATTTTAAATAATATTTATTTATTATAGAATGAAAATTATAAATTATTTAACAATAATTATTTAGATCTTAATTCATAATTTGTATATAAATAATTATTTAAAATAATATTTATTAATTATAGCATATAAATTTAAATTATTTATAAATAATTATTTAGATCCTAATTTTAAATAATTTAAAATAATAAATAAATATAATTTAAAACTTTATATTCTATCATAAATAAATATCATTAATTTAATTTTTAAAACAATTTAATATTAATTTTATAAAAATAAATTATCATTTAATTATTTTTTATTATCGAACAAAATGAAAAAAAATTAAATCTAGTTTGATTGATTCTTAAATTTAATCATAACTTAATTAAATATAACTTAATAACGTTTTAGTTTAACTTGGTGGTCAAATATTTAAATTTTTATCAATGAGATCTTGTGTTCGAGTTACTCCCCTAGCTTTAATACTTTTTTTTCTGTTGTTGGTAACTTAATATACGTCAAATATATTTTAGTGAAAATAAATTAAAATTTTGGTCTAGCATAGTTGGTTTGTTTGTTGCCTTTTTATGCTATGGAGCGTAGGTTCGAGTCCCATCCTTTTGCAAATGTTTTGGTTTTTATTTTTCTTAAACGATTAAAAATATATTTTAAAAAAATCCATATCAGCGAGTTTGTTAGATCCTTAACGAAAAGGGACCAAAACAGAAAAGGTATCTAACAGGAGAAACGATTATGACGAAAAATTTAATTGGGTAACCAAAATAGAGAAAGGGTGATAGTTGAGTGATCAGCCGTGTAGTTTTCCCTTAATTTTATTTATATCAATTACCTCATCAGGTGCTTGATCTACATTTCAGAACGCTGATGATCAGCTCTGGCCTCGGCTGGACACTATTTCCTAATGACAACCTTAGTTACAGTACCACCATACATGGTGAGGACCTGAACCAGCCGATTTGAAGTTCATGGCACATATCGGTGCAGTCAAGAAACGTCCTCCTCTTTTACCTAGGGCCGTCAACGAACTGAACGAATACAAACGAGGGTATGTTCATATTTATTCGTTTAATTTTAACCAAGCAAATGAACGAACACTAACTACTAAACGAACATAATTTTTTGTTTGTGTTCGTTCGTTAAATAATAAAAGAAACCAAACGAACATTGAATATTGTTTAATTTTTCTTTAGAAGTTTGAAGTCTTGTAATTGAGTATTGTTTAATTTTTTTATTTCATAATTTTAATATATATTTTTAAATATAATACTTTTTTTTTATGAAAAATAATAAATATTAGGAAAATTCTACAACGTGCGACGAACAGCACTGAACACCACTAAAGTTGAAGACCGTTGAACACCGTTGAACACTATTAAATTAATTAATAAAAATTAAAAATTGTAAGGACTCAACATACAATTAATAATTATTTTTAAAAAATCAATTAAATTATTTTTCATATATATCAAATTTTTGAATTTTTTTAATAAGCGTAAACTAAATATTTAGTAACTCGCCTATTTCCGTATTTCTATTTTGATACCCAAACTTCCAATTGCTTCAATGTTACCATTAAACTTTTGGCTTTGTTTCAATGTTATCACTTACCCGTTAACCGACGTTACCAACAGTTAAAATATTATGTATAATAATACATTTAGTCCTCCATATTTGTACATTTAATAATTTAGTCTTAATTTGAAAAAAATAATAAATTCAACCCTCATTATTTAAACATTAATTCAATTTGGCCCTATTTTTTAAATAAAAACAATTTAACCCTAAACTATAAACCTTAAACCTAGACTCTAAATTCTTAAACTATAAATCCTAAACTCAAAACCTTAAACCATAAAAATGTACCTATCGATTTTTACTAAAATTGTGGGCTTCGTTATTATTGAATTAAGATACCTATAAATTGTTAGAACTATTGCGAGGTGTGTCCTCCAAGGGCATTGCAGATTCTTTCACCATATAATCTATATTTAAAATTTAGTGTTTTGATGTTTCTTTATTTCAACATTTTATGTTTAAAAGCTGTAATTTTTATCTGTGCAAATTTTTTTCTTGGGGGCTTAATGATTGAGATCTCATTGAAATAGAGTAGTTACTTCTGAAATTCGTTTTGGACCTTTGCTACCAGTAATGACATCAACATTCAACAACATCTTCTTTTACATTGGCTTTTGTCACAGCTCTTTCTGCAAATGACATATCATAGTTATGACATTTGAGGGCTTCTCTTGATTCTTCTTAATTTGTCTTTATCATGCTATGCTGTTATGAATTCTCTTTCAGTGGCTTATGATTTCCAACTATGTTACTCTAATTTGTGTGCGAGTTCTGAACACATGTACAACTCGATTTTTCCCCCTAAGATTCTCATATATTTAGAGGGTCCCTGCAGGATCACATCCCATATTCATATTCGGATATGTGTCGAGCATGTCTTTCAAAAAAAGACATGTGTCAAGCAGGGAATAGTTAGTTGTCTGCAAGCAAGGCTTGTCGATGTACGGATTTTCTTTGTGAGTGTTTTTCCCCAATCCTTAATGCCCCATGTTTCACTTCTGCTGCTATTCGTTTTCATAAATTCCAATCGTAGTGCATTGTCTAATGCAATGCATGCTTAGTAAATTTCACCTGTGGTCGATGATTCAAAATCGGATTGCAGAATTTGAGATTCATAAGGGTATTTGGTTTAGGGTATAGGTTTAAAAGTTTAAGTGTTTAAGGTTTAATAGTTTAGGGTTTTAGGTTGAGGGTTAAATTATTTTTTTTATAAAAATAGGGTCAAATTGAAATAATATTTAAATAATGAGGGTTCAATAGAAATACGGAAATAGGCGAGGTACTAAATATGTAGTTTACTCTTATTAAAAAATTCAAAAATTTAATATATATGGAAAATAATTTAATTGAATTTTTTAACTAATTATTAATTGTATGTTGCGTCCTTGAAATTTTTAATCTTTATTAATTAATTTAATGATGTTTAGCGGTATTCAGCGTTAGTGATGTTCAACGGTGTTCATCACACGTGGTAGACTCATCCTAAATATTAATGGATGTATGTGAATAAATTTAAACGAACATAAACGAACTGATTATCAGACGTTAACGAACATAAATGAACGAAGAAGCCCTTTGTTTGTGTTTGTTTATTTAATTAAATGAACAAAAAATCTTGTTCATGTTTATTCGTTTAATAAATAAACTTCTCGCCGAACGATTCATTGAACGGTTGGTGCCCTACTTCCACCAGAGAAATTATCCAACTTTCCACGTTTGAAATAGTTACACCGCCTGCCCCCATCAACCCTCCTCATGCTTCCAGGTTGCTAATGTAATGTTGACGTAATCTCCGATGGCGTCGTAGAGTCTTAGGCTGATGGTGGAGTCGGTTAACGCAATTTACATCAACCTGCATGCTTTAAAAAAGTGAGGTTAGACATGGAGATGCGTGGCAACGAGGGTTGCTTACGGAAAGAGCAGTGGAGGAGAGAAAGAGAAGGAAGAAAGGCAATATCAGCTGCTTTTTGGTCACCTTGGGTTTAAACTTCAAACTTTTGGAAGCATTTATTGTGTATAAATATGCGATATATATTTTGTTGTAATTTAAGAACAGTGAAAGAAATCTACTAATTACGACATGTATTTTCAATTAGTTAATGTTATTTTGTACACGTGATTATATAAATTAATAAAATTAATATAAATCATGTTGTAAAACTATGAGCTAACAGTAAGAACAAGAGAAAAACTATAACACATCCTACATTATCTTCATACATGATAGTTAACATTTTATCTTGAAAGCAAGTTACATGTTTTCTAAATATGTTGGGTCAACCATCTTGGCTAAACACATTCTTTGCTTGTCATGTGCATAACAACTATTTTTACATGATTTGAAAAGACATGAACTAATGTTTAAAAATTCAAAGGTAGTGAGTGATTTTGTGGTGCTTAGACAGTACTCTGGACCAACTAAGATACGATGCTTCTAGACCAATTAAGATATGGTACTTCTAGACCAATTAAAATATGATGTTTTCGGACCAATTAAAATACAATGCTTTCGGACCAATTAATATATGATGCTTCTAGATCAATGGTTTCTTTACCTTTCTTTCGAAGTCAAAAATTATATTTATTCACAATTAAGATCATTATAATAAGTGGGGGCACCCAATAGATACACTTTATTCTTATTGAATCTCTTTAAGGTTATTTTCGTATGTGTTCATTCATATACAAGAATTCATATTTAAGTGCTCAATCTACATTTGAGACAAAATTTGATTCTAAGATTTTTTATCTCAAATATTATCGTTAAAGAATCAAATGTTTTTAAGTTTTTCATGAGTTTTCAATTTAAAGTTCTTTAAGAGTTGAATTAATATTTAAATTATAAATATATACATGTACAAATTTCTAGAAAATCTTCATATGCTTTCTAGCATTAAAAACCATTTGGGGATAAATTTCACTCTAGAAGGATCCATAAAATCATCAGACTCATATAAAATATTTTAAAACTACTAGACTAATAAAATAATTGCATCCACCACATAATAATTATAAAAATTTTCTTAATTCAAGTCGCGTTTTATATCTCATGACTACTTTTTAGTACCCTACATGTATTACGTCATTAGGTGTCTCGACTATTGGTCCAAAAATTTCATGATTTAGAAGTTAATTTAAGTGCACTTGAATAACATCTTTCTATTTTGGTCAATCATTTTTATATTTATACTTGATAGATTTATATTCAAAATTTTCATTTTTTGTTTTTTTACTGCTATAAAAACTAGGGGTGATAACGAGCAGAACGGAGTCCGAGCCTGGCCAGACTCGGCTCGGAAACAGTGTTATTGGGCTCGGCTCATTGAGCTCAAAATTTTAGGCTCGAACTCGGCTCGAAATGGACAATTTTGCTATAGTTTTTTTTTTATAAAAGACGGGGCCTCGTTAAAAGCCGCTTTCATGACCAACGTTGAAACAAAATTCAATGTCGGAAAATGGGAAAAGAGTGCCCAAAAATTAGATTAATCCAAATAACCATAAAATATTCTTACAACACAAACATATAATCAAAGAAAATACAAAATCAAACAACAACCAACTAAGGAAAATGCCCAATTCATTTTAGTGAATTTGCTTTTAGTGGATTTTTCATAATATATTTTATTGCTTTTCTTTTGCTAAATAGGTTACTTTTAGTGCATATGTAGCACATATATTATGTATATAAATATATAATTATTTTGAGCCTCTTCACGAGCTTTTCGAGTCGAGCCGACCTTGTTAAAGCCTCGAGCCGAGCCTGAGTCCGAGTCGAGCTCACTCGAGCCTAGCTTTGACCGAGCCGAGCCCGAGTAACTTGCGAGCCGGTCAGGCTCATTATCACCCCTAATAAAAACCTTATATGTAAAATTGTTGTCGACCACTTTTATTTATTTAGGTTCCATTCTATTATCGGAGTGACATAATTATCAAGATCTTTAATTATTTTCATTTTCATTTTCAGGTACATGAAAGGTTGAAACTATTCTAGAGTTTTATGACTACTGATGTTTTTGGTCTCTTCATGAGCACTTATCTCCGATATATGATCATATTGAATATTATACTAATTTCTTTTTATCACTATAATGTTATTATTCGTAAGATACTTATTTTTGTGATTTGTTCTGTAAAGCCATTCTATTTTTTATCGATTTTTTGTATAACTATTTTATTGGGAACTCCTTATTTATAAATTGGTACGAAATTCATATGTTTTTATCAATTATCAGTTTTAATTATTTTGATTATGTTTGATCTTGAGCTTCAAATTTTTAACTAAATCTTGTAGGGTTGTTCTAGTGACTTGAAAGTGGCACTTCCAATGTATTGGATTTTTTTGGGTGTTACTATTTTAGGCTTGGACTATTTTGAATTTAAGTTGATTTAGGTTTGAACCGTTAAAGTTTTAGATTATTTTGAGTTTAAACATTTAGTTTAAGGGTTAAGTTTATAGTGTTGAGTCGTTGCTATTGAAATAGCTCCGATGATCAAGGGAATACACACTGAATCTTGGTAATCATGGCAGAAGAAAAAAGGGAGAAGAAGCACAAAAAGAGAGAAGACAGTTATTAGAAACGAAAAGAAAAATTGAGAAAAAAGAAGAGAGAAATTACAAATGTAGGCCAAAAGAAATCGTTTGGGCCAGTTCCCTTCACGGGATTATATAGCCCTTGTGCTTAACCAAAAAAACCACTGAAAAAGATCTTCAGTTAAAACAAGCTGGGCCAACAAATATAACCAATTTGTAACGGCTGGAGCTGCCCCATATCTTCAATATTCACCCTGCTTTGTTCTCTTTTCCTTTTTCCCGAATCTGTTGAACGGCCCAGACTCCAAGTTGTCTCCGAAGCTCATGAAATCGAGTGACAAGTAAAGGCTTGGTCAAAATGTCAACAACTTAAATCTGAGCAGGTACATAATTAACCTCCAACTGTCTGCGCAGAACTTTTTCACGAACAAAGTGCAAATCCAATTCCACATGCTTAGTTTTGGCATGAAGAATTGGATTCGCAGCCTGTCAATGGTGCTTGTACTGTCACACCATATTTAAGGTATATCATTCAGCTTTATACCCATGTTAGCCAATAAGGCTTGCACCCACATTATCTCACAAGAAGCATTAGCAAGACTGCGGTATTCTGCTTTAGCCGTTGACCTGGAGACAGATTGCTGCTTCTTCAAACTCCATGACAACAGATTTGTACCATATAAGTACAGTGACCTGAGATTGAGCGATGGTCATCCATATCACTGCCCCAGTCAGCATCAGAAAAAGCCTGAAGAGTAAACGAAATAGCCTTAGGTGAGAACCAGAGTCCAAAATCTGATGTGCCTTTCAAGTACCTTAAGATTATCTTCACAGAGACCAATGAACCTCTGTTGGTTGCTACATGTACTATGAGACTTTATTAACAACAAATGACACATCTGGCCTTGTGTGACATATGTAGAGAAGAGCACCAACAGTGTTACGATATTGTTAAGGATAAGGATATGCTGAACCATCATTCTTACTTAGCTTAGGAGTCACCACAATTGGGGTATCTACAGACTTAGTATTGGTCAGACAATTCTTAGCTAACAACTCATCAATGAACTTTTTCTGAGTGAAAAACAAACCCCCAGCCACATGAATTGCTTCAATGCCCAGAAAATAATGCACACTACCCAGATCCTTTAAGGAGAACTAAACATCTAAAGCTTGTATGACAATTTTAATATGCTCTTCAAAACTGCTTGTCAGCAAAATATCATCAACATAGACAGCCACATATAACAATTCAACATCATTTTGATAAACAAACAAGGATGTATCACCACTCAAAGATTTAAAGTTTAAACTGATTAGAAAAGCTTATGTTTAAGAAACCAGTTACGTGGGACTTGTCTTAGCCCATATAACGTTTTCTTGAGCTTACAAACCAGTAGTGATCCATCAGCAGCATGTTGAACAAAACCCTCTGGTTGCTTCATATACACAACTTCTTGAAGATCACTGACATCAACTTGATGTACCTGCCACTGATGAACAACTACAATGGTCAGTAAAATATTGACAGTAAAAAATTTAATAAGTGGACTGAACGTTTCAGCAAAGTCAAAGCTAGGAATATGTGAGTATCCCTATCTACCAAACGGGCTTTAAGTCTATCCACAGACCCATCAGACTTGATCTTGACTCTGAACAACCACTTAGAGCCAATAACCTTCCCATCAGATGGCAAAAAGACCAACTCCCAAGTCCCATTGTGTAATAGGGCATTGTATTCAGACATAACAACAACTTGCCATTGAGGATGAGCCAGAGCTTGTTGTATATTGGCAGGTGTAGTATGAACTTCAGTAGCATAGATCTTAGGCTTAAAGATCCCGGCCTTATTCTGAGTGATCATGTTATGAGTATTGATGTTCTGAGGAAGAGCAACTTCTTCCACAATTTGAGACATTGATAAATCACAATCAGTAGCAGGCCCTTCAGAGCCAAAGCTATCTTCAATTGACGCAGCTGAGTCATTCAAGTCAAAGCCAGCATAACCATCATGAGGAAGATCTTCAGGTAAGACTGAAGTTGATTGAGAGACAGCTAAAGGAGATCTAGCAGATGGAACCGCCTCACACTGAGTACCAGGCCCTTCACCATCACCTACTTGCATAGAGGCTGTAGATGTACAAGGCTTAAGAATAGTAGTATCATCTGAAGGAGGCTCCACTGTTGGAAAAATTGGAATAGGCATAGATTCCCCAGGCTCTACAGTATCACCAGGCTGACATTGCTCAGAATTAGATGCATTGGGCTGACATTGCTGATGAGCAGAACATGCAGAAGAAGAGGCCAGATCAGCAATCTGTTGCTTAGAAAAAGGGAACTCAGCAAAAGAAATAGCAGTGACTGAAGACTATTTATCTGTTGCAGTAATAGCAAAGGGAAACACATGCTCATTAAATCTCACATGTCTGGAGATATAGACACGCCCATTAGCATCCAAACATTGGTACCCATGATGCTTTGGGGAGTAGCCTAAAAAGATACATGGTTTAGACCTATATTCAAACCTATGTCTATTGTAATCTCTTAAGCATAGAAAGCATTGTGAACCAAAAACTTTAAGAAATTGATAGTCTGGCTTTTTTCCATATAACTTTTCATGAGGCAACAAACCATTAAGAGTTGGGGTAGGGAGTCTATTGATTAAATACATAGCTGTCAAGACAACAAAAGACCAATACTGAAATGAAACAAAGGCTTGAGCTAGGAGAGTTAAGGTTTCTCTATTATGTGTCTACGCTTACGCTCAACTACCCCATCTTGAGCAGATGTTTTAGGACAAGTTACCCTGTGTTGTATCCCTAAAGCAGTCAATTCAGGAACTAAAGCAACAAATTTTCCTCCACCATCTATTTGTAAAGCATGAATAGTTGTGGAAAATTGATTTTGAGCAATAGCAATAAACTGTTTGAATGCAAAAAGAACATCAGATTTATTTTTTAGTAGAAAAATCCAACAATTTCTGGTACACATATCAATGAAGGTCACATAGTACTACCAACTAGCAGATCTAATGGGTGCAGGACCCCAGACACCAGCCTCAACAAGTTCAAATGGCTTCAAATATACAGTAGTGGATGCAACAAAGGGAAGTTTATGACATTTACCTAGCTGACAGGCAGTGTATATAGTAGTCTTATCTACAACTAAACTTTTATTTTAAGCAGTAGTGACAACAGTGTGAGAAGGGTGCCCCAAACGTTGGTGCCACAACCGGTATGTAGACTGAACATTAATAGTAGGTTGTCCATTAGTAACTGAAAGTGGAGTGTATGTTGAGACACTATTGCAGTGATATACAAGAATTTGTGCAGAACCAAGATGAAAGCAATACAAACCATCCTCTAAACCTCATTCCAAAAGAATTGCCCCAGTTATCTCATCCTTAACATAGCATCTGTCACCATGAAACTCAACATAAACAGGGTTATCTCTGGTAAATCTAGACACATAAAGCAAATTCCTTGTGGTTTTTGGAACACACAACATATTACCAAGATGCAGAGAACATGAGGAAGTAGGAATACTATATTTACCAACATAAGTAATATTAAAGGTAGAACCATCACCTAAATAAACCTTACCAGTACCTGCATACATCTGCCCTTGAGTTGCAACATGTGGACTGCTTGTAACATGGTGAGTAGCACCAGAATCTGGATACCACTTACCGTTGGTGGAAAGAACACCTCTGGAAATAAGAGAGTTTACTTGAATCATGTCACCAGTAATCTCAACAGAGGCATCAGCAGACCCTGCATTAGCATTAACAAGCAGATCATCGTACTGCTCATCAACTGGTGCACCATACTGACACGCATTGGCCTGAGTGTCTCTTGAATCTTGCACTTGCTGAGAGGAGACTCCCTTGTAGTTCTTGTTGAATTGATGCCAACATTGATCAACCAAGTGACCAATCTTGCCACAAACTTGGCATTGAGGTCGCATACGGCCACGAAAGCCTCCCCCATATTGTTGACCTCGAGATCGAGCATTAGAACTATACTAGACTTGAGGCTGCTCACTTCTAGCACCGTGACCTTTGTCATTGGTATGCTGTGCCACATTGACACTAGCTGAAACTCGCATAAGATCCATAAGCCTCGTCTCCACATCCTTTAACACAGAGGTAACAGCCTCCAATGTGTATGGCTCTCTACTCACAGTAATAGCAGCTATAAATGGTTCATACTCAGTGAGTAAACCATTAAGAACAATAGCAATATGTTCAACCTCTGCTACAGGACTGCCACTAGTAGCTAACAAATCGCTCCTTAATTTGAGTAGTGTACTCTCTAATAGATAGAGTGCCTTTCTTTAAGCCTCCCAAACGACAATGCAAATTCATTATTTTCGTAGTAGAAAATTTGGAAAACAATTTAGTTACAGCAGTCCAAATAGAGGTAGAAGTCTTAGCTCCTATGAGCTGTGGAAGGACATTCGGACTAATAGTAGAAAGAAGCCAAGAGGCTAAGGAGTTATCCTCTTTCTTGAACCTTCGATACGCATTATTAAAAGCAAGTTGACTAGAGGAATCAGTGATTACCTTAGGTGAATCGCTATGTCTTCGTCCAGGTAGTGTTCTAGCTCATAGCCCCTTATCATCAGAATAACCTGATGTTTCCACAACAAGAAATTCGCATAATCCAGCTGAATGTTGACTTGTTTGTTTGCAAATAGAGGTCTAGTCTAATCGAAATTGATCTGCACTCCGATTTGATTGACGACCTGCGAATCGACAACAGCTTCGTTTGTCTCCATTACTGACGAGCAGAAACCCTATATCGTGGCGCAAGAGAAGAAGAAGCGTTTCAGATCGACTCAATCGAACTCCAACCACCGTGCAACGGACGCTGTCACTGGCTTTGATACCATATTGAAATAGCTCCGATGATCAAGAGAATACACACTGAATCTTGGTAATCATGGTAAAAGAAAAAAAAGGGAGAAGAGTATATTAAAATTGTCGCACACCTTAATCTTGGTAATAGCGGCGCAAGAGAACAAGAAGCGTTTTAGAACCCATCTACCATCTAATTTTGGTGGATGAATTTCTTAAAAGGAATTTTTGCATATACGCTTCATAATTAAAATTTCTTTAAATAATATTAAACTGATTATTATTTAGACTCGTTGGTCATAAAATATAAATATTGAATAAGATAACATACCATTTAAAATGAGTATAACTTCCTAGAAAACTTACTATTTAAAAAGGGTAAAATTTTGATATACAGTCCGTGTAAAATTAATTTTATACAAGTCTGTGTATTTATATTATAAAAATTCAAATCCTAAATTATTAATCCTAATCCTAAAAAATAAACCATAAGCCTTAAACTTTATACACTAAATTCTAAAAACTAATCTTAAATTTTGAACCCTACAACCTAAACCCCTAAACCTTAAACCTTACAGTAAAACTCTAACTCCTAAAATTAAAAAGGTCAGTGTAAATTAAAGTTTACACGACCTGTGTATCAAAGTTTTTTCCTTAAAAATACTAATTTTATAAAAATAAAATAAAATATTATATAACATAAAAAAAGACAAATTCAAGTATAAAAATGCAATGTGTAGTGTATTTATCACCCATCTAAAAATAGGACCATGTTCTTCGACCTAAATAGAAAACTAGTCAAAAAAAAGATGTTACCGAAAAAAAGAAAAAAAGAGAGAAAGAAATGCGTTGTCTTTACCCAATGGAAACATTCAATCTCAACGCAAAACCAACCACTTAACTTCAAAGAAAACAACCTCTTCCCATGCATGCCCTAAATTACTCCTTACCCTTACCCTTGCCCTTTTCTCACCTTTCTCCGCTCAACCTTTTCTTTCGCACCCCATCCCATGGAGGATGAGCGGGTCGTCGCGTCTTCCGCCGGCCACCGGTTGCTGTCGTCGACACCCCAAGCCACCCCCACCACCAACAACAACAACCTCATGAATCTACCTCCCCCTCCGGGCCACCCTTTAGCCACCTACGTCGTCCAAGTCCCTAAAGACCAAATCTACCGCGTCCCGCCGCCCGAGAACGCCCGCATCGTCGAACGCCACCGCGAGGCTGCCAAGGGAAAAGGCAAGGACAGCGACGGAAACTGTTTAACCATCTTGCTATGGTTCCTGGTTGTTTTCCTCCTCATTTGTGTTATCATAGGCGGAACCCTAGCGGTAATTTATTTCATTTTCACCCCTATAGCCCCCAGTTTCTCCGTCACAAAGCTCCACGTTAAGCAACATAAACAAGGCAGTCCCCCTACGTACGATGTCACGCTGAAAGCCAAGAACCTCAACGAAAAGATGGGGATCGAATACAAAACAGACGAAGACGGCGCCAATCTCATTTTCTGGACCAAAAACCTCGGATACGGCGACTTCCCGGGCCTCAAACAAAATGTCGGCGACTCGAGCAACGTCGCCATCAAAATCCACGGCTTGAAAGAAAGATCGGTGCCGCCGAATGTTCAGAAGAGCATCAGCGACAAAAAGACGAAGCACCAAATCTCTTTGAAGCTCAAACTCGAATCTCCATTGGTGTTTAACGTTTGGATCTTAAAGCTTTGGAAGAAAACCTTGGATGTCAACTGTGAGTTTAGGGTCAGCACCATGGCACAAGGAACCAAAATTCTGTCCCAAAAGTGTAAGACCAAATTGTCTTAAAAGATGGACGCCCAAGGTAAATCGATCTGTAATAAAATTTAATATGTTATTATCTGTAATAAATTGTATGTTTAAATTCATAAGTGCACATTCTGACTTTGTTAAGATTTTGCATTTAGGTACGGCCAACGACCTCTTGAGATCTCCCTCCATGCAAAATTTCAACCTTCTTCTTATATACATATATAGTTTAATGTGATAAAAGGATTTGTGCTTCAAATTTTTCATTCGGACAATAAGATGTGACAACAAATCCAGCTACGCAATGCTTTATAATAATGGTTTTTGTTTATAAAGGAGGTCGGAATATGAGATATGGGAAAGGGATAGATTTGGATTTTTCGCATTCGAAACCAGTTGGATGCTACTTCTTACGGATATGTGTATGATCCAACTCGAATTAATACCTTGCTAATGTTTGTTGAATCTGTTTTTACTTTTCCTTATTAAAAACTTTGAACAACAATGTACTAGTTTTTTTTTTTCTTTTTCCTTTGTTTCTTGTAATTAGTACGTTGGTATTGATTATATGTGGCTTTTTTTTTTTATCTTATCACGTATAAGGATACAATGATATATCGCATATAATTTCAACTGAATTTAAGAGAAATTATACAAAGGATTTAATTAAAAGGAGAATTTGTAATATATTTTTTTTAAAAATATACTCCAATAAACTTTAGTTTTTCATCAACTCATCAACGATAGAAAATTAGTAAAACCTCATTGGTGAAAGATCAATAATAACTTAATTTTTTTATATCATGTAAACTCTGTTACATTCACATATAAGGATAATACGTACTTAAGTGTACTTGAAATTATGTATTCTTAATCATTACAATTACAGTTAGAGGCGTACAAAACTCGACCCAGCTCGATGTGAAAATACACTACTCATCTTGACTCGACTCATAATTTCATAAACTCGGTTCAAAAAAAAATCAATTAAAGTTATAAAATGAAAATTCGAATAAATCGAAATTTTTTGTAACTAGTATATCAATTTTCAAGTTCTAGTTGAGTATCTCAATCCTGGATGATATATATATATCACATATGAAGAAATATATGTGTATTGTATATGGTTATAGAAAATTGTTTAAATTAGAACTAAGTAGTACCATAACATTATAAATATTTACCGTTAAATTTGAATAGAAACTCAAACAAATTGACTCAAATTTCATAAACTCGTCATGAATCAAAAAAATTCAAATAAATTTTGAGCTAAAAAATAGGACTCTTCAACTCGACTAACTCAAAATTTTTAACTCGACTCGATCTAAAGTCCATCCCTAATTATAGTCAGATCAAAGGAGCTAAGATGGGTCAGTAATTTATGGTAATCGGGGACGTACATAGAATTTTATATTAGGGGGCGAACCTATAAAATTTTAGGGGAGACGAACTTATAAAATTTTAGGTGGGGCGAAAATAGATTTCCATTAAAAAATACATAGAAAATTTCTTTAAAAAATTATAAATCATATAAAAAAATTAAATTTTAAGGGGGCGACCGCCCCTCCAATCCCTTTAAGTCCATCCTTTCCGGTAATAACTTGAATAATTTTATTAGCGAAGTAAATAATTAAGTTACGTTACATTTTTTGTGAGCATAAATTGCGTTACTTTTTTTTATGTCAAATACATTAAAAAGTAATAGCTACAAAAATAACATATGGTTGTTGCAATTATGATAAAAGCTTACACTTTAAAATATAATCACCGAAATTTTAATATCATTTTTATAAAAAAATATTTCAATACATATTATTGATACAATAGATGAAATATTGGAGTTAAAGGGGATAATCAGGCGTATAATATTCGTGTAGTTGAGATGGAAACACTGACAGACTAACATTATTGTTGTAATTGTTTTGAGGATGCTAGCTCGGATGGTGTTAGTGTGGAGTCGGATGAGAATGCTGGTGCGCAATCTTTGCGGCAGCAAGTTGATGAGCAGTTTTGTGGCGGTGATGAGGCTGGGGATAGAGATGTTGTTCAAGATCGTGATGTTTCGCTTGGTGATGTTGTTAAAGTTCTGCTTGGGGATGATGAGGGAGAGCTTGTGGATAGACAAGTTTAAGTTGGTGTTGAGCGAGATGGTCGTGATCATGACTCAAAGGAGAAGGTTAAGTGGCAGTTTAATAGTTTGTGGGAGATGTTCTTTTGTTTGATGGCGAGGTCGGTTGTGTAGATCGTTGTGGGGAGGACATGGATGTAAGGGGTCACTTGCGGATGTTGTTCAACTTGAGGAAGCTACGAGAAATACTATGACTTTAGATTCTAATCGGATCGAGATTGTTTTGACAACGGAGTTAGTGAAAGGTAAATAAAGGAGAGAGCGACCAAGAAAGAATAATGTAGTAGATTTTGTTAACGATTCTCCTTCGAATTTCGATACGACACTTGTACGTGAGGCTCGCGTTATATTGGAGTTGAATAAATTGGTAAAGGTATCGACTATTGAAAAAGAAAAAGAGATCATTTAGAACATCGTTAATGTTATGTAAGGTCGAGGAAAGATTCATCGAGAGAAAGTGATTAAATTTGTTGTGGATTTGTGTGGTGTGATTTTTAGGTGATAGGGAGGTGAGTTTTGAGCCTTGTTTTAGGAGTTGCTGATGGTGTTTCTTTCGCTTGTAATGATGTCGTTTTGAGTGTATTTTGGTGTTGTATTCGATTCAGGTTGTGTTCTTAGTTGATTTTATTGTACTCTTTTCTTCCTTCTAATGAGAATAAGATTTTTAATTAGGTACAAAATCAATATTAATAGGCTCTAGACTTTTTGTATGATTTTTTATGTTTATTTTTTAACATTAATATATGTTGATCAAAACAAATTACTTCTGCATTTGTGATTCACATTAAAATAAATAAATAAAAACCTCAAACTAATGAAAAGAAATGCCGAAAAAAGGCACTTAACATTCAATTAAACATAGATTGTGGTATAATAATTTATCTTCTTGCCTAAGCAGCTAAGCTCAATTTGAAAGCATATTTTATTATTTAAAATTCATTGAATATTATTTTGAAATAAATATTTTTATTGATTAAATATTAATTCAGGCTTGACTAAGCTGGACACGTGCCGATCGGCTTCAACAAATACAGAGAAATGAAGAATCCACTATAATTATTGTTGGAGAAATTTTGGTACTGTTTCTTCAAGGACCCATCTTGAACTTAATACGAGGTATTACTGGGTTGGTATAAATTGGAAATTCGGGCTTTAAGCTTTTTCCAGATTGATTTAGATATGTAAGTGGATAACACAAGTTTAATTACCTCTACTCATATTATTTTTAATTAATTCTCAAAGTAAATGTCGGAATTCGAACTCATATAATATGAAGGAATATGATAATTTTTGACCACTCAGTCAATAGTGCGTCTTCTACTCATATTATTTTTAGAACAATTAAAAATAACAATTTTTATGACAAAGTTGGTTGTTTCCCTTTCACAACCTAACTATACCCTTAAAAAATATATCCTACACCCAATACTTTAAACCTTAAGTATAAATCCTTCCTTTAAATCTTAAACTAATTTTTAATGATGGAACATAAATAGAACACCAAAAAGAAAGACAATTTTTACTCGTTAAGCACTTAGGTTAGGTTTAGCTAAAGACAACATGCAGTGGATTCCATCTTTACTCGTACGAAAGAGACGAGAGTGCCAAAAAAAAAAAAAAAAACTTTGGAACCACCTTTTTTTTTTAACATGGAGACATGATACGGGCATTAAGTGGAATCCAAGTCCTCATGCAACCATATATCCTCGAGTGTGGTTGTTTCCCTTTCACAAACCTAACTACCAAAAAGATTTATTCTTACATTCTTGGTAATTTAAATGCAAAGACCAGACCATCTAAATAATAACAAATGAATGTGCCTCCTTCAAAATATAAAGAACTGAAAACTTTATCCTCTTCAACTCTTTAATTTCAAGAATGAACAATTATTATTTTTTTGACTTACTGACCGATAAATTTTAATGAATATTTTACTTATTCAATCACAAATGATGATATACCAAAAATGACACTTGGAACACAGAGACTTATATATTCATCATAATTTGTCCCATGCTTTGTAAATATTTTAAAAGCCATTTCCAAATAAAGACATCGAGTGTTATATATGTTTTACACTAAAAAATTTTAATCGAGATTAGACCGTCGAACCTTGAATCGTTACACTCATCCGTCAGGCTTATGGAATGACTATTTATACCAAAATTTGTAGATTTTGGGTACAATTAATGGCATACATTTTTTAATTTACAATTTACACAAGATTCTACAATCCTTAATCTCTCAAACTAAACCAAAAATGGTTTACTGAACAAACATGCTCCCATCTCATTTCCTGCCAAGTCTGAATATTTTGTGGAATAATATTTAATGTGCACTTACGGTGCATAATTTTACGCATCTTTAGCAAATCAGATGATGAGATGTCATTAAAAAAATTAAAACTAAATTCATTTAAGTTCACTCTTGAGGACGTGTCACCATCTAATTCATTGATGATGCATAGAATTACACACCATCAGTGCATCATATTATTCCACAAACTATGCTAAATAAAATCCGAAGTATCCAATGTTTTACTCTAAAATTAACTCGATTAGGTCATACAACAACATGTAAGAGATAACATTGATTCAAATTTCAAAGTTCACAACTCTTTCTTGTAATCAACTCTTTATAAGTAAAAGGAAATAAATATCATCTTAACTAACATCACACAACATGGATGAATATGCCTTAGGAACCCCAATATGCTATCTGAACTATTACTTGCTGGATCTAATTTTTTTAATAAAAGAATAAAAAAACAGTGTTTTGGGTGTGGTTTGAAGCATGCAGATGCAGTAAAAAGGAGGGAAACTCTTTTTCCGATATCTATCTCATAAACTTATCCTTTTGACTCAGCACAACCAGTTTTAAGTGAAAAATCAAACAGTTATATGATCCCAAAACTGGGGCCAAATCTTCCCTCATCCAATCATAAAATGGCTTCTTCTTAGATGTGGCAAACATGTCATTCGAGTCAGTTTTGGGTCATTTCAGAACTAACTACTTTTGGTTCAGTTTTGGTTAGGGTCGATTCAAGTTCAGACCGGGTCTGTGGTGATTTGGTTCAAGTATCGAATCAATAGGAGATCAGCCGGTTTCAGTTGAGTTTTCAGGTCGGGTCTGCTTTTTGCACCCCTATATGGCTTTATAAAGCCAATATATTTGGATTTTTGGCAAGTTGTGAGACAGTTTATATCTCATCTTTATTTATTTATTTTAATATTTTTTATTTCAGGTTGTTTTCGCTTCAGGTGAAATTGATTCGAATCTATTCGGTTAAAAATCGGTTCGAATCCATTTCGATTGGACTAAAATTTGGGTCGTTCGATTTATTTCGGGTTTCAGATCAAATTCAGATCATCATATTCGAGTTGATATCAAGTCTTTGATTGGATAAATCGATCCAGGTATTAGGACTCAGATCAAGTTTGCTAGGTTTACTTCTTTCTTATCATCTTCTCTCAAACATTAATGTTCCATTCCTAAGCTACAAAGCAAATTAAAAAAAAAAAAAAACCCTTGTTTTGCTAGCATCATAGAGTGGGATACCATCGAGACATGTTTACATTTTTGTATGAAGTGGATTGTGTTAGAGTATTAATAGACTAAGGTAATATGCTTAGTTAAGTTTTTGAAATACAGTGTAGGTGTGTGTATTGTTATTGACGGTTAGGAAGGTTGTTATATTGCTGTTTTACATAACCAACTCTATATAGCCTCAAACCTTGTATAAATATGTTGGTTCTCTATTGAGAATGTTATAGCTGTGATCAATAAAACAAACGAGAGTACTGGCTCTCTTTCTCTATCCTTGATGCTTGACATGGTATCATTCGACCAGTCCTGGAACTTTTCTTTCGCTGATCTGGTTGTGTATTCTCCTACGCTAACTTCTTCTTTCTCCTTGATTCGTAACTGCCGCAATCGCATAATCGTGAAGCATTTGATTCAGAAGTTTCCCCGCGTGACTGTTTGTCTGCCATTGTGAGTATTCTAATTATTTTCTTCAGTTTGAGATTAGATAGTGATGAGCTAAACTGCATGTGGTGGATAATCTCTGAATTTCATTGTATGATTCTTGCATCAACACTATATCTTCAAAAAAAATTCAAGAATATGTTTTAGATCGTGTGGATATTTGTTCGCTGAAACTCATAGTGTGAAGAACAAATGAGTGATCCGTGTACATATTCTTCAGATCAAGTGTTTGAGTTTTTCTTGAATTTGTTGCTTAGAGATTCTTGAGAATGTTGCGGTAGCTTGAATCTCTTTCTTCTCAATCTATTCTCTTTTTCGTCTTGTGAAGGTTACATGCCTTCAATCTGTTTTTGTTAATACTTCAGTCAGGAGTTCTTTAGTATTAGTTGCTTGCTTTCTATCGTGTTGTTGTAATGGCTCAAGATCCGCCACCTGTGAATGTTAGCTCTGATCCTGTTGTAAATAAAAACTCTCAGTCTTCGTCTCTAGTTGCTACGTCTAGTACTCAGCCACCGGCTAGTGTTAGAGTCAATCATGTTCAGCACTTCCCAAACACGACACTGTTAAGTTGATTGAAACCACATATATCCTCTGGAAGCATCAAGTACTTTTGATAATTGATGGTTATGGGTTGTTATTGTATATCTCTAATAAATTGGTTCCGCCTAGTCATTTTGTCACTAATGAGACAGGTCAAGCTCTAGAAAAATCTGATTTTGTTGTCTTTAATCAACAAGGTAAATTGTTTGCCTCGTGGATTCTGTCCACTGTTTATTCTGATGTTCTATCACATTTAACTGGTCTAACCTCCTCAAGAGCCATATAGAGTGCTATATCTAGACTGTTTGGTGCTAGGTCCAGTGCCAAAATATCATCTCTTCGACATAGCTTGCATTATCAAAAGAAAGGGAGTATGTCTGTGAATGAGTTCCTTACCAAAGTCAAACTTATTTGTGATACACTTAATGCCTCTGGAAGTGTTATCACTGAACACGAGCAGGTCAGTGTTATTATGGAAGGGTTGTCTATTGAGTTTGAATCTGTAATTGCTATTGCCTCTCGTGAGTCCTGGTCCTTAGAGGTTCTCACTGACATGTTATTGGATTGTGAGGCTCGCCAAAAGAATTTTTCACAGAAAATCTCTATGCATGCTAATCTGGTCTCTCAACAAGCTGTACAACAGGGTTCTATGAATGCTAATCTGGTTTCTCAACAAGCTATTCAACAGGGTCCTATAAATGCTGACAATATACCACACTTCAAAATGCATCATTTGTGCCTCTAGATCAGTCCTTACCTGACTCAAACTTCAATCGAGGTAATCGTAGTGGAAATGGCTATCAAGGAAGAGGCAGAGGTCACATTGGTCATGTTGTCCAAAAATGCTATTATAGGTTTGACCTTAGCTACCAAGGTCAAACTTCTGATTCAACTGAAGTTGATTCTCATTCTGGTGATAACCAAAGGCAACAGAGTTATGTATCCAATACTCAGTATGTACATAGAGCTGCTACTTCACCAGCTCAGGCCTATACTCATGTGTTTCAACCTTACTCTCAATAGTCACATGGCTTGCAGACTCATTATGTGCCAACTGTTCCAGTCATGGCACCTTCTCAACCTGTTTTTTATCCTGGGAATTCCTTAATGTTTGTTGGTGCTTATGGTGGTTTTTCATCTGGCTTACAACATGGTTTTTCACCCCTTGGTCCCAGTCCTCATTCAACAGTCAACTATGGGTCTACTGCTCATCCAAGGTCTTCTTTTGGTGTACCTTCAACTGCTGGTCCCTCTTCAGCACCTGCTCAATTCTCCTTAACAATGTCCACTGCCTTTGCTTCTGCTAGTCCTCCACAAACTGCTTCAGGAGAGATAGCTTGGTATCCTAATTCAGGGGCTTCTCATCACGTCACCAATGATGTGTCTGCTCTTTAGTCAGGTAATGTTTATGTTGGTAATGAATCTCTTCATATGGGAAATGGTAATGGGGTTCGGATTTATCATATTGGACGGGGTTATCTTCTCACTAGGCCTAAGCTTCTGATTTTACAAAATCATTTGCATGTGCCTGATATAAAGAAAAATTTGTTGTTGTTTCTCAACTTGCTAGAGAAAATAATGTGTATTTTGAGTTTCATCCTAATAGATGTTGTGTTAAGGATGCCCAGAGCAAAGCTACACTACTGGAAGGGAGCCTTACACCTGAAGGACTCTATAAGCTGCTGCCATCAGTCTCTTCTATGTCTTCTATGCATCAGGTTCCTTTTGAAACTTGTAGTGTTACTAAAGCGAATAATGTGGTGAATTTGTGGCATAAACGCCTTGGCCACCCTTCTTTTTGAATTCTCAAGAATGTACTTAGTTCTTGTAACATTTCTTTTGATGCAAATAAAAAGAAAGATGTATGCTCTGCCTGTTTACAAGGTAAAGCTCACAAATTACCTTTTCCTACATCTTTGACTATATATGATAGTCCTTTTCAACTAGTTGTTTTTGATGTTTGGGAACCTCCTCATGTTTCTTCTGAGGGTTTTAGGTTTTATGTATCATTTATTGATGTACATTCAAGATTTACTGAGTTATACTTGTTGAAGAGAAAGTCTGAGGTAATGGATTGTTTTATTAACTTTCATAAGTTGGTAGAAGTGCAATTTGGGTATCAAATTAAAGCCCTTCAAACAGATGATGGGGGTGAATACCAAAGTCTTAGAAATTGGTTGTTAGGTAAAGGTATTCAGCAAAGAATTTTTTGTCCTAAAACATCTGAAACAAAATGGCAAGGCTGAAAGAAAACATAAGCACATTGTTGAGACTGGATTGACTCTTCTTGCACAATCTTCTATGCCTTTAAAATACTGGAGTCATACCTTTACTACTGCTATTTTTTGGATAAATAAACTGCCTACAGAAGTATTAGAAGGGAAGAACCCATATGAAATTATCTATGGTAGAGTACCTGATTACTCTTGCATGAAGGTTTTTGGATGTGCTTGTTTCCCATATGTTAGACCTTTTAATATTCATAAAGTGGAGTTTAAGTCTAAGAAATGCATCTTTCTATGTTATAGTACGCAATATAAAGGTTACAATGTCTTGCTGGTGATGGTAGAGTGTATGTCTCTAGACATGAGATATTTGATGATGACTCTTTCCCTTTTTTGGCATCCTCTGTTCTTGTTGATAATCACTGGGTTCAGACCTATGTACCTTTAGTTGTGCAATAAGAAGAGTCGCATTCTAAACAAAATGCTTGCAGTAGGGTTGATGGCATTTCTCATGGTTCTCTGTGCCCTGAGCAAGAGGCAAGAGGTTATTCATTTTCTGAACATTGTGATGATTTGCCTAATAATAGTCACATGGAGGTTCCACCACAACTTGCTCAGACCTTTACTAATGAGCAAGAGGCGAGGGGGTTCTTCACAACTTGTTGATATCTTTACTAACAATGATGGTATAAATTTTGATCAAGAAGCTTCCACTATTGGTGAAGTTAAATCTAGGGATCAAGGATTTTTCACTGCTGCTGATCAAAGAGTTGTTGATCCTACAATCTTTGGGCAAGAAGTAGCTGATCCAAAAGTAGCTGACACTGAGGAACTTGTTCAAGATACTTCCAACATTCTTGTGCTTGATCAAGAAATTGTTGAAGTTGCCACTAATGATCAAGGAGTCATTGAACCTGCAGATGTTGTAACCCTTGGTCAAAGTCATGAGATACCCATTCTAGAGGTTGTTCTTTTTGGTGAAGTAGGCATACCTTCTCAGTTGGGCTCTAGTGCTCAAACCAGCTGCAATGTTCATCCCATGATGACTCGAGCAAAACATGGGATAAGAAAGCTAAAGGTTTATCAAGTGGAACTATGTAATACTCCTTCTAATGAAGAAGTTGTGAATGAACCTAAAACAATTCAAGAAGCAATGAGTAGTGACAAGTGGAGGGCTGCTGCTTAAGCAGAATATGAAGTTCTCTTGACCAATGATACATGGTCTCTTGTTCCATTGCCATCAAATCGGCGTGCAGTCAATTGCAAGTGGATTTTCAAACTCAAACGCAATGCTGATGGAACAATTGGTAGATACAAGGCTAGGTTAATAGCCAAAGGATATCTTCAAGAGGCTGGTATTGACTATCATGAGGTGTTTAGTCCAGTTGTCAAGCCAGTTACAATAAGGACAATCATTTCTCTTGTTGTGACAAGGGGTTAGAGCTTAAGACAAGTAGACATAAACAATGTCTTCTTGAATGGAGATCTAAACGAGGAGGTATACATGCCACAGCCTTCAGGGTATGAAAAAGGAGACAAAAGTCCGCATTTAGTTTGCAAACTGAACAAAGCCATTTATGGCTTAAAGCAAGCCCCTAGGGATTGGTTTGAGAAATTGAGACAATATCTTCAGTCGGTTGGGTTTCTTTTGTCCAAATCTGATGCTTCTTTATTTATAAAAAATTCGCAGTCAGTACAGTTTATCTACTTGTTTATGTAGATGATATGATCTTAACTGGTGATGATAATGTTGAAGTACAAGGGGTTATCAATGATCTGAACCAAGCCTTCTCACTTAAAGATCTTGGTCAATTGCATTATTTTTTGGGAGTTGAGGTAAATCACAAGGCAGATAGCTTATTTCTAAGCCAAAGGAAGTATATTATTGATTTGTTGAAAAATAATGGGCTTGATCAAGCAAAGGAACTTCCTACTCTTATGCTAAGTAATTGCAAATTATCCAGTGAAGAAGGAACCCTTATTCAGAATGTCACTGAGTATAGGAGTTTGGTGGGGGGCTCTATAATATGTTGTTCTTACTCGACCTGAGATTGCCTTTGCTGTGAATAAGGCTTGTCAGTTTATGCAAGATCCATTGGATACTCATATGGAATTGGTCAAGAGGATACTGCGCTATCTTCTTGGAACCTTGGATTTTGGTCTTCAATTTCGTCCTTCTTCACATTTGAATATTGTTGCTTATGTTGATGCAAACCGGGGTCTGACAGTGATGACCGCAGATCCACAACAGGGTTTTGCTTGTATTTTGGAAATAATCTTGTTGGTTGGGATTCTCGTAAACAACCAGTTGTCTCCAGATCCACTGTTGAGGCAGAGTATCGAAGTGTGGCCTATGCAACAACTGTGGCCTGTGCAACAACTGAGATTATTTGGCTTGAGTCTTTGTTAAGTAAACTTGGTATTTCTACAGATGGAAGACCGGTGTTGTGGTGTGATAACTCAAGTGTTGTTGATGTTTCTGCAAACCCAGTTATGCACTCTAAATTCAAACATGTGGAGTTAGATTTGTTTTTTGTCAGAGAAAAGGTGGCTGCCGGTTAGCTAGAGGTAAATGAGGTACCAGCCTTTGAACAAGTTGCGGATGTTCTGACAAAACCTTTATCTGCACCTGCCTTTCAAAGGCATAGGAACAAGCTCTCTGTGTTGTCTATAGTTTCCTCTTAGTTCAATTTCTTTATTGTTTCTTGTCTGGGTTTGTTTGTTGTATATGCCTTGGTTTCCTTTTTGTTGTTGAATTTTTGTTACAGGTTTCTTTTGTCATCTGTTCTGGCTCGAAGGGGAAGCTTGAAGATGGAAGTTGTAGGGGGGGTGTTAGAGTATTAATAGACTAAGATAATATGCTTAGTTAAGTTTTTGAAATACAGTGTAGGTGTGTGTATTGTATCATTGTAAGCCTGGTTGTTGTAGTTGGTTATTGACGATTAGGAAGGTTGTTAGATTGCCGTTTTACATAATCGACTCTGTATAGCCTCAAACCTTATATAAATACGCTGGTTCTCTATTGAGAATGTTACAACTGTGAGCAATAAAACAAACGAGAGTACGTACTCTCTTTCTCTATCCTTGATGCTTGACAAATTGGATAGGTGGCATGCAATGCAATTGTATGATATATTAGGTGACAGATACTTAAATTCGGGCATAGAATAGTGGATTGCGTGCAGATAAGCTTTCTATTTGATGGATAAAACAATCCCACACACAGAAATGTGGGTTTTCAATTTCCCAAACACTTGTTTAATTGCAAAACATAATGATGTTGTATGTAATGAGATCAATAATGGAGGAATATAAAAGGTAGCTAAACTATATATAGACTGTTCCTTTCTGTCGAAAGATGATAAGCTTTTTCTCGATTCCCTATGGGTTAAACAAGGGAAGATAAAATCTTTCTATTCAAGGCCTAGTTTTTCTCCCCCACTCAATTACTACTTTTATTAGTGTTCATTTTTCATTTTATCTCTACCATCATTTATTATGTTATATGTATAGATAATTTTGTGAATTTGATGTTAATTTAATTGATTTATTTTTTTTTGGTTTGAACCGAAGTATTTACTGATGATAGCAGTCACTGATTCTCTCGTCGCGGGTGTTTTCACTAAGAAACAAGATAAATATTAAATAATTTTAAATTTTAAATATTTGTATAATAAATGATGTCATTAGTTAGTGCAGATAGATAATACCATTAACTAATTCATTTAAAGTATCGACTTAAAGTTAAATAAAAAAAACATCAACTCTAACTCATTATGTTGATATGGACTGTGTATGTACATATGTTGTGTTAGAGATATTTATGGGTCGGGTCAAGTTTATACAAGAGATTAACACACTTTATAGTGGTCTAAAACACGGGTCTTATATTTTATTTATGGTCAGTCCATTTTATTTTTATTTTTAATTTAATATAATTTTTTATTAAATTTATATTTTTATTTTATTATGCATAAACAACTTCACATATTTTTAAATGTATATAATATGGTATTACAAATTTAATTTTTATGTGATATAAATTATATCAAATTATATAATGTTAAGTACATAGTTTGAATGTTGAAGGCTGAACTTAACCCATATTTTAAATAAGTTTAGTTATACAACCCCTATTTCAAGACTATCATTTTTGTCGATTCTCTCAAATTTTAAGTTGGCCATTGGAGTTCGACAAATAGTTCGACCCTTGAACAAGTTTTAATGTGTATGTGAGTTTGAAAGAATATTTCCAAGAAGTATCCATCAAGCGTTTAGGCTGGTAATTTTCTGTTGAGTGTGTTAAAATAAAATATAAAAAATTAGGAGGCCCTTTAACGAGTCTAGTGTGTGTTGGAAAGGGTATTTCCAAGAAGTATATGTGACAAGGGTTAACTTAGAAATTTTGTATTGGGGTGTTAAATAAAATATACAAAATTTGGAGGTTGAAGCTAAAAATTTTGAGTTGAAAAGATTAAATTGAATTATTAATTTTGAGAGTTAAAATATATTGTTTTAATCAATGAGCTAATTAGGATTGAATTGAATTATTAATAATTTTTAAGATGGGTGAATGTGAAATTATGACATTTAATCAAATGAGCCAAGGTAGTTAAAGGTATTAAATATTTGGCCTACCTAATTGACTTTATAAAATTAAAAAGATAAAATTATGCATGTTAAATTATAGAAACTGTTCATAGTTTCATTATTCTAATGATTAAGTTGTATTGACATCTTTTGTCGAGAATTCAAATCTTATTATTTCTTCTAGTTATCGAAAAAAAATACAAAGCCTAAATTTCAAATTTAAATATAATAATTTAAGTATAAAACCACAATTTAACCTCTAAATTAATATGAAGCCTAAACATATATGAATTATCTCTTTTTAACCGAGAGGGTTAATTATGTACCGAATGTGTTTTTTTGATAAATCTTAATTTTAATTCTAATTATATTCTACTTAGAGCGAAAGGAAATAATGACTCTAAAAGAATGAAGGGGTCTTTTAATAGGTCTAAAACTTATGACCTAAAAAAATGAGAGAACAAAAATAAACAGTTTGACCAACCGGCTAAATATGTTTGTTCATATATCAAATCTTTTAAATGTATTTATCAATAATATATATATATAATGGTTGATTGAATTAGTATTACAAATCAAATAAACAGTAATCTTATTATAATATACTTATTTGAAAGAGAATTAATATTATTATAAAGATATCTTTATTTGTTCATGCTTTTATATAAAATGATTAAATAAATAAATGAGATCAACAAATTCACATAAAATTCTCTTACCGCTGAAATAAGTTTTATATATAAATATTTTTATGCACCCTTAGTATCGAAATAATTATTTTATATAATGTTCATAGCTTTGAAAAGACCAATTCGTGGAACAACCATTTCTTGTACAATAATTGTATCAAATGCATATGGTAAAGAGAATAACTCCTCGTCAAACATTTATTCTCTTTCAAATAATCTAAATATAGATTTGGTATCCGAATCAATAGTTTCTATGCATTAATAGACAAGTTGGGAAGTTACAAGACTTTACCCCTTGTACCCAACGAGTTACAAAGCTTTCAACCCCAAAAGATAATCTTTTGTTTATCCCCTTTTTCCCTTATCTTACACAATAATTCCTACTTTAATTCCTCCCCTTTCACAACTCTTGCGAGGGTGCAAGATATTCATAATTTTTTACATTTTCCTTACAGACAATTCTTTCCAAGCAGCCAGACGTCGTAAAAAATCCATGACCTATATAAAATTTTTAAGAAACTACATATTAGAATACGAATATAGCCCAAAATTTCAAACTAGTTTGAAACTAACCTCATCCGGCTCTTGTAAGGAATATGATGCATTGGTGTCTTTGGGAAACTTGGAGACAACAATACCAAAACCTTGTCCTCTGTCTCTCAGTATCTAAACAACAATTGAAACCAGAAATATTAGCCTGAAAGATCCGGTGGTTTAATAATAGTGGGGGAAATTACTATTGGCTTTGATTTTTACCTTGAATGCATCTTCGTCGGTGCAGTCATCTCCAATGTAAACGGGGAAAACATCGGTACAGTTAGCGAATCCTATAGCAAACACGTTCGGAACAATATTATTATCAGCACTTGTTGGTGATCAGAGAAATAATGACGTATTAGTGATAATAATATGCACACGTTTAAAGATCAAAGCTCATGTAATAAAGAATAATTTGACTACTTTTAAGTAGAAATAATTAAGTAATGAAACTTACCAAGAGATTCTAACAAAAACTCAAGGGCTTTCCCTTTGTCCCATTTGATTGTCGGACGGATTTCCAGAACCTGCGTAATAGAAAAAAAATATATAAGCATTCAAAACCTATACTGGATGCCATCAAAGTTTCTTTTGAAAAGCAAATGGCTAACCTTTCTGCCTTGGGTTAGCCGAAGCTTGGGGTAGTCTTTTAACACAGACTTAACCTGCTGTGCCAGTTCACTCCATTTCTGCGTTTCAAGCCAAAGAAATTAGACGGTTGAAGTTGTGACAGTAAGTTTAGATTGATGATTTGTCATTTGACATTGAGTCTTTACCTTCTCATCCACACAACGAAAGTGTACCGAGAGGCAAAACTTGTTGTTCTCCACTTTAGATCCTGGAGTTGATTTTGTAGTCTCAACCAGTTGCTTGTAAACCTTAAAATGTTCCATGAAAAAAGATGTCAAACTCTTGAAAGCTCTTTGCTTCGGTTTCGATCGAGTGTGCGATGAAGTAATCATGAGAATGAGCAAATTACCTCATCAATCATTGGAAGAAATTCACTAGCTGGTTGGAAAAGTAATTCAGTATCCTGAAGAGTGGAACATAAGGATGAGAGTGGGGAAGAGTAAATGATTTTGACCCTAATGCAAAAACAGTTGGTTCATGAGCTGACTCACTTTGTTAGATTTGGAATGTTTCTCAGGGCCTTTAATGTCCATTCCATGGCTTCCAGCGTAGTATAGCTCAGCTAATTTCACAAAGTTAAAAACCTACGGTTTTCAAAATAAGAAAAGAATTAGTATTATTTTGAAAAACACTAAATGTACTGAAATGATCAAGTTTATCGGCTGAGAATGTACCTTGTCCCTGCATCTGCCACTCACTATAGCCGTAGGGAAACATTTGGCTAGCTTTCTCACAGTCTTTCTCATCTGTTGTACACAAGACATGGGGATTAACATCTAAAAATACCCAGAAATTGGTGTCATTGATATGAGCAAGTAGCTAACCTTCTTGGACATGAATGCTCGGTCCGGATCCGCAACAATTGGTGAAAGAGTGCCATCGTAATCTAAGAACATTACTATTTGTTTCCCTTTCGATGCATCTATTATCTGCTCGAACATCTCCAGTGCCGATGGATGGTGTAGCTAAACAATTTCATCAAACAGTAAAAAAGTCATAATCTTTACTGACTTCAAAAAAAAAGAAGAAAAGAAAACCCATTTTTGTTCAAGGTTTGAAACAGCTTAGTACTTACATTCCAGGATCCTTCATCATCAGCAATGGAAGGTGTGGATTTCGTATGAGTTGGGGATGAAGCTCTCATGGAATCAACCCATGCATTAACCCTTGCTCCGGCATTTATTTCAAGGTTTTGAAGCAGTTTCTTGCGTGAAATGGAGAGAAAACCAGGCGGTGCAGGCGGTTTCTGTGCTGATTTCGCATCAGAGACCACGTTTTGACTAGCCGCGATGCTCTTTGGTCTTTCTTCAATGAAACTCACTGCAGCAAACAACAATAACCCACATTCAAACATGTTTAGTAAAGCTAAGATATCTCGGGATCCAAAGCCCACGGTTTTTATTTTGCTGTCCTTAAATAAAAACAAACAAACAAACAAAAACTAAAACTAAAACTTACCCATTTTTGGAAATTAAGGTTGTTAGAAGAACACCTCAAACAAAACAAGTTTTTGGGTGTAAATGCTAATGTAAGAGTGACAAAGTTGAACGTTGGAAACAGGGGAGTTTACAGAGTACTCTGTTTCTTTTTCTTTTTTGTCCTGTGGGAAGTTGAAACTTGAAACCCAAAGGCTTAAGGAAGTAAAATAAAAAACGAAAGACTTATAGAAGAAAGAAGAAAATCCAAAGGATTGAGGGGAGCAATGGAGGAGAAGTGGAGAGAATGTATGTGAGAGAGACAGAAGGAGTTGAAGCTGATTTTATAGCAAAATCCAGACACTAACGGACGATCTTCACACAAATAATTTAATTAATTAAATAAAATGGGATTGGTGGGTCCCACGACACTACACCATTCCCCCAGCCAAAATCCTGAGAGAGAAACTGGTGGTTTTGAAGCTGATTTTCATAGGCTGCTAGCAGTGATGCCACGTGGACGACATTCTTCAGGATCACTCACGTCATGTCGGTTTCTGCCACGTGTAGTACCAAGTCACATGTTGTACCCACGGGATTATGGGAGTTGTATTGTATTTCCTTAAATTGGGCGGGTTTCGGATCCAACCTCCCCCCAACTTGTCTTCAAAAGTTGAAATGAAATTAGGGTTAATTAGACATCAATGTATAAACGTCAAAGTATTTTAAGTTCGTTTCTAAATTTTAGTATTATATCAATTATATTCCCTCGTTACTCGAATTGTCATTCTAAAGGTTAAATGTTAACTTGAATCTCACATGAGGTATACTTAAACACATTTGTATTTTAACATATGGATAAATTAAATTTGATATGTAGACAAATAAATAAAACTCTTTCATTTTTAATTTCTAAACACATCAGATTAAATATATCTATTCAATAAGTATAAACATATTTAAATTTTATTAATTTGTATAGTTGATTTTCCGGAGGATGACTGTCTTTTCAGCCCTCTCAGTCAATCCTTAACCCAACTCATGATATGTATTTAATAAATCTTAAAAAATAGTTTTATATATTATTTTCCTTCATTCACATCACATGTATGATACAATATATGATATATTATTAGGAAAATATTTTGATACATAAGTTTGTATAAACTAAATACAAGCCTTTTAATTTTAGAGTTTAGATATTTAAGTTGTGGTTAGGGTTCAAGGATTTATGTTATAAAGTGTAGAACTTGAGGTTTATGATTAGAATTTAGAGTTTAGGGTTTAATGTTTAGGTTCTATGGCTACAAATATAAGTTTTAGATTGTATAGCTTAAATGTGAAAGATTGTGTAAACTTTTACACAATTTATGTATCAAAATATAAATCGTTAAATTATTATTATTTTTTTTGAATAGACGTTAAATTATTTTAAATAAATCTCATAATTCTTATATAAATACATATTTGAGGCTTAAATATTTATATGGTCCATGGACTCGGTAATTTCTTTCAATCGTGGTATTTATTTTATTTGCTCCCAACTTGATATTACGCTCTCATTATGTCAACTAGTTTGATATATGTTAATAATATTGTTAAGTCATGGACATGTGCCATGTAGAGACAGTGTCACTTGAAAATAATGACATTATCATTCGAAAATTAATGACAAATATAAAATTCAAATACATATGTATATATATTTATAAAATTCACGAAAAATATATAAACATTAAAAATGAAAAAATATATTTAAGTATCCTACGAATATTTTCAAATTTTAAAATATAGAATATTTGAAAACTATATTTTATTTTTTAATTTTTCTATAGTATATACAATTAATTAACTAAATAAAATTAAAAAAATATTAAATATGAATTCTTGAAATATATAAAAATTCGAACAGTATAAAAAGCTTTAAAAAATACAAAATATCAAAATGATAAAATATTATATACTTTTAAAAAAATTTAAAATAGAATTTTTTTTGTACACATGTGTAAATTTTAGTTTATATAAGCCTAATAATTTTAGGGCTTAAGAGTTTTATTTAGGGTTTAAGCATTTAAATATGGTTTAGAAATAGGAGTAAGGGTCAAAATTTAGTGTTTAGAAAGCTAGAATTTAAGATTTAGACTTTATAATTTTAAGATTTAGGCTTAAAATAAATATGTTGTGTTAAATAAATTTTACATATACTCTTTATAAAAAAATTATTCTTTTAATATATATATATTAGAATTAAATTTATTATATATATGTAGATATATTTTTATATATAGGGTACTACTCTTTTTCGCTTCCATTATCCGTGTCATATCTTTTACTATCTCGGTTAAGAGAATGTTTTAATGAGGCACACTTTTTAAAATAAAACATTAGTGAACGTTCGGAAAATGTCGGTTAATATTCAATAAAGGGAGTCATTATAAAATTAAAATTTTGAGGGGGCCATAATAAGATTTTAAAAAGATTTAAGAGATTATAGAACTAATTTTATATTTTTTATAAAAAATTTATTTTATTACCATTAGAAAGAAAAGTTGGCAGGGACTCACGCCCCCAAAACCCTCTCCTATGTTCTACCACTGAACCTAAACCGATAAAACTCAAATAAAAAGCATTCTAAACAAAAAATACCTCAAATTTAATTTACCCCAATTCGATATGAACCGGATATTTCCCCATAGTAACCCGATAACTAAGCTGAAGTGAACAAATCATGCTTTACTGCTATTTATTTTTAGCAATGCAATAAATAGTAAAATGATGTATGTTTTATTCACTTTTCGTATTATACTACTAGTTAACCATTACCTCTTATAATAATTTAATGGTTCAATATCATCTTTTCTCTTTTAAAAGAAACTTATCATAATTAAATGAAACTTATCCGAATTTTTTTATTGGACCGATATGGACTCGAATCAAAAGTAACATCAATCAAAAGAAACCTGAACCGAGAATAACTCAAATCAAAAACAATTTGAACCTAAATCACCTCAAATTTAATTTACCCAAATTTCATATGAACCGAATATCGACCCAGTATTAGCTCGATAATTGAGTTGAGGTGAACGAATCATTTTTTGCTATTATTTATTTTTTAGCAATGCAATAAACAGTAAAATGGTTATGTTTTATTCACTTTTTGTGTTATTCTAGTAGGTGGTAATAATTTAATGGTTCAATATCATCTTTCCTCCCTTAAAAGATAATATTTATATTTGATCCGACAAAAGATATTTTTTACAAGAATATATCAATAACTCTACATATTCTCGACCAGACTCCTACTCAATTTGAATTGACCCGACAATCTAACTATTAACCAACCAATCTGGTATTAACTCGACCAAAAACCGATCAACTCAATATTTACCCGACCTGAAACTGAACCGGTCTAATATTGATGCGACCCGAAATTGAATTCTACCCGACTTATTATAGACATGAACTAAATTCAAACCAGATTTGATCTGACTCGAACAAACCTAAGCCAAATACAATTCATACCCAAACTAACTGACCCAAATTTAATCAGAACGACCCGATTGACACCTCTAGTGGTACATATCTAGAAGTTAATAGTATATGTGACAAGTAAAAAATTAATAAACGGAGTGAAAATATAAATATCAGATTAAGAATAAAAAAAATTAGGTATCAAAATTGAAATTAAGTGACAAGTACTAACTACCAATAACCCCAAATATATGTAGGCAAAGCAAAGGTGTCTTCGCTATTTAAATGCCCCTTGTATAAAATCGCAAAACTAGCAACCCTGTTTAGCAAAACCAGCAGCGAACACTGAAATACAAATATTTTCCTGCCATTTTCAGATGGAAAAAGTCAATTTGCATTTTTTTATATATAAAAAAGGAAAGTGATTAAAATTATGCTTCAATTTTGATGCAAATTTACATGAAATATATTCAATTAACTACACATACCCATTGAGAAAATTATTTGAGCACTTATTATTTTAAACAAATTACTTTGGCATTTTCAGTCTCACCCCTAAACCTCACTTATTGATCACCTAATAATTATCAATTCTATTTCTTTGTAATTTTTTTTTTTGTAATTTGGGATTTGTTTACGGTTAAAATGTTAATCTTTTAACCATGGGATGTGGTGTGGTAGTTGCTCACCTCATCCCTTAATCATGAGGTCAGGAGTTCAATTCCTACTAATAGGAATGGAGTACATTTCATGGCTAGCCATTTACCTTATAGTGAGAGCACCTGAGGCGAGGGGATTAGTCACTACTATCGGCGGTAGATACCTTAACTCAAACAAAAAAAACCATAAATCTTTAAATCATCGGATACTATATATTTAAATGTACCTGAATAGAGATGTACTAATTGATCGAGTGGTTAAAGATACACATGTTGTTTCATCTTGTATAAATTTGAATCTCGACATTTTTTTGATCAGCTCATATGATTTTATTAAAGGAAAAATCATATAAAGTATTAACATGTGCCTCATTAAAAATTCTCTAATCCTAAATTGACGAAAAATAGTACACATGATAATATATAGGACACAAAAAACGACACCAACACAAGAAAGTGAATAACCATTGTCAAGAGACACTCGAAACAAACGACAACACCACACTAATCAAACGACACCCCAAACCAATTCAAACAGCAAACACCACGAATCCACGACACCACACTAATCAAATAATATCGAATCAATCACGACTTTGCATAATTATAACCGAGCAAAGTATAGAATCTAACAAACAAGTTAGACAAGCCTCCAAGCACCTCAACATCATGCCACGATTATAGTAGCCAAATAACTAAAATAACTAATATCTGGATTACCCGGAAAAGTGCACTACTAAACTCTTATTCTATCTTGTAAGGCACCTACAGAAACTCATACGATCCCTAACATACCAACATCAAAGGATCACCGAACCAATTCTAAATAAACGAAAATTCGACTTACCAATCTCCATCACCGTCATGCTTTCAATTATGTCTTCAACATTACCGTCTTCTTATAGTTACGCTACCTAAGCTGCTGATAACCCGGATAAAATATCATCATGTACTATCACATGTGCCTCTTTCGCTTTTCTAAAAACCGTGCAATCTCCTATATCAAATTCTCCTCATTACACACCGTCACTTATCGCTCCTTGTTATTCCTCTCGAATCTCGACATTTGCTTTGTGACTGTGATATCTTTCTATTTAATAAAAAAATATACCTGGATCTATATTTTCTTGAATATTACAATAGTAACTATGTCAATTTAGTTAAGATTAAGTGATTTTTTTTGAACAATTCGTACATAGGGGAGGTGAAATTTGCTCATAATAGGTATTGAACACACGACTTAGGGAGAGGGGAAGATGTTAATTGAGAGCTTTTAACCACCTACTCTAAAGATTGTTGACTAGGATTAAGTAAATTTAAATATTATATATTTAGTTACCATATATGGATGCAAATGAGATTTTGACTTGATAAAAAAAAGGTTTTAGTTTTAGAAGTTTTGAAATTTTAGCCTTAGGTATATTGTCGTGTTGCTATAACGTGTGAGTTTATAATTTAAAATTATTTTAGTTGAAGTTTTGATTATATATCAGTTATTTGTTGGCCCATTTATACATTAAAATATTAAATTTTCTTGGTGAATTATAATAATTAATTTTAATCATAGTTATTTGTAGGTCCATCTATATACAATAATAATTAATTTTAACCATGCATGGTTATAAGATGTAGTGATTATAATTATAATTATAATTATAACTTCAACTAAACATTATCATTGTTGCTCTAATGCACTCAATCAACTGAAATAATTATCTTATTAAAAATGAACTTATTTGTGTTTATATTTAAAAATTATATATATAATAATATTAATTGATGGATAATAATACATTAATATATTTGGCTAAAATTATGCAAACAATAAAGACCACATAGCCTTTACACATACAAGGAGATAAGTAAGTCTAATAAAAAAAGCCTGCTACGCTATGTATTTAGATAAATCTCAAGAAATACATAGTTATCATGTCAAAACTCGACTCAAATTTTTTAAATAAATTTTGAGTTACAAAATGAGAAATCGAATAACTCGAAATTTTTAGTAAATAATGGACTGGTTTTCAAATTGAGTCAAGTCCTTCAATTTCATCTTATAAATATTGCATATGAAAAACTATATATGTATATTGTATACGGTTATAGAAAACCATTTAAATTAGAATCAATAAGTACCATAACATTATGGCTTAACCTTCAAAGGTGCCCACCGAACTATGCCTTTTTTCCAGTTAGGTGCCTAAACTATTTTTTTGGGCCAAATAGGTGCCTAACGTTTCATTCCGTGACCCATTTAAGGTTCTCCGTTAAAGAACACGTGCCATCTCCTGAAAATTTCAAAATTATATTAAAAATAAATAAAATTACTTAAATTTCAAAAAATCTCTAAGTTTTCCAGATTTCACAAAATAGCCCCCAAATTCCAAAATCTCTAACTCCCCAAAATCTAAATCCCAATTTGGGCCGATTCCACGCTGATTGCCACGTCGCCGCCCACCACATCGGTCGCCGAAAATCGACCGACGCAGTGCTAAATGCCGAAATTGTCGAATAATTTCTTCGAATGATTTGCGGCGAACGGCGGCAGGATAGATGACGTACGACGTGTGGGTTGTTCGGCGAGGGGAGGACGCTTCATTCCGTCGTTGGCAATGCGGACAACGCCAGCGTGAGTGGTCAGATTTGAGGGTTTAGGGATTTGGGGACTATTTTGAAAATATTTAAGAATATAATTTTAGAATTTTCGAGGATGACACGTGTCTTTTAACAGAGAGAATAAATAGAAAACCTTAAATGGATCATGGAATGAAATGTTAGACACCTATTTTGCCCAAAAAATAGTTTGGGCACCTAATTAGAAAAAAAAAACATAGTTTGGGCACCTATTTACCTATTAAGCCTAACATTATAAATATTTTACAATTAAATTTGAACAAAAGCTTAAACAACTCGACTAAAATTTTATAAAATCTGAATTTTGAAACATGACTCGTAAACTCGATTAACTCGAATTTTTTACTCAACTAGATTCGATCGAATGTACACTCACACTATTACCTAGAAAACTAATTTTAGTAATAAATATGGTTATGTATTTATATCGATATAAAAAAACTTTAACAGCATTACGTGCTTGATTGAATATTAAAAATTGAATTGATATCCTATGCAAAATTAATAACAATATTATGAAATGCACGAATACAACCATAATGAGAATAATAAAGGAGAGAGAAAACTGCATAGGATCAATGGACAGTTAATAGAAAACAGTGGTTGGACGTGTCGAGGTTTCTTTGAATTCTTTTGTAATTTATTCTGACAGTTTCGTGTTGCAGAAAACCACAAGCAATAGTCAACCAAGATTACTTGCATGCCACGTTTACGTATAATACTATGAATATGGAATTAGGTTTCCGAAGTCAAATAAAGATATAAACAAATTTCTAGCCAGGAAGCAATGGTTTTAAAATACCCTAAATTCATACTATTTAAATCATAAAATTCAAATTTTACCTTAAATATGACCAATGCTATTTTAATAGATGGACTCGTATAAAATTTGTAAAAAATAATTTTTCATATTTCCATTCAATGAAACATCACATTTAATATTATATATATATGATTTTTCTATAAAAAATGAAAATAGATTCTTCAAACTAATAGCGAGAAGAAGATTTGAATCTTTTATACGTATATATTGTGTTTGAACGTAAAAGATTCTCGTGGTATTCGTCGGGTTTATAAATTTTCACATGCAAAGGCTGCTTTTATATATGTTATGAATTCTTTTTAGAGAACTTTCGGTCATATACATACACTTTATTGATATTATAAAAGAAGATACTTTTGGAGATGCAAAATGCTTTTTTAATACATTTTTTAAATTACATATAATCTCTAAATCAGAAATAATTACATTTAAATATATTTAATTTATAACTTTCGGGAGATATATGTTAAATTAAAACTCGAATGAAAATTATATTTTTGTCCTTTAAATTTGAAGAGGAAAAGAGGAAGAAGAACTAAGCCAAAAAAAGTGAAATAAAGTTGTAAAGAAATAATTTCTTAATATGTTCAAAAGAGCGAATCCCGTGGTCTTTGCCTAATTCTTCACTTTTAATCTTGTTTTATTCCAATTATTATTAAGAAATTTCTTACTTAAGCACTCATTTAATCTTCCTCGTAATTTCGCAATGCTAATATGACAAATAGATGTGAAATATAAATAAAAAGGAATGAAATTCCATTTTGTTTTATTCCAGTTATTATTAAGAATATTTAGCTTTACTTTGATTACGTATTTATTCTAAGCACGTGCTAAATGAACTCGGTTAATACGAAAGTGATGCGAAGTATCCTCCCCGACTATTACAAATTATTGACTCCGATTATTATTAGTTTGGTTACTGTTTTCGTGTCAATTCTACGGTTTTGAGATTTGGACATGAATTATCCTTTTAGGAATACAATATGTCTTATCATCACGCACACTCACTATTTTGTTTGAACAATGACACTTGAATTTTATTAATTACAATAAAAGATAATACAATATAATGCATCAAAAAGAGAAAAAAATGGACAAGCCCACTAAAAGTCTTTGTGCAAAGAAAAGCAGACACTTTCATCGAGATTAATATACTAAAATTTAGAAACCTTCCTGAATTTCCTTGTCTCTATTCAAACAAGACGCTTTACGAGGTAAAAAAGAAGTAATGAACGAACCAAGCTATCAGACAAATTGTTCCGCTACCCAGATCTGATCACACTCAATACTTGTTAGTATATACTTTTAATAAAATGTATATATACATCATGTATTAGTGATATGCACCTTAAATCATTGAGCAGTCGCTGGTCACACATCAACAACATTTATTAAAATATTTTTTTGAATATTTATTAAAATATATATTTATAAATATACTTTGATATAAATATTTTTTATTATATCTATTTAAAAAAAATTGATTATAAAAATTATTTTTGTATTTTCATACTTTGATATTAAACTTCAAATAAAACAAATAGAAAAGATTATACCACAAGACGGATGAATTCATATAAAATTCTCTAACCACTCCATAATAACATAAAAAACATTTAAATAAATTTTATACTTATAACTATAATATATATATTGAAGGATAAACAAGTTTAATTTGCTAGATTGTTGTTTCATTACTCTTTAGCCTTTCTATTGATTAATACTATTAACATTTTTTTTTTGAAAAGTATATATTACTTTATAGTTGTTTGGTTTCCTCCAAGTAAAGTCCTAAACACTAGCTTTTAACAAATTCAATGAATTTGTCTCCTATAAGCTAAAGTTTTGATACCAACGTATTAATTATTATTCGAGGATTTATAAAAGAAATCAAAACCATGTGAGTGAAGTCCCAATAATCAAAATTTCCGGAAATATTCTCTATTCTCTATTATAACATGTATTATTCGTGATTGTATATATAATTTATATTTGTAAAGCTCTTTGAAAAAACAACAGTCCTGGTGAAAACAAAACCGTGCATCTTGTGGTTGATATAAAATAGAATACGGACAATGAATTAAGACATCTTCTCTTCATGTATTATAGTAATTCACACATATATATAAAAGAGACGTAAATCTCTTTAAGTTTTACACGTTTTTTAGATCGTTAGATGAGTGAAACGGATGGCTGAGATTAACAGTAGAATATGTGAAGATTATCTATCACTTGGAAAAACAAGAGTAAGGAGTTAATCTCAGTCATCTATTTTCTCAATTCAACGATCTAAAAAACGTGTATAAGTTTTACACTGTGTAAGTGGATCCTAACCCATATATATAGGAAATAGCTATAATTTTTTTTACTTGATGCTTTGAAATTCATGTTAATAATAGTATGCGTCCTCTTTAATTTTTAGGATGAGATACTCGAATTAGAGTGGTCCAAATTACTCCTAATGTATTATTTTTCTATAATTGTTTTTTTGTCTAATGTCAACTAGCTCGTTATGATTCAACTTAATATTTATTAATTATTTTTATATCAGGTATAAATAGAGAAAAAATAAAAATTACTGACATAAGCAAATACCTCATAAAAATCGAGGATATTCATATTATTTTTCTATCTTGTTAAATTGATTTAAATCTCGACATTTACCTTAAAATTTAAATACCTTTTGATTAATAAAAAGAACGCCTCATAAAAATGTTTAATAGGTTACAATATTTTACGTTATTGAGATGAACAGATTTATTTTAAACAATTATATAATGATTATTACATCATAAATCCCTTATCACGGTAACTATAAAATTAATAAAAAAATATAAGTAAATTACAAAAATCATCACTCTACTTTGCTCTTGACCTATTTTAATTATTCAACTTTTAAAATGATTAATTTTAGCACTAAACTTTAAACATTAACTTATTTTGGTTACTCTACAGTTAAATCTTTAATATTATTATATCGTGGAAATAAAAAATATATTTTTAATAATATTTTAATACACTCCATTAAATAAAAAATTAAATTAAAAAATCAAACCCTCCCTCACCTCACCCTCATTCACCCCTACCCCACCCCTATCTCACCTTCGCCGACAACCCTCTTCTTCAACCAAGCAACGCCGCTCCGGTGGGTTTTTCGGCGAATCAAAACTATCGGCTGACTTTTCTTCTTCTCCCATTTCCTTCTACCGGTCCGCTTTTCTAAAAACCACCCTCAAATGACCCAAAATGAGTCCAAACCCTTGCGTCTTGGGAGCGCGATTCGTTGCCGTCCACCGTCGGATAGGCCTGAAATCGAGGTATGTTGATCTCCTCACCAAGGCACCTCGAATGGCCATTGGGATTCACCATCTTACGCTCCGGTCGCCGGAACCGACCTTGATTTTTGAGAATGAGTTCAATCTTGAGAAATATCTTACCTTCTTTCTAATGCTCTTCTGTTCCAGGTCTTGCAGAAATCACATTTTTTGCAATGATAAATATAAAGGAATTGACCATGATTTTTGAGAAGAAAAATAAAAATATTTGAAGGAAATTGATATTCGCTGTTGCGCACTCTCTGTTTTCAAAACGGTTTGATGAAAATGAGTTGTGAAATGTGAAAGTTTGTTTGGCCTAACCTTGCTCCACCAAAGGTTGAGGCTTTCTTGTGGAAATTGATGCACGATAAGATCCCCACAAGGGTGGAATTATCTAAAAGAGGCGTGCTTGAGAACCGGCCCTTACTTTGTCCATTATACTCACTAGAGGATGAGACCGTAACACATTTATTTTGCCATTGCAAATGGAGCTGGAATTTATGGCAGTGTTGGTTCCATTTTGTGGAGTTTCTGGTGCAATGCATGGTAATGTCACCTATTTTTATATTTCTTGGTGTTCAATATTTAATCCCATAAATTCACACGGAAATGCAGGGGAGTAACTGGTTTATCAAAGCTGTAGACGGTGAGATTGAAGATGAAGGTGCAGGGTGATGAAGGGTAAAGCTCGAAGAAGGTTGGTTGTGGGAACGAGGGTAAAAGAGGGTGAGGTGAGGGAGGGTTTGATTTTTCTAATTTAATTTTTTTATTTAATGAAGTGTATTATATATATATTATTTTATTTTCACTTCATAATAGTGTTAGAGATTTAACGATGAAGTGACAAAATAGATAAATATTTAAAGTTCAGTATTAAATTGATTATTTTAAAAGTTAAGTGATTAAAATAGGTCAAAGAGTAAAATTGAATGATAATTTTTATAATTTATCCTAAAAATATTAATAGATGAAATTAATAGTTTTGAGGTAGTTATTAAATATCTCTCAACATCAACATTATGTTATTATTACTTTTTTCCAACCATAATAATAAACAAGTAAAATTAATAAAATTTGCTAGCCGACTACCCAACAAGAAACATCCACGGATCCCCAACAGAACCCATAAACCTTATGTCTCCTGGAAACCTCAGGTAGTAGACTCCGTAGGCTTTTGGCCTTTGAGGTTTTGTTTAAGAGGACCGACACGACACCGCATGTTTTCCCGAAGTTAGGAATCTCCTCACATTCGGCCACGTGGCACCACGCCAAACGACCTGTTGAACTTCGATTACATTGTTTGCGTGTGTCCCACCGACGCCACTTGTAAGACGGACAACATGCCGATGGCCCTGGTCGGCGGATTCTGAGGTTAAAAACCCTGCCATCAATTCAAAATATGCTCTCCAAGTCGCGACACAACAAAGGTCATTATTAGGATCTTTGGATTTTATTATGACCAAAACGACACTCAAAATCCTAAATTCTCAAAAGTAAGACTTTTACTGTAAATTCGTCGCACTATTACTGTAAGTTTTAAAATTATATTCTTTTTTTATTTAAACTTGTCGTGCACTAATGGTGAGCTTTAATTTTTTTAATATCTGGTTTAATTATTAATCACGAGATTAACTTAATCCTAAACAGAATTTTCTGTAAGGACACGACGAGTTCCCTCTAGCTTAATGGCTGTCACGTTTTTATGAAAAAAAAGACGGGTTGTTTTAGAGTTTTAGCATATTAGGGTTTTTATTTAATAAATAGATAGTTTTGTTTAGGGTTTAGAACACAAAAAATTTTCCATCATCTTTTGTTCGAGCAAAGTAAAATAGTTTGTCAAGCCGTGAGATTTTCTCAAACGACACTGAAAAAAGCAAACTCACACATAATTTGAAAAATGTTTAAGGTAACGTATGTTTATATTTTTAGAGTACGTTTATTTTTTTAATATGATTTAATTTGTTCACTTGAATTCTTTTTTATATATGCCTACTTTTTAAATTTGAATAGTAAATTGTGTTGTTAATAGTTTAATCGAAAATATTTTAAAATTCGATTGATTTGTGATGTTTTATGCATTTAATTGAGCATAAATGTGGAGGAAAAACATGGCATTGTTAAGACTTTATTATTCTCACATCACGAAAAATATGAGAATGTTAGTAAGAATTTATGGTTTTTTTGCAAATTTTACTTTATTATTTTTAAATGATAAAATACTACTTTGATTTAAATATTGTGTTTGTAGAAAGAGGATTCAAAATTTCGGCCTCGCTTGATATGAAGTGATCCGCCAAGCCAATACATAATTGAATTTCTGAACAATTCCAGTTTTAGGTACGCGTCAAAGATTTTCGTGAGTTTGAAATCGTGCTACAGTCGATTGATGGGTTAGTGGAGCATTGGAGACCGGAGACACATACTTTCCACATGTCGTGCGGGAAATGCACAATCACCCTCAAAGATGTTGCTATGCATCTCGGTATCCCAATTTTAGGTAGCCCAATCGTTGATCAGAATAATTATAAGGTTTATGATTATTGCTCCAAGTATTTGGCGAAGACACCACCAATGCATGTTGTTGATGGTAAATATGCGAAGTTGATATGGCTGAAGAGTGATTTTCAAGTAGATGGAAATTCCACAGCAGCATAAATTGAGTTTGATGCTCGAGCCTATTTATTATTCCTTATCGGTGGCATGTTAATGCCTAACAGATCGAGTTCTCACATGCACACGTAGTACCTTCCGTTCTTGAAGACGTCGTGGGTAGCAAGAAAATTCAGTTGGGGATATGCAATATTAGGTTTTCTGTACCGCGAGTTGTGCAAGGCAGCGACACCGACAGATGTCAACAACAGATTCGTGCACGCCGATATAGGTGGGTATGTGGTGTTGATACAATCATGGGTCTGGTATAGGCTTCCGTTCCTGGCTCCTATTTGTGATCATCCGTTTGAATTCCCACTCACTTCAAGGTAATAATGTTAATTCCCATTAATATTTTAAATGTTATTTATGGAAACCATGATTCATCTATGTATTTGTATTATATAGATGGGCCCAAAAATTCAAAAAGAAAGCATTGAAGGTAAAATTAATTCTCGCAGCAAGATCAGAGATTGACATGCATTGCGAAGACCAGGTAATGCAAAATTATTTTTAGGTCGAAATTTTAAATTTTGAATTTATTTTGATCCAATTTTCTGGTTATGTACGTATTATTGTTGTTCTAATCGATCCCATATGATGAGGATGATGATATTTGCCATGTGATTCCGAACGATGCCTACGAAGATACAGAAAATTAGTGTCTGGTAATGTCGTTGCTAAATTTTGTGATTGTTGAGATGTTTTACGGCAATCGGGTTCTTAGGCAGTTCGGATACCACCAGCCTATGCTGGAAGACCCAATCAATATAGATGAGTTCGAAAATGTGGACTTACGAGGTAAGAGCGAAGAGAATTAGCCAAAGAGATATTCATCATACATAACATGGTGGCTTGACAGGTCAAGCAGGTTGCCGACTCGTGATCCTATTCCCTATGATTTCGATTTCTTGAATTCTAAGTACCGTCGGTAGTTTGTGGCAAACGAAAAACCAAAGTTGACGACCAAAGCACAATGACAAGTTTATGTTACTTTGTTTGAAGCTCATAAGACCAAGACCATGAATATGATCTGAAACCCGAAGCCTAACTCGACATGGGAAATAGGTCGGAAAAATCTAAAGAGGTTTAATTATTTATTTGAGTTGAGTTCACAAATTTTTTTATGTTTATTAATTTTAGATATTTGTCTATTAATAAATTTCAGACCCAATGCATGTTTTCTTTTATTAATAAAATTCTGAGTTTAGTTTACACATGATTGTTATGCTTGTTTATTTTTTTTCACGTAAAGAATTATATAGAGTGTTGCCATCGATCTGAAATAACGAATTAATACATTTACAATAGTAAGAAATATTTAGAATACAAAAAAGAAATTGACAACTCTTTGATGGATTACTCCCCGAAATTTAATACATATGCTTGAGTACATGTAAATTTTTTATAGTATACAACAGATTCACTCAGTACCACTACTCATTGATATGATTAACTGCCCAATTGTTTTTTACTGCTACAAGGTTGTTCGAGTAAATAACGGGTTCAGTCAACATAGAATATGGCATGAAGTACCCCACATATGTCATTATAGACGCATAAGGTTCTTGCATGGAGTAAAAATAAGTGCAACATTATGCCCCACAGGCCTGACAGTGACATTTAGGTTGCATCCCAAATAATGTAGAACCACGGGGTTTCTCAAAAAAGTAATATTGTAAGTAGAACTTCGTAATATGAGACAATACGACAACAATTAGAGTTTCTGTTACGGTTCCTGGTAGCCTCATTCCAAACAATGTACAACGTAATTGATGCAATGGCGTGAACTTTGTAAATTTGGTTCATATAAAAAAAATAAAAGACAATTTTGGTATGGAAACGAATGTGTTGATTCAGGAGTGCTATATTTATGAATGAAATGAAAATAACAGGCAAAAGTCGCCGAACTTGCACGACGAGTTACCCCTAACTCGTCGTGCAATTTTAGCGAGTTTTTCCCGTCATTTCCATTTCTAGCATCTTAGCAGCATTTTTTTGCAAAAGTCTCTTGGTAGGGTTTTTAACGCATGTTTCGGAGCAGTTTTTTGAATGTTGGGCCGAAAGGCAAACACATTATCGTATAGATAAACACTTATAGTTGATATTAACGTAAAAAAATCATCTGAAAAAAAAATTCGGAGGCGGCATAAAATGCGCCTAAGCACCTCTATGAGAGATCTCTTGGTAGGGTTTTTAACTCATGTTTCGAAGCGGTTTTTGAATGTTGGACTATAAAGCGAACGTGTAATCGTATAGATAAACACTTATAGTTGATTTTAACGTAAAAAATTTATCTGAAAAAGTATCCGAAGGCGACATAAAAAGTGCATAAACACCCCTATGAGAGGCTTTTGGTAGGGTTTTTAACGCATGTTTCGGAGCGTTTTTTGAATGTTGGATCGAAAGGTGGACGCATAATCGTATGGATAAACACTTTTAGTTGATGTTAATATAAAAATTTCATCTGAAAAAACATTCAGAGGTGACATAAAACGTGCATAAACACCCCTATGAGAGGTCTCTTAGTAAGGTTTTTAACATATGTTTTGAAACGATTTTTGAATGTTGGACTGAAAGGCAGACGCGTAATCGTATAGATAAATACTTGTAGTTGATGTTAACATAAAAATTAATTCGAAAAACATCTAGAGGCAGTGTAAAATGCCCCTAAACACCCATATGGGATTACATTTCACATAGTAGGCAACGAGTAAAAAATTAAATACAGTTATAATGCGTACCAAATGGAGAGATATAATGATCCTAGAAATGACTTTAATTCATTTACGAAGAGGCATGCGTTTTACGAAGTCTTATTAACATACCCCCGCCTAAACACAGAAAATGGAGAGATACAATGGCTGCTGCAAAGAGTTCCTCAACATAGGATATGCCTCTGCCACATATTCTGCACAGTGGGTGGTTTGGGCTGCTCCATGTAAGAAACTAGCTGGCCATTTACACCATGATCTCCCCTGCTTGGTTAATGTTGTAAGAAAAACTTTTCTCGTACAAGTAGGTGCAAATGAGATGACAAATGGCCCCGATTTTCAATGTATTTTTAGATAAGTAAAGTATAAAATTTTGAATTGAAGGTTTTAAACAATCAAACATCATGTTACCAATTATTTATAGTTGGGATTATAACATAAACTCACTTTGCATGTAAGCCGAGTTACACCCGTCGTGTCTCCGTATATTATACCAGTTGAGCACGAAGAGTTTGACATGACAAGCAAAACTTGCCGTCTAGGCACGACGAGTTTGGCTCATTATATCACTTTCTGCTCATAATTAAAATTATGCTGCAGATTTACATTTCCAATACGAATGTCATTTACAATGATTACATTAAGGGAATTCACCGTATATACATGACAAGTTTATAAACTCATTAAGTTTTTACCCGATAATCTATTTCTTATTTTCCACAACTCTCAAACAAACCCTCAAATTTCACCAACAAACCTCAACCCCAAATTTTCTCAATCTCATACAAACATCGATTTACAATGGCACCATCACTAATCTCAACAATCGTATACTATGATGGTAACTATATAGGAGACAATACCACAAAAAACTTTGAGTCCGAAAATTTTTTTCCGATCAAATTCATTCGCACTGTTTTTTTTCAAAGAGCTAGTGAAGAAGATCAAACGGCTAGTACATGTCGGGCGTAACAGACCACTAAAGGCTCTCTACTATAGGTTCTAGACATCCTTGTTTCTAGTGACATACGGTACAATGAGAATTGACAATGGATACGATGTTGAAGTAATGGTCGACACACATATGATGTACGGAGAAGAAATTTGCTACTTGTATGTAGATTTTAGTGGAGAGGTAGAAGGTGACAAAAAAACCGAGTCGCTTATATGATTTCAACTTTTTGATGGGGGATTACAATATTGGCGTTCCTGCTTATACCCTTGCGTTTCATGATGAACCTGCATGTTCAACAGCACGACACTCGTACTCTAACTTATTCGACCTAAACGTCAAACAAGCATCAACTCAACATTACACCTTTAACCCATACGTTGATGGGCATCAACTGATACTTGGTGGATCAAGTTTTTCAGGGGGCCGACACTCTTGCGCTACATCATTCAATCTAAACGAGCCAAACTATGCTTCTTCTAATTTTTCTCGGGTTTACAACTACCACTTCTGCACCTATCCATGCATCCACGAATTGTGATGAAGGCTACACAGCCCCAGAAGAACTGATTTAAGAGTGCGACCCCGATGGTGCTGAGGTTGGGTTGTTTGTGGAGCCTGAAGATTTTACTGCCGATTTCGCCTCTAAAACTGAAAGTAACACTGATAATGATGATGGCACCCCAAGAAACTTCAATAAGAATCAATTGGGACATGTTGCAAGCAGTAGGGCCCTAACATCGTACGAGCCTCTGTCGCACATGCACAACATCGACTTGGCAGCAATGAACGTGCAGGATTTCCCTAACGTGTCTGATGTGGGCTTTGACGGTTCTTACTTTGCAATAAAAAATATGACTTGTAGGAAGGGATACAGTTCAGAACGAGCGACAAAACGAAAACTGCTGTTAAAAACTACAACATATGTTACGGTATACACTCCAAGGTGCAGTATGCGACATCAAAGAAATACGTATGTCAATGTACACATAAATCGGCACAAGGATGTAAATGGAAGGTGCGGGTCAACAAGATGAAAAGAAAATATAACATTTGGGAGATCACAGTCTACAACAACCCTCATACTTGTTATGTCATCGGTTACAGACAGGATCATCCAAACCTGGACTCCAATATCATTACCGGAAGTGTCCAAACAATTATCCAGACAAGCCCCGAAGTCACTATTTCTACGTTGCAGGCGCATGTTAATACAATATACGATTACACACCATCGTACAAACAGACTTTGAGGGGAAGAAACAAGGCAATCACGAATTTGCATGGGGAGTGTGACGTTTCTTACAACGAGCTCTTAGCTTGGATAAACATCATGAAGAAATACAACCCCAGAATGATTGCAAATTTGGAAACTGAACGATCGCGTGGTTCCTGATGTTTGCCAATTCAAACGACTTTTCTAGACATTTTTGTAGTGTATGAATGCGTATAAGAACTACAAGCCTGTCATTCAAATCGATGGCACATTCTTGTATGGAAGATACAAGCAAGTTTTACTATTAGTCGTTGTTCAAGATGGCAATCGCAAGACAATACCCATAGCGTTCGCAATCGTGCTTGGAGAAAATATTGAATCTTGTATGTTTTTCCTCAAGAAGCTACGTTATTACATTATAAAAAAGGATCGAGTTTGCTTGATCTTAGATTGAGGAGGTGAGATCAAGTTAGCGATCGAATATTTAGGTAGAAAGTTTCAATCTTCAAACATTGAACACTGTTACTGCATACGCCACATTGCCTCAAACTACCATGGCCGGTATAAGAAAGATGATGAACACAAGCTCGTTATACGGTGGGTACGTTTTAAGATTTTTTGTATTTATCACTACTTTTCATATATCTCATTTGTACCCCATGTCGTGTCTCAAGGTATGAACTAGTTCAACACAAATTTGAACAAATGCTTGAAGAGTTGCAGGGGAGGAATGATCTGGGCTACAAGTACGTTGCAAAAATTTCTAAAGAAAAATAGACTTACGTATACGACGACGATTTCAAATATGGCCACATGACAACCAACTTGGCCGAGACAATCAATTTTTCCTTGAAGGGGTTCAAAATTTGCAGTGACTGCCATCGTGAAAGCTATGTACTTTCGTTTGGGCAACCTGTTCGTAACCTTGGGCAAAGAAGCTACCGGTATGCTACAAAAAGCACCTCATATTCCACCTGAGGATACGGGACAAAATTCAAAAAACGGTTCTTAATTCGAACGGGTTTGTGTTGCCGATGTCGCGTAATGATGACTCTTTCTATGTCTCGGAGATACCACGACTAATGTAGGGTTTTGACCCAACATCGTACAAGGTGGATCTCTAAAATAGGTTGTGCGAATGTGGCAAATTCCAAGCACTAAAGACTCCGTACGAGCATGTCATCGCTGCATGCTCTGCTGCCATGATCTATTTCAAGGAATACATGGATCCTGTAGACTGGTTTCATTCAGTATTTAAGGTTTATGAAATGGAATTCCCACCAATCGACAACGAAACTGAATGGAATGTTATGCAAACATGGACCACAATTTTACCTAACCCAACTCTACGAAGGAAAAAAACAAGACGTCCCAAATCCACAAGGATTCAGACTGATATGGATGACATGCATCACCGCGAGCGCGAACCTACCAGACAACCTAGACTCTACGGGAATTGTAGACTTCCAGGTCATAGAATACCAAAGTGTCCATCTCGAAAATAAATCTGTTGTTTTATTTTTATTAAGTAGCCATGTTTTAACATAAATATTAGTATGAAACTTCACTAGAATTCATTTCGATCTAACTTTTCACCACTGCATAGTTCACCTTAAGGCTTACAATTTTAAAATTAAAAAATTCATTTCAACTTCTACATTTTTTTAAAACATTCTACAAACCATTAGTTATACTACTTGTGCATTCAAGCAAAATTACAAAATGTTAGATAATTTACAACTTAATCGAACACTTTTTCTAATAATAACCAAGCCAAATTCGCCATGTATACACGGGGAGTTCAATCATTTTAAACATCGTTACGCTTGAACCCAAAACTGCCGATAAGCTAGAGGGATACGGCGAGTTCCATTTAGGATTAGGTTAATTTCGTGATTAATGGTTAAACCAGATATTTAAAAAAATAAAACTCGCCATTAGTGCACGGCGAGTTTGAATAAAAAAGAATATAATTTTAGAACTCGCCGTGGTGGTGCGACGAGTTTATTGTAAGGGTCCTACTTTTAGGAATTTAGGATTCTGGGTGTCACTTTGGTCATAATAGGATCCAAAGATCCTAATATTGACCTTACTCCCAACAACCACAACAATTGACAACAGTTAACCTTTATTACTTTTTCCATTCAATTAGACAAAGGTATACATTTAATCGAGTTGAGTTAAAAAATTTTGAGTTAGTCAAGTTGAATAGTCATATTTTATAAATTAAACTTTATTTTAAAAATTTTTGAGTCCATTCGAGTTTCTATTCAAATTTAATTTAAACATTTATAATGATATAATACTAATTAATTCTAATTTAAATGATTTTCTATAGTTATATACAATATATATATATATATATATATTAGGAACCTCTTATATTCTAACCTCTCTTTTTAACGGTCCTTCACCCTTGACTTCTTTCAACCAACATACTCTCCGTTTCTTTGATAAAATGAACTGTTACGACTTACGAACTATCAAATTTTCATTTTACCAACAATAATTATGAATATATATAAGGTAGAAAATAACAAGATTCAAGTATGAAATAAATACATACATAAATATATAAAAATATATTATAACATTTTTATTTAAATTGTAAGAAAAAATAATGTATAAAAATATATGAATGAGCAGAAATTTTGATGTGATGAATTGTCCCTGGCCCACCCAAAGTAAGAAGAAAGGAGAATGAAATAGGGAAGGTTTGGCAGAAATGATTGGCCAAACCATCTTCGGCCGACTTCTCTTCGCGCATGCACCAGCTGAGGTGACCCACTTGCCAATTGGGCTTCTTTTCTTTGTCTCCCCTGTTTTCATTTTTATTTATAATTTTTTGCAAGAATTCTTGAATCATGTGAATTATTTACGAGGTGTTCTTCGGACCCTAAGATCAAATCTTATAACTAACATCTTGAGAACATAACATAATATTAATATTAATCGTACGAAGAATGAAACGTTCAACAAATACAAATTCATATTTTAGGCATGTAATAATGAGAAAGGAGATTAATGTGGCGAATGTTGGTTGCCAGCCAATTGCTGGAATGGAAAATATCAGGCATCTTCTTGTTTTGTTGCCCCATCCATTTGTCTTCTTATTCTTTTGGATATTGAAATGAAAAAGACCCCAACTTTGAACCAAACGAAAACAAACAAATTCTGCTCCTTTGGGAAAACTTATCATCCTTACGTTGGAATTTTTTTCTCCTTTTTATTCCAATAGAAAAGGGACAAACTGTATGCTGTTACGATAACCAAATAACGTCAACTTCAAAGAAAATTAAATAAAAACTATAAATTATAATCCCCGACCCCATAAATCATTGTCTGTCACAATTAAAATTTGGTTTCTATTTTCATATGATTTATCGATGTGTGACTCAAACACATGTTTTGTCCACTTGTTGTAGACTCCACAACGATGCTTCCGTTTTTTGACTGAAAAAAAAATCATTGTTTGAACTATTATTTTCTTTTGCCTTCGATTAGTCTTCTTTATGGAAAAGATTGACGATGACTCCATCATCAAATATATTTTCAGTTTTATTTTTTCTCCCTAAATTTTTCAATCAAAATCAGTAAATCGTAATTTTATTTTTAAATAATTCAGTTGAAAATTTAAATATAATAAAAAAATAACTTTTGAAAAGAAAGCTCAAATGTTATTTTATATCTCATAAATAATACCATCTGAGTCATCGTAATTTCTATTCCAATAATCTCATCCTTTACATGCTAAAATGTATGTGTTCTTTTAATCTACAAGTAACACGTTACATGTACAATTGCAATTCCAAACTTAAATTATATACATTTAAATAAATATCACCAAATTATTATTATAAAGTATGATTGGACCGATAATATAAGGATAATTACACCATGCACGGGTTGTAGAAACTTTTTGTTTCTACAATTTTCTTAATTGTAGGGGTTAGACATCTAGTTTAGGGTTTTTAGTTTAATGGTTTAGGTTTACGTGCTTATAATTTAGGGATCATGGTTTGAATTTATGATTTATAATTAGAATTTAGGGATTATGGGTGAAAACCTAAAACCCTAACATATTTTTTTGCTCAGCAAATGAGATTTTATTAAAGAGTAAAGAAACCCAAAACCTACGTTGAGTGCCTCATTAAAAAACCTTAATTCTTAAACCCTAACATATAACCCTAAGATCTAAACCTTGAATTCTAATTGCAACCCTTAAATTCTAAACCTCTAAACCTAAATCCTAAACTAAATTCTCAAACCCTAAAATTATATTTCCGCCGCCAGTACATGAGATATTTTCTAAGTATGATTGGATTGATAATATAATTGATGTCCAGACTTAAACCAGAATAAATTTAGATTAGACTCATACATTGTAAGATGTAAACTATAATAAAATTTGGATTGATATTTGATAATATAATTGATGTCAAGATTCAAAACATCAACCATCATTAAGTTAATCGCAAAATACATATGTTGTTTAGTAAATATAACTTGGATTAAATGTAGACTTACTGACACAAAGAAATAGAATCGGCTAAAACATGGAGCAATTAATCAGCTCTAGGGATGTCAATTGGGCGAGGAGGGTGCGAAGGGTATTCTTTTCACATTCATCACGGTCAAGAATTTTCATCTCTATTTCTGCCCCACGACCCGTTGTGAATATAAAATCTAAAACTATTTCTGCCACACAACCCACAAGACTAAAACCATCTCCGTCCCATTACCCACGTGGGTCCTGAGACTCACCTAATCCCCTCTTTACCCACCCCGTAACCCTTTTATATAATATTTTTATAACTATCAGTTAAAAGCATAAATCAAATTTGTTATAAAAAAGTATAAAATACCCGTCGTTCAGACTCTCACCACATAGTGAAATTATTCTAATTGTCACAATTTTTTTAAAAATAATAATATACAAAATTAAAATTGTACAACAAAAAAGTTTGGACTTAAAATATACTAAAGTCTATTGTAAATGATCAAAAATAGCACAAATAACATGTAAAATAATATTTCAATTGCTAAACAAATAAACATTACAGAAAGAACTAAAAAAACATAACAATTAAAAAACAACCTTAAAAAATAAGAACAAATACATATAGAATCTAAATAATATACAATATTAGGAAAATAAAATTAAAAAAGTAAAAGAATAACATATATATAAGGAGGACTAAAGAGAAGAAAAAAACCTAAAAAAGGCATAACGACATACAACAATAAAGAATAAACCAATAAACATAATAAATGTTATATATATATATATAAATTTTTATAAATATTTCAAGATAAGTCAATGTAAATTATTTTAAATTTGATTCTGATTCAAATTGATATATTAAAAAATATTTATAAATTTGATATGATTAATTTCAAACTCAATTATATACATATATATATATATATATATATATATTGAATTTTTCATTAATATCCCAAGAAAAAGTCAATATAAATTATCTTAAAATTGACTATGATCCAAACCGGTATTGTATTTATAATAACATTTTATAAGATATGTTGGGGCGGGTGGGGATGATGTGAGGTGGGTCGAGATGATGCGAGGTGAGTGGGGATGGGGCGAGTACAAAGACATATTCACGCCTTCTCCACCACGCACGACAAATTTAATTTTTATCTTCATCTCCCCACAACCCGCGAAATTTGTAACCATCCATGCCCAATTGAATGTGAAGTAGAGCGAATCCCCGCAAAACCCACCCTATTGACATCCCTAATCAGCTCTTAGAAAAGAATACTTTAATAAAAGTTTTCATTGAACTTCACCAATAAAATAAAGATAACTAATCAATGAAATTAATTTTGGATTTTTTAAAAGGAATTGTGCATTATTAAAAATCTTTAATTTATGTAGATTAAGTTGAAGTGTGATATTAGATAGTAAAGGAGGAAAATAGTGTATAAGAATTGAAATTATCATTAGTCAATATATTCTCGGTACACAAGCCCTTATACAATTTGGCACCAAACCGTGCATTCAAAACAACGGAGGGGGAACGGTTGGCGGCCGGCGGCCAACAGCCATATTAAATGTAGAGGGATACAATCTCAAGAAAACACAGAGAATCAAGTGTCAGATACATGTACAAAGGGAGGGGGAGAGCCAAACGGCAGACGCCAGATTCAAAGAACTAAGGTGGATTTTAGGATTATCAATGTAGGTCACAAGCATTGCTTGAGCCAGTTCCATTAACTGGTTATTATAGCCCAAAGACCCTAACCGACTGGCATTATCTTATCAGCCCGTTGAGTTGTTAGGCAGTTGTAACCAAGTGATAATGGGCAAGGGAACAGCCCAGCATTATATGCTTCAATAAGCCATGCTGAAGGCCTGAGTAGTCGCTGGCCAGGTTAGATCAAAGGGGGGAAAGGGTTAAGCGACTAGTGTTATCTTGCTGCAAGAATTTTATATTCAGCACCACTAGAAGAAAGTGAAATTAATTTTGAATATAACTAATAATAGTGAAGTAATAAAGTCGAATCAATTAAAAAAGGGAAAATGACAATAATTGTATTAATTATGCTTCAAATGATTCGATTAACTATATCTATTTTCTTGAAGCACTTAGTTAAATGATGAATCGCAGATTCCATGACACGTAAAAGTGGGAGGATGGAATCCAAAGCCGAAAACAAGACAAGTAAACCGAAATAACTGCCAGCGTTGGATTGGGCAAACTTTATATATTGAGATGACAAGTTGTAGGTCCCAAAAAAATAATCGTATCATTCACCCAAAACAGTAATCGTATTGTTTCTAAGATTTGTATTTCTTTCTAATCAGTTTAGTTAATGGTTAGTTATATGACATTTTATTGATGTTTGATGTAACAAACAGGGAATTTTATGTCACCGATTAAAAATACTTGACACATAAAATTGATCTATTTTAGTGAAAATTTCATTTGGACCATTTTATTATTTTCTCTTAATTTATCATTTTACTTTCAATTTACTATCACTTTAGTCCTATACATTTTTCAATAAAATTGTCATGTGCTTGTTCAAAAATAAAATTAAAAATGCCATGTGGCCCAGTCAAGTTTTAACACGTGTAATATTTAAACAATTATTTTCTACACGTCTATCCAAAGAATAAAGTGATAGCGAATTGAAAGTTGAGAAGATACACTGGTCGAAAATAATAAAATGATCAATGTTAGAATTTTACTAAAAATAAAAGGGCTAAAGTAAGTATTAAGCCAAAAATATTATAGATATTCTACACTCGTGTTATAATATATATATATATATATAGGGATGAGATCCAATTACATGGTGTAAAACTCATTTAGTTTTACACTAATCCATGGTCATTGGATGAGTGAAGTGGATGAATGAGATTAACAGTAGAAAATATGAAGATTATCACTTGGAAAAAAAAGATAATCAACGTGGCCAGAAGCAGAATGGGTTGATGTTTGTCGATATCCGTACTGTTCCCACAATTGGAACTTCCCTTGAATTCACAACCTTGATCTTACCGGTTGAAGTCACATCGCCTTAGACGCCGTTGACGCTAATCGGTCGATTTTCGCGCCTAAGTAAGCCTTCAACCAGCCTTGCGAGTACTCCTGCTCGACAACGGCTCAGACAAGCCCTCCAGGCTTCGATGGATGCGGAAGCGCTTTAAGCACTATAGTGGCTACTCTTGGCCACTCGAGAGGCAACTAGTTCAAAGAGCTTTAGAAACAAAGACAACTGAAAGGAACAAGAGAAAAGCTAGAGTAAATGCCTCAGAGTCTTATTACTCTTCTCAAATGAGAGAATGAATGGATGATGGATGATACAAATGAGGGTGAGAGACTCTCTATTTATAGTTGAGCTCCCACTCAATCAATGGTCCGGATCGATTTACATGGATGGCCAGGATTAGCCCAAATCCTTACAAGAATCTCTAATCTAGGAAAGAATATCAAATCCTACCTAATTACATCAATTAGTAGGTTTTTTCCTCAGATAGTTGATCACACCCGATATGGCAAGATTCCTCCTTTGACCCATTGTCTCCTGCCATTTTTGAAAAGCTAGTGTGATCGGGCTCTCTAGCATTCTCCAAGTGTTGGGCCAAGTCTGGTGGTCTTGGCAAGTCTGATGATCCGCTTTGAACCCCTTGGGCAGATCCTTGCGTAACTGTCTCGGACCAAAAGGTTTGGGCCGTGACAATCTCCCCCACTGAACTTGGCGACGCCCTCGTCGCTGCACTAGAACGATCCTGGGTAGGGCCTTATTGGATGCTGCTACTTGTTGCCTCGGCTCTTGCCGCTATGGAATTCCTCGATCCTCTTCGCCATTCCTCACATCGTCTTGGTGAATTCTCGATATCTCGGCTTGCTCATGTCCCCCCATAAGGACTGCTCGCTTTGACTCTTCCCGCCAAGTGATGTTGCGTGCTATGACGCCTCCAGATACATCACCGTTGTAGGAGTTTTCTCCTACAAGCCTTGGTCCCGCGGCAAAGTCTTGGGTGTCACCACGTTGAACACCGGACAAACTTTTAGACTCGTCAGCCCATCAGTTTGGCTCCTTAGAACTCTGAAAGGTCTCTTCCAAGCTTCGTCTCCCCCGCACCGATGGTTAGGTCCAACTCGACCTATGCTCATCAAACTCGGCAAATCAAATTTAAAAACACTAGAGTGGTGTTTGAGATGTACCTTTCTCTCAGTTGTATTTACTCTAAAATGGGTCAGCCATTTTGTCTCCACGAAGTCTGGCCCCCTTTGCATCGAACCTCCCTCGTCGAAGTTCTTTGCATGCATCGACACCTTTTGCCTAAGGTCCGTTGCCCCACGTTGCACTTGCCCTTCTGACTTGAAGTTTGGTGCACTATTCTTGCATTGACCATTCTTCCTCGAAGTTTGATGTTTTCTCTTGCGTCAACACTTCTTCCCTGAAGTCCTTCGCTCGTTTCCTACCTTGCCCATGGGTGGTGTCTCCCCAGTTGCAATGTCCCTTGGCTTGGCCCCCTTCGACGCTCCATTGGTCTCAAAAGCGATGTTCTTTCCCCGAACATCCTCGGTAAGCACTATCCTAGCCTTCTTGGACATGTTCACCTTTTTCTGCTTTCGGTCTCCATTGGCCTTGGCAGAACTAGACGACTTCGAACCAAGCTTTGTAACCTCGCTCCTTTCGGGCTTGTCCCTTGTCTTGGACTCCTTGGCTCGAACTGGGCATCTTCGCAACTTGTGAGGCCCCTTACACTGGTAGCACTCTAATTGCTTCTTCTTCACCCTCGGCTTGACGGCTTCTCGTTTGCTATCGCACCGGGGCTCGACCTTGGCTTGACTACTTTGGCACTCGTAGTCGTACCCTAGATTTCCCTTGGCTCATTGACACTCGCAATTACGCCAAGTCGCGCTACTCCCCCTTCTAGCGCATCTTCTCCTTTGATGAGTGTAGCAAGGCGATTCTTCTCGAGACAGCTCCTTATCACATGTGGGCCATCACAGAAGTAACACTTCATCTTTCTGCTTGCCTTCTTCTTTGGAATGGACTTAGCCTCGCCATTCCCACAGTCACTCGTCGTGGGCTTGGACGTCTCGGCACTGACTGGCTTGTCTCCTACAGGCTTGGTCAGCAACTCGGCCGCATCTTTAGCCTCCCGAATCTGGGTACCTCCTTGCTCCAATGCAAGCCTCGCCCCAGGCCTAAGTCCCTTTAAAATGGTGGCAAGCGCACCCCATTCACTCATTGCACTATTGCAACTGAGTAGCTCTTTCTTGAGCTCATTCACCTCGATCCGCAAAGCCTTCACCTCGGCTTCGCAAGCATTACTCCCTCGAGCTATCTCTACCTCGTTGCGAACTCGCCGCGTCTCGTCCTTGAACCTATCCTCCATGGACTCTAATCTTTCAAGGTGAGACTCCAAGACACCCTGGGTCTTCTTCATGGGCTCCATGGTTTCTTTGAGGGAGAAATCTTGGTTGTTCAACATCTCGCTCATGACGTTGTATTCCTTCCTGAAAGATTCAAACGTCTGAGTAGAAACGTAATCTCTTTGTCTTACCCCATTCAATGTCTTCCACTTTGATGCCATCTCGGTCATTTCTTTGCCACGAACTAGCTTGCTCACTTTGACTAGCTCGAATGCAAATCATCGCCTAACTTGACTGCAGCACCAAGTAGGCTCGAACACAAGCCCTCTCGTCTCGCTCTTATACCACTTGTCATGGGGCCATTACCCTTTTCCCAAAAGACATGTCTAATAGGATGTGCAACGCTATCGTATTTATATCCCAAGACCTCCATTTTCCTTTCTGATGTGGGATTAATGACCCCGCCTCTTCTTAGGCGTGACATTATTGGCACGGGCCGCGAGCCAAGGCTCGAGTCATTGGCACCATGGGGTGCACACCAGGGTTCCCAAGAGGTTCTGTTAGAGATTTTGGGCCCAAAGAGACCACCAGACTTAGCTCGATCCGTGAGAGATTCTAGAAGGCATATCCACCCACTTTGACCTATGTAAACTTGCCTTGTATACGTAGGATTTGTTACCATAGATAGATGGGAATATTCTAGGATTGTACCATTGTGGTTGGTGGGCTTTGATCTTAGCTGTCGATGTAAATTTGTATAGACCGTCGGATTAGGGGGAACTCAACTATAAATAGAGGCCTTCCACTCCTCATTTCAGGTATCCAAGTTTCCAAGGAATAAAGGCATTTACTCTAAATCATCTGAGTGTTCTTGAGTGTTCTTTCGAAGTTCTTCTTCGCTCATTTCGTTTGACCCGATTCTGCGTAGAACGCTTTGCGTTTGTCGGTGCTTGGGAAGTTTGATCTTTCGAGAGGGTTGAAAAGGCTTACTTAGGCATTTATCTTGAGTCACATCGCCTAAGGCCGCACGATGGGCTGGTTGGAACTCTAGCCACTTGACAGTTGGTATCAGAGCCTTGTTCGAGCGACCTGAGCTAGTTTGAGGCACGAAGCATCGAGTTGAGATGGCACCAAAGAAGGGAGAGAATGCTGCTGCGAGCCAGAAGGGTGTGGAGACCCAGGCTGACAAAGGAAGTCGAGCAAACTCGAGGGACAAGTTGTCGGTGCTCGAGGAGAGGGTCACCGGGCTTGAGGGATCGATGAAGGATTCTGTGGAGTGACTCGACGTAGTGGATACACGGCTCGAGGAGCTAGATGACCAGGGTGATCGGTCAGAGGGAAAGAGAGATGCTCTCGAAGCCATGCTGAAGGCATTGAGGGTGGAAATGGTGGGTCTGAAGGCGGAAGTAATGGTTTATCAGGCTGCCATGCGGAACGGTGTGTTAACCACGACGACACCTAGACCAATAAAGGACATTCCGAAGCCAAATGAGTTTAAGGGGAACCGATCGGCGAAAGATATTGAGAACTTCATTTGGTGCATGGAGCGGTATTTCCGGGCAATGAGCATCACAGACGATGCTGAGAAGGTAAATACTGCTGTTGTTTACTTGACTGACGTTGCTTTGTTATGGTGGCAACGTAGGTGCCTTGATGAGAATAGTGGGGGCACGGGCGTTAGAACATGGGAGGAGTTCCAAACGGAGTTCAAGCAGCAGTTTTGCCCGAGTAACACGGAGAAAGAAGCCAGGACCAAGTTTAGAAGGCTTCGATACGATGGATCCATTACGGATTACATCCAGGAGTTTAGTGAGATACAACTCCTTATCTCCGGCTTGTGTGAGAAGGATGCACTTTTTACGTTTATGGATGGATTGAAGCCATGGGCCAGGACCGAGTTAGAGCGGAGGGATGTGCAGGAACTTTCCAAAGCCCTAGCCATTGCGGAGTCCTTGACCAATTATAGTGCTTACAAGTGATCGGAGATAGCAGCGATGATGGCAAGGAGAGGCCATCGATCAAGCTAAACCGGTATGCGAAACTAGATGATCAGAAGGATCGAGGATCCATAAGGTGCTACCATTGTGATGGTCCACACATAGTGAAAGACTGTCCCAAGAAGAGGAGCCGCCTCGATGCCATTGTCCAGGAGGACGACGAGTCAGATGGAGAACCCGGTAGAGTTGGTGAAATCCCTAGCATCAAAGGAGGGAAGTCGAGGGTAGTAAAAGTACATCGAAAGTGTTACCGATGTAAGGGGCCACATTTAGAGCGAGAGTGTCCGAGAGTGATGAGGTTTGCGAAGCTTGGCTCGATGATATTGGATTCTGTCAAGGCGAGGAAGGGCCAGAAGTAGAATGGGTTGATGTTTGTCGACATCAACGTAGCAGGACGATCGAAGAGTGCTTTGGTGGACACCTTTGACGCACATCTCATCCAACGGTCCAAAAACTGTGTAAAAGTAATTGAGTTTTACACAGTGTAAGTGGACCATAACCTATATATATATATATATATATATATGAATTTATATCCAGTGCACTGGGGGAAAACTTTTAATTTCTACAAGCGCCTTAGTTTTAGGGTTTAAGGACCTAGTTTAGGGTGTAGGGTTTAGGTGGAGGGGTTTAGAATTTAGGGGTAATGGTTAGAATTTAGAGGTTAGTGATATGATTTAGGGTTTAGAGGTAAGGGTTTAAGGTTTAGGATAATATGATGAGGATTTAGGTTTTAACATATAAACCCTAATTTGAGTCCCTAAACCCTAAAATTAAGGCACTTGTGAAATCTAAAATTTTTCACCGCGAGTATATCAAATAATGATTGCGAGTATATCAAATAATGATCATATATATATTTGAACAAACGCTCGTGTTATTATTGGCAATTCTAAGTCACTATTTAAATTTGGAGTTGGAAATCGGTTTGTAGTGATTTGATTTTCATGATTTTTTCATAATATGCAATTTGAGAAAAAAATGTTTTCCAATTAAAAATGCCAAAAACCTTATCTTTTTTCAATCATTATTAGGGGTGTGTAAGGATGGGCACGGGTCGAGTCGATCAGGTTTTTGGCCCACCTGAATTCAACCCGAAAATAAATACCTTAAATCCGAACCGACCCGAATGTGTTCTTTAAAAAACTCGACCCGGCCTGACCCAAAAATAAATACACTAAACCCGACCTGACCTATAGAAAAAAATAATTTTTGGGACTTAGTCGTAAAAAATAATTTTAGAGAACTTAATCGTAAAAAATATAATTTTAAGGACTAAATTATAATTAAAAAATTCAATTTTGAGGACCTAATTATAAAAAAATATAAAAGGGGTATTATTATAAATATCCCTAAAAATTTAAGGAAAAATTACACAATTAGTCCCGGGTCGGGTTAGGTCGGATATTTTTAACAGAAACAACAAAGTTCGGTTAATTCAATCGATTTTCGAACATATATTTATGAAAGGTGTGTAGACTTTATCAAAGAATTAAAAAAATATTAACATATACTATTGTATTATAACATCATTATATTAAAAAATTATTGTAAAACATAATTTACCCCTTAATAAAATTGGTTCAACAAAACACGATTTAACGTTTTAATAAAATTTTATCAAATAATAATACAATAGTATATGTTTTTTAAAAATAACTTTTACATTTATCTAATTTATGTTTTGTTAGCACCTACAAACACCTACCCTACGTGTTGAGACCAAGATGAATAAGACCGCGGACAGTATAACACGAGAGACGTCCATCGATAAGCGTAACAACGCACGCGGACCGCAACGCACAGGATCGCCCGCGAACTGTGCGATAACCTTCACAATCAACGGCGAACAGGTAAGACCACGAGCAACATTGCGTCTCATCTGGCGACCGCGTGGCTATAACACTTGTCCGCTACTGATGACGAAGTGAACCTAAGGTGCAAAATCATAGCTAGTTCAATCAACATGCCACGACAACCCGATCGTGACACCTTTCTGAGTAGTCTAAAACGGGACATGCAACAAGGAAAGGGCATGATCTTCTATCCCATACATCATTACACACAAAGAGCAAGTGCAATACACAAGCTCCGACCTAGAATGACCACCTCAACTATCGTTGGACCACCATCTCTGATCCTTGCCCATTTTGACAATCAACAATTGGTGCGGGGAGCGTGGACCATTCATTTTTTCAGTCTAATTCTCAGGAAGTAACGAAGAACAACACCTAGTAGGAGAAATCATGGAGAAATAAGGGGAGGAAAGAAAAAGTCGGAAAGAAAAAATCCCTCTCTTTGTCAAGACAGAAGCAACCAGCTATCCAACATTCAGAGTAGACTAAAAATCATGAAGGAGTATACCCATACCGCACTACAGCAACTTAGACAAGAACAAGAATATATCAGAAGACGAATGACTAGGGAAGAGTGCATGCATATAACGAAAGTCAACCGGAGCGCCCCGACAGTAAGTCCCTTAAAAGCTTCAACTGAAACCATGCAAAATTCGGAGCCTGTAAGCCCTAGTCAGATAGCGGAAGCCTACCATCCTGTAGGAATGAAGGAGAATTATGAAAATAAGAAAATAATTACAGCGTTACTTAGAAAGGAAAAACGAGGAACTCAAGTAAGAAAAAGGACACATCGACATACAAAAAACTAAATCATAAAAGGCAATCAAAATCAGAAGCCATCGCTCAGTTTCAGAACGTACCACCCTCTAACAGACCTGCCATCATGCATCCTACATCAAGCAAAACACTTAGGAATTCTGAAGCCCCCACCACAGCTGAGGCCAAATGAGGTCAAAGAATAATCAGGTAAAATGTGTGAATTTCATAAGGAGCAGGGGCACGACATATATGAGTGTATCCATCTGAAGGATGCAATAGTGTTTTACCGTTAGAATGAGACAATTAGAAGAGTTCGTTAAAGATGAGGAAAGAGTACACCCAACAGGAACACACGCAAAGAGAAAAAGAAATTGGGATGAGGGATGTAGGGGGCTTTTGTGGCCACCTTGCTAAAATAGAAGAAGCAATCTCTGTTGATGACATTAAAAGTTACAAAGCTCGATAAGCAGAACAACCCCCCTCAACCTCTTCGGCAGTCAAAGTAAGCAGTCACGAACGACGTCCGATGCAAAGCTTTGAACCATTCAGTAGCCGCGTCTAGTACCAAGGATGCGAGAAAATGATGACTTGTCACAAAATAGAAGCGCACCAAACAAGCAAAGGTACAACCTAAATCATATAATTCAACATGCATTTTGCTTTAACTTATTATGTATGATTTAATGCAAAATTTTAACTATATGTATGCATAAAAAGATTATTTTGAATATAATCACATATTTTGTTTTAGAACCCGCATATTCGACATTATATCTAATTACTTTAGTTAAGTAAATATCTTTTTCTACTAATGTGTTTCTATCCATGGTACATCGACCGAAAAGATGAAAGGCTCGTTGGCCACTTCCAAAGTAAGTGCGTATAGTAAAGTGACCGAAAAGGTGAAAGGCTCGCTAGCCACTTCCAAAGTAAATGCGCATAGTAAAATGACCGAAAAGATGAAGGCTCACTAGCAACTTCCAAAGTAAGTGCGCGTAGTAAATCGACCAAAAAGATGAAAGGTTCGCTGGCTACTTCCAAAGTAAGTGCGCATAGTAAAGGGACCGCAGAGATGAAAGACTCACTGGCCACTTCCAAAGTAAGTATGCATAGTAAAGCGACTGCAAAGATGAAAGGCTCGCTGGCCACTTCAAAAGTAAGTGCGCATAGTAAAGCGATCGAAAAGATAAAAAGCTCACTGGCCACTTTCAAAGTAAGTGCGCATAGTAAAGCGACTACAAATATTAAATGCTCGCTGGCCATTTCCAAAGTAAGTGCGCATAATAAAGAGACCGAAAAGATGAAAGGCTCGTTGGCCACTTCCAAAGTAAGTGTGCATAATAAAGTGACATAAAAAATGAAAGGCTCGCTGGCCACTTCAAAAATAAGTGTGTATAGTAAAGCTACCGAAAAGACGAAAGGTTCGCTCGCCACTTCCAAAGTAAATGTGCATAGTAAAGTGACTGCAAAGATAAAAGGTTTGTTGGCCACTTCCAAAGCAAGTGTGCCGCAAAGATGAAAGGCTCGCTGGCCACTTCCAGAGAAAGTGTACATAGTAAAGTAACTGTAAAGATGAAAGGTTCACTGGCCACTTCCAAAAGTTAACTGACGCCTTGCATAATAATTAGCAAGTTACTTTCCCGGTTAAAAAATCTTAGTAAAAATCATCAAGTCACTCCGCTCCCAAAGTAAGAGAGCATAAAGAAAAAGCGTCTGTCGCTTTTTAGGAGTGTGCGTAATGAAACCAACTTAGGATTTTACATGTTCGATGCAAAGAATATGGCACAAACACATACAAAGTACACAATTTATAGTGTCGCAAGTTTTTCCCCGAATAAAGATGAAATGTTCCTTTCCTCATCAACCCCCCCAACCAAACCACAATCACTAATAATACAAAGAAACGAACAAACATCTAGACCTCTAAAAGAGAGCACAAAAAAAACAATCAATCAACAAAAAGCATACTGTTGCACGTAATAAGTGCTCCGCAATTGTGCAAGTGTACACGTCGTAAGTTATAGTATAAAAGATATCGTCTTCACATGGATTGATGCCACCTCTCGGCATCCCAAATCGTGTAAATATGTTTTTTGCAAGAATCGTTGCACGATCTTAGAATCGTTGGTGGGAACTGCAGCTGCCTCAACCCATTTAGACACGTAGTCGACGGAAAGTAGAATGTAGAGATTACCGAATGAAGATAGGAAAGGTCCCATAAAATCAATCCCCCATACATCGAACAATTCCACCTCGACAATGGGTGCCGAGACAAGCTTTTCCTACCGTGAAAGGTCTTACACGTGTGTTGGCCTAGGACTGCTCCTACCGCGAAATCACTTGCATCATACATGAGCTCAAAAGGTAGCGTCCAATCGGGTGGAACGACAATGGGTGCCGAGATAAGTTTTTCCTTTAGGGTTTCGAATGCTTGGGCACAAGAATCATCAAAATGGAAGACTTTATCATGTTCAAGCAAATTGCACAAGGGTTTAGTAATCTTAGAAAAATTGTGAATGAACCTCCTGTAAAAACCTGCATGTCCAAGAAAGCTTCGGATTCCTTTAACCGAACTTGGTGGGGGTAATCTCTCGATCACGTCCACCTTGGCTTTGTCTACTTCAATTCCCTTGGATGAAATCTTGTGGCCGAGCACTATTCCTTCATCTACCATAAAATAGCACTTCTCCCTATTAAGGACTAAATCGGTTTCTTCACATCTTGCCAACACCTTTTCTAAATTACCTAGGCAACTGTCAAAGTCATTACCAAAAACAGAAAAATCATCCATAAAGATCTCAAGGAAGTCTTCGACCATGTCTGAAAAGAGTGCCATCATGCATCTTTGGAAGGTTGCCGGGGCATTACACAATCCGAAGAGCATAATTCAGAAAGCATAAGTACTATATGGGCATGTGAAGGTTGTCTCTTCTTGACCTTCTGGTGCTATGGCAATTTGATTGTAACCTGAATAACCATCAAGAAAACAATAAAAGGGTTTACCTGCAAGACGGTTAAGCATTTGATCAATAAAGAGTAATGGGAAGTGATATTTCCTAGTGGCTTTGTATAGCTTTCGATAATCCATACAAACCCTCAAACCGGTCACAGCCCTGGTTGGAATGAGTTCATTGTTTTCATTACTTACCACCGTTATACCTCTCTTTTTTGGTACACATTGTACCAGACTTACCCATGTACTATCAGAGATAGGGTATATGATGCCGGCGTCAAGCCACTTGATGATTTCTTTCATTACAACCCCTTTCATGGCATGATTCAGTCTCCTCTGGGCCTCAATCGAAAGTTTGTGATTATCTTCCAACAAAATCTTGTGCATGCACACTACCGGGCTAATTCCCTTCAAGTCGGCAATTGTCCACCCTATTGCCTTCTTGTGTAGCATCAACATTTTGACCAGCTTCTTTTCTTGCTCAGGCTATAACTTAGAGGAAATAATTATAGGCAATGTATTATCAGTTCCCAAGTAAGCATATTTTAGTTATCCTAGCAATTGTTTCAACTCAAGAATTGGTGGTTGTTCAATGAAGGGCTTTTCGAGTTTACATTCTTTACCTGAGTAATCCAGTGGTTCAAAGTATGTATCTGGTCGATTGACTAACCAATTTGCCTCTTCTTGTTGTTCCTCATCAATCAGTTCTTTATACTCCTCAGGTTCCTCTTAATCGGCAATGTAGTTGCTGAGGCAACTAAATTCCTCGTCAAAGTTAAACTCTGCATGGCATGAAGAAGTTGGCATTCTTCCAGATCATCGGCATGCCTTAGTGTTTGGAACACATTTATTTTAACTTGTTGGTCATTTACCCTCATTATGAGTTCTCACTTTTCAACATCGATCAAGGTTCTCCCTATTGCTAGGAAGGGTCTCCCGAGAATGATAGGTGCATGTTCATTGCTTCACAATCCAAAACAATAAAGTCAGTGGGAAAAAATAAATTTATCAACTTTTACCAATATGTCTTCGATTTTTCCCTCTGGATGCACATAGGATATGTCGGCTAGTTGTAGTATAACTGTTGTAGGTCTTACCTTCCCGATTCCTAGTTTCTAAAAAACCGAATTAGGCATCAAGTTTATGCTTGCTCCAAGGTCACATAATGCTTTCCCGACATAGTGGTTTCTAATAGAACAAGGTATTGTGAAACTTCCGGGATCCTTCAACTTGGGTGGCATGCGATTGTTCAACATGGCCATACATCCCTCTGTTGCGGCAACTGTTTCGAACTCTCCTAGCCTTGTTCTCTTGGATACAATGTCTTTAAGAAACTTTGCATAGTTCGACATTTGTTCAATTGCTTCAACCAATGGCAAGTTGATGTAGACTTGCTTTAGGATATCAAAAAACTTCTTGAATTGATATTCTTGTTTTTGTCGCTTCAACCTTTGTGGGAATGGTGGTGGAAGTAAGATATCTTCGATCCTTTCATTGGTCTGGAACCTGATTGATGGCATTGCCGGGGTAACTGGAGTTGCCGAGGCATGCTTATCGCTGGTTGCCGCGGCAATTCTTGGTTCAGCATCTGAGGCTTTGCCGTTGAGTTCGTCTTGTTCTTTTTGTGGAGTTTTGTTTGATGAGCGAGCTTGAGCCTCTTTAAGTTGTTGGCCACTTCTAGTGGTGATTGTCTTACATTGCTCATGGCCAGTTCCTCTTGCGACTTCAGTATCGCTAGGTAAACCTCATTGCGGTCTAGTATTCAGGTTTTGAGCAAATTGTCCGACTTGATTTTCCAATGATTTGATTGCCGCCTCTTGGTTTTGCAATCTCATATCGGTCCTATTAATAAAAGCATCAGTTCTTTTTATGAAGTTACTATTCTCAGCCATATAAGATCCAGTTTTCAACATAAAAGCATTGAGAGAATTTTCCAAAGAACTAGATGTTGTCGATTGTTGCTGCGGCAACTGTTGCCGTGGCATATTCTGCTAGAATCCCGATGCTTGTGCATTCTGATTGTTCTGGTTTAAAGCATTGGTTACTCCATGAAAAAATCGTGTGCTTCTTCCAAGCTTGATTGTATGTGTTGGACATCACATTGTTGTTCCGGTTGTAATTCCCCACATAAAAGCTGGATTTCGGATTCTGCATACATTCAGAAGAATCATGGTTACCACCACATAACTCACAAAAGGAATCCATTACCTTGACCTCATTTGTGTTGTTTGGTTTCTGCATGTTCTGGACCATCTTGGTTAGAGCCGCCAATTGTGCCAAAATTGAGTCTGATGATCCCAGTTCATGTATTGTGGCTTGGCGTCAACTCCTCCTCTTCTAGCAGATGAGAATTGATAATCATTCTTGGCAAGCCTATTTAGAATTTGCATTGCTTCCTCCGGCAACTTATCTAGGAGTATGTCGTTTGCCGAGGCATCTAGAATCATCCTTGTTGGTGTATTCACAGCGTTGTAAAACATTGTTACTTGTGTCCACACTGAGAATCCATGTGGGGGGCATTTGTGTAGAAGTTCTCTATATCGCTCCTAAGCCTCGTACATGGATTCATCATCTGCCTGCCGAAAAGAAGTAATTTCGTTACAAAGCTTATCAATCAAATTTGTAGGATTAAATCAAGCAAGGAAATCACGACAAAAATTGGTCCAAGATCCTATTGATCCAGCAGGAATACTATTCAACCATGCTTTCGCCCTATCCCTCAGTGAATAGGGGAATAATCTTAGTCGTAAAACATCGGGGGTGACTCCTTGTATTTTGAATGAATTGCAAATCTCGAGGAAAGATTTAAGATGTTGTCGTGCATCTTCAGTTGCTGAGTCGCCAAATTGACCAATTGTTTTGATCATATTGAACATCACCGGTTTCAACTCAAAGTGGTCGGCTTCAATTTCAGGTGTGACAACTCCTGGATTAAGTCCTTCAAGATCTTCTTAAAGATAGTCTCGAATAGTTCTGTTTCGTGCAAGAATCACTCCTCATGCTGGAACATCCTGATTCATATTGCCGTCTTGATTAGCCATAGCTACTCTTAACCTTCGTCTGAGTCTTTGCAAGGTTCGTTCGATTTCTGGATCAAAGGGATATTCTGGTGTAATCGGTCTCGCCCTGGTCATATACCAATGCAAAACCAAAGTTTGTTAGCCCTTTGAATCTTAAACAAGAAAAAAGAAAAAGTGCAAGAAAATAAAAACAAAGTTGTTGTTGCCAATCCCCGACAACGGCGCCAAAAACTTGTTACGCGTAATAAGTGCTCCGCAATTGTGCAAGTGTACACGTCGCGAGTTATAGTATAAAAGATATCGTCTCCACAGGGATTGGTGCCACTTCAAGAATCTAATCTCTTGCACTGTAAAAAGTAAAAAAACACAAGTAGAAAATTGTAGGAGTTGTAACTAACAACTAAACTAGAAAGCAATAAAGTAAAAGAAGATGCAATCAAATGAGAGAGAATAGGCCAGGTTATCGCGAGTTGAGGTGTGATAGCCGATTGGATCGTCTTGGTAAAAGAGTGCAAGGGCAACTTAGTTGCCGTGGCAACTTGCACATCGGGGTTGCCTTGGCAACTAATCGACGGTTGCCTGGGCGACTGGCTGGGCAACTGTTTGGGCGGCTGGGCAGCAACTTCAAGGTTCGGCGGAGCGTTCTTCAATGGTTTCTTCTTATCCCTAAGTCAAAACTCTAGCTATTTGTGCATGCCTTGATAATACATCCCTGCTTGAATCAAGGGTGAACAACAACCAGTATTGCGCTCTTCTTAGCCGTTGAAATCCTTAACTTATCCCTAAGCTGGATTAATCTTCACCATCAAGAGATTGAATAAAGACCATACTCATTCGTTTCTTAAATCTAACTCTCTCGATATTAGATAAATAGATGAAGCTACAATATCCTCTCCCAATTCACTCGCAAACAAGAATACAAACCAAGAATGAGTAAACCTTGAATTGAAAGTGCAAATTCTTATTACCTAAACAAAATCCAATTGTTTCTCACAACCACAAAGCACAATAACCTTAGCCAAATAGATTTAGTTCATGGCTAGGTTCCAAAGAAATACAAGACAAATAATTCCTAGCATAAACCTAATTGAACAAGAAAGAAAAAGATGAAGAATGATTGAAGCCTTATCGAAATCTCTCCAAAGCCTTGTCGAAATCTCCCTTGCTCTTTGTCGAAATTTCTCCCCTCTCTCCCCATAGAGTTGACGGCTTGGTCCTCAATTTATAAGGCTAGGTCAAAGTCTTTTTTGAGGAGGAAGTTAAGTTGGAATTAAATATCTTTAAAGAATATAATTCTTTATTATATTTAAATTCCTTTTAGAACTTCGCATATCTTCTTGGGATTTAATTTCTCTTTAATCTCTTCATGGAAATCAAACTCCTTTGGGATTTAACTTTGCTCCATGTCATCTTGGGCTTATCTAGTCATCAATTTCGACTACCATATCATCTTATCCCTTATCGAAAATTGCCCTGGCAACTAGCTCGGCATCTCCTTCATGCATTGCCCTGGCAACTAGCTCGACATCTCCTTCATGCATTGCCCTGGCAACTGGTTCCAGCCTTGCTTTGGCAAGTGATTCTGCACACGCACACAAAACACACCAAAACAATATCTTTTTCCACAAAATTAAGAAAAATATGAAATCAAGCTTGTCCACCAAGGAAACAATGCAAACATGCATGAATGGCTAATAATGCAACTAATATGAGCCTAAGTCTAGCAATAATATGAATAAAAAGGGTGAATAAAATAGTACTTTTAGACACTTAACACATACATCGACTAAGATAATCCCACCCGGAGGGCAAAAGTCCTACCGAATTCTAACTAGTAGTTCAAATATGCAGTTCGCTTATAGGAAGTGATGTCGTCCCATAAGAAGAGACACAAAGAGAACTCTCCCAAGAGTCTAATTATAAAAATAAAAAAAGGAGAATCCCCAATGAACTAATTACAAGAGGGGATAAGAGTTTGTCATCAGCTTATCTTACAATATACAAACAAATAGAGGTTTATATTAATGTACTACCATAAAATTGATTCATAGGTTTATCAATAGTCACACAATTCTTAGTACCAGAGAACTTCATACCAAGTTACAAATCCCCCTCTCTTATCCTATTCTCATGATACCACACGTGTATGTTGCCACCAAGACAAGTGCGGTCTCCATTAAGCAATACACGAGTCATCGAAGAAAACATTTGTGTAATCTACTTCGAGAAAGTAATCATCCACACAAATATAAATATGCGAATAGGGACACCACAATTAAGGATCATCGCATACGAAAGGCAAATTTTCATTCATTAAATTTTATACATATACAAATGAACCAATACAAGCTAAAATAGCCAGAGTACCTTAATACCGCCCAAGACAAGCTTTCTCACACGAACTAAACAAATGAAATATTATAAATATAAGCTCGTATAAGGGAAATAGCAAACTGCTTGAGAACCCTCATAACAAACTCGACCAAAAAAAGCCCACAAATCAATAGTAACTTCCTCTATTGAGAAGGAAATGGGTTTCCTAATGTTACAGGCAGAGTACATGGAGATGACAGACATCTTTCCCATTTCCGCTTCAGCTTCACCTTATGAATCATCTGATGAGAACCGCAATTGGCAAAAGAACAATCACCTTGATGATACATATTTGGGAGCCTACAAAAACTAAGCAAACATTAACAGCTTCCATGCCCAGCAGCCACAGCCTCCCAATGTAGCAACAAACACCAACAGGCAACAGTATTCGAAGAACCTTGCGCTCAAGGTTTTCCGAACACATTGTCTGTTGGTACTCTTTACTACAAATGGCTAATCATAGCCTTCCAAATACTATTGTATGGCGAGACAAATAACTTAATATGCAAAAATAAACACTCCCCCAGAAGCTATAAAACACAGTTTCGACACACAACTATTTCCCACAAGCATATTTTCTACTCCCATTCTCAGAACAACACAAGCAAAACCGTAAAAAGAAAACCACACTATAAGGAAGCAAACCACTCACAAATTAGTTTATGAAAACACAGACCTTAATGAGCCCTATTTATAGTAGACAATAGGGTACCAGGCGGAAACGTTTCATATACCTATGTGGAGGGCTATTGATACAAACATTTAATTTCTAGATCTTAAAATCTTGAGTAAATAACTAAAAGCATGTAACGTTCAAAATTTTAATTAATAGCTGAGCGGGTAGGCGCGTGCACTAGTCACCGCCAGTCAGGAACTCTCTATTTCTTCCCGAACCGCCTTGAGTTGTCTAAGTCGCCGCAAAGAGACAATAAATACCTGGCACAAAAAACTAAACCAATAAGTAACAAGCGAAACATCAACACACTGCGTTCTGCTTCTTAAAGTAACAAGCATCCGTCTTGTCTTACACAACTATCTATAGTATGAGAACGCTAGTAGCATTACCGAGGCTCCCCAAGCGACACAAGTTAGTTCGTTGTGTCAGCGCAACCAACAATAGAAAAACTTTATCAAAAATAAAAGATGATAAGTTTCTGACAAGCCAAATTATATCACAATAATACTAGAAGTTGTGTATGCCCAATTAAGTAAGTTTCCACTACGTAACTTCACCAACTCAGAGAGTTAACAAGGCATAAAACAACGTATTACAAGCTGTGAAGAAATTAAAAGGACAAATAGTTCCAGATTATTCAAATAATTCTAGTCCTCATTACGATTCAAATTTCAACAAGAAATTTATTTGGCGGATGAAAAATAAGCAGGGCATTTCCCAATAAAGCAATAAGAAGATAAACATCCGAGTAAACACATCATAAGAAAATAACATCTCCACTACCTAAAGAATGTGCAATGGAGAAGTAAAAAAGGAGAAATTTCATATTTTGTAAAAAAAAGTTAGATCAGAGACTAGATCCTATAAAGAGGTAAAAGAGGATGATGGCATCATCTCCAAACAATTACCTTCAACCAAAAGCCACATTAACAACAACCTCAAATTCCTTAACAGGATTTAATATAATCATAAATTTTTTCCAATATGAAAGTTGACTTGAATGAATTATCCCGCTCCACATAATAAGGAAAAATAATTATTCTTAACTTTTTTGGAGATACCAGGAAGTTAATGAGGTTTTTCAGGTTCTCTATCATAAGAACTATCTCAAACAGATCGTTTATTGTAACAAAATAACAAAAAAATAAAAAAATAACTGAAACAACCCCCAAACCAAGTTTTTCTTCCATTCAATAGAGCAAAGAAATAAATAACAACAACAATTATATACCTCTACTGCAATCGCCCAAAACACCACTACCACCTATTACAGCCACATCACTGCCGTGATCGTTCAGGGAGGAGGTTGTACTCGAGCCAAAAGTAGAAGAAGTTACAATGTTTCTATACTTCACAACAAAGCTTTCCCGAGAGGGCCTAAAAGGATTTCTCACGTCAAAATTCGCGACTACCTCGCAAAGGGAACCAAAATCTACACCTCTAACATCAAAAGGGCCCAACGCTAATTGAAAGCTAAGAATGACAACATCTCGAGACCTCTCTATCTCATCGACCATAAAGGCGGAGGTTGCATCCGTAGGTGCCTTAACTTTCTCCAGCACATCAACATCATGGGTAGCCTCTAGCACCATAATGTCATTCTTGTGCAATTCTTTAAGCTATGTTAATCTCCTTGTGAAATTTGCAAAGTTTTCATCTGTGGCGTTCTTTGCTTTCTCCAACTTTTCTTTAAGACCTCGAATCTCAGTCTTGAAACTTTGTTCCGTGGTTTCAAGCATCTTATTCTTAATCCTAAGAGCACGATCAATCTTCTTCTTTTCTCAACCATTTCCTTTGCATGCTTTCTGTTGAAGTCCCCTACCCGCGCCCAAACGTTCGCCTCGTGTCTCTCTTACAGCTCCTTTATCCGAGTAATATAATCTTCCACCTGCGAATACAACTTCACATTTTCCTCAAGAAGAACCTTCGTGTTCCTTTCCATGTTAAGTTGAACGTAACCTAGTTCTTGAATGAGACCAACCCCCCTCAATAGTCCTCCTAATACTAGTAAAGGTGGAGAAGCGTCATGACTATTCGAATACAACTCAAACAACCTCCTGGAAAAACAAATTTAGGATGGAACCAACTTTTTGATTTTGACACCCCCTCCAAGGATAAAGCGCACTCTACAAAGCGAAGGGTCTGTTACCTTCGTACGAAGGAACATCGCCAGAAAAAGGTATCAAAGGAGTCACCACAACATCTGAAAAAGACGCAGACTCAACAAGTGCAACTATATGGGGTATATCTTTGGCGGAACAATTAACAACAATAGAATCAATAGCAGTTGCTTCTGCAAACAAACTCAATAAACAAAACTCTATCACAAACGAAGTAGCAAAACTACTAAACTAAAAGTAACAACAACACATTACTTAAAACACCTGAAGGCACATAAACAGTAGGCAGACCAACACCCAAGCTGGCAGGAACATCACTTCCAATAGCATCAGTCGTAACCACGTAAGAAGAACTATGAAGTTTAAGTGAAACATGTAGAACATCACAATTGAACTCATGCAAAATTTTGATAACCCCAGCATCAAACACTGGCCTTTTCCCAACATATTTTCTTCGGCACTCAAAGAACACCTCTTTGAGCCATAAACCATCATTTGCCTTGCCACACTTTCCTGTGCCGCCTCTACGACATCCACTAGCACTCGTACATAGGCATTTTGGCTGCCAAGAAAATCCTCAAATAAAGAGCAACGAGAACTATGTCCATTAAAGACATCGCTACAGTAGCTAAAGCTATCGAACATGGCGAACTTACTTCTCCACTACTAAAAGCATCCGAGGGCGCCATTGTTACTAGCCCTTGCGAACCCAAAACATCGCTGCTAGCCACAAAGAATGGAGTATCCAACACACAATTGATCTATCATTTTGCCACCAACAACCCATAAAGGAGAAACCACAACCCGTATGAAACACAAAAAAGAGAGAAAAGATCAATAGGCAACAACACGCATATAAACAGAAAAAGTTCATTCACCTTCAAGGAACTAGCAAACTATTACCAGTATCTATTTGTCTCTTTGACCTGCTTTCCAAACGTAGACAACTTCTTTTGTCTTCCGAGCTAGAAACAACAGGTGAACTCAAAACCACTTACTTCTTTTTCCATTTGTTGCGATCAGAGCCGAATGGACTCACATTAACACAACCTCTTGAGCAATGGGAGTGGCTTCCCCGCTAACCCCTCAAAGGGGCATCTTCTTCATGATATCTCTAGGGGTGAGTACGAATGACAGTATGCTACGAAAAGAAGTTGTCTGGTTCATTCTCATCACCTAGAAGAACCCTCACAACTCGTTCATCACCCTCTTCACCAAAGGGCCAAGCCTCAACATGAATAGACACATTCGTCAGAGAGCCCTCTAGAAACACATTAAAGTCTTCTTCATCCCAACCATTGGGACTTTTCCCATTCAAGCAGTGCACCCAAACATTTCTAAGGGTGGATACCTCCTCAAAACGACAGGGTGAATCACTTTCTAGCCTCTTGATAAGCTTTAGCTTAACAAGTGGCATTTTCCCAACGTTAGGCGGCAGAACCCTATGCTTCGTTGGCCGATGCCATACAACAACGAACAGAAAACTTCCAATAACACATTCCACTTCGATATACTTCTTCTTGTCCAGACGAAGATTATCAGTACGATTACTTATTAACGACCTTTTCCCTCTACGGTGACAAATGGTCACGAAACCCTTAGCATTCTTGTTATGGCCAGCCATTACATTATAAAAGTAATAGAATACATCAATGAAGGTTCGTCCCCATGAATCTTACAATTCAAGAAATTTCACTTAATTGACTTGACGCTACATCAAACCAATTTAACCAATCCATGAAGAAGGGATTCAGCGGTAAATGAAACCCAGCTTCAAAAGCAAACAAAGGAATCAAAAACCACGACCTTCCTTCATTAGAACATGTACTTAGGCGAAATGTCCCAACTGGCACGTTGAATCGATAATGAAAATGGTTAACAGCAAAAAGACCCCGACACTCCAACGTTTTCAACAACTCATCTGGTTTGATACTACAACTAACCTTATTGCTCACCACAAAAGATGACTCAACCATCAACACAGGAAATATTGTATTTCCCTTTCCAAAGATTTTCTTTACTCTTCTCAATAACTCAAAAGTAACAAATAAGACAAACAAAGTAAAATTCAAGAATGTCAACTAAAGTTTATTTATAACTAAGAACCGCGTCTTCCTCGACACACTTTGCTAATGAAGAGGTTTATCATGTGACGTTTTACATACAACAATTTATTCCCAAAGAAAACTGACCGGTCCGTCATTAAATTCCATTACGCGACGTTTCGTAAAACATTCATGACTCTTATATAAGTAGTCCGCACTCAAAATTTCGCAAACTATTAATGCAGATAACCCCTGCCTGTCGAGCCCTCTTTAGATTCCCCAGGTTCGCTAAGGTCACTTTATGACCTTCCCTCACCTAGGGGCAATTGTTAGCACCTACAAACACCTACCACCACTTGTCGAGACCAGGATGAATAAGACTGCGGACAATGTAACACGAGGGACGTCCAGCGATGAGCGTAACAACGCACAGGATCGCTCACGAACTGTGCAATACCCTTCGCAATCTATGGCGAACATATAAGACCACAAGCAACATTACGTCTCATCCGACGACCATATGGCTATAACACTTGTCCGTTACGGATGACAAAACAGACCTAGGGTGTCAAGTCATAGCCAGTCCAATCAACATACCACAACAACCCGATCGTGACACCTGTCCGATTAGTATAAAACATGACATGTTAACAAGGAAAGCGCGAGATCTTCTATCCTAGACACCATTACACACAAAGAGCAAGAGCAATGCACAAACTCCGACTCAAAATGACCACCTCAACAATCGTCGAACCACCATCTCCGATCTATGTCCATTTTGACAATCAACAAGTTTCAAACTCCCATTATCCCTTTCATTATTAATGACCTCCTCCACATATTAAAGAGGGGAAAAACTCCAACGTATAAGTTATAAAGATAAATCACATCAATGTCGTTGAATACTGCCAAACATTCGGTAAGTGCAGGGAATTTACCTAGGATTCCGACCTATACAACCTTTAGTTTATTTATTTTCATCATTTTATTCTAATAGTGATATTTATGAATGCGGTTAATTTTAAATTTAAATAAATTCACACATATTCATTTTAGATAGAACTTTTACTATAACGACATATAATTCAATATGTGATTTGATGATTTTACTTCATATTTTCTTTTTGTATGTTTAGCTTACCACTTTATAGTTATGATAAATATAAATAAACATTTAGACATCAATGTCATAAAAAAGTCTTTTTATTTTTACATTAAAAAAAGATTTCAGTAATGGCAACCATGGTCCATAGTTCTTATCTATTCCGTACATGGCTGCCATCTTTTTCACTTTACGATTATTCAAGTAGACATCATTATCCTCATCTCATCTTCTTCCACATATTATATACTGATCGGGGCTTATCTTATAATAATAATAATAATAATAATAATCGGTAAATCCCTTTATTTTAAGAAACAATATAATTATAATTAAAAAAGAGTTTTAAGAAGCTTTCAAAACTTTTAAAAAAGTATGATGAATCTCCAAGCTTCTCAGTGTAGTTTATCTCCATATCCCCTTTCTATCAACAAAAACCGAAACCCATTTGCAACGATTACAAACTGTTGCTGATTTGATTGCTAATGGATCCCTTTCCTAATAAGGTCCACGTCCGCATGATGAACTTCCACGTGGCTGTTATTAAAATATTATGGAATTAATCTTAAATGGTTACAGAATTAACATACGGTTAGATGAAAAAAATCATACCCCTTTTCGATAGTTTTTTCTTTCCAATATATAAAATTTAAATTTTAAAATTTAAATTTTAAACTCTAAAAATTATATCCTACATCTAATATTTTAAAATTTAATTTTAAACTCTAATTTTTTTTCAACGTTAGGTATAAATAGGGCAGATGATTCCTATTCTGATTTGATACCATACACATTAAAGCATTTGATGTCGTTCTCACACGTGCTCGGTTAAGTGGGTTTTACTTTTAATCTTGTTTTATAACTACTTGGTTTCATCTTAATTGCTAAAGTTACTTTATTTAATTAGGAAGAATGTCGTTTTCTGTCCATATCTCACAAAACTGTATCTCTTGACCGACATTCACTCCTTTTAAAAATCATATATTTTCAAAATAAATTCATCAAATGCATGTTCACTATTGTTACTTTCCTCACAATGTCCATCTTTCATCGTTCGTAATACGTTCGATATTTGAATTTTACGGCACATGGATTTTTTTAAGTGGGAGTAGTATTAGTTAAAATGAAGTGTTAGTTTAATATTAAAGAGAATGTTTCGAGAATTTAATATTTTATATTTAAATCATATCATATGTTGTATTCTTTAAATTTTATTTACGATTTAATTCTTTATTTTGTGTGAATCATTTCTGAATTTTAATGGTTTATTCTAGCTATAAAATTTATATGGATATTCAAATTATATTCGCACTTGTTATTACATTTACTTTCATAGTTGTATCTTCTTAAAAATATAAATAAATAATCTATACTCTATTTCGTTTTCATAAAAAAAATAATTTAAATTAGGGTTTATGGGTCTTTGACTGTAAGACGTATACTACCTTTGTTTTTGTTCACGCAATCCTGCAGACAAAACAAAAAAATCATTTGTCCAAAAACCCCAACAAGAAAATGCTATACTAATTAATCTTAGTATATTATTAACGAATCAAACCGAATCAAAATCAAACTAAATACTAGGGTCCAGATCAAGTGTCGATTCTCTCGGCCCCTATCCCACTCCCGATTTGACTTGAACTAACAACAAAAAACGTGGAAAGGATGTTGATTCATCAAGGGCAGTGGGGAGAGGCAAGGCAACAACTTCCCACATGGGGGAAGATATGCGATGGCCCCATTCTTCTACATCGGTTAGGTCTTAATTTGACATATGACTGCCATTGCCAAACACCGCCATTATTTATTTTTTGTCGGCAATGCGAATCCCCATTATTATTGAAGGTGGTCGGAAAATAACCTTGTTAGCTAGAAAGCTAGGGTTCTTCTTCTGTGATCAACTAACTTGCTATCAGACAAAGCTTTGGGAATTTTCAAGTATAATCCACTGACCCTAGTTGTTGAGTTGGAACATTAGTTAATGGAACTCTTTTTCAACAAGAAATTGGAGCTCATGAGAACTTGACAGTGTCATTTAGGACAAAGTGGAGATGAAATCTCTTTACAAATTGCTTGAATAAGCATTCATTCCTATTTCCTACTCCCAAGTACTATGGTCTTATTATTCTTTTCCTCTTTACATGTTCATGCACCTGTGATTCTTCTTTAACTTGGATTTTTATCCTTTTGGCCTTAACATTTGCGCCAAATGATGCCAAATAACAAAGTGTTCAAAGCCCCCCACATTCTTTTTTTTTTTTTGCTCATAACCGATATATATTAGAGTAAGATCTAAATCAAAATATTTTTTAGAATATACTGGTGTGGTTATATAGTTGTACCTGATCATATTTTTTCTTAACCCTTTGACAAGGCACACACATCTAATTGCACACATATGTGTTCAAACCCGAGTCATCTTATCTTCTAAGATGAACAACATCCTCTTTTCTACAGGAGTTACTCGTTGGGTTCCTAAATCAAAATAATTTTGAATAAAGCACACAAACTTTGAATAATCAGACTTCAACCAGACCTCGTTGGCAAAGTTCGACATTCGTTTTCGGACATTACTCAAATTTTATTTATTTACTTAAACAATCATTTTGTAGTTAAAAAAATAAAATTTTCATTTTTATATGTGTGGTGGAAGTTGAAAGATGTGAGAAAGCTATATCTTAACATATTTAACATGAAATGTTTTTGAGAAATCACTATTTTTGCACGCTTTGTGGTTAAACCACTAGTTTTTTATGCCTAAAATCAGCAATTCCCACGTCAAATCCGCGTGCTTAAAGTTTATTAAGATCAAATATATTCCATGCAATTACAATGGAAGATTTGAAGAGATTAGCTAGCTACTTCAATATCTGACACACTGAACAAAATATTCTTTATAGCGTAAAGAAACATGTGGTATATCTATTAGATTTGTGCAGCTCATATAGTTTACGTCTACAATCGAACCTAACAAGTGTCCCAGTAGAAAAGCGGATGATGTTTATCCGAAGAGACATGGGTCTAGATTGCTTTGTCTACAAGGTGTATACGCATTGTCAATGAGTTAAGAATATGTATAAGCATATACTATCTTATAATCACCTTTAGACTATTCAAAAAAAATTACATCTACAATCATGATTTTCTACACGTGGGAATTTTCGACCCTTCGATCGTTTTTATAATTTTATTTAGGGTGAGGAATTAAAGGGAGGATTATGACAAGGCCAAGGGTGTTCGAGAGATTAGATCAAATTGAACTATCTTTAATCAAATTAACAAAAAGTTTTAATCATCAAACTGAAAATTTACAGAAAATAATTAATCAAACCGAATTAATTTATGTTACTTTGGAGTTTCCGCAAGCAGAAAAAAGTTTTCACGAGCAGAATTATTTAAGGGTTTAGAGTTTAGGAGTTAAGGATTTAGGTTGTATGATTTAGAATATATGATTTAGTGTTTAGGGTTAGAGCTTTATGGTATTAGGATTTAAAATTTAGATTTTAACTTAAAAATAGACATGCTTATATAATTTTTTTTATACCAACAATGTATCAAATATTCATCCATCTTAAAATACCATAACAAACCAAAACATAAAAAATAAAATATGAATTTAAACATGAAAAAACAAAAAAAAAACACAATAAAAAACTACATTGAAATGTTCAAATTATTTTTTCTTCATAATAGTTAATTTATTTTTAATCCTTATATTTTTTCCTATTTGGGTCTGGCCATATATACCCAATTGGTTATTTGAAATTGGGTCTTTAATATCAATAGGTATGGATATTTTATTTCGGTTAAAATTCTATTAGCTAATCTCAATTGGACCAAATTAAACAATAACTGAAATTTCAAAAATCTCTTTCAATCATCAAATTTTAACTGGTGGCCGATCAATTAATTAAAAAAAAATTAATCGGTTAATTCGATTATAACCAAACTTCGAGACCCCTAATAATTGTTTGTATCCTTTTCCATATGCTTGCTTTGATAGGTTAGACAAGGAGGAGGATGGAAGACAATGAAAGGTCAAAAGAAGGCTGCTTAGAAGTGTGATGAAGAATAAAATGTAAGCAATGGCTGGAAAGAATAAGATTCAGATTTCAGTGTATTCATTTTTACTCCAATAATTGTTCAAAACTTAAGATTCAGTGTATGTATGTAAATATTGTATAATGCAAGTAAATATGTGAAACTCATATTCTATAATGATCAAGATCTTCCAACACCTGGGGAGTTTGGAACCTTTGATTGGATAAAGTTCGTCCTTTTTCCAGGAAAAGGAAGAAATGGAGGCCAAATTTCAGATATGGGTAAAAACATTGCTATTTCTTTCTCCCTTTCCAGATTTTTAAGTGTAAACTAAATCATATAGTTAACTTTAGAATTTGACATTTAGAACTCAATGGACGCCTTTTCTGATATATCAGAGACAAGACGAGTTCCAATCCTAATACATGTGGATTTTGAGCACACCGTGCTTTTTGAACATCTGGTGTGGTCTTATGGTAGTATCGGTTTATTTTTTCTTACTCTTTTATTAACTTGTACGCATATTGTAGGCAAACTTTCAAACCTAGTTTCTTGAAGATAACATCAATTTTTTTTCTATAGAGATCATCGTAAAGTTCAATTAATATTGTACAATTTTGATACAAAAAGAATGCATATTAACCAAACACTGTTTAGAACCTGTCTTAATCAGAATTGATATCAATATCAAGTAACTAAATTTAATATCATGAATTAATCAAATACTTATTTGGTTAGAAAAAAGTCATTAATTGTTCAAGAAATATATTGTTATAAGGGTATTTATAATTTTAAAGATTTTAAAAATATATTTAAATGGAAATAGTTATAGTTCTAAACTATTTAATCACCGATAACTTTTTCGATTTAAAATCCCATTCACATATTTTATAGTTTAAATAGGAAGTGTTCTATTTTTTAACACAGAGTGTGTCTCAAAATAGGATGAGTTTAGAACGGGTGATACATACCGCTATACACCACTAACGCTATACACCATTAATTTTTAATGACTTTTAAATAATTATCAAGGTTCAAAGCGCAATTAACCACTTACATGTTTCCTCTCATTTTCTCCTCATATTTTCTGAAGAAACAAACATTTTAAACAACAGAAAAGATCAAACTTTACTCGGTCTACTCCCTTCATCACGCTAGGATTTGAACTTCTGACCTTACTTAGACTAACTAACCACCTCATCCTGATAGAATTGTGACATCTTTTATTACATATTCGAATACATTGAATTCTTATTTTTATATCATGAAAATTCATTCAAAATTTGGTTGTTTACCCATAGAGGGGTCACAATCTCTTCAAATATGTTTAAAGTGTTCGAAGGTGGAGTTGAAAGTCTGAGATCATGTTTGGCAATTAGCAGATAACTGATAAAAAATTATATTAGTTGATATATGATAGCATATTATATTTATTGATTTGACTTGTTGGTTGCATTTGTTGTTTGTATAAAAATATTTGGTAAAATTAATTGATTGTTGATAATTGTTTGCTTATTTGAACAAGAAAAATGATATAAAGACATGATTATAATCAATACTTATTTGAAAAGTTTATTGATACGTATTAGATTAGGGAAATTAATTTTTTAATATAGCATTTATTAGACATATTTGAATTATGTATATATTTATTATATATTTATTTTTTTTAAAAAAGAATGAGCCTCATTAAAAACTCTTCTAAAGTCAAAACTAAACCGAAGCTTGGTAGTGACCACTTAAGGGGAAAAGAGTACCCAAGATTTACTAAATAGAAAGAGATGAAATGTCATCACGTACAAAGGAGGTAATATGCTTGGGACAAACCGATTTAAAAAACACAGAGAAAGAAAATTGAATGGCCCAAGTTGCCCACGAATGAGCTACAATATTAGCATACCGTGGTACAAAAACAATACAAAAATCATTGTGTGCATTGAGCAAGTGGCGGGCCTGCTTCAAATGTGGGCTTAGAACTGACAGATCACCATGAGGCCGGTTCAACTTGTTGACAATCACAGCTGAGTCAGTCTCAAGAATAACTCGGGTCCAGACCTTATCATGATCCAGTTGTAAGCCAGCGATGACAACATGAGCCTTAGCCAGGGCCGAATCAGTGCACACAGTGATGTGCTGAGCGATGCCGCCTAAGACTAAGTCATGGTCGTCTCTAGCAATTACACTAATGGCAGAAGCATTATGAGTAGGGTCGAAAGCACCATCCGTGTTAATTTTAATGTGGCAGCCCTAAGAGCCTGCCATCTCAGATCTGCTAGTGCCGGTGTGTCATCCTTAAAGGCAGGGGAATGCGAAGCCACAGTTGCAATGTAGTCATAGAGAACAATCTAGGAATCGAGAATAGTAATCCAGGGGGTTGCAATCTATCATCATGAACCCAATCATTCCACCAGTTTCAAAGCACAGTAAACAACAAAGCAAGGGAGTCTACAGAAAGCATGGAAGCAACATCTTCAAGCCAGAAAAAAAAGTGGATAGAGCACGACTGTTGATGAGGGCAGTGGGCATTCCAGCAAGGCAGAGAGTCTCGACTGAAGATGGGTAATCAGGCAACGCATGCAGGACAGTTTCCAGTGCCTGGAGACAGATGGGGTATATCCTTGAGTTTAAGTTGGCAGCACAAAGCCTGCTGCTCATGGGTAGGGCTTCATGTCCAATGCGCCATCCAAAAGTTTGAACTTTGGGTATGACCGACAATTTGGAGATAATCTTCCAAAGCCGAGGGGCCTGTTCACAAAAGAAGATGGACGTTGTAAGTATGTGTACCTAGATTTAACAGAGTTAGTACCTGAATCATGGTGACTCCAAAGGAGAGTGTCGCAAGATTCATTGAAAATGGAATACGAAGGATCAGGTTTGCATCATCCGAGGGAAAGACATGGCGTACTTTTGGTACATCCCACAAATGCTGACAACGAGTCATAAAGTCGCAATATCAAATTGGCAATTCTGAGTTGTCCATGTAGTTTTCTAAGAGGGTGATAGTAGTTGTTCCACCCCATCGATCATCGATCCCTATGCATACGAACATTATTGTCAATCCCTAACTTCCAAAAAAAACTAGAGTGTAAGCTCTGCATGGCATGGTAAATACCCTTCCATGCAAATGATGCACTCTTATTGGACTCAACATTTAGGATGTTGCTCGATGGGAAGTATTTTTCCTTAAAAACATGGGAAACAAGTGAGTCAGGTTCTATAATCATATGCCAAACATGTTTACCTAGAAAGGCAATATTGAAATTATATATGTCTCAAGAGCCAATGCCACCGACACTTTTAAGAGTGCACATGAAATTCCAAGAAACTAGAGGTCAGCCTCGTTTATTGCTCTGGCCAGTCCACTGGTAACATCTTATGGATTTTGTCATGTCATCAATGAGATTATGAGAAAGAAGGTAGTATGACATCACATATTGAGGCAAATATTGAGCCACATATTTGATGAAGGCCTCTCATCCACTAAATGAGAGAAGGTTCTTAGTCCAACTAGTGACACGAGTGCTCACTCTATCTTGGACAAAGCCGAGAGCAATTATTTTGTTTCAGCCGACCAAGAGGGGAATGCCAAGATAGATCCCAGGGTCTTTAACTTTGCGGACAACAAGAATATCATGAACAACCCACTTAAGATTAGTAGAGGTACATGGGCTAAAAAAGATCGTTGATTTCTCAAAGTTAACACACTGTCCCGAGGATGATGCATAAGTGAGCAAGATCTCTTTGAGTCTTGTTGTTTCCTCAACATTGTTTCGCAAGAATATCATGCTATCATTGACATAAAGTAAGTGATTGACATTAGGACCATATCGGTTAGCACATAGGCCTTTAAGACGCTATGCACGTTGCTCAGCTTGAGAGTTGTCAAGAGACCTTTAGTGCAGATAAGGAAAAGAAATGGGGAGAGAGGATTCCCCTACCATAGACCATGTTGAGGAGAGAAAACCAAAGAGAATGAGCCATAAACCCGAGCTGTAAAGGAGACAGTCAAGACACATCTCATAATAATGTCCACCTAGGAAGGCGCAAAACCTATCTACAACATAACGTTTCTGAGAAAAGGTTGTTCGACACAATCGAATGCCTTCTCCATGTGTAGTTTAAGGGCATCACCCCTATTAGAACCAGTCCTTGGTGAATGAAGGGAGTGAACAAGTTCATTGTCCACTAAGATGTTTTCAGATATACTTCTGCCCTTGACAAAAGCTTTCTGATTTTCTCTAATGCAAAAGGGAAGAATGGACTTCATACAGTTGACAACACTTTGGCAACAGTCTTGTAGATCACCGTACAAAGGCTGATAGGGCGCAGTTGTTTCATGTTGATAGTTTTGGCCATCATAAGAATGAGAACCAAAATAGTCTCGTTAACAGTGGTCATATCTGTATTGCCCCTGAGAAGATTCGTGCAAAGATTAACAACATCTGAGCCAACTGTATCCTAGTGCTATCAAAAAAAGCTGCTTGGTAAGCCATCAATGTTAGGCGCTTTCTTGGGATTAATATCCTAAAAAAATAATTTCATCAATGGTAAAATCTTTAGTTAAGGAAACATTCATATCATAAGTAATAGGAGTAACAATATTAGCAAGAAGCGGAGGATCGGTGGCCAGATTAGAAGAGGCAAAGAGAGTTTGAAAGTAAATAGTGACCACTCTTATAGTATCCTCAGTGCCTTTCTGCCAATCACCATTCTAGTCAGTTAAGCCTTTGATGTAATTTTTTTTTCGTTTGTCGGAAGCTCGAGCATGAAAATACGATGTATTCATGTCCCCTTGAGAGAGCCATGAAACCCTTGACCTTTGAGCCTAGTACGCCTCATTTTTTGTTAAGAGGATGTCGAAACTCGCCTTTGGCCATAAGGAAGATCTCCATATCGGAGTCATAAAGATGGCAATGAAGGTAAGAATTTATTTGATCTTACAGGTCCTTAATACGTTTTTGGGTCGTGTCCATTTGGTGGTCTTTCCAAGATCTCCAACAACCTAAATTCTATCAAGGACTATGCCATCAGTTTTCGACCAAACATCTTGTACTTTTTTCACACAGTCTGCATCTTGCGCCCAGTTTTTTTCAAATCGAAATTTATATTCCCTAGTATGTGGACCAAGAGCCTTGCGGACCCAGGCAGTGTCCATAATAATAAGATAGTGATCGAAATCTACATTGTATTCTAAGATAGTTCGAATATCTGGGTTAGAGGAAAACCAATCCCTATTAACAATGAATCTGTCAAGGTGTTAGTAAATGAGGGAAGCTCGTGGGCCAGTTTTAGTCCAAGTGAACCAGCCCTTTGCAAGTTTGCAATCAAACAACTGATTTCATGATAAACAATCCCTGAAGCTATTAAGTTGGCTACGTGCCTTACGGGGACCCCCTTGTTTCTCATTATCAAAGAGTATCTTATTAAGATCACCCTCACGAGCCATCGAATAGGATGTTGGAGTATGCCCAAAGACCAATTATGAGATGATTGTAAAAGACATACTTATTTTATCTTGTTTATTAATAAGAAGTCATTATTATTATTTCAGTTTTATTCTGTGTATCTATAAATAAACTGAATTATAATAAAGTCCTTAGAATAATATAGTTATTCTTGAATGTCCTTAGTCGAGAATTATTGTGGGCTTGGAAAACAATAATGTATTAAGACTAATATGTAGTTGATTGATGACAAAGTGTTGTCATTGACATGGAGATGTCAAAATCAATACATAAGTATGTGTTAGGGAACGCCATACTGGACTGACCCGCAATGAGCATGTTTCTTGGATCATTATGTGACAGTCACAACATTGCTCATGGTAATTATCATATGTATGATCCTTAGACTTGAGATCATCATTATTTCAACATCGTGAGTGACATATTTTGATACGGTTAAACGCGTGTCGTAACTGACTACACTATAAAGACTAATATTGGATATGTCACAATCCATGTAGCAAAATATGGTTGATCAAGATAGGATTTTTCCCTCATACATAATAGGAGTAATATCATAGGCTAATTGATTGAGCGAAACTAGAAAATGCATCGCCATGCTCTAATAAATTGATATGGGATATCATAGTTATTCATTTATAATAGTCTACACAAGATATCAAGAGACATTAGATGGACTATACACGTGTGACTAATCCATGACTTGTGTCTGATCTAGATATGAGGAAAAAAGGATGAAATACATAAAAGATGTTAATCACGAAAAAATGTTAAATCGAACCACGATTTCATGTAACTTAGGTAGCAATGATGTATTGCTAGATGCCATTCATTGCTTGCAATATTAGAATTGTTCTGGATATTACTGCTAACGTTACATGAACCTACAAGGGTCACACCCTATGATTGAAATGAACAAATATCGACTAGATAGTATGTGTACAAACTTGTTGTACACGTAATTAGTGAGAAACCGAAATTGTTATATAATGGATAATTTCGTTTATATATATATATATATATATATGTTAATATTTGATAAGTTATTGTAATTATCAAATACTATATATATATATAAATCTAAAAGAAACCTAATTAAAGTAAAATCAGATTCTACATATTTAATTATATTCGGTTAAATATATTGTATATTTAAAGAATCCGAATTTAATTAGAATTAGGTTTTTCAATGCTATATAAAGGCATAAGGTCTAGCAGCCAAAAGATATGTTTTTGAAAAATCTCTCTAACAGTTAGAGATGAGAAAATATTGTTCATTTCATTCGGGTGGACTGCGTAGAGGTCAGACAGCTTTTGTGACGACTCAGATTCGATTTGGTTATTCCGAATTCCCTACGAATTTCCAGATTCCAGATTTATTAAGGTAATGTTTCATCCATATTCACCCCGAATTCGTCCCTTGTACATGGATCATTGGTGGATTACGCCGGATAGTATTTCCGTTGTGCCGTGAGGTGTACTGGCATTTCCCAACAGTGGTATCAGAGTCACTTGTACGATACGAATTCAGACTTAAATACTTGGATGATGCTTTTGTATGAGATGCATGTTATTAGATTAGGGTTTATTCGATTTTTGACAAATATATGATATTTGTATGTTTTAGATCGATTCATGCCTAATCTGAATAAATTAAATTGATTGTTCAGAGTGATTAAAGAGTTAGTCACAGTTTTGTTTGGGTTTCAGATGTTAAGCGTTAACATACGTGGGTGATAATCATATTTTAGACTAATAGTTAGACTCTGGATCACGTGCGGGGAAAGTAATAAAGAGATGTTCAAGTAAAAAACTCGTGGGTTTTAAAATCCTGAAAAATGCAATAATGTTGATAAAAGTTACCAAATCGTGAGATTTTTACATAGCAATTAAGATGATGAACTTTAAAAATTTCCCCACCGCTGACCGGTCAGTGGCACCCCCGGGGCCGCCGAACCTCCGCAAGGGGCTCTGCCCCTTGACCCCTGCGTAGGGACAATCTCATAAGACCTCAATAATAAATCGTGTCGTTGTTATGTCTGATATGCACGATGTTTGAAATGCATGGTTATAGCCCCAAAGCCTATTTACTTTGGTTTTATATAAATACGGCCTGCGTGTCGTGCCTTTCTTTATTCTATTGTAATTCTCTTCTCATCTTACTCCCTCGTATGTAAAACGAGTTTCTAAAAATTTGTAATATTTGCGAAAAAAAACGTGGACCAAAGGAGCAGTATGATGGGCCAATCAAAGGTGGATTAGATGCTTGAGAAACAAGTTCTATCCTTAGTATTTTGGTTCTCCCATTAGCTTGGGATGAGTCACCTTAGTTTTAAGGGCTATAACCATTGCATTTATATTTACTACTTTACATGTATGTGATACAATGTATATTTTTTTAGCATGATGGTAACTGGTTAGATCATAATAGAATGGTGAGGTTAATATAACAAAAACTCTGTATATTTAATTAAAATTAGTCATCCAATATTAACCCTCGTTAAAACCTCGATCGATACTATGTAGGTTTTGCCAAAGCAAAATACTTATATCTATCTTGGTTAAACGCGAAGAATAAGCAAGTGATATTCAAAGGGAAGTAATATTGGTTGAACTAGGTTATTCTAATAAGATTAGAAACCTAAAGACTAATGATTGTTCAAGAACTTTGGTGATTGAAAAACAATATGAAAGTGCATATCTAGGATTGGTTCTTTGAAAGACTTGGTATTTAAGCGTGCCCAGTACACCACCTCTCTTTTCATAAGTTACCTACCTGGTGCACTGTTCATTATTGTTCTTTCTATTAGACCATATGAACTTTTGTTTTGGACAAATAGTTGTTCACCAAATATAGGAATTACATGAGATGTAATTAGCAAGTTTTGCTTACCTAAATAATTGAATTCTAAGAGTAAAGCCAAAGCTGAACTAGGATAAAATCAAATATGGATCCTTACCCACTAGAAATACTTTTAGTAAGTTTTTCAATTTTGAGGGGTTTTACTAGTGGGAATGTAATTTCTTTATAAACATGAATAAAGGTACTTATAAATCATATTTTATCGTTGTAGATTTTATGGCAAACTCAAACACATTATCATTGTTATCCATCCTTGAGAATGACAAATTGAATGGCTTGAACTTCATTGATTGATTTCGTAACTTAAAGATTGTCCTTAAGCAAGAACATAAACTGCAAATCATTGAAGAACATGTCCCTAAAAAGCCAGTAGATGATGCCTTCAAAGATGAAAGGGAAGCCTTTGAGAAATACTCAAATGACATGGTAGATGTCGGATGCTTGATGCTTGCGACCATGACCCCTGAGCTTCAGAAGCAACATGAGGACATGGTCCCCTATGAGATGGTTAAAAATCTTAAAGAATTATATGAGGGGAAAGCTCATCAAGAAAGGTATGAGACCTCTAAGGCTTTGTTTTGATTTAAAATGGTGGATGAAACTCCAGTATGAACTCATGTTCTCAAAATGATAGGGTATATTCAGACCCTTGAAAAATTAGGCTTCCCTCTAAGTGTTGAATTGGCTACTGATGTTATTCTACAATCATTGCCAGATAGTTTTAATCAGTTTGTTCTTAATTTCAATATGAATGAAATTAACAAATCGTTGCCCCAGTTACTTGGTTTATTAAGAACAACAGAGAATAACATGAAAAAGGTTGGCTGCAAACCTATTCTAATGGTCTGAAAAGATAACAGAAAAGGAAAGCCCAACACCAAAGCAAAGCCAAAGCCCAACAAAGGAAAAGCTGCATTGAAACCCAAAGGAGGAGTTGCAAAAGAAGGAAAATGTTTCCATTGCAACAATGCTGGACACTAGAAGAGAAATTGTCATATCTATCTTGAGGACATCAAGAAGGCAAGATAAAATGGATAGTCCGCATCAGGTATTTATGTTATTGATATAAATATATCAAAATCTACTTCTTGGGTATTAGATACCGGTTGTGGTTCACACATTTGTACTTCTGTACAGTGACTAAAAATGAGTAGAAAATTGGAAAAAAGATGTGGACCTACGAGTGGGAAATGGAGCAAGAGTTGCTGCATTAGTTATAGGAACATATACTTTGTTATTACCTCGTGGACTTGTTTTAGATTTAGAGGATTGTTATTCCGTACCTAGTTTGACTAAAAACATTATTTCAATTTCTTGTTTAGACAAGATTAGTTTGAGATTATTATTAAGAATAATAGTTGTTCTTTTTCCCTAAATAATGTTTTTTATGGTACGACTCAATTAATCAACGGCCTCTATATCTTAGATCAAGATAATTCCATATATAACATAAATACGAAAAGATCAAAAACAAATTATTCTAATCAAACTTATCTCTGACATTGTCACTTTTTCATATAAGTGAGAAACGCATATCAAAACTTCATAAAGATGGATTTTTGGATTCTTTTGTTTTCAAACAATTAGATATATGTGAACCTTGCTTAATGGGAAAAATGATCAAATCACCGTTTGACAGTAAAAACAAACGAGCAAGTGATTTATTAGGTCTAATACATAGTGATGTATGTGGACCGATGAATACACAAGCCAGAGGAGGGTTTCAATACTTCATTACTTTCACTGACGACTTCAGTAGATATGGGTACGTTTACCCAATGCATCATAAATCTGAAGCCCTTGAAAAGTTCAAGGAATTTAAGAATGAAGTACAAAATCAATTAGGAAAGAGTATCAAAGATCTTCGATTAGATCGAGGAGTAGAATACTTAAGCCTAGAGTTTGATGAACTTTTTAAAGGATGTGGGATTGTCTCACAACTTACAGCTCCAGGTACTCCACAACACAATGGAGTCCCTGAAAGGAGAAATTGAACATTGTTAGACATGGTTTGGTTAATGATGAGTCATGCCGATCTTCTAACTTCTTTTTGGGGACATGCGCTAGAAACAACTACTTTCACACTAAATCGTGTTCCATCTAAATCAGTTCAAAAGACACTATATGAGATATGGACTGGGAAACGTCCTAGTATGTCTTTTATGAAAATTTGGGGATACGAAGTTTATGTTAAACATCAGATGTCTACAAAACTCGAACCCAAATCTCATAAGTGTAATTTTATAGGGTATCCTAAAGAAACAAAAGGATATTATTTCTTCAATCCATTTGAGAACAAAGTGTTTGTTGCTCGAACATGAGTCTTCCTCGAGAGAGAATTTATTCTCGAAAAAGAAAGTGGGAGAAATATTGAACTTGAAGAAATTCAAGGTCAACCACATATCATCAACCGAGATTGAACAACAACAAGTTCTACAAATAGTTGAGGAACATCCAACCGTTCTTGAAACACAACCACCGTGGAGATCTATGAGAGAACACAATGCACCAAAGATATGGATTTCTTGTCACATTGCAAGGAGATGTTCTCCTCATAGACCAAGATGAGCCTAGGACTTATCAGGAAGCAGTGGGGAGCCCAAACTCTGAGAAATGGCTAGAGGCCATGAAATCTGAGATGGATTCCATGTCAGAAAACCAAGTATGGACTTTAGTCGACCCACCTGAAGGGATTAAGCCCATAGGGTGCAAATGGGTTTTCAAAAAGAAAACCAATATGGATGGAAATGTACAAACATACAAAGGGCGATTGGTCGCTAAGGGATTTCATCAAATTCATGGTATATACTATGATGAAACATTTTCCCATGTTGCTACGTTTAAATCTATCTTGATATTGTTTGCAGTAGCTGCATATTATAATTATGAAATCTTGCAAATGGATGTCAAAACTGCTTTCCTTAATGGAAAATTAGATGAGGATGTGTACATGACACAACCTGAGGGTTTTGTCGATCCAAAAGATGCCCTAAAAGTATGCAAGCTACAAAGATCCATTAATAGATTGAAGCAAGCTTCTCGAAGTTGGAATCTTCGTTTTAATGAGGCAATCAAAGTGTTTGGTTTCATTAAAAATGAAGATGAGCCATGTGTTTTCAAGAAAACTAGTGGGAGCACTTTTACATTCTTGGTATTGTATGTGGATGACATATTAATAATAGGAAATGACATACTTACCTTACAAATCAGAAAGACTTGGTTAGAAAATGTTTTCTATGAAAGACTTGGGTGAAGCAACCTACATATTAGAGAGTCAAGATCTATAGAGATAGATCAAGACGACTTACAGGACTAAGTCAAAATACATACATAGATAAAGTACTGAAAAGATTCAGTATGGAAGAATCTAAAAGAGAATTCTTACCTATGAGACATGGTATTTCGCTCTCGAAGGAAATGTGTCCTTCAACGCCTCAAGAGAGAGAGCACATGAGTAAGATTCCACATGCTTTGGCCATTGGATCTATTGTGTATGCCATACTATGTACATGTTCGGATGTATCATATGCACTAAGTATGACAAGTCGATACCAAGTAGATCATGGTGAAGGTCATTGGGTTGCAGTCAAAAATATCCTTAAGTACTTAAGAAGAACTAAGGATACATTCCTTATGTATAGAGGTGAGGAATAGCTAAGTATAAAAGGTTATACTGACGCAAGCTTCCAAACTAATGATGGTGATTCTCGATCGCAATCGGGTTTTGTGTTTTGCCTTAATGGAGGTGTTGTAAGCTAGAAAAGTTCAAAGCAAGATACAGTAGCAGATTCTACAACAAAAGCTGAGTATATTGCAGCAAGCGATGCTGCAAAAGAGGCTGTTTAGATCAAAAAGTTCATATCTGAACTAGGGGTCGTGCCTAGCATATCAAATGCTATATATCTACGTTGTGACAATAACGGAGCCATCGCACAAGCAAAAGAATACATATCTCACCAGTGATCCAAACACATACTTAGGTGTTACCATCTCATTCGTGAAATCATTAATCAAGGAGATGTATAAATATGCATAGTACCAATAGATGACAATATCGCTGATCCACTGACAAGGCTTCTAACACAACAGAAGCATGTACGTCACACTAAGTCTCTTGGTATTAGATACATGAGTGATTGGTCTTAGTGCTAGTGGGAGAATGTTGGAACATGCCCAAAGACCAATTATGATATGGTTGTAAAAGACATACTTATTTTATCTTGTTTATTAATAAGAAGCCATTATTATTATTTCAATCTTATTCTGTGTATATATCAATAAACTGAAGTATAATAAAGTCCTTAGAATAATATAGTTATTCTTGAATGTCCTTAGTCGAGAATTATTGTGGGCTTGGAAAACAATAATGTATTAAGACTAATATGTATTTGATTGGTGACAAAGTGTTGTCATTGACATGGAGATGTCAAAATCAATACATAAGTATGTGTTAGGGAACGCCATACTGGACTGACCCGCAACGAGCATGTTTCTTGGATCATTATGTGAAAATCACAACATTGCTCATGGTGATTACCACATGTATGATCCTCAGACTTGAGATCATCATTATTTTAACATTGTGAGTGACATATTTTGATACGATCAAACGTGTGTCTTAACTGACTACATTATAAAGACTGGTATTGGATATGTCACAATCCATGTATTGAAATATGATTGATCAATATAGGATTTGTCCCTCCTACATAATAGGAGTAATATCATAGGCCACTTGATTGAGTGAGACTAGAAAATGCATGGTCATGCTTGAATGAATTGATATGGGATATCATAGTTATTCATTTATAATAGTCTACTCAAGATATCAAGTAACATTAGATGGACTATACAAGTGTGACTAATCCATGACTTGTGTTCGATCTAGATATGAGGACAAAAGGATGAAATACATAAAAGATGTTAATCACGGAAAAAATGTTAAATCGAACCACAATTTCATGTAACTTAGGTAGAAATGATGTATTGCTAGATACCACTCATTGCTTGTAATATTAGAATTGTTTTGGATATTACGCTAACGTTTCATGAACCTACAAGGGTCACACCCTATGATTGAAAATGAACAAATATTGACTAGATAGCATGTGTACAAACTTGTTATACACGTAATTAGTGAGAAACCGAAATTGTTATATAATGGATAATTTCGTTTATATATATATATATATATAATAATATTTGATAAGTTATTATAATTATCAAATACTATATATATATATAAATCTAAAAGAAACCTAAATAAAGTAAATTAGATTATACATATTTAATTATATTCGGTTAAATATATTGTATATTTAAAGAATCAATTTAAATAGAATTAGGTTTTTGAATGCTATATAAAGGCATAAGGTCTAGCAGCCAAAAGATATATTTTTGAAAAATCTCTCTAACAAATAGAGATGAGAAAATATTGTTCATTTCATTCGGGTGGACTGCGTAGGGTCGGAACGACTTTTGTGACGACTCAGATTCGATTTGGTTATTTCGAGTGGATTACGCCGGATAGTATTTCCGTTGTCCGTGAGGTGTATTTCCCAACGGTGGTATCGAGTCACTTGTGCGATCTGAATTCAGACTTAAATACTTGGATGATGCTTTTGTATGAGATGCATGTTATTAGATTAGGGTTTATTCGATTTTTGACAAATATATGATATTTGTATGTTTTAGATCGATTCATGCCTAATCAATAAATTAAATTGATTGTTGAGTGATTAAAGAGTTAGTCACAGTTTTGTTTGGGTTTCAGATGTTAAGCGTTAACATACGTGGGTGATAATCATATTTTAGACTAATAGTTAGACTCTGGATCACGTCATGGGGGAAAGTAATAAAGAGATGTTCAAGTAAAAAACTCGTGGGTTTTAAAATCCTGAAAAATGCAATAATGTTGATAAAAGTTACCAAATCGTGAGATTTTTACATAGCAATTAAGATGATGAACTTTAAAAATTTCCCCACCGCTGACCGGTCAGTGGCACCCCCGGGGCCGCCGAACCTCCGCAAGGGGCTCTGCCCCTTGACCCCTGCGTAGGGACAATCTCATAAGACCTCAATAATAAATCGTGTCGTTGTTATGTCTGATATGCACGATGTTTGAAATGCATGGTTATAGCCCCAAAGCCTATTTACTTTGGTTTTATATAAATACGGCCTGCGTGTCGTGCCTTTCTTTATTCTATTGTAATTCTCTTCTCATCTTACTCCCTCGTATGTAAAACGAGTTTCTAAAAATTTGTAATATTTGCGAAAAAAAACGTGGACCAAAGGAGCAGTATGATGGGCCAATCAAAGGTGGATTAGATGCTTGAGAAACAAGTTCTATCCTTAGTATTTTGGTTCTCCCATTAGCTTGGGATGAGTCACCTTAGTTTTAAGGGCTATAACCATTGCATTTATATTTACTACTTTACATGTATGTGATACAATGTATATTTTTTTAGCATGATGGTAACTGGTTAGATCATAATAGAATGGTGAGGTTAATATAACAAAAACTCTGTATATTTAATTAAAATTAGTCATCCAATATTAACCCTCGTTAAAACCTCGATCGATACTATGTAGGTTTTGCCAAAGCAAAATACTTATATCTATCTTGGTTAAACGCGAAGAATAAGCAAGTGATATTCAGTGGAAGTAATATTGGTTGAACTAGGTTATTCTAATAAGATTAGAAACCTAAAGACTAATGATTGTTCAAGAACTTTGGTGATTGAAAAACAATATGAAAGTGCATATCTAGGATTGGTTCTTTGAAAGACTTGGTATTTAAGCGTGCCCAGTACACCACCTCTCTTTTCATAAGTTACCTACCTGGTGCACTGTTCATTATTGTTCTTTCTATTAGACCATATGAACTTTTGTTTTGGACAAATAGTTGTTCACCAAATATAGGAATTACATGAGATGTAATTAGCAAGTTTTGCTTACCTAAATAATTGAATTCTAAGAGTAAAGCCAAAGCTGAACTAGGATAAAATCAAATATGGATCCTTACCCACTAGAAATACTTTTAGTAAGTTTTTCAATTTTGAGGGGTTTTACTAGTGGGAATGTAATTTCTTTATAAACATGAATAAAGGTACTTATAAATCATATTTTATCGTTGTAGATTTTATGGCAAACTCAAACACATTATCATTGTTATCCATCCTTGAGAATGACAAATTGAATGGCTTGAACTTCATTGATTGATTTCGTAACTTAAAGATTGTCCTTAAGCAAGAACATAAACTGCAAATCATTGAAGAACATGTCCCTAAAAAGCCAGTAGATGATGCCTTCAAAGATGAAAGGGAAGCCTTTGAGAAATACTCAAATGACATGGTAGATGTCGGATGCTTGATGCTTGCGACCATGACCCCTTGAGCTTCAGAAGCAACATGAGGACATGGTCCCCTATGAGATGGTTAAAAATCTTAAAGAATTATATGAGGGGAAAGCTCATCAAGAAAGGTATGAGACCTCTAAGGCTTTGTTTTGATTTAAAATGGTGGATGAAACTCCAGTATGAACTCATGTTCTCAAAATGATAGGGTATATTCAGACCCTTGAAAAATTAGGCTTCCCTCTAAGTGTTGAATTGGCTACTGATGTTATTCTACAATCATTGCCAGATAGTTTTAATCAGTTTGTTCTTAATTTCAATATGAATGAAATTAACAAATCGTTGCCCCAGTTACTTGGTTTATTAAGAACAACAGAGAATAACATGAAAAAGGTTGGCTGCAAACCTATTCTAATGGTCTGAAAAGATAACAGAAAAGGAAAGCCCAACACCAAAGCAAAGCCAAAGCCCAACAAAGGAAAAGCTGCATTGAAACCCAAAGGAGGAGTTGCAAAAGAAGGAAAATGTTTCCATTGCAACAATGCTGGACACTAGAAGAGAAATTGTCATATCTATCTTGAGGACATCAAGAAGGCAAGATAAAATGGATAGTCCGCATCAGGTATTTATGTTATTGATATAAATATATCAAAATCTACTTCTTGGGTATTAGATACGGTTGTGGTTCACACATTTGTACTACATGCAGTGACTAAAAATGAGTAGAAAATTGGAAAAAGATGTGGACCTACGAGTGGGAAATGGAGCAAGAGTTGCTGCATTAGTTATAGGAACATATACTTTGTTATTACCTCGTGGACTTGTTTTAGATTTAGAGGATTGTTATTCCGTACCTAGTTTGACTAAAAACATTATTTCAATTTCTTGTTTAGACAAGATTAGTTTGAGATTATTATTAAGAATAATAGTTGTTCTTTTCCCTAAATAATGTTTTTTTATGGTACGACTCAATTAATCAACGGCCTCTATATCTTAGATCAAGATAATTCCATATATAACATAAATACGAAAAGATCAAAAACAAATTATTCTAATCAAACTTATCTCTGACATTGTCACTTTTTCATATAAGTGAGAAACGCATATCAAAACTTCATAAAGATGGATTTTTGGATTCTTTTGTTTTCAAACAATTAGATATATGTGAACCTTGCTTAATGGGAAAAATGATCAAATCACCGTTTGACAGTAAAAACAAACGAGCAAGTGATTTATTAGGTCTAATACATAGTGATGTATGTGGACCGATGAATACACAAGCCAGAGGAGGGTTTCAATACTTCATTACTTTCACCGACGACTTGGTAGATATGGGTACGTTTACCCAATGCATCATAAATCTGAAGCCCTTGAAAAGTTCAAGGAATTTAAGAATGAAGTACAAAATCAATTAGGAAAGAGTATCAAAGATCTTCGATTAGATCGAGGAGTAGAATACTTAAGCCTAGAGTTTGATGAACTTTTTAAAGGATGTGGGATTGTCTCACAACTTACAGCTCCAGGTACTCCACAACACAATGGAGTCCCTGAAAGGAGAAATTGAACATTGTTAGACATGGTTTGGTTAATGATGAGTCATGCCGATCTTCTAACTTCTTTTTGGGGACATGCGCTAGAAACAACTACTTTCACACTAAATCGTGTTCCATCTAAATCAGTTCAAAAGACACTATATGAGATATGGACTGGGAAACGTCCTAGTATGTCTTTTATGAAAATTTGGGGATACGAAGTTTATGTTAAACATCAGATGTCTACAAAACTCGAACCCAAATCTCATAAGTGTAATTTTATAGGGTATCCTAAAGAAACAAAAGGATATTATTTCTTCAATCCATTTGAGAACAAAGTGTTTGTTGCTCGAACATGAGTCTTCCTCGAGAGAGAATTTATTCTCAGAAAAGAAAGTGGGAGAAATATTGAACTTGAAGAAATTCAAGGTCAACCACATATCACTGAACCAGAGATTGAACAACAACAAGTTCTACAAATAGTTGAGGAACATCCAACCGTTCTTGAAACACAACCACCGTGGAGATCTATGAGAGAACACAATGCACCTGAAAGATATGGATTTCTTGTCACATTGCAAGGAGATGTTCTCCTCATAGACCAAGATGAGCCTAGGACTTATCAGGAAGCAGTGGGGAGCCCAAACTCTGAGAAATGGCTAGAGGCCATGAAATCTGAGATGGATTCCATGTCAGAAAACCAAGTATGGACTTTAGTCGACCCACCTGAAGGGATTAAGCCCATAGGGTGCAAATGGGTTTTCAAAAAGAAAACCAATATGGATGGAAATGTACAAACATACAAAGGGCGATTGGTCGCTAAGGGATTTCGTCAAATTCATGGTATATACTATGATGAAACATTTTCCCATGTTGCTACGTTTAAATCTATCTTGATATTGTTTGCAGTAGCTGCATATTATAATTATGAAATCTTGCAAATGGATGTCAAAACTGCTTTCCTTAATGGAAAATTAGATGAGGATGTGTACATGACACAACCTGAGGGTTTTGTCGATCCAAAAGATGCCCTAAAAGTATGCAAGCTACAAAGATCCATTAATAGATTGAAGCAAGCTTCTCGAAGTTGGAATCTTCGTTTTAATGAGGCAATCAAAGTGTTTGGTTTCATTAAAAATGAAGATGAGCCATGTGTTTTCAAGAAAACTAGTGGGAGCACTTTTACATTCTTGGTATTGTATGTGGATGACATATTAATAATAGGAAATGACATACTTACCTTACAGTCTGTAAAGACTTGGTTAGAAAATGTTTTCTATGAAAGACTTGGGTGAAGCAACCTACATATTAGGAGTCAAGATCTATAGAGATAGATCAAGACGACTTCTGGGACTAAGTCAAAATACATACATAGATAAAGTACTGAAAAGATTCAGTATGGAAGAATCTAAAAGAGAATTCTTACCTATGAGACATGGTATTTCGCTCTCGAAGGAAATGTGTCCTTCAACGCCTCAAGAGAGAGAGCACATGAGTAAGATTCCACATGCTTTGGCCATTGGATCTATTGTGTATGCCATACTATGTACATGTTCGGATGTATCATATGCACTAAGTATGACAAGTCGATACCAAGTAGATCATGGTGAAGGTCATTGGGTTGCAGTCAAAAATATCCTTAAGTACTTAAGAAGAACTAAGGATACATTCCTTATGTATAGAGGTGAGGAATAGCTAAGTATAAAAGGTTATACTGACGCAAGCTTCCAAACTAATGATGGTGATTCTCGATCGCAATCGGGTTTTGTGTTTTGCCTTAATGGAGGTGTTGTAAGCTAGAAAAGTTCAAAGCAAGATACAGAGCAGCATTCTACAACAAAAAAGCTGAGTATATTGCAGCAAGCGATCTTTGCAAAAAGAGGTCATTAGATCAAAAAGTTCATATCTGAACTAGGGGTCGCGTGCCTAGCATATCAAATGCTATATATCTACGTTGTGACAATAACGGAGCCATCGCACAAGCAAAAGAATACATATCTCACCAGTGATCCAAACACATACTTAGGTGTTACCATCTCATTCGTGAAATCATTAATCAAGGAGATGTATAAATATGCATAGTACCAATAGATGACAATATCGCTGATCCACTGACAAGGCTTCTAACACAATAGAAGCATGTACGTCACACTAAGTCTCTTGGTATTAGATACATGAGTGATTGGTCTTAGTGCTAGTGGGAGAATGTTGGAACATGCCCAAAGACCAATTATGATATGGTTGTAAAAGACATACTTATTTTATCTTGTTTATTAATAAGAAGCCATTATTATTATTTCAATCTTATTCTGTGTATATATCAATAAACTGAAGTATAATAAAGTCCTTAGAATAATATAGTTATTCTTGAATGTCCTTAGTCGAGAATTATTGTGGGCTTGGAAAACAATAATGTATTAAGACTAATATGTATTTGATTGGTGACAAAGTGTTGTCATTGACATGGAGATGTCAAAATCAATACATAAGTATGTGTTAGGGAACGCCATCTTGGACTGACCATAACGAGCATGTTTCTTGGATCATTATGTGAAAATCACAACATTGCTCATGGTGATTACCACATGTATGATCCTCGGACTTGAGATCATCATTATTTTAACATTGTGAGTGACATATTTTGATACGATCAAACGTGTGTCTTAACTGACTACATTATAAAGACTGGTATTGGATATGTCACAATCCATGTATTGAAATATGATTGATCAATATAGGATTTGTCCCTCCTACATAATAGGAGTAATATCATAGGCCACTTGATTGAGTGAGACTAGAAAATGCATGGTCATGCTTGAATGAATTGATATGGGATATCATAGTTATTCATTTATAATAGTCTACTCAAGATATCAAGTAACATTAGATGGACTATACAAGTGTGACTAATCCATGACTTGTGTTCGATCTAGATATGAGGACAAAAGGATGAAATACATAAAAGAAGTTAATCACGGAAAAAAGGTTAAATCGAACCACAATTTCATGTAACTTAGGTAGAAAGATGTATTGCTCGATACCACTCATTGCTTGTAATATTAGAATTGTTTTGGATATTACTGCTAACGTTTCATGAACCTACAAGGGTCACACCCTATGATTGAAACGAACAAATATTGACTAGATAGCATGTGTACAAACTTGTTATACACGTAATTAGTGAGAAACCGAAATTGTTATATAATGGATAATTTCGTTTATATATATATATATGTTAATATTTGATAAGTTATTATAATTATCAAATACTATACATATATATATCTAAAAGAAGCCTAAATAAAGTAGAATTAGATTATACATATTTAATTATATTCGGTTAAATATATTGTATATTTAAAGAATCTGAATTTAAATAGAATTAGGTTTTTGAATGCTATATAAAGGCATAAGGTCTAGCAGCCAAAAGATATATTTTTGAAAAATCTCTCTAACAAATAGAGAAGAGAAAATATTGTTCGTTTCATTCGGGTGGACTGCGTAGGGGTCGGAACGCTATTGTGACGACTCAGATTCGATTTGGTTATTTCGAATTCCCTCCGGATTTCCAGATTCCATATTTATTAAGGAAACGTTTCATCCATATTCACCCCGAATTCGCCCATTGTACATGGATCACTAGTGGATCACGCCAGATAATTTTTCCACTACGCCATGGGGTGTACCGGTGTTTCCCAACATAGGAGAAGCAGTACGTAGGCAATCAATCAAATCACATGTCTTGTATTTCATATTATTCTCAAAGCGACCATTGATACTGGTGAAATGAAATTGTTCAGAATCTGAATGAATAATAACATCTATGTGGAGGCAAGAGTACGAAATCAAATCAACAGTAACTTTATTATTCCAGAGCAACATTAAACTAGTGCAATCATGGCCGTTATCAACAGTGATACAACCATCCATATTCAAAGCATACTTAATTCTATCACTACTACGCCTTGTCAATCGCGTTTCACAAATAAAAGTAACATGTGGGACCTTACGAGCAACAATTTACCCAAAAGAGCGAACTGCCTGAGGTTTCTCGAGCCCGCGACAGTTCCAACATAGGATCCTTATTTCTCTCGATGGGGTTGACTAACAACCTCTGCCGAAAAGTTAGTAACACTGCTCATCCCAACTTTTGTAGACAGAGAACTTTTAGGAGTCGAAGATGTTTAGCTTTGATAGTTTTGGTTTGCACAATGTTTGTTTTAGGGATACGAGAGACTGAGTCTTGCTTGGTTTGGACAATGTTTGGGGATTACTTAGTTTGATTAGCCAGCCAAATCTCAAACTCAAACAAGACAGCTCCAATGTCATTCGTAGCGGGACTAGGAACTGCAATCTCATTAGACAAAGCAGGACTGGTAGATTTAAACACGTTGACAGTAGTAGGTTCCCCTTTAGTCATGACAACTTCTTCCTCATACATAGCTGCTTCATTCTCAGCCCCAAGCACAACAGCTTCATTCTTGGTTACAGCTAGGGTGTGCAAAAAATCCAATTCGATCGATTTGATCCATTTTTTATTTTTTGAATAATTCAGATCGGATATCAAAAAAAATCAAATTGGATATGGATAGTTATTTTACATTCAGATCGGATATCTGATTATCTGAAATCCAAAAATTCATTTTTTACATAATGAATCTTGTTATATTCGATATTTTTACTTGTTATATATGAAAAAAATGAAATTTCCATGGATATAAATCTTTTTATATTCAATAATTTGTTGATTGTTGTTGCGGCCGTTTTTAGATCTGAGGTGTGGACAAAATAGCCCGGCGAAATATTCTTTCGAAAATCAGGGTTTTATTCATTTTAATTTATTTAATCTTGAAAATTAGGTTTTTTTCCATATTAAAACCTTTGTTTAATTTTGAAAACCAATTTGGAGTCGCCACCGGTCACTTTGGTAGACCAGACACCGTAAAAACAACCAGAGATTCGTTTCTTAAAATTAGGATTCATGAGTCGATTACGTGTGGGGAAGGATTAGCACCCGCACAAACTCTTGTTATCGGTACCTAATTAATTCTGCTTGGCATTTTAGCATTTTGAGCAATAATTTGAATTTAGCTAAATCTTTAATTATTAATTGAATTTCATTCTGAATGGGAGTATCCTTTTGTAAGAAAATACGTTTTTTGTACGAATATGAGTTTTGAAATATCCAGTTACTTTAGGATACTTCAATTCATGTTCAAAAATATATCTCAACACATAAGGTTTAAATGCATGTCAAATTATTTTCTTGTCAATTTTAGGTTAAAACCTAATTAAGGCTCCAATTAATTAATTAATATATGAATGTCATCAAGTTTAGGGTTTATGTGATAACACCCAAGAATTGGGCATTACCATATTAGACCCCAAATTAATAATATTCTTATTATTAATGTCACTAATTGTTTAATCCTAATTCCAATTTTATTAAACTAGCTATATGTGTGATTTCCATTTTCTATGTTCAAATGAAATATTGAATCTTTTACTAAAATATCCCCTTGATTAACATCAATTGGAAAGTGACACTAATCAACTTAGGACATTAAAGTTTTTATTCAATATTCATTTATTTTCTATAATGTCCTCACCTATCAAATTTATTAAATTTAATTAAAGCACCTATACTTAAAAGGCTCTAATTAATTACACTAAGTGATTTAAATTCCCTAAACAAGTATACTACATGCTTATTTAAAATCATGCAACATACAATAATTTAAACAATTAAATTAAACTAAACAAACAACAACAAGGGCTAAATTGAACTGAATTGCAAACTGTAGGGTTAAATTACAAAGCATTAGGGACTAAATTGAATTGTTACTAAAATTGGGAGCCCAATTTACAAGCTTTAAGTGACCAAATTGTAACAATTGGAAATTGGATGCCCAAAATACAAGAAGGACAAAAGAAGGGTATGGATCATTCTCTTGATCGGATAAAGGCGCGGGTTAGCCGGGTCAACCCTGTGCCAAAACGACACCATTTTGGCTCGGCCTTATAACCCCATGAGCCGAGTTAACCCAGCCATTTGAGCCAAAGCCTCTCTCTCCTCTCTCTCTCTCTCTCTCTCCGCACTCTATCGATTCAAACACCGAAAACCTAGAAAAACTCAGCCAAACTTTATCAAAACCCATGTTTTCATCCGAAATTATCACATGTTCTTCATTTTTCTTACATTTTATCTTCGCAAACACCAAACTCCCTCACTTTTCTTGTTTTTTTAAGATCAAACACATAAATTTCTCAAGAACTCGACCAATATTCTTCACCCTCAGCCTCTTTTGATCCTCCTCCGCCATTGATCCCCAACCACGGCCTGTTCGCCGTCCGTCAGAGGCGATGCCAGTCGCCGAACATCGTGTTTGGTTGTCTTCTCTGACCTACCTCACCCCCTGATCATCCTTTTTCCCAACTCCAACCACCGTCTGGTTCTTCTTCGGCAGCTCATCTTCACCACGAGGCAATTTTTGGCCGCCGCCTAAAACCCTAAAATTCCTATCTTTCATTGATTTTTTACCCTAAACCCTAATCTAAGCCCGAATTCAACAGAATTCGGCTATCTCCGCCCGATCCTAAACCTAAACTACCCAAACCGAACCCTAAACAATCATTTTCAACTCTATTGTGTTCTCCCTTACTCCAATTTACACTCAAACACTTTTTGGCAACAAGATAAACAACTCACACATTATTTTGATTTCATTTTAGATCTAGCTTTTTTTAAATACCTTTTTCTATTTTTTAGGTTTTTTAGGGCTTAGATCTGATCTATTTCGTGTATTTATACAGGAGAATGAAAAAAAAGAAGATATACCTTCTAGTGAGCTTCTAAGGTGGTGCGGTGATGGGGCGATCGTCTTCTCCGGTGATTCTTTTCATTTTTGGTGACTTTTCAGGTTCTGGTAAAACTCCTCAGACTCTTCCCTCTCTTCTCATTAATTTTGTAATGATGGATGTATTAATTGGCTCGTGATAGTGTTTTTCTCTCTCTAGGTGGCTATTTATAGCCGGTCAGCATTGACGTCATGTGGGTCCTTTGGTCCGGGTGAAGACTACACGGGCCAATAGGAAGCTGCCACGTGTCCTTTTAGGCTCATATTTTTTGGGGCTTTAAAAGCACAATTGGGCTTTTGTGTTTTTGGGCAGATTGATGTATAATTTGGGCGGGAAAAAAGCTTTGTAGTGGGCCTTAAGATTTGTAAATGGGCTTTTGGAATTGTAAAAAGAATTTAATATGTAAATGGATTTTTTACTTAATATAAGGACTTATTTGTTTATATTTACTGCTTATTTACTTATTTATGTTTATAGCTTTATTTATAGGGATATACATATATATGTATGCCCCAGACAAAATTGGGGTATTACAGCTGCCCCTCTTTGCTCATTGTTGTGGAACAGGAATAGGGCAAAAACTGAAAAGACACAAATTTTGTTTGAACCGTTTGTCCATCAAAACCTGAAGCTATTCTTCTGATTATGAAATGCCTCAGATACTGAATAAATAAGTTCTCCTTATTGTGGGCCTTCTTGTTTCTTGAGAATAGGTTCTTCTTATTAGGAACTATATCTCTTCTTGTTGAATCTTCTTCGTTGAATGAGCTCCTCGTATTATAAATTTTTCTCTGTTGGGAATGAAATCTTCACATTATGAATTCTTCTTTTCTAAGTTGTACTCTTCTCATTATGAATTCTTCTTTGCTGGGGATGAACTCTTCTTATTGAGAATTCTTCTTTGCTGGTCAAACTTTTCACATTAGGAGTCATTTGCTGGGCGAACTCTTCACATTAGGAGCTCTTCTTCATTTCATGTCATGAACAAACTAAAATGCATGAATAAGGATTAGTATGATCATATTTTCTATATGATGCATGAAATACGTTTCATTAGGATTAATCAATCAGCTTTTGCTCCATGGGATTCATCTCAGTGCTTCATTCCATATTTCCTTATTTTTCTTGATGTCATATCTCACACTTAGGATTCACCTTCAGAATCTCCTTTCTGCATTTATGACCCTTTTCTCTAAAGCACTCTTTCGGGCTTTCATTTTAGATTACTTTTCTCAAAGTGCCCTTTCGGGTTTTCACTTTGGTTCTTTTTCTTTTTCTCAAGGCGCTCTTTCAAGTTTTCACATCGATTCTTCTTTTTCTTTTTTCTTTTTTCTTTTTTCTTTTTTCTTTTTTCTTTTTTTCTTCTTCCTCTCTTTTTTTGATATTAGGATCACATCAACTATAGGTCTATTAATAACATCTTTACATTCAAGAATACTGCGAATGTTACAAAATTATCTTCAAACTTCATAAACTGTCTTAACTGAAGTACCAGTAAGTGGCGACAATCAGCAAGGATGAAAGCAGATATATGCTTCTTTAACATACAAAGGGCAGAGAATGGACAAGTTCTAATTATGACGATATGTTGAATTTGGTTCAAATCATATCAGTATGAGCACAGAGATAAAAATCATTGTTCTTCGGGTGTCAGACTTTGTTATTCTGGAATCCTTGTCAAGATCATCTCAATGTTTTTTTTGGCGACAATCTTTATACATTTCAGCCTCAGCTTTATTTCTTATCTCTTAGATTTTGTCAATATGAGATCCAACGATACCTCTACTTTATACACTCTTCTTCAATAACCCAGAGTGTCAAAGTTCAATTGTATCTTTCAAAACATAGTAATACCAAGAAGTTATATGCTTTATACTTTACATCAGTCATTTAATGATGCTTTAGAACAAAAGAAAGCTCGGAAGAGAATTCATGATTTTTATTGAAGCTTATTAGCAAGAATACAGTGGAATTTAAAAACAAGTCATGGCAAACCTATACAACAAAATCAAGAAACAAAATCAAATCTTCAGGCATTCAGAGCACGAAGGATACATCCACCCCATCGACTAGACATAGCCTCAAGCTTAGCCCTTGTCCAGCAGACTTCGAACGATGTCTTAATGTGTACAGATGTGAAATCCCTTCTGAAAGACTAAGTGTCCGAGAGAATTTGATCATTGAATGCCATTTCTAAACATTTCTGAGCCGCCCTCTATGGGTTTTCAACCCAGATCCTCCTTTGGTTTCAAGATGCCCTTTGCGGATTTTCATCTTAAACCCCCATTCTATTCTTTCTTTTCTCTTTTTCTTTTTTCTCTTTTTTTAAATATCTAAGGCGCCCGTTTTGGGTTTTCACTATAGATATTTTCATTTTGCGAAGCGCCCTTTTTGAGTTTTCACTTTGCTTTTTCTTTTTTTAGTTTTCTTTTCTTTTTCCTCTTTTTTATTTCTTCAGGCATAATATCTTTTGACAGAATCAGAGTTCATTGGCTTGTGTAACTCATTCCCGTCCATTTCAGCTAGGATCAACGCCCCTCCGGAGAAAGCCTTTTTAACAACATAAGGGCTCTCCCAGTTTGGCATCCACTTTCCACGATCATCTCGGTGTATTTGTAAGATCTTCTTCAGCACGAGATCTCCTTCTCAGAATTCTCTAGGCTGGACTTTCTTATCATAGGCCCATATCATTCTCTTCTGATACATCTGACTATGGTAAATAACCTTCAATCTCTTTTCATCGATCAAATTCAATTGATCAAAACGAGCTTGTATCCATTCAGCATCATCTAATTTCACTTCAGATAAAACTTGGAGAGATGGAATTTCAACCTCAATGAGAAGTACTGCCTCTGTCCCATAGACTAGGGAGTAAAGAGTTGCCCTTGTTGATATTCGTATCGAGGTTTGATATGAAAACAATGCAAAAGAAAGTTTCTCATGCCAATCTTTGTAAGTCTCCGTCATTTTGATATAATTTTCTTGATGTTTTTATTTGCTGCCTCCACTGCCCCATTCATCTTTGGGCAGTAAGTCACAGAATTGTGATGCATGATCTTGAACTTCTTACATGCTTCTGCTACTAGCTTATTATTGAAATTGGTGGCATTATCAGTAATGATTCTTTCTGGTAATCCATATCGGTAGATAACCTCTCTCTTTAAAAACTTGCAGACTATTGTTTTTGTAATATTGTCATAAGAAACCACTTCTACCCATTTGGTGAAGTAATCGATGACCACAAGAATGAAACAATACCCATTTGAGGCTTTGGGGTGAATCTACCCAATAACATCCATGCCCCAGACATCAAAAGGCCACGGTGAATTTATTGTGTGAAGAGGCACCGGTGGAGAATTAGTCATGTCTGCATATACCTGGCACTTGTGACATTTCTTGGCATATTCAATAAAATCTCCTTCCATGGTTGCTTAATAATAACCATATCTCATGATTTTCATGGCCATCGCATAGCCATTTTCATGTGTTCCGCATATTCCATCATGTACTTCTGCCAGAATATTTCTAGCTTCACTGGCATTTATACATCTTAGCAAAATTTGACCTTTGCCCCTTCTATACAGGATTTCTCCGTCAAGCATACATCCTGAAGTCATTCTTCTGATAGTTCTTTTGTCATTATCATTTGTTTCTAGGGGATAAGTTTGGAATTTGATGTACAGCAAAATGTCGAAGTACTAGGGATTTCCATCTACCTCTTCTTCTATGTTATAATAGTGAGCATAGCTTTCATAACATTGCATTTGAATTGGCATCATGTATTTTGATCTATTGGCTAGGAATACCTAAGCCAGTATGGCTAAACCATCTGCCATTTGGTTATATTCCTTAGGAATGTATGTAAAAGTGACCTCTTCAAATTCTTTTATTAGCGTTAGGATCAATTTTCGGTATTTAATCAACTTTGCGTCTTTTGTCTCCCATTCTCCAAGAGCTGGTAAATTACCAATGCTGAATCCTCATATATTTTTAGAACTTCTATCATTCTTTCAATAGCAGCTCGTAAACCCATAGCACAAGCCTCGTATTCTGCCATATTTTTAGTGCAAAGAAACTCAAGCTTGCTTGTAAAAGGATAAAGTACATTGTTTGGAGAGATCAACATTGCCCCAATTCCTCGTCCTAAGGCATTTGATGGCCCATCAAAATACAGCTTCCAAATTACATTATCTGGGATTCCATTTTCTTCCGTGGAGACATTCATTACATCTTTATCTGAGAAGTCAAAGTCTAGAGATTCATAATCTTCTGACACGCGACTTGCCAAGAAATCTGCTATTGCACTTCCTTTGATTACTTTCTGGCTCACGTATACAATATCAAACTCTGACAACAACATTTGCCAACGTGCCAGCCTTCCGGTTAACGCTGGGGATTCCATCATGAACTTCAATGGATCAAGGCGTGAAATTAACCATGTAGTATGGTATAACATGTATTGCCTGAGCCTACGTACAGTCCAAACTAGAGCACATCATAACTTTTGAATTGCCAGGTACCGTACTTTACATTCTGTAAACTTTTTGCTCAGGTAATAGATAGCTCTTTCTTTCTTTCCTGTATCATCATGTTGCCCCAACACACATCCCATTGAATTTTTCATGGATCGTCAAATAAAGGACGAGTGGTCTGTTCAAAACGGGTGCTATCAAGATTGGAGCATTTAACAAATACTCCTTGATTTTGTCAAACGCCTCTTGACATTCTTCATCCCATTCACCTGGATTATTCTTCTGAAGGAATCTGAAGACTGGATCACATCTATCGATCAGTTGAGAAATAAACTGAGAGACATAATTCTACCTTCCAATGAATCCACGCACTTTTTTGTGAACGAGGTGGTGGAAGGTTTCGAATTGTTTTTACCTTGTCTGGATCAATTTCAATTTCTCTTCGACTAACCACAAAGCTAAGCAATTTTCTGGATGTGACTCCAAAAGTGCACTTATTTGGATTGAGCTTTAACTGATATTTCCTCAATCTTTGAAACAGTTTCTGCATATTTTGTATCTGTCCTCCTTGTATCTGGGACTTAACAATCATGTCATCCACGTACACCTCAATCTCTTTATGCATCATGTCATGGAAAATGATTACCATGGCCTGTTGATATGTTGCCCCTGTATTCTTTAGCCCGAAAGGCATCACCTTGTAACAATATGTACCCCATTGAGTGATAAATATTGTCTTTTCTGTCTTCTAGATCCATCTTTATTTGATTATATCCCGAGAAACCATCCATGAATGAAAACCATGAATGACCTGATGTGTTGTCAACCAGAATATCAATATGAGGCAAAGGAAAATTGTCTTTCAGACTCGCCCTATTCAAATCTTTATAGTCCACACACATGCGCACCCTTCCATCTTTCTTCGGTACCAAAACTATATTGGCTACCCATTTCGGGTACTGTGCAACCTCAAGGAAACCAGTATCTATTTGCTTTTGTACATCTTCCTTGATCTTTAACTCCATCTTCAGACTCAATCTCCTAAGCTTCTGTTAGACCGGTTTACATTTTGTCCTGATAGCAGCTTGTGAACAACTATGTCTGTATTCAGTCCCGACATATTTTGATAAGACCAAGAAAAGACATATTTGAAATCTCGCAGAAGATCGACCAATTCTTTTTTGGTTTTGGGCGAGAAGGTAGAAGCAATCTTCACCTCTCTTTTGACTTCATCCGTTCAAAGGTTCAAAATTTCTATCTCTTCTTTATGAGGTAAGATCTGCTTATCTTCCTTTTCCACCAACCTTAGTGTTCATCAAGGATTTCACATTCTGTATCATTTTGGACCTCGTTGACTTCTGCTAAACACATCGGCCGCCTTGGTTTTACTCCATGATTAGGTTCAGAATCATTTATACAATCAATAATTGAAGACCTGCAAAGAGAATAATAGTATATATTTAGAAAGGATACGAAAAGAAAAAAAGAAACATGTTTGCCATTTGTGAATCAGCATTGAAAGCATCTTTATTTAAATGGATTAATATGATGGCCCTTTACAAATAACACTTTATACCCGTGGGCAAAGGTATAGAGTTGGTTCAAGGCATTTACATTGTTTTATTGGATACAAATGTAAGCTCCTCAGCTATCCAGTTGTCAAGTTTATAGGAAGACATGGTCCGATCTTCTTCAAAAATATTCCAGACTGAGCTCACTCAAAAACCCCTCCAACAAAGAGCCCATCCATGATGTTACCAAAATCTCCCCTTCTTGCAGCCTTGCAGTCTCTAGGCTGACTTCCATGAGCTGTTCTTCAACATTTTCAAACCCTTGGGACATAAAGACTTTGGTCAGTCCGGGAAAGTCATTGGCTCAAAGAATGCCTCTTCTCCTGTCAACCGGGCCCTTCTCTGACTTTCTCTTTTCTTCAATTTTTTCTGTCGCTGCTAAAAATTTGACTGAAACCCTAGACCAAAACGGTCCTTTTTCATGATCACTAGCTTTGGTCGTAAACATCCCTAAAGCCTCTTCCTGAGCCCTTTTTCCAGTCCTTGCTCCCCTACCGAGCGTCTCCCAAACTGTCATCTTGGTGTAGTTGGACAACCTAGGGGGTGGTATTGGCTTCCCCTCAGTAATGAATGTTGCATTTATAAACTCCAAAGCTCTGAACGAACATTCTAAGACATTCTTACTTGTTTCAATATATGGTGCATCAGTGGCCACCGAGGCTATAATATCTTCTTTAGCTTCTATACTAACCAACTTTCCTTCTATCACAAACTTGAGCTTCTGGTGCAAAGAAAATGGTACTGCTCTTGCTGAATGGATCCAAGGCCTTCCAAGAAGACATTTATATGTTGACTTAATGTCCATCACTACAAACTCCACATTATAAACTGCTGGCCCAATAAGCAACGACACCTTAATCTTTCCAAGAACATCTCGTGTTGTACCAACAAAAGCCCTTACGGTATTCTTATATGTCTTCATGTGTAAGCCGTCAATTGGCAACCTTTGTAAGGTGACCATTGGCAAGACATTCAACGCCGACCCATTATTAATCAGTACACCGGGCAACACATATCATTTGCAATGCGTAGTGATGTTCAAGGCCTTCACGAATCCCATTCCTCCTTCAAGAATCTCGTTATCATTGAATGTAATATAATTGTCGATAGTGATATGATTCACAATCTTATCGAACTTGTTTACAGATATGCTATTCGGCATAAATGTCTGATTGAGCACCTTCATTAAGGCATTACGATGCCCCTCAAAACTGAGTAACAATTCTAGAACTGGAATCTTTGCTTGCTGTTTTTTTAACTATTTGACTATATTGTATTCACTGTGTTTTTTGAACTTCAAAAATTTCTGAGCTTGCTCTTCTGTTATTGGCTCATTTATTTTAGGCGAAGTTTCTTCCCCAAAGATTTTCCCAGGTGTCATCACAGCCTTTCCTTTGACTTTCTCCGCTTCTTTAGGAATTTTTAAAGAATAGCATCTACAGGTAAAATGCTCCACTTCACTCATTGATTTCGAAACAGGCTGTTCATCATTCTTCTCTTTTGGCATAGTCTTTATTTCTTCTAGTGATTTTACTTCCTCTTGTAACTTGTTCTCTCCAGATATCGCCACATTGGCTATATAATTCCATGGCACTTTATGAGTACTCTTGTAAGCAAATGGTGTAGGAAATTAAATCACAACCTTAGGGGTCATCACTGATTTTGCACATATTGGGCCTTCAGCTTTAGGCCTGACAAAAACAATCTTATGAATCCCATACTTAACCCTCGTAGGCTCGGAAGCATAAACCTCCACCTCCTTTTTCTCTCCCGCCTTCTCAAAAAATTCAATTTCTTTATTGTTCATCATCTTATGTACCAAATCTCTGAATTCTGAGCAATGTTGGATCTCATGATCACACTCTTGGTGATACTCGCAGTACACATCAGGTTGTACCTCTCTTTCTACCTTCATGCCTATTTCAATCATCTCGGCATTGTTTAATTGTTCAAACATCCACTTTAGTAGAGATTTAACATCATCCACATTCTTCTTCAATTGTTTTGCTTCATCGTCCTCTTCGATGGCATTCACTCCTGGGCTCATCAAACTTTAGGATTTCGTTGTTGATCAAATTTTGGACCACTTTCTTAAATTCCATACAAGTTTCGATCGTGTGTCTCAGTATTCCAGCGTGGAACTCACAGTGAGCATCGGGCTTGTACCATGGCAGATATGGAGGTTAAAGAGGGGTCAAATAATATGGCCTCACCAGGTCCACCTCATACAGTTGTGGGTACAACTCGGCATATGTCATTGGTATCGGCGTAAAATTCACTCTGTCATTCTTCGAACCGCGGGAGTCTTTCTTGTTTGATCATTGTGAATTTCCTGACGACGAACCTGGTAAAGTAATAGTAATATTCTTTGGGGCTTCATACGCACTTGTGTTGTTTACTTTATTGTCCTTCCTCTTATAACTCTTCCAGGAACCTTCTCCACTTTTAATCCTGCCACTTTTAATTACTGCTTCAATCAATTCTCCTGTCATTACTATATCGGCAAAATTCTGAGTGGCATTGCTGATCAATCTCTCAAAAAGTGGGCCTCGTAAATTCTACACAAACATGTGGGCTACCTCACTTTCCATCAACGAAGGTTGCACCTGGGCTGCAATGTATCTCCATCTCTGAGCATATTGACAGAGTGTCTCATTACTTCTTTGCTCCATGCCCTGTAACATGACTCGGCTAGGGATCATTTCTGTAACATACTTGTAATGCCCCACAAAAGCCCCAGAAAGATCCTCCCAGGATCGTATGTTTACACGACTTAGTTGTGTGTACCATCGAGCAGTTGATCCAGTCAAACTATCCTGAAAGCAATGTATTAATAGTTTTTCGTCCTTCAAGTAAGCAGTCACCTTTTGACAATCCCATCATATTTCTCGAAGTCAGGAACTTTAAACTTTGGAGGAAGAATCAAATCAGCCACTAAACTCATTCGACTGCACCAGGTCCAACTTCATTCACTTTCTGTATTTCCATCAGACGATCCTCTAGAGCCTTACAGCGCTCCTCATGATTTTTCTCAATCTCAGCACGAACCTTATCTATTTCATTGAGAGTAATTAGATCAGGAACATCTTCATTACTTTCAAAATTTGCCCTAATATTCACTAGATGATTGGGTGTTGCTCCAGCTAGATTAATTTGGACCTTCTTCGCAGGGGGTGGTCCCTCAAGCGGCACCCTTATGTGAGATGTGGTTTCTGCTTGATCATTCATGTCATTCGAAGCTCCTTCATGTACTTTAGCTTTTCCAGACTCCTTTGATCCCTAGAGAGCAGTCATCTGGTTGATAATCTCTTTTTGTGCTTGAGCAAAATGGTCCTTCATAGATTGCTCGATTCTATCGAAGCGGTTATGCACTTCCACTCGATCATTTTCCAGACTGGTAAGTCTATCCTCAACAGCCATAGCTTTAAAGCGCAAGCGAGTTCCGTAAGAATATGGAATGATTGCGGTTTAAAAACTGTCATGAAACCTTTTTTCATCAAACAAATTTTTGCAAAAATAACCCGTAAAGTAAATGTATGAATGTTTGGTTATGCAAATGCATGAATGCAGAAAAGGCATCAAGTTTAAGAACTAGTTTTTGGAAACGTTCATTTATTAGAAGGTTCAAATACAAAAGATAAAAGTCAACTCCTTCTACAGGAAGCTACCAGCTCTAACTCCTAAGTTAGTCAATTCGTGCAGCATACGAGCGATGGCCTCTCTGTACTCCAACTCGATGTTTGGTTGCTTCAACAAAGTTATGGCTTGCCTTGAGAGTATTTGCACACATGAGGCTACACTCCTGACTTGTTCCTTAAAGTTCACCAATTCTTTGTTCTGTTTCTGGATGGTACGTTGCGCGATTCATATTTGGTCTTCCATATTCCACTGTCTTGATATAGTGCACCTTCATAGCTTGCAAGCTTCCCCTTTAATACCTGCACTTCGTTTTCCAATTTTGATATCCTTCCTTGTAAAGTTTCCTTCTATTTTTCCATCTGACTTTTTCTTCATTGTGATACCTTATTACCAGTTCCTCTAACTGTGTTACTTGTCTTGTCAAGTCAAAGTTCCTAGCCTGCTCATCATCCAACTTCTTCTTGGCCTTGTTACCTGCTTCCTTACTCTCTCGGGATGTTAACTGAATTAAGTTCCTAGCCTCCTCATCATCCTAAAGTAGCTAGTCATTCTGTTCCTTTGTCATGTTGTCTAATTTTCCTGACAAATCTTGTACCATCTTACTCATTCCTCCTTTTTGCTTTGCTTTGTAACTGTCATGTATCTCTTTCAACTCCTTCAATTCCTGGCTAATCTTCTCGTTTTGTGCAACCAACTCTTTCTCTTTTCCCTCATGTATAGTCACTTGGTACTTCGTCATTGTCAGTTCTTCTGTAAGGTCGCTGATTCCTTTCTCATATTTCTTCAGATTAAGCTCCCGGTCATACTTGAGTTTCTCCAGTGCTGACGATACTTCAATAAATAATCGAACAGATTGTTCTACATTATCTGGTATCTCCTGAAAGGTTGTATCATTCACCATTTGTGCTCTCTACTCCTCATACCTCGTCATTATTTCTAAATCTTGATAAGGATGAACCCTCCTTGGTTTTTCCCATGTTTTTCATGTCTGTAATACAATTCCCTTGTAGTCGTTTGTCTTGTGTGCATACTCAAACTTTGTCATTCCTGCTGTTACTGGTATAAACTATCTTGAGCCAAATTGCCTTGACACCAATAAAGGATATTGTCGTTCCTCCCCAAATTCCAGGTAATGGGACCCAATCTTTGTCCTCAGATCTTTACAAAAATGTAGTCCCCTTGTTCAACCAGGGAGCCTTCCACACAACGTCGGTATCCTTCATGTTTTTAAAACATTCTTCCCACTGCTTCTCATTTTTTCTCCAAATGGAAACTTGTTAAGTGTTCATCTACTAGTGAATAAGAGTCAAGATACCTTGCAACTCTATACGATGTATCCCATTTATGGCCTCTGAACCAAATCTTACACAGTTGCACACATCCCCAACACCTTCTTTCTCCCAATTTCTTGCATGCAGTCAATGATCTATAAGTCTTGGTTAAAATGGCAGGCATCGGGTTCACACCTTTCATTAGTCACTCAAATAGCCCCACAGTTGATTGATCTATATGCTCTGGAGTTCTCGGGAACATGACTAATCCGTATATACACAAGGCATATAAACTTTTCGCTCTAGCCGGTTGATCCCCGGTTGCTATTATCAATTCTTTTAGAACTCTCCAGTTCACTCCCTGTTTTTCCTCGTTCTGATCTGTACTGTCACTGTTGGCAATTTTTCTATCCCACCACTCATTTGTCTTTCCAGAAGTTTGTGCTAATTTCTTCTTAACACCCGAATTGTTATTAGGTCTAGTATATATCTTGTCACTTAGGATGCTTTGGCAATTGATCAGTACCTCATACTCCTCGAGTGTTGGTGTCATGTCTACTCGGCCGAAAGTGAAATAGTTATATGCGGGATTCTAGTGTTGTGCCATTGCTCTAAGTAATTGTTGGTCCACTTTTACACTTAACAACAGAGCTATGTCTCCAAATTCTCTTTTAAATGACTCATTCATTTCGCTTCCTCATTGGTCCCATATCTCTTTTACTTCTTGCAAACAAGCATTTTGATTAGTGCTTAGTTTAACTCGGCTTTTCATCTGTGATATATCACCCTTTCGCAAACTATCTCCCTTCTCATGTTGAACCTGTTCTGACCATGTCTAGACCGCAGTGTTATCTTCTCTTATCTTGAGCCCTCTAGACATACTGAACACTTCCAATTAACTGTTTCCTAAACCGATGCCAAAATAAATGCAAAATGACATGGTTTTTAAAAAAATAAAACAAAAAAACTCGGGTCAGTATTTGTGAATTAATATGAAAAGCAAGTAAACATTAGCACAGAATATGGGCTTTGTTCTAGACTCTAGGTTCCCGAACTATCATCACCATCTACTGCGACAGTAAGACATCGATTCGGTAGTATAGGTCCCTTACAATAGAGGCGTGGGCTCCACGACACATAAGGTTAATATACCGGAAGAAGACAAAAATCTGAACTCGGAGTTGGAGAGAATCACGTCGAATAATGTCTTTCTCCCACTTAAGGGTGAAAAGCTCGGGTCGAGGGCTTATGCATGAATGACAGATATATCATACACAAAACTACCCCCATTTTTCATGAAAATTCATCTAACAATTCTCGGAAGAAATTAAATTCAAATTATTGCTCGAAATGCCAAAATGCCACGTGAAACTAATTACTTAGGCCCGACTCTCTTTTTAAAATCCCCAACATAGTCGCCAAGCTATCGCGACCGTTTTTGGGTCCGAGGTGTGGAAAAAATAGCATGGCGAAATGTTCTTTCGCAAATCGGGGTTTTATTCATTTTAATTTATTTAATCTTGAAAATTAGGTTTTTTCCATATTAAAACCTTTTCTTAATTTTGAAAACCAATTTGGAGTCGCCACCGGTCACTTTGGTAGACCACACACCGTAAAAACAACTAGAGATTCGTTTTTTAAAATTAGGATTCAGGAGTCGATTACGTGTGGAGAAGGATTAGCACCCCCACAAACTCCTGTTATCGGTACCTAATTAATTCCGCGTGGCATTTTAGCATTTCGAGCAATAATTTGAATTTAGCTAAATCTTTAATTGTTAACTGAATTTCATTCCGAATGGGAGTATCCTTTTGTAAGAAAATACGTTTTTTGTACGAATATGAGTTTTTAAATATCCAGTTACTTTAGGATACTTCAATTCATGTTCAAAAATATATCTCAACACAAAAGGTTTAAATGCACGTCAAATTATTTTCTTGTCAATTTTAAGTTCAAACCTAGTTAAGGCTCTAATTAATTAATTAATTAATTAATATCTATGAATATCATCAAGTTTAGGGTTTATGTGATAACACCCAAAGAATTGGGCACTACCCATATTAGACCCCAAATTAATAATATTCCTATTATTAATGTCACTAATTATTTAATCCTAATTCCAATTTTATTAAACTAGCTATATGTGTGATTTCCATTTTCTATGTTCAAATGAAATATTGAATCTTTTACTAAAATATCTCCTTGATTAACATCCCATTGCAATGTGACACTGATCAACTTAGGACATTAAAGTTTTTATTCAATATTCATTTATTTTCTATAATGTCCTCACCTATCAAATTAATTAAATTTAATTAAAGCACCTAACTTAAAAGGCTCTAATTAATTAGACTAAGTAATTTAAATTCCCTAAACAAATATACTACATGCTTATTTAAAATCATGCAACATACAATAATTTAAACAATTAAATTAAGCTAAACAAAAAAACAACAAGGGCTAAATTGAACTGAATTACAAACTGTATGGTCAAATTACAAAGCATTAGGGACTAAATTGAATTGTTACTAAAATTGGGAGCCCAATTTACAAGCTTTAAGTGACCAAATTGTAACAATTGCAAATTGGATGCCCAAAATACAAGAAGGACAAAAGAAGGGCGCAGATCCTTCTCTGGATCGGATAAAGGCGCAGGTCAGCCCGGTCAACCCGGTGCCGTTTTGGCTCGGCCTTATAACCCCCTTAGCCGAGTTGACTCGGCCATTTGAGCCAAAACCTCTCTCTCTTTTTTCTCTGCACTAACTCGATTCAAACACCGAAAACCCAGAAATACTCAGCCAAACTTGATCAAAACCCATGTTTTCATCTGAAATCATCACATTTCATTTTTCTTACATTTGATCTTCGCAAACACCAAACTCCCTCACTTTTCTTATTTTTTAAGCTCAAAACACATGAATTTCTCAACAACTCTTCCAATATTCTTCACCCTCAGCCCCTCTTGATCTTCTTCCGCCACTGATCCCCAACCACGGCCTATTCACTGGCCGCCGGAGGCGATGATGATCGTCGGACATCGTCTTCGGCCGTCTTCTCCGACCTACCTTACCCTCTGATCATCCATGTCCCAACTCTAGCCACCGTCAGGTTCTTCTCCGGCGGCTGATCATCGCCGCCTAAAACCCAAAAAATTCTCTTTTTCACCAATTTTTTACCTTAAACCCTAATCTAAGCATGAATTCAACAAAATCTGCCCAATCCTAAACTACCCAAACTGAACCCTAAACACTCATTTTCAACTCAGTTGTGTTCTCTCTTACTCCGGTTTACACTCAAACACTTTTCGGAAACAAGATAAACAACTCACACCTTTTTTATTTCATTTTAGATCTAGTTTTTAATACCTTTTGCTATTGTTTTTAGGTTTTTTAGGGCTTAGATCTGATCTATTTCGTGTATTTATGCAGGAGAATGAAAAAAAGAAAAAGATATACCTTCCAATGAGCTTCTAAAGTGGTGCGGTGATGGGGCGATCGTCTTCTCCGGCGATTCTTTTCGTTTCCAGTGACCTTTCAGGTTCTAGTAAAACTCCTCAGACTCTTCCCTCTCTCCTCATTAATTTTGTAATGATGGATGTATTAATTGGCTCATGATTGTGTTTTTCTTTCTCTAGGTGGCTATTTATAGCCAGTCAGCGTTGACATCGGTTGGGTCCTTTGATCTGGGTAAAGACTGCACGGGCCAATAGGAAGCTGCCACGTGTCCTTTCAGGCTCCCATTTTAGCGGGCTTTAAAAGCACAATTGAGCTTTTGTGTTTTTGGGCAGATTGATGTATAATTTGGGCGGGGAAAGAGCTTTGTATTGGGCCTTAGGATTTGTAAATGGGCTTTTAGAATTGTAAAGAGAATTTAATAAGTAAATGGACTTTTTACTTAATATAAAGACTTATTTGTTTATATTTACTGCTTATTTACTTATTTATGTTTATAGCTTTATTTATATGGATATACATATATATATATATATACCCGGACAAAATTGGTGTATTACAATTGTTATATTCGAAAATTCAAAATTTTCATGATAGGATGTCCAAATTTAAAAAATACTTAAATCAAGTCATAAATTCATATATTCAGATATTCGATCCAAAAATCAGATTTCTAAAAATTCGGATATCCAAAATTACTAACCTAAAAATTTTGAATATCCAAAATTTTAGATCGAATTGGACTTGATATTTGAATGCACAACCCTGGTCACATCAGGAACCTCAGCTGCATTCTCGGTCGTGGCAAGAGCCTCAATATCGTTTGAAGCCACAAAAAATTCTTTCACAGTCACAACAGGTGCAACAGGAGCTATTTTCCGGGTCACAACATGAGCATCGAGATCTACAGTCACGAAAGCTTCATCCTCGACCCCAACAACTTCTATCTCGATCATAGCAACAACCTTTGTAGCCTCAACAGAATCATTTGGATTAGTTACAGGTGTACCTTGCTCGGTCCCAAGCGACTCTTGGTCGATCCCAACAACCGAGAATGAGGTTTCTTTCTCGGTCTTGGCACCCTTCACAGGGGCTTACTGGTTCTTTTGTGAAATAGAATATTACAACTATACTTGATGGGGGAAGGGTAGTGGCTTTCGATGTGGTAGCACTCGAAGTGGCAGCTTCACGATAAACAACCCTGCCTCTTGGACGCGAGGGTTCTTGAGGCTTTTGAGGGGCAACCCTAAGCGAATCCCCATATTGTAGCTTTGTCGAGGCCTCAACCTTGACACTCTTACAAACCAAAACCAAATGCCCAATTATACCGCAACCATGGCAGAATAAAGGGAGTCTTTCATATTAGAGAAGGCACATTTTTGGCTTATCTCCAAGCCCTCTAATGGCAACACAACGACGAATGGGCTTTGAGGTGTCAAGGAGAACCCTAACACGCATAAAATCACCCATGTTCCCATCCATAATGCGGGTGTCCGTTCCAACCACCTTCTCAATGCAAGCAATAAGGGAGCGGGCAAGGGCTTCAATCATGAGAATGATGGGTATCAGATGGATACATACCCATATTCTCATGTGAGTGAAGGAATAATCATTTGTAGAACGGAGAGGATCCAAAGGAATGAGGGAGAACCATTCCTTATTGAAGACCCAAGGACCCCTTTTAAGCACATCATCTCTGGTAACAATGGACATACATTTGATGAGAGAGAAATTTGGTCTCAGCTCGGTAATATTTTGGACTTTCTCCTTTTTCCAAACGAAACGAAAAACACGAATAAGGGCTGCACCATTAATGCTTTTGGTAGAGATAACTTTCCCCACCAAGGAGTGAGCCAAATCTTCCGGAGGAACCTCCATGCTGACAGTAGGTTTAAAAACAATCCCTTGTTCTTTTGTAGTAAAGCTCAGATCACGCCTAATGCTCGAGAATAAAGTCAACCATGTTGCAAGCCAAGCTTGTAAAGCTAGATACTAGGGTAGAGAAGCAATGTGAGACCAGAGAAGAGGCGAACCCAATTAAATAGCCTCTGCAAAAAGAGGAGAAAGTGCCAAAGAGATAAGTGAATGGGAAAGACTCCCAAGGTGAGCAAATACGTTGGCATGGGGGTCTCTCCCGGAAACAACGGACGTGGCCCAAAAATAATATTATTAAACCTGTTAAAAGATTGCATGAGATGACGTAAAACCTGCATGCAAAATCGAGATAAGAAGAAGCTAAATAGGGGAAAATAGGAGAATAAAAGAAGAATATTTTCAAAGAACAAACTCGGGAGATACTAGATAAAGTCCAAGATAAATATGGAATTTAAAATTAAAATTAAAATTAAAATTAAAATTAAAATAGAGCCCAAAGGAGGAAACTTGGCCAAACTCGTTTGGCTGCACGCGCCGCCAGTCTTCGGCAATGTTTCGGGCTCAAAGGTTCCCCAGTAGCACCATTGTAATTGGAAAGACATCTGAACCATAATGGGATGGAAACCCTAGAATTGAGGCTACCTGAGACATGAAAGGGATTAATTAACCTGAATGTAAAAAAACATAAAATAAGCAGGGTGAATGACCCATAAAAACTACTAAAGGGAAAAAGTCTTAAGCCATAAAAAAGGCATTCCCACCACAGATGCCAACAGTACTAATTAAAGGTTGGATAAAATATGTGATCATGGCAGTGGCCATAGATCTCCCAAGGATTATTCGTAACCAACGGTAGCCAAAACGAGGTTAAAAGACCATGCGCCAGCCGACGACCGGTAGTTTCTGCTCCTACAAAGGTAGTGAGAGTGAATACTAGAAGAGAAAAGGAATGGAGAAAAGTTGAAAGCATTTGAGTTTTCTTCAATATACTCGACAGTCCCATAACAACAACCAACAAATGAACGGGGGCCATCTCCTCTGCCCAGTGGGGAAAGAACCCTTAAGGTTTGTGAAGATACGAGCACGATAATGGGAGCAGTGATGGAAATTTTGATAAAACCATGGATCATGGCGATGGCCATGGATATCCCAGGGATCATTCAGAATTAACTGTAGCAAAAAGAAAGCTAAAAGACTATTCGTCGGTCGGCGACCAGTAATTTCCTCTCTCACGGCGACGGTGAGTATGAAAACTAGAAAGAGAAGGGAAAAATTGAGAGCGTTTGAGGAGCATTTTTTTATTATCTCTTTAATACAATTTTATGAATTATTAAATTTAAATAATTTTCAAAGCATATATATTTTAATCTCATCTATTTGAAAGAAAAATAATTATTTAAATTATGTGTGAGGATATATTTTGCTTCAAAAGCATACGAGTTATTTAAATTAAGTTATTTGAAAAACTATCTTTGTAATTACAAAAAAAAAATTCTACAACTTCTATATATAATCATCTAAACTCAAAAATCTCCTCATAACAATATTTTCAATTTGAGATAATTCGTCTCAATCCACTATTACATGCTTTTATATACCAAACACATAAAATAATGTATTTGACTAATCAATCTTTTAAAAATGATGCAAACTCGTTAATTTTAACTTTAAAATCTGTTCACAAACAAGGTCTGAATTTTTTTAAAAAGATTTCTATGTTCAAACAAGTTCAACTAGGGTCGTTTTACCATGACAAACAATAGTAATGTTATTTAAAACATTTAAAGGGATTTTAGGCCGGCCCAAATCAGGCAGGCTGGACACACCTAAACGTTCTTCAACTTCAAAAAGTTGCACTTGTTAATTCATCCCTAAACCAGTGACCCTTAACTATTAGATTTTTATATATTTTGGCGTGATTATATGGTAGCATTTGTAATTTATTCTTAAACTTTTTAAAATACATACACATCATGCATACTACAATGCTTGAATCTGAGTCACTTGTGAGAGACAAAGTCATCTGTAACCACTGAGACTACTCAATGTGTTCCTAACTATTAGATTTTTAATTGTAATCTAAACCATATAATTAACTTTAGAATTTTTTGACACATCAACAAGACAACTTTATCGATAAACAAAAGTAAAACAGGTCGTGACCTAATAGAGGTTTTAAAACATCCATAAAAACAAAAAAAATAGTAAGTCTAAAAAGAATAGATAAACACTACACTGGTTAGATCGGACACTTTCTCTTTGCACTAAAGAAAAATCATACGGTCCATTGTAGGAAGGGTCTCTAAGGAGTTGTCAAAACACGAACTAGATGAAATCTCCAAAATTGACAACCACCACGTATGTTCTCAAAAAATGACGATCTGTTATAGATTATATCAACAAACAACCCAGAAGAGGATAAAACTATAACATATATGAACTAGAAACAAGCGTCGTGAGGGTCACTATACGAACACCCCCCTCCCGCAAAATTAACGATAGAAATATGTCATAAAACAAAGACGTGCTATAATAACAAAGAAAACATATCATAAAAATAGAGAAAAGTGCAACAAGAAGTACGAAAAAAATAAAAATATATAAATCACAAGCAATCGATAATTAGTATCTATTTTTTATTATTTAGTTCAATTATAAATTAATATTTCATTTTGATCATAAATTTGGATAAATTTGAACATACATGTAGACTACATTGCTCAAACCTGGATCACATAAAAGAGACAATGACATCTTTTACTACTAAGACCATTGGGTCCAAATATTTATTTAATTAAAAACATTAATTTTTCAAGAAATATAGTTATAAGGATATTTATAATTTTTACTATTTTCCAAAATAAATTCAAATAAAAATAATCCTAAATAATCCTATTCAAATGAAAATCAATTTTATTTAAATGGTCAGATATAAATTTCTATTCTACAGTTTTACAATTAAAAATTAAATAACAACTTACAGAAAAAATAAAAAATAAAAACTGTAAGAATTGAAAAATACATTTCCTTTCTCCTCTTTTTGAATAGAAAAATACATTTCATTTCTTAATCGTATTGAATATCACGATCACCCCTATTATTAAATTATATAATATTTTTAATTTTAGATGTCAGTTTTATTTAAATTTATTAACTGAGTTTGGTGTCATTAAATAAGTATACAAACCCAATTAGGAATTGACATAAAACTCAATTTATTTTAATTGATCGGATATAAAAAAAAATTCTACATTTTACGATTAAGAATTAAAAATAACTTACCAAAAAATAAAAAAATTAAATAAAAATAAAAAAAAATAAAGTTCACAAATGGTCATTAAACTTTGTTAAAAAAATAAAACGGACAAACTTTTAATGTTATAAAATGGTAATTAAATATTATGTTTTATAACAAAATAGTAACTCAGTCATTAACTACTTAACGTGGCTGTTATAAAATTTTATATAATAACACATTTAATACTCTATATTTACACAATCAATTAATTTAATCTTGATTCAAAAAAATTTATTAAATTTAACACGACGAAAATAACACGAAATAAAAAAAAAAGTTTCTCAACAATTGCATCAGTAAAAGTTGCACCATCCCAAACAAGCCCTAAGCAGCCATTGGGAACAGTAATAATACCTGCTGCTTGAGGTCATAAGGATCAGCCCCTCTCTCTTTCTTGTCAGCCGTTTTCGCAGCTTCTCTCTCAACCTCTTTCTCATAAGAGTGCAGCTCTTTAACGATTTGTTTGCAGCTCGATGTCTTGATTTTCAGATTTCGAACTGTCGCCATGGCTAAACCTGTAGAAAGAAAAAGGTTTTTTTGTTATGGATGAAGTGTCTCCTATTCTTTTCCCTTGCATTTGATCGGAATTCAAACAGATTATTTGGGATTTTTCCGAGAAAAAAAGTTGGGTCAGTGGGAAATAATTTCAGAAAGCAGACAATTGTATAATTTTAATCAATTTAAAATTTGAAGAGTTGGGTTTGAATGAATACGTAAATAACTATGAATAAATTTAGTAATTTTTTTTTAATTAAAATTAAATTAATTGAATGTGTAAATATAGAAAATTAATTGTGTTATTATATAAAGTTTTATAACAGTCACGCTAAGTATTTAATGGCCGAATTACTATTTTATTACAAAATATAAAATTTAATTGTCATTTTATAATATTTAAAAATTTAATTACTGTTTTATTTTTAAAATAAAATTCAGTAACTATTTGTGATCTATACCCTAAAAAATATATTTCTTAGTTTAACAAACAAAAAAAACTATAAGAATTGAATAATACATTTCCTTTCTTAATCGATTTGAATATCATGATCTTCCCTCAATAGCATCACCGTGATACAAGAGCATGCCGTCTCAGAAATTTTCGGGGTCTTAAGCAAAAATTAAAAATAAATTTTTATATAACGAAAGCATATCTCATTACGAATAGAAATTTTCTGTTTATATTTGTGCCCTAACAATAAAAAATTAAGTTTAAAGTTTATAGTTATGGTTTAAGGTTATGATTTGGATTAGGGTTTAAGGTATTGAGTGCAGAGTTTAAAATTTAGTATTTAAAAATTATAGTTAAGGCTTAGAATTTAATTTTTTAGTGTTGGGTATAAAAATGAGCACCGAAAGTGACATATAATTTTTATTCATCTATTTACTTTTAACAATTAATTTAATATTTTAAACACATTTTTTTCATTGTAAGATTTATTTCTTTATTTATTTAGGAAAAAAAAAATTTTTACCATTAAATTAATTAATTTATTTAACAAATTTAAAAAATAAAAAATAAAAATATAGATAATTAAATTTTAGGGGCTCTAGACTGATTGGGGGCCCTAAGCGGTCGCTCAAAATGCTCCCCTTATAGTTGGCCCTGTATAAGAGTAATATTTTGGTATACAAGTTATATAAAAATATTTTACACAGCCCTTCGTATTTAAGTTATAAAATCTAAAATTTAAATATTTAATTATAACCTTAAAACCTAAACCTTAAACCATAAATCCTAATCTCTAAATTATAACCATAAACATTTAATTTTACACCCTACACACTAAACCCCTACAAACTTGCCAAAATATTTTTCATGATTATATTTAAATAAAAAAGATAATAACACCAATGTTATTTGTACTTTGCCAAAACATTCAATAGGGTGTCTTTATTTTGTAAATGTTTAATATATTTTTTGTACTTTATTTTTATCTATTAAAATACCTTAAAAATTTATGATGTTAATTGATGACGTGACATATACATGTACGCACTCTCACATGCTGTCGTATGATACTTTATTTTCAAAAAAATCACTTAAAACAAAGGACTTTGTAAATAATTTTACCTTTTCTTATTTTCTTTATTTTTCTTATTTTCCTTCAGACATTTTCTTTCCTTTTCCGTTCTACTCAAACCCTAGCCGTATTGAACCTTCCTCCCCTGACCAATTGTGGTGTCGACGGCCAACTCATCGCTGGCCAACTTGGTAGCCCTCACCTCATCCCTTTCACCGGTACTTCGCACCTCCGCCTCCCCTGAAAAATTTCAACAAGCCAATAAGAGATCCATTAACAGATTGGTCCGACACCCATGAATCTCCCCATCACGACCACCCTAGCCATGCTCATCCTTCTTTCTTGCAGATACCAGCGTCGTCGCGAAGGCCCAAGTCATAAGCTTCTCTGAACTCGATAGCCCTCACCTCACCCCTTTCACCGGTACACCATACCTCTGCCTCCCCTAAAAAAACTCCAACAAAAGATTTATTAACATAATGGTTTTTACCGGATTTTATCCATGGTGTTCACTAAGATTCAGTTTGGGTTTTGTCTGATTCTTGCACTCTTCCTGGTAACTATTAGTTCCTATTGCAAATGTTATAGTTTGGACTCAAATTTGCAATATATGAATCAATTGAAGTATCTGGTTTTTGTTGCATCATGCAACTATGTACTAAATTGTTATGGGTTTTCTATTTTGCAGTTATGAAAATGAAGACATAAAGAATTTGTTGTTTTATTTTGGTGCTCTCACATGCATATGATGTGCCTCAGTTGAAGGGAGTTTGTGAAGAACAATTGAAGTGTGGATTGCTGAATCCAGAAAATGTAGTTGATATTTTCAGCTTACATTACTCTGTAATGCACTTCGACTAGCTTTGATTAGTCATTGAATGATCTTAAGGAACTTCAAGGCTGTTGTTGCAACCGAAGAATGAAAATCGATGAAGAGCAGTTATATCCAGGACTTGAAAAAGAGTTTTTGGAATTTGTGATTGTAAAAAAACGTAAGCGATTTTTTTATTAATAAAGCATTTGTCTAAATTCCATTGTTATTAGCACTTAAGATGGAGGCTCTGTTTAAAGGTTCTTCATTTAAAAGAACTACATGTTTAAATGTAATTCTCATAATCAAAGGAGAAAATCTTGAATTATTTGAAGCAATGGAGGCTCTTGTTGTAGGACTATTGATTCATACAATAATTTAGGGTTCGTTTGTGTCGCTGAAATCTGTTTTCGGAAAATAAATTTTAAAAAATAAACTACATTTTTTAGAAAATAAACTACAGAAAATATTTTCTGGTGTTTGGGTGATGTTGTGTAATTCATTTTTCGCTGTTTGGTAGAGTTTTCTGATAATTTCATGAACAGTCTACAAACAAGCATCGATAATGCTAAAAATAAGTTTCAACCAAAACATGGTTTAGGGTTTATGTGAGTGTTTAGGGTTTAGGATTTAGGGTAGCATTTAGGATTTATGGTTTAGTGTTTAGGTTAGCATTTAGGGTTAGTATTTAGAGTTTAATATTTAGGGTTTAGGGTTTAAGGTTTAGGGTTTATAGTTTAGGTTAGAGTAGGGTTTTATGGTTTATGGTTTAGATTAATGTTTAGAGTTCATGGTTCAAGTTTTAGGGTATCATTTAGGGGTTAGGGTTTAGGGGTTAGTATTTAGTTTTTAAGGTTTAGGGTTTAGGTTAATGGTTATGGTTTAGAGTTTATAATTTATGGTAGCATTTAGGGTTTAGGGTTATTGTAGCATTTAAGGTTTAGGATTTAGTGTTTAAGGTTTATGGTAGCATTTAGGGTTTAAGGTTTAGTATTTAGAGTTTAAAGTTTAGGGTTTAGGGTTTATGTTAATATTTGGGGTTTAAGGTTTAGATTAGTGTTTAGCATTTAGGGTTTAAAGTTAAAGAAAATGTAGTTTGTTTTACGGGAAAAATTATAGTAAAATAAACTGCAAAAGAATGTAAAGAAAAAATAGTCCATTGTAATTCAAACTCTTTTGACCATGTAAAACTACATGAACCAAACACCATAAATTACAGAAATTGAATTCTGAAATTCAAACTATATGAAACAAACTCACCCTTAGATTGAGTTGATATTAAAGGCTAGAAAATCAAAAATTGTAAATTATCCTTATGCCCTCTATTTTCTATTATTTTTTATATTGAAAAGAAAAAAGGTAAAATTATTTTAAAGCCTTTTGTTTTAAGTGATTTTTTTTAAAAGTATCACGTGGCAGCCTGTGAGAGTGCCACGTATATAGGTCATGTCATCAATTAACACCGTTTGTCTTCGGGGGCATTCTAATAAACGAAAGTGAAGTACATGGGGTACATTGAACATTTACAAAATAGAGACACCACATTGAACGTTCTGGCAAAGTACATGGGGTATTAGTGCCATTATCCATATAAAAACAAGTGTTCAAATTATACAAGTTGTTAACTTTTGGTGTCTAAACTATTTCTTTACTAAAATAGGTGCATAACGTTTCATATCTTTAATTTTATGTGGTAAGCAGCTAACCACAATTAATTTTTTATTTTTATTTTTAATTTCCTTTATTTTTTTAACTTAATTTTTAAAAACCCTAAATTTCATAAAATTCACAAATAACTATCTTTAACCCCAAATCCTCAAAATTATTACCGCTGTCGTCGATAGCCTCCCGCAACTCTCCACTACCGATGTTGGATGCCACTGCCCATTTCTCTCAACCACCCATCATCGAACAAAGTACTTGAGATTGAAATGTCCCAAAAGAAGACTTGTATGATTTATTTTCATACTTTGACACTGAAAATGATGAGATGGACACTCATCTACCACCACCACCAACACAATGTAGCGATATTTTTTTCGCTAAAAAATAGGTGCTTTTATTTTTGTTTGAAAATATTGTCTTCCGTGGGATTTTTATAAAACTCGTATTTTATTTAAAAATGGAGTCGCCACCGGCCACTCAAGGTGGACCGGACACCGTAGAAAACCAGAGATTTTGAAAACTTTGGGTTCGAGAGTCGGTTACGGATGGGGAAGGATTAGCACCCCACACCGCCCAAAATTGGTACTTTAATAATTACCGCTTTATTAATATTAAATTTTCCGGATTAAAGTGACGATTAAATTAAAATTTGATTATAAGTACGAGTAAATTTTAAAGGCCCCGTTATTCGAGAGTAAACGTCCAACCACTATCACTACGCCTGATACTGGCCCCGTTTACGCTCGAACAAAAGGGCACCGCATTGACAAAATATATGTTCGTTATGTAAACTTAAAAAACATGGCAAATATAAATAAATACATTGCGATAAAAATATAAATAAATACTAACATAATAAAATACTAATATAACATAAATAAGATACTAATCTAAAACATACATACATACATACATACATACATAACTATTAATTTAACACATAAATAAAAACATATCTAACATAAATAAAATACTAATCTAAAACATACATACATAAATATTAATCTAACTTATAAAAACAAATATAACATAAATAAAATATTAATATAAAACATACATACATAAATATTAATCTAACTTATAAATAAAACATATCTAACATAAATAAAATATTAATATAAAACATGAATTTAAAGCATACTAATCTAAAACATAGATAAACATACAAATTAAAAACACAATTTTAAATTAACTACTACTTCATTAAAGTATAAAAATTACAACATAAATAAAAAGGAAAGAAAATATACCTAACTAAGAGTTCGAATGACGAACCCCGACTGGACTCCACCGAGATCTACCACGACCTCTCAAAAAAATTAACTAGATCGGACCCAAAATAGGACTCCGATCGAACCGGTTAGGACCGAGGGACTACCCCTTAGCCCTGGAGTAGCCGAGAGCACTGCTCTCTTATTTGGCCACCTCACCGATCCAAATTGGCTTGCTGCCAATTGCAATTGCCAATTTTTTGCTTCTTTGCTTTGCTGCCGTCTATTTATAGAGGGGAGGAGGGTGACGTGGAGCCTTGTGCTCCACTCCCCTCTCCCTTTTTATATTATTAAATTCCTTTTTTTTTTGCTTTTTTGTTTTTTTTATTAATTTTATTATTATTATTATTATTATTATTATATATTATTACAATAATACTAAAAATACTAAAAACCCGTACAAAAATGAGTGATTACAGTTGCCCCTCTTTGCTTGTTCTTGTGAAACGAGAACAAAGCAAATATCAAAAGCACTCATTTTTGTCTTATCTGGCTAAACTTCTCTCCTTTTGACGCGTCTTCTTTCTTTGGTAGATCTTCATTCTCTTCAGCGCATGTCTTCTTTCTTGTTTTGGTTGATCCACCTTGTCACTCTCGGGAAGCAAAGCCTTCAAAATGGGGGTTGTTTGTTGGGGAAGCCAAACCGAGTTCTTCTTGCTACATTATTGGTAATAAGCTAATACCTAAAGAGAGTTCGACCCAACTGCAACACCAACGAAGAGACAGGGTCTACAAAATTCGATCCAGCTGCAACACTGACGAGGAGGCAAGACCGATAGGTGAAAGTTCTGATGTCTGATCCAGCTACAACTCTGATGAAGAGGCAAGATCAGAAAAGTGACAATTTTTCTCTTTTTTTCTCTCTTTTTTTTGTTTCATTTTTCTCTATTTTTTCATATATTTTCTTTTTCTTTTTTCTCTTTTTTCTCTCTTTTTTTTTCTTAAAACTTGAAAGTTGGTGAATTTTGACCAAGCTACAACACCGACGAAGAGGCATGGTCTAAAGTTAGTAATGTTGATCCAGCTACAACACCGACGAAGAGGCAGGATCAATAGTTAATGAATTTGGTCTAGCTACAACACCGACGAAGAGGCAAGACCGGAAGTTAGTGAATTAGGTTCAGCTACAACACCGACGAAGAGGCAGAACCGAAAGTTAGATTTGACCCAGCTACAACACCGATGAAGAGGCAAGGTCTGGGGATTTGATCCAGCTACGACACCGACGAAGAGGCAGGATCGGATAGTTGTTCTTTTTTTTGTGATCAAGCTACGACTCTGACGAAGAGGCATGATCAGAATTTGGTTGAAAGCTCATTTTTCATTTTTTTTCTTTTTTTGATTTTCTTTTTCTTTCTTTTTCTTTCTTTTTCTTTTTTTTCTTTTTTCTTTCTTTCTCTCTCTTTTTATTTGTTTTCTACTTACAACATTATTAAAGAAAACTTGAAAATCAGTAAAGTTGGAGAAACAGAAATATTAACTGGAACCCTACTACACCATCAGCGGATAAGTAGGACAACAGCAACTGGGACCTAGCCACTCCATCAGCGGATGACTGGATCGGCTAATGACGACCAATAATCGGCTACACCATCAGCGGAAAGCAGGATCAGAGGACGACGGGAGCTTGGACTCGGTCACTCCATTAGCGGAGGACTGGATTGGACAATTATGATCTAGAACCGGCTACACCATCAGCGGAGAGCAGAATCTGAGGGCGACGAGAGCTTGGACCCGGTCACTCCATCAGCGGAGGACTGGATTGGACAATGACGACCTAAAATCGGCTACACCATCAGCGGAGAGCAAGATTTGAGGACGACGGGAGCTTGGGCCCGGCTACTCCATCAGCGGAGAACTGGATTGGACAATTATGACCTAGAACTGGCTACACCATCAGCGGAGAGCAGGATCTGAGGGCGACGGGAGCTTGGACCCGGTCACTCAATCAGCGGAGGACTGGATTGGACAATGACGACCTGGAACCGGCTACACCATCAGCGGAGAGCAGGATTAGAGGACGACGGGAGCTTGGACCCGGTCACTCCATCAGCGGAGGACTGGATTGGATAATGACGACCTAAAACCGACTACACCATCAGCGGAGAGCAGGATCAGAGGACGACGATAGCTTGTACCTGGCCACTCCATCAGCGGAGGACTGGTTCGGGCGATGAAAGTTGATAAATTCATTTTGATTTTCATTTCATTCATTTTTTCTTCATTTGTTCATTTTTTGATTTTTTTCGACTTTTGATTTTTTGATTTTTTTCTAATTTTTTTTTCAACTCTATTTTTTTGGTAATTTTTATTTTTTCTTGAACTGTACAAGGAAGTAAGACTCAAAAATAGGCCTGGTTGCACCGTCAGTAGAGAAACAATACCTAAATAGAAATTTGATATGCTTGGGGAAGATTCGGATCTGTTGTACCATCAACGGAGAAACGAGATCTTCAGGATGTCTATATTGTTGCACCATCAGCGGTAAAACAGAATCTGAAAATTGTTGGCCTATCAACAATGACGAAGGCAAGATCTGGAAAAGTCTACTTCTGCTGCTCTACTGGCGAAGAGATATGACCTAAAAATGAATAAAAACATTAATCAGTAAATGTTCACAAAATTTGTCACTGTTACCTTTTATTTTGTTTCAGCATCCTCTTTGTGTTTGGTCTCCTCCAAGACTAAAGTTGGATGTCGTGTTGTTGCCCCCACGGCTGAGGATGTTCATTATCTTTTTGAACCTATTTGTAAGCAAAAATGCATAAATTTTATGCCTAAATGCATGTGTCTATCTTAAATGCATGGTGATTTTGGTGTATGCACTTAATCTAAATGTATGACGTATGCAAGATGAATGCAATCTAAATGCATGAATGTGATATGATTTTTTTTTGCCCTCAAAGGGATGCACGACTCCTCACTGGTCCCGTCAGGATCTTGGTTTTTTGTATGTGACGGTGCCCCAACCTCAACTTGGGTTCGATCAGTCATCTGGGTGCATGCCCCAACATTTTATCCATCCATATGCCATCGTCTAAAACTGTTCTTGAATTTGACACTTTGAGTGTGGATTCTGTTGCCCCCTAGGTTGGGTTTATAAATTGTGTGTTGGTTCATGGTAGCTTATTATTTTTGATTGGGTGCAATTTTGCAGACTGTGGTCAAAGATGCAAGAGTTTGACTCGGCAATGAAGGTTGGACCTTGGCAAAGAATGCCCCCGGACTGGGACCTTGTTAGAGGCACACTATTTGTAAAAGATGTGAGGGTGCTTTTGGACATGCCCCAAGATCAAACTTTTGTAAGAGGCTTTGTAAGGTGCTAGATCGACCATCTTTTTTGTATTTAATGGGGCAACCCGAAGATTAGTTTTATTATTCTGAAAATGAATGCATGCAAAATATGTCCTAAATCGATGCAATGCAAAATTAAGATTGTGATGATGTTATGCAATGATGCAGGTGAACTCAGTGCGGTGAGAATAAAATAAAACGAGTTGGTACCAAATAAAATGATTAAATAAAACAAATGATAAATATAACAAAAATAGAGTAATAAAAACTGTACCTAAACAAGAAACAAGGCACCAGAGCCTAAATAGGGTGACCACTAATCGGGCAGAGTTTTACATGGCTCTAAAGGGTTGGCTTCTACGGCTCACTATATGCAGTTTTGGTGCTAAGAGGTATCTGAATTGTCCTCGCTGTCCTCTACTAAGAGTAGCAAGGCCCCCGGTCATCACCCATTATAGGCTCCTTTCAACCAGGTTCAATTCAGGGGGACCCATTCGCTTATGCCCCTACGAAGGAACGATATCCTCACGAAAGCATAAGGTACTCGAGCCCCGAAGGTACTTGCTAGGCCCATACGAGAGAACGATATCTCCACGAAAGCATTAGCGTTTTCCCCTACTTAAAAAGAACATGTTTATATGCCATATTTTAAATGCGTTAAAATAAACGCGCAATTTTAACCGAATGTTACTTTAATAGTCACTTTAATCCGGGATTTTCGATATTAGTAAAGCGGTAATTATTTGAAAAAAGCTCGACTCTCATTTGTTTTTGAAAAACAAAAATGTCCCCAGCAGAGTCGCCATCTGTAGCGATATTTTTTTCGCTAAAAAATAGGTGCTTTTATTTTTGTTTGAAAATATTGTCTTCCGTGGGATTTTTATAAAACCAGTATTTTATTTAAAAATGGAGTCGCCACCGGCCACTCAAGGTGGACCGGACACCGTAGAAAACCAGAGATTTTGAAAACTTTGGGTTCGAGAGTCGGTTACGGATGGGGAAGGATTAGCACCCCACACCACCCAAAATTGGTACTTTAATAATTACCGCTTTATTAATATTAAATTTTCCGGATTAAAGTGACGATTAAATTAAAATTTGATTATAAGTGCAGTAAATTTTAAAGGCCCCGTTATTCGAGAGTAAACGTCCAACCACTATCACTACGCCTGATACTGGCCCCGTTTACGCTTGAACAAAAGGGCACCGCATTGACAAAATATATGTTCGTTATGTAAACTTAAAAAACATGGCAAATATAAATAAATACATTGCGATAAAAATATAAATAAATACTAACATAATAAAATACTAATATAACATAAATAAGATACTAATCTAAAATATACATACATACATACATAACTATTAATTTAACACATAAATAAAAACATATCTAACATAAATAAAATACTAATCTAAAACATACATACATAAATATTAATCTAACTTATAAAAACAAATATAACATAAATAAAATATTAATATAAAACATACATACATAAATATTAATCTAACTTATAAATAAAACATATCTAACATAAATAAAATATTAATATAAAACATGAATTTAAAGCATACTAATCTAAAATATAGATAAACATACAAATTAAAAACACAATTTGAAATTAACTACTACTTCATTAAAGTATAAAAATTACAACATAAATAAAAAAGAAAGAAAATATACCTAACTAAGAGTTCGAATGACGAACCCCGACTGGACCCTACCGGGATCTACCATGACTTCTCCAAAAAATTAACTAGATCGGACACAAAATAAGACTCCGATCGAACCGGTTAGGACCGAGGGACTACCCTTGGCCCTGGAGTAGCCGAGAGCACTGCTCTCTTATTTGGCCACCCACCGATCCAAATTGGCTTGCTGCCAATTCCAATTGCAATTGCCAATTTTTTGCTTCTTTGCTTTGCTTTGCTGCCGTCTATTTATAAAGGGGAGGAGGGTGACGTGGAGACTTGTGCTCCACTCCCCTTCTCTCTTTTTTATTATTAAATTTTTTTATTTTTTTTATTAATTTTATTATTATTATTTATATATATTATTACAATAATATTAAAAATTCGTACAAAAATAAGTGATTACACACAATATTTAAAAGAGGATCTTAAAGTAGATCTAAATGTAGGAAAAATTCTTTTAGCGGCTCGAAGATCAAAAAGTGAGAAAACTACAATGATTATTATTTAAAAAATGATGATAATCTTTTACTTTTTGTTTATTTGTAGACAATAGACCGTTTGATTTTAAAAAACTGTGAAAGAGAAAAAATTTGTGACGAGCTATAGAGAAAAAAATTAGTGCTATCGAGAAGAATAAAATTTGGCAATTATCTACCTTACCTGAAGGTCACAAACCTATTAGTGTAAAACGAATCTTTAAAACAAAGAAATCTGCTACTGGAGAAGTAGAGAGGTACAAAGTGAGGTTTGTTGCAAAAAGCTATCCGCAGAAACAAAGAGCAGATTATGATGAGATATTTGCTCTTATTGTTTGTATGAAAACAATTATATTGCTAATTTCCATTGCCACTCAAAACAAGTAAAAGATTCATCAGCTTGATGTGAAATCAGTTTTGTTTAATGGCTTTATGAAGTCAGTTTTGTTTAATGGCTTCCTTGAAGAAAAAAAATTATGTTGAACAACTAAAAAGTTTTCTAATTGAAGTACACGAAAAAAAAGTTTTGAAGGAAGAAAATTTTTGTATGGCCTAAAGTAAACACCAAGAGCATAGAATAGTCGAACTGATAAGTATTTCAAGATAATATATTTAAATGGTACACTCATGAGTATGCACTTCACGATATCTTGCTTGTTTGCCTTATGTAGATGATATCATCTTTTTAGGAAACAACCCAACAATGATAGAATATTTCAAAAGGAGTATGTCAAAAGATTTGAAATGATAGGCTTAGAGCTATTTTTTGGGCCTTGAGGTGATGTAGACTGATAATGAAATTTTTATTGCTCAATAAAGTTATTGCAAGAAGATGCTTAAGAAATTTAATATGCTTAGTTGTAAATCTGTCAACACTCAGATGAAATGTGTAAAGAAGCTTTCCAAATTTGATGAAGAAAGAAAGTAGTTCATTCGATGTACAAAAGTCTCATGGGAAGTTTAAGATACCTAACCTCTACAAGACCTGATATTTTTTGTTGTTGAATTAGTTTGTCGTGTCATGAAAAATTCTTCATCTTCTCATCTATCGACGGTAAAAAGAATTCTTTGTTATCTCAAAAGTACTCTTAATCATGACTTGTTTTATGGATCATCAAATACACTTGAGCTTGTAAGATATTGTGATATTGTGATAATAATTTTAGAGGAGATAAAGATGATAAAAAAAAGTACAAGCGGGTATATATTTTTTTTATGGGAGATGCAACTGTCTCATAGAGTTCTAATTTTATTCTATAGAATAATATGTCACGATGAATAGAAAGAAAAAAAATGATTTGTAGGGTTTGGGACCTTTATTTATAATGGGATTGATATTGAGGCAATGAGAACTTTTGGCCCTTTAGACCTGTAAAATTACAGGTAAAATTACTTGAAAAACTACTATTTAAATATCATAGAATAAATCAACAAGTAGTTAGTCTAGCGGGATAAGATGTTAGGTCCTTTAATATTCAGATTTTGACGTTGTGAATGAAAAATTAAAATAAAAAGAGTCGCTCCCATATTAAACTTTTGTAAAACTCTATTAGAATTAATTAACTAATTAGTCGAATCCCGTAGTGAAACCAAATATCAAAGCATGCAGATGCAATTCAACTTCAAACCAAAGCAAAAGTGGAGAGCAGGGCCGGCCCAAATACAAGTCACGACACCAAATAAAAATGTCAACATGTTCAAGCCAATACCCTGTTGAAATCCAACTCTCGGTTTCAATGCCAATCTATTGTTATCTAGTGATGATGAGTCATAACCACCTATTAACAAAATTATTAAGAACGATCAATGAACATCCATCCTTTTGAGTTTATTTTTTTTAAATCTATTTTTATTTAATTTTTTAAATACAACTATATTATTTTTAAAGTTACAATTATAGTCATAAACAATACATCCATAAATTACAAGAATCAATCACTACAATGTACAACTATTTGAGTTAATGAATTACATTCAGACATGTAATTATGTTATAACAAGCATAATATATTAGCTAAAATTTATCCGAATTTCAACTTATGATATCGATTATTTACTTCATAATCAAGAGTATAACGTCATAATAATCAAATACTTTCATGAACTTTATCATGCAAGTAATATCAAATACTTATACAAATTTCTAGAGAAAAAAAAAACATCTTAATTGATGAATATTCATCAATCATATGATGTAATAAGGTACACCCATTACTTGGCAAAGCGAACATCCTAGTAAGTAGTAATAGCAAAGTATCCCAAATAATTTATTTGAGTTTCCAACCACACCAACCCCCACATGGTAAAGACAAAAGAGTTGGTTGAACATCGGTTCAAATTCAACAAAACAATTTTGCTGTTCATCACATGTTGAGACCATCACAAATGTTTCCTTTGCAAGACATTCAACAGATCATTTTCTCGTTCGTGTTTCTTTTTTCTTTTCGGGCAACATGTAATGTTTGATCTCTTTTCACTTTCAGTAGCTGTGGAATAAAAAAAGCAGAAGCATTCATACCAATCCATGGTGTCAAAGACAAAACCCTAGAATCTAGCCCCACTTTTTTTTGGAATAGGTCTCAAGTATACCTTAAGAGTAATCTAAATCGCCATGTTAAGGATGATGGGGATTCTTAGCTTAAATTGTAAAGTTCCTAAGGGACCCTTTAGAACCTACAACTTTTTTAATACTTTTAAGGCAACTTTTAGATCAGAGAATGTTTGATTATCTCTACTAATAGGACAATCTCTCTTACGATCTGTATATTATCACATAAGTTTTATTATCTTATTCTATTCATTTAACTAGAACTAATACAAGATTTTCACCGACAATCTATATCTTGTGATCAAAACGACCTTAAAGTAAGAAGGGGAAATGAAAGAATTAAACTTTGGGTATAACTGGACTTTTCTTCACCGTCTTAAAGGAAATGTTGAATAACTTTAGGAGGATGAAAGTTTCATTACTTTCACACTACTTTTCCACCCAATACAGCTGCAAGATGTTTTAGACAAAATTAGGGATGGACGGAGGGGCGGTCGCCCCTTAAAAATTTGAAACTCATATATAATTTAGAGAGTTTTTAGAATTTTTTATATAATTTCTCTTGAAAATCTATTTTTTTCCTCTTAAAATTTTATAAGTTTGCCCCCTAACATAAATTCTTGTGTCCATAGGAAAGTAATGAACTATTCAAAAGCAAAAGATATGTCATATGCAAAGACCAAAAGAAGAAGAGAAAGAAGGTGGGTCTTGGAATGTATTGTTCTTAATCTCTGTAAAGGATTCCAAATGGCTGGAGAAGGGGTTTTGAAAGAGAGTTACTTTCTACAATTCCATTTGTTTTTTGCAGTGTGAACTTGTCCTTAAGAACAAAGAATAAGAATATTGGGAAGATTGATAACTTTTGTAGGGTGTTGGCATCCAAATTCCTACCTCTACACCTATTTAAAGAGTAAAGTTTGGTCATAGTTTGATTTTTTTTTCTCAATTCTCTTACCTAAGTTGCATTAGTTGAGCAACCCGAGTTGGTCCAAAGAGTAAACGAGTATTTACTCTGTACAAAGATTAGTATTTACTATATTGATCTTATTTATAGGCTTTCCTTGTAGTCTAATTGTTACTATCTTCTTGATATTTTGGATCAAAGTTTAGTTGCTGCGCATACTTTGAAATATTTGTGAGCGGCTGGTAGGGGTGATAACGAGCCTGACCGACTCGCGAGCTATTCGAGCTCAGTTCGGTCAAAGTTGGGTTCAAGTGAGTTCGACTCGGGCTCGGCTCGAGATCTGAACAAGTCGAGTCGAGCCGAGCCAACTCAAACTCGGCTCGAAAAGCTCATAAATAGGCTTGAAATAATTATATATATTATATATATGTTACATATGCACTAAAAGTAACTCGTTTAGCAAAAGAAAAGCAATAAAAACAAATTAGGGAAAATCCACTAAAAGCAAATTAACTAAAATAATTGGGCATTTTCCTTAGTTAGTTGTTTGATTTTGTATTTTCTTTGAATATGTGTTTTTATTGTAAGAATATTTTTTGGTTATTTGATTTAATCTAATTTTTGGGCACTTTTTTCCATTTTCCGACATTGAATTTCGTTTCAATGTGGTTATGAAAGGGACTTTTAACGATGCCCCATTTTTATAAAAAAAATTATAGTAAATTTGTTCATTTCGGGTCGAACCGAGCCCGAGCCCGAGCTGAGCCTGGCTAGGCTCAGCTCGACTCGTTATCACACCTACTGGCTGATAATCGACAACGATGGAGCAGAGGTCAGAGGTGGTAAGCGGCAGCAATGTATTTTGGAGATTAAGGATATAATATTAGGGATTTGAGGGTGATTTTTAAAATTTAAGGACTTGAGGGTTTTTTAGAAAAATAAAATTTTCAAGTTATTTTTATGAAAAGGAAAATTTTCAAAATTTTTATAACTTGATATGTGTCACATTTTTATTAGTTAATGAAAAAAAATTTAATGTCTATTACGAAAACTCTTAAAATGGTTACGTAGTAAAACATTATACAGTTACTTGAGCCGAAAAATACTTTAGACATCTATATAAAAAAGTATAGTTTGTGCGCTTTTTTACTATTAAGCCTTTTTAAAATTACAAATGTTACATTGGAATTCTATCAAAATACAGATATTTTTTTTGGACATTTTATCAAAGAATAGATGTCACTTTAGACATTTTTGAACGATGACATCTGAATTTTATTAAACACCATAGAATATATTACAAATGCAATGCATCAAAAAGAGGGGAAAACATGACTAGTCCACTAAAAACCTCATACAAATGTGTAAAGAAAAGCAAACATTTTCATAAATATTAGCATACCATCTAAACTCAAAAGCCTTCATGAATCTCCTTGCCTCTAGCCAAACGAGACGTTTTATGGGATGAAAAAGAAGTGGTGAGCGAACCAAACTATCAGGCAGATTGCTCCGCTACACAGTTCTGATTACATCAGCTAACAAACCATCAAACGAGTGGGGATTAATCTTTATTATGACCACCGACATAATCAAATTAGAAAACTAGCATCGTGAGGATCTCTATACGAGCACCAAACGACTGCCGAGGTATGCTGAAATCATGTCAAACGTCAGATGAAATAAACCACCACAAAAGCAGAGGAAAATGCGTGCCACAAGAGTAGATATTCTTATTAAAAAATTAAAAAACTCAAAAAAATTATGAAAAAGCAAATAAAATAATAAACACCGACGGTCGACAACCAACACAAAAGCTAGTACCGCGGTCGGCCAATCAAAGAAAAAATGAAAAAACTTGGAGGCAATGACAGAATAAGTTTTAGGTTTAGACATTTTAAAAGTACAAATATCACACTAAATATTTTGCTAAAGTACAAATATCAAATATGACATGAGCAAGCAAATTTGGTCGGTAGGTCAAGTTGTTCATCTTTATTTTCTCGTATTCCCTTAGGTTATGGGCTTTAGATCCATTCAGAATATTCCCCTTCTTTCCTAGAGTTTTCATTCTCATCCCCTCTAAGTAGGATTATGATTAAATTTAAGATTTGTCAAAAAAATATATAATATGAAATTATCATGCATTCATGCTTAAACCTATATTTAAAGATAATTAACAAAAGTAGTTACTATAAATTTTCTATCTGCGGAAAAGAAAGATGGAAAAATTATAATTTTTAATATGTTTAAATATAATATATAGGAATTATTTACAAATAAGAAAACACATTATGGTTCCCAGAAGAGTCATGAAGTAATTTTAAAAAGGGGTGTGCTCCATAGATCATTTATTTATCTAGAGATAAAGTTATAATAACTAATGAAATGTTCACTTGAATATACAATCAAGCACGAGTTTTATGTCAAAGTCGGCGTGCAATGTTGACAACTTTTCCCAGTACCGTAAAATGTCTCTAGTTCAACAACATCCACTTCCACAAAAAAAATTCGATATCATTATGGGTAAACTATATTAAAGGTCCTCAATTATTAGTAAGGTTACATTTGAGTCATTCAATTATTAAAAGTTACAACTGAGTCACTCAATTAAAGTTTTAGTTACGATTGAGCCACACTTCCGTTAAAATACAAACGAACATAAAAAAAGTTTGCTATAATGATATTTTTAATCCTCAAAACTTATATGTTCTACCAGTTTAGTCTTAATTCAAAATAATTTAATAAATTTAACATTTAATATTTTAAAAAAATACATCAATTTAATCAGTTTAGACTTATACCAAACTTGATATTTTCAAATCTGTTTAATAATAAAAATTTAGTAACCTAAAAAGTTTAATTAATAAAAGGGAAACAATGAAGTCCTTCAAAAATATGAAATTACTAAGAAAATTGTATAATAATACGAAAACATGAACTTTTTGTAGAAAATTACGTGATAGAAGTAACTAAAACCTAGAGACTTTCGTATACACAGCCCTAAGGGTTGTGTATACGAACTATTAAATTCCTATCATTAATGGTTATCTTAGTTTTCACTGGAATCTATCATGATGTATTTAGTTACATTCTTAAAAATCAAATATCATTAATTTATGGTATTTAATAGAATTAAATCCTAACATCCTAAACTCTCAACCCTAACCCTACACCATAAACTCTAAACCTTAATCTTAAACCCTAAATACTAAAACCTAAACCATAAACCCTAAATCTAAACTCTAATCCTAAACCTTAAACCCTAAACCTTAAACCCTAAAAACTATAAAGATACAACAACACTAAAACCTTAAAACAATAAATCTTTAACCCTAAAATTATAAATCATAAACCCTAAACACCTAAACCCTAAATCAATGATGTTTAATATTTTAGGATTGTAATTAATTATATTCTAATAGATTTTATTGAAAAGTAAAATAACAATTAATGGAATCTAGTAGTTCTTATACATGGCCCTTGGAGCTGTGTATAGCAAAACCCATAAGTTTAAATAGATTTCAATGAATTTAATTTTAATGTAGATGTTAATTACATATCTCACATTAAAAATTTATTTTTATCTTTACATTTATAAATTTGTGTATTAGATTAATTGGGGATTTTAAATGACGTGCTCTGGCGTTAACGAGGGTATACAAGCAATTTAGGGGAAGAAAATAACTAAATTGATAGATTTTTTAAATATGAATTGTTAAAAAATTTAATTAATTTGAATTAGGACTAAATTGGTAGAATAAATAAATTTTTGAGGACTAAAACTTTCATTACACCCAACCTTTTTAGATGTTCGTTTTCATTTGTATTTTAACGGAGGATTGACCCAATCGTAAATAAAACTTTAATTGACTCAATTGTAACTTTTAGTAATTGGATGAACTAAATACAACCTTATTAATCATCGATTTACCTCCAATGTAGTTTACCATATCATTATCCAACCAAAGAAGCCAAGAGTCATTCAACATCAAAATATAAACCCAAAACATAAAATCCGCTAGTTTTTTAAGGCTTAATAACAAAATAAGTACCCAAATTATACATATTGTTCACTTTGGGTGCTAAGCTAATTTTTCTAAAAAATAAGTGTCTAACATTTCATTTCGATAATTTTAGATGTCTAATAAGATAGTTCTACCGTGAGGCCCTTAGAGTGCAGCTAAAATGAGATGAACTCCTTCTCAAATTCTTACCTAAGGCAAAATCTACACAAATTCTTACTCAAATGATAATAATTTATGTAGTTACACAAATTCTTACTTGGTTAGTAAGAATTTCGATTCTTCCTAAATTATTATCCAATCCTATATAAATTCTTACTAAAATGGTAAGAATTTACGTTGGACGCACCATAAGGTGCCGCACCTTAGCCTTTCTTGTGTCTGGTCATTAATGAAAGTTTAAAAAAAATTGGTATCCAATCAAAACATGACACGTGGTATGTTTTTTATTATTTCTTTTATTTTTAGACCGTAAAATACACCATTCATCATTTGACAATCTTCTCACTCCTATTTTGGTCACTCACGAATATTTTATTATTATTTTAGCATGACATGACATGATATTTTATTATTATTATTATTTAATATAAAAATAATTTAAAATAAAAAGAAAAACCAAATTGTCCGCCGGTCACCATTTGCGCCACCGCCGACGGCTGTAGATGGTGGTCATTCGGTCCCATATTTCACCGGTCACTTCGGCTCACTTCCCTAAATCTGAATCTGACCTCTATTTTGCCAAAAAGTGCTCTAAAATCCACGAAAAGGAGATTGAAAGTGAGAAAAATGAAATATTTATATCGAGATTCGCAAGTTTCAGGACATTTTTCGGTGAAACAACTACAGGAACCAGACTTAGCGTGTCAAAACAAGTCGCCCGGTGCAATTTGGGACCAAACGCCACCGGTTTTGAAGGCCACCGGTGGTCAACGGTGATGACAAGCGACGACAATTATTCTAAATATTTTTAAAATTCAATAATAAAAATATTATTTTATTATTTATTTTAAATTATTTTTATATTTAATAATATTAAAAATTTTAAAAATAATAAAATATTCGTGAGTGATAAAAAATATTCCGTGTATAAAGTTCAGTTATTAAATAAAAAAATTTTAAAAGTTGAGTGACCAAAATGAGAATGAGAAGATTGTTGAGTAATGAACGGTATTTTTTACCCTTTATTTTTAAATAACAGTTCAATATTTTCACTAAATAGTCACAATCTTAGACCCAAAACTCAAAATTCTCAAATTATTGTTTTTGTCGCCATAAAATGCCTTGTCGGAGCCTACCACTACCACTGCTTGATGCATCCCTCATTTCTATCAACCATCCATCATCAATAATCAACGTTAGGAAGTCAATCGACACGCTTTACGTTGACTCTCGAGGATGGGTAGTTAGGTGAAATAGATTGCGGCATCCAGCTGTGGTAGTGGTAGGCTCTAACGAAGCAGTCAATAGCAACAACGACGACAGTTTGAGGATTTGAGTTTTAGGTTAGGAAATTGAGACTATTTTACGAATTTTATAAAATTTTATTTTATTTTATCAAAATTAAATTTAAAAATAAAAAAATACATGTATAATTTAAACAATTATTTTGTTATTTAATTTTTTTAAACAATAATAGCACCCTAAACATAAAGTTGAAGCACTCCCGACGGCAATTGCTAGGGGAATAAAAAAGAGTACCAGCAAGACCAGCGTTACATAGGAGATACCTCTGCGTTGCACGTATTTTAACATGATACACAATATAACCCTAATTAAAAGCCTCCATGGATCCTCTACAAATGTTAAAAATTCCATTGTAGAGACCACTAGAGAAACCCTCCTACATTACAAAAGTAAAAGATACTCAGATCTAAGAAAATTACATGATAGTTGTCGTGTTTTTTTTTTTTCTAGTTTTTTAGGCTCATCAGATGGCTTCCCAATCGATTTCAACTGATGGGTACTTTTCTAAGCAGAAATTTTCACTGTCTTCCCACTTGGAGTCAGAGAAATCGAAGAAAGTGATATCGGATTCCGGTGAAGAAGATCCTGCCAGGGACTCATCAGCCGTTGTTGTTGTTGATGATGACGACAGTGATGAGCTCTCCTCTTTATGATCAAACTCCTCGGTCTTGACTATATTAGGCTTTGAATCCGAAACTGAACCGGCCTTCCCCGAATTCCCTTGTTTCTGCAAGCTCTGGCAGATGGCTTGGAGCTTTGCGTCAACTGAGGCATGGAGAGGCTTGTAGTCACCAAATTCTCCAAAAACATGAGCTCCTTGGTGCTTGAGGTGGGGGAAGTTAAGCCTGGCGAACTCTCCCCGAAGCTTGTAAGCGGCTTTGTCATAAGCCAAGGCTGCTTCCTCGGCTGTGTCGAAAGTGCCGAGCCAAAGGCGGGTTCGGTTCCTGGGGAGTCTGATTTCAGCTACCCATTTCCCCCAGTGCCTCTGTCTCACACCCCTATACAGTTTGGTAGCCTTTTGAGGGGCGGAAGAGACACGTTTCATCGGGACAGGCTTTGCGGAAAGAAAGTTAAGCCTCTGGTTTTGAAGTGATGTTGTTGCAGCAGGCATGGAAGCAAGCTCCACTCTTTGCTGCTGCTGCTGCTGCTGCTGTCGATGTTGAATTTGTGCCTGAATTTGGAGGATTTGAGAAGGGGTGAGTTGGTTAAGCCCGACCGGACCCGTTTGCTCAAAACCCATCACGTTGTCACAGTTAGAGAACCCATAATTGGAAAACATGTGGGCGCTGCTCGATGGGGAGCAAAATTCAGGGTACAAGTTGGGCTGTGATGGAGCGATGAGCTGAGAAGAAGAAGAAGCACTTTTCATAAAAGGTTCAAGCGCTTTCATTAGCTCTTCCCTCAAAGGATCTGAGAAAACTGAGCTTCTGCTGCTATTATACATACCTATAGCGGCTGCCATATCCAAAACAAAGAAAGACTAGTTCTAAAAAATAACCTGTTTCTTAATCAAAACTAAAGAACAGGCAATTGTTTAATATAATAAATAAATAAATAACCCAACCTTGAGGGACTAAAAACAAACCCTCTTAGTTGATGAAAACAAGGATTAAAAACAGAAACCTGGATCTCTATTCTGGAACCTTTGTAAGCTTTGTTTTACCAGCTTGAAAGACAGACGATAACAGAAAGGGATTCAGAGAAGCAGGGAATTAGAGGGAAATTAAGAAGAAAGATGAAAGAGTGCTGCAAAATCTGGAAATTGAGATTCTCTCTATTTTTTTGGTGGCCTCACCTTGGTGTTTACTCTCTTGCATTCTCTGGGTAAAGCTTATCCCTATTTATATAACCCTCTAGCTCATGTGTTTCTCTCAAATCCATTTGATTCTTTATTAAATTTTTTATTTAATTAATTATGAGCTAATTTAAATTTAATTAATTACCTTCATTCTTCTCAAATCCGAAGATGCCTTTGAAATTTGCCATTTACTTGAATTGTCAACCGACAGGTGCCGGTTTCCAAAGGTAGCATTACACGCGTAAGGCTTTGATTGGGTGCAGATTTGTTGACCTGGCATGATTCCCCGCCACGTTGCTACCTCAATCAATATTCATGTTATTGTTACGAATATTTAGGACGTGATTTCTTTAAGCATCTTCAAAAGATAATTAGTCATTGATTGTAACTTAATTTCTTTAAAATGGGAATTCTATAATTATTTTAGGTTTAATTATGTTATTTTTTGTACAAATTTTAGGTTTATTAAAAACAGGGAGCAAAAATAGTTTGTATACTTTTTTTTAAAATCTAAAAAAATGAGACCAATTCTTTTAGTACCCATTCCAAAACCACCATAAGAACAAAATCGTATAGGCTTTACCCCTGCAATCGGAAACAATAGTAATTTACAAAGTTTAATCCGAGATTTATATAAAAATAAGAGTTTAATTAGGTGAATACATCTTGAGATAATCCAATGTGGATAGTGCTAGTTGCGGAGAAAATAAAATGATGAAAAGTTGAAAGTTTTGGTAGTGATTTAATGTAATAAAAACCAAAATCTAAATCAAGTTTAAGGTCATAATTATAATGATGATTAAAGTAAATTGGATTTAATCATGTGACCATAGACGACAAGAACAGAGAGCTAATGAGATCACTTCGAGAGCAGCCTCGGTTGCTTACGTGTTTTTCTATCATATTTATATTATTTACAAAAAATGACATTTTAATAAGTTATTTTTTATTATATTTTAATCATTTTCATATTATATTTAAAATGTGTCGAGTAAATGTCAAATGGGCATTAGATTCTTGAGAATTTTTTGTCGTGAAAGGAATTTTTATCGTCAGCACTTATATGTATATAGGTAAAATAAGATTGACGAGAATCAAATATCCAGAGGTCGATCTTAGTATAGCAAGGTAAGAGAGTCAATTTAATTTTTTTTAAAATAAAAGGTTAGATTAAATTTTCAATTTTAAAATTTTTTAGGGAGTGAAATTATTTTTTTTAAATATAAAATTGTACTAAATATACAAAAACTAAATCAATATTTTTATTTAGATAATTAGTTTAACCAACGGGTCTAATATATTTATTCAGCCTAACATTTTTTTTCAACTTATAGTATAGAAACTGATGAAATAACTTAATTGTGAAAAAATATAAGTGAATATGCAAACCGCTAACCATGGTTAAAGGGAAAGCAAAGTCAAAACGATGTGGGGGTTAATAAAATCAAAGATTGCGTATGAAGGAAGCGAGAAAGATGTCAAATTCCCCAATACTCCAATGCCAAAAAACCATTAAATTAATATTACTATTAGTATATCATTTAATTATTATTTTTTTGAGTTATGGGGTGGCATGGGACCTACTTAGACGTGCATACACGTCGTTTCCTACGTGGACATCACTTTCAAGCCACGCAAAGTACCTTCCTTTTCAAACCTCCACTCCTTCAATGCCTCATTTCCCATTCAACTCTTCAATTTCAGATTTACACCGTTGAAGATTAATGATAAATGGTACAAATATAGTTTAGGTCACTCTATTTTGATTTTTGGTTCGTTTATAAATAAGTCATTTTTAATATTTTAATTTAGTCATTAAATTAAAATTTTGTAACAAACAAATTATTAGATCATTAAAATTAAAATATGACATGATACGATAATAATATCATATTAAAAATTTGTGCATTATAACAATTTGATCCTAGCTCAAAGTAATTCAATGAATAACCATTTATATTTAAAAATTCTAACATTGCACCCACTGGACATACATTTCGACCATTTGTTGCACTTCTTGCTACTATTCATCAGCTCGATAACCAAAAAATGAGATAGCTCGACAAACACAATTCATTCTCCATTGGACAACTATTAGACTAGTATATTAGGCTCACTATTAACCTAACACCGCCTGACAGTAGACAGAATCTCTTCAATAATGAAATTTTTAAATATGGATGGTTAAATTTGTTTTGACTTATATTGAGCTAGGACCAAAGTTAATATATGTATATGTTTTGGGCACTAAAATTGTTATTATATCAAGTTACATTTTAACGACAAAACGACATGGTTATAATAAAATTTTAATTGATTAACTAAATTATAAGTAACTTTTAGAGAGAAAAACTCATTTTTAACAAACACATAATTGAGTGACTTGTGATATATTTTATTCAAGGTAATTTCAGTTTCAATTTGTTCAGTTTGATTCTAATTCTAATTATAAATGTAACACCCGAAGCTCGACTAAAAAATCCAACGAGTCCATAAGTGTTACATTCAAGACACCTGCGATCCACAATTTAATACCGCAAATTCTTTGATTAAAACAATTATTATCATTGATCAAATAAGTTTTAAACCATAAATACGAATGTGAAATAGTTTATATAAAATTGGAGCTTCAATGTTTAGACAATATAAAATAGAACACAGAATATAAGTTAAAAATTTACATAATGAAATCATTTGATAAGGCCCTACGAGATACATGCCCACTAAAAGTGAATAAGTATTTTACTTTGAGTTAATCGTTGTTAGAACTCCTTCGAAGATGTCGATGCCAGATACACAGACAACCTAATGACTTGTAAACGAAAAATAATTATGAATGTTGCACTACACGAGCTTAATAGTGCATAACTTCTGTATTATTACTGCATGAAATAGATAAACGTAAATAGGTAAAGCGTAATAATAGCGCAAAACATTCAAGCATTCAACATGATTCATAGTATATGGATCATCAATTTAACCTATCTTAGAGACTAATTGTTACCTTTTAGCAAACTGTAATACCTATTTTTGTCCGGGCCTCAAATTATATTCGAAACATTTACTCTGTTCGAACCAAATTCAAAAAAAAATAATATAACAAATTCCAAAAAAAAGGGGAAATAGCATAGCAAGGCTGCCCATGCCCTGCCAAAACATGCCCCCCACGCCAGTCATCCCCTATACTTGCACCCATGCCGCCCATCCCTATGCACACTCGCACACAGTCAACCTCACCTCATTAATTCCCCTCCCATAATCCATTTAAAAGAAACACAAATTGAGAATTGGAAGGGAGAGCACAATTGGAGAGAGACGGCAGATTGAAAAAAAAGAAAGAGATGAGCTCTCGGCTATTGAAGAAAAAAGGGGGACTTTCATATTATTTTGAAGACAAAGGGATAAAGTTCTCTACTATATTTGGGTTTGGGGTTTATTCTTCCTTTTGTGTTTATGGTATTGTATATTCTATGGTTTAATGAAATATTAGTTGGTAATCCTTGTTATTTATTTAAATTCCGTTCTTACATGTTTTCTTGTATGTCTATATTTGTTGTTCGAATGTGTTTAGTTTAATTTTCAGTTATTGTTAAGTTTGTTTTGTTTCTTAGGTTATATGTTAGTGTGAAAGTTTGTTTTATGCCATGACATATTTTCATTGTATGCATGTACATCGTGTTACTTATTAAGTTCCTTTTTATGTTTACATGTTTTTTGTTAATTTATTATCGTATTTTGTCACATGTTAATGGCTTGTTTTATTTTATTTCAAGTTGTGTCATATGATAAAATTAGTGTAGTATTGTGGATATGTTGTATTGTTAATTTGGCATCACATTATATGTATGTTTTGTATATATTGTGGTTTTTTGTTTGGGTTTTATTACATGTATATACGTGATCAATTATTTCTTGAAGTTTGTGTTTTTTCCTTTTTTATGCTTTGTTTTTTTATTATTGTGATAATATGCTCATGTTATTTTTCGTTTTTGTTTAATATCGTGATAGTGTTGTTTTGTTAGTTTAATATCATATTATATGTATATCATGCATTTGTATTATTTTTCTTATGTGTTTAAGCATGTTAGAATTAATTAGTTTAGTTTTGGAAGCATGTCTTTTTGCATGTTTATATTTATATTTTGTCTTATTATTGTAACATGTCATGTTATTTTCGTTCATGCATTTCATTTAATATTATTTATGTATTTATGTTAGATTAGTATTTTATTATATTAGTATTTATTTATATGTTTATCGCATTATATTCATGTTTGCAATGTTTTAAAGTTGCATTTCGGATGTATATATATATATATATATTATTGTCAATGCGGTGCCCTTTTATCCAAGCGTAAACGGGGCCAGTATCAGGCGTAGTGATGGTGGTTGAGCGTTTACTCTCGGATAACAGGGCTTTTAAAATTTACTCACACTTATAACCAAATTTTAATTTAATCGTCACTTTAATCCGGAAAGTCTAATATTAATAAAGTGGTAATTATTAAAGTACCAATTTTGGGCGATGTGGGGGTGCTAATCCTTCCCCATCCGTAACCGACTCCCGAACCCATCAATTTTAAATCTCTGGTTTTTACGGTGTCCGGTCCACCTTGAGTGGCTGGTGGCGACTCCATTTTTAAATAAAACACGGGTTTTATAAAACTCCAAATACTCGAAAGACCATAACGTTGTTTTACTAATATCGGAAATTTCGGATTAAAGTGACTATAAATTAACATTCAGTTATAATTGCACATTTATTTTAACACATTTAAAATTTGGCATATAAACCCGTATTTTTAAGTGGGGGGGAACGCTAATGCTTTTGTGAGGATATCGTTCCTCCGTGTAGGCCTAGCAAGTACCTTTGGGGCTCGAGTACATTGTGCTTTCGTAAGGATATCGTTTCTTTGTGCAGGTATAAGCGAATGGGTCCCCCTAAATTGAACCTGGTTGAAAGGAGCCTATAATGGGTGATGACCGGGGGCCTTGCTACTCTTAGTATAGGACAGCAAGGACAATTCGGGCACCTCTTAGCACCAAAACTGCATATAGTGAGCCGTAGGAGCCAACCCTTTAGAGCCATGTGAAACTCTGCCCGTTTAGTGGTCACCCTATTTAGGCTCTGGTGCCTTATTTTCTTGTTTATGTGCAATTTTTTTATTACTCTATTTTTGTTATATTTATCATTTGTTTTGGTAATAACTCATTTCATCTTTATCTTATTCTCATCGCATCGATTTCATCTGCATCATTGCATAATATCATCACAATCTTAATTTTGCATTGCATCGATTTAGGACACATTTTGCATACATTCATTTTCAGAATAATAAAACTGATCCTCGGGATGCCCTGTGGCAGCAATACTGGGAAAGACAAAAGACCAGTCAATTCAACACCCCTACAGAACAAGAAGCAAGACAAAGATGGCACACGAAGACAGACTGGATAGCATTGAGCAAAATCAGAGAGACTTGCAAGCAGAATTAACTCAGAAGTTGGAGGACCAATTAGCCAAAGCCCAGCAGGAGATGAGGGAATAGTTCACAAAATCCCAGCAGAATATACTGGTGAAATTAGCACAGATGCTAGGACACAAGCTTCCTGAACAAGGAGAGGCCTCTGCTATCAGCCCTAGGGTAGGTCCTAGAGAAGAAAATGAAGATCTTATATACCCTCATGGGTTCACCCCTACTCAAGCTAAAAGTCAAACCAACCCTCGGGTGGTAATTTTTGTGGAGAAGTCTCAACCGCCTCAGACCTGTGCCTCTATCCCGGTAAATTTGCCCGCCACATCAGAAGCTAAACTAGGGGGCAATAAAGCTAAAAATTTTGTCTCTGAAATGGACCAGTTGATCGAACCTAGCAAATCAAGAAGTGAGACATCAAAAGAGATCGAGGAGCGTTGCAAACGACTCGAGGAAAAGATGCAAACTATAGAGGTAGAGGATATCTTCAGTGGGTTTGAGGCCAGTGAACTCAGTCTTGTCCCAGATTTGGTTTTACCTCCTAAATTCAAGGTCCCAGAGTTTGAGAAATATGACGGGACAAGCTATCCCCGTGCTCATCTTATTATGTTCTGTCGGAGGATGACATGATACGGCCGAGACGACAAGCTATTAATTCACTGCGTTCAGGATAGTCTATCAGGATCTGCTACCCGATGGTATAATTAGTTGAGCCGCCATCAGATTAAATCCTGAAGAGACCTAGCCAAAGCTTTTCTGGAATAGTACCGACATGTCAGTGATATGGTGCCAGACCATTGGACCCTACAACATATGAAACAAAAATCAAATGAAAGCTTTAGACAGTATGCCCAACGTTAGAGAGATGTGGCAGCTCAAGTCCAACCCTCACTCAGCGAAAGAGAGACGATGGTCATATTTGTCTAGACTTTGGAGGGTCCAGTCTTGGGTCGCTTGATAGGCAACGCGACTACCAACTTTGCTGACCTTGTGTTATCCGGGGAGCTCATTGAGAATGCCGTCAAGACTGGCAAAATTGATGATGGAGGTAGTTCATCCTAGAAAAAGCCCTACCATACAAAGAAAGATCATGAAGTAAACTCTGCGGGAGTTTATAATGCCAGTTATTCTAAGCCTATCACAGTTGTGTAACCTAAGGCCATGCCAAGTGCTCACGGTTCCTCAAGCCAAGGCTCTGGTCAGAGGAATAACACTGAAAACGTAGAATTTACTCCACTACCAGTTTTTTATGGAGAATTGTACAAGCAATTGTATGATGTCCACATGGTGGCACCCTTTTACTGAGATCCGGTACAACCTCCCTTCCTGAAATGGTATGATCCCAATGCAAAATGCGATTATCACGCAGGACAGGTTGGCCATACCATTGAAAACTGCTTTGGTTTCAAAAAGTTGGTGGAAAAATTCACTAAGCTTAGGGTGGTAAGCTTTGATAACTCAACAAGAATGGCTACAAGCAAAAGTCCCTTTACCGAAGCATGAAGATGCCAATTGAGGATGTGTTGAAGGTTTTTTGAACTAGACCATGTTTTAATCCAGCTTAAGTATTGCACTGTCTTGACCATAGTAGGTCCCCTTGTAGTTTTTATCACTTTCAGAGTAATACTTTTTGTAAACCAACCTCACTGACTTAAGTACGATGGTGGTGAGAGTATTTTGTAAGGGATCAAAACTATAAGTAGCAATGCAAACATCTTTTGTCCGTATTTGAGTCTTGAATATCCAAAATACATCACCCTAAAGTTTCAAATTTGCTACAAGAGTAGTGTCAGAGGATGCCATATAATGAACAAAATTTTAGGGCATCCACTCAGATAAAAGCTGATCGAACCCAGGACAAAGTCGGGGCACCGCCACATAAAAAACCAAGATCCCGACGAGACCAGTGAGGAGCAAGGGCATCCTTTTGAGGGTCAAAAATATCATGTCACATTCATGTATGTAGTTGCATTTATCTTGCATGGAATCATTTTTGCATACGTCATACATTTAGATTAAGTGCATACACCAAAATCACCATGCATTTAGGGTAGACACATGCATTTAGACATAAAATTAGATACATTCATGCATTTTGCTTGTACATAACAGGTCTACGAAAAAGACCGAGACCCTCAACATGAGGGCAATGACAAGAGGGCCAACCCTAGTCTTGAAGGAGGCCAAACACGAAGAAGATGCTGAAACACCCAAAATAAAAGGTATCAACGACAAAATCTTTGACAATTACTGACCAATGTTTTTTCTTTTGTAGGATTTCATTCCTCCGACGATGGTGTGGTGGATGCCAACATTTTCCCGACTATCATTCATACCAACAAAAATTCTTTCCAAATCCCGCCCTCTGTCGATAGAGAAGCCGAGCAAATTTTTCAAAAAAAAATTCTCGTTGACAATGGCACAGCAATCCAAATCATGCCCCCGTCAGTGTTGGTACGCTAACTTAATCTAGATCTTGCCTCTGTCGGTGGTGTTGCAGATTAAATTTTCCATCCAAATCCTATCAAGATCTTGCCTCCGTCGGTAGTGTTGCAGATCAAAGTTTCCATTCGATCCTACCTCTCCGTCGGTGGTGTAGTGGGTCTCACATTTTGCTGATCTAGTCTCTCCGTCAGTGGTGACACATCAAATCCTCTCTAGGTCTTGCCTCTTCGACGGTGTTGCAGCTAGACCTAAATTTTACTCGAAATTTACCTTTTTATTATAGTTGTAGCTAAAAAATCAATCAAAAAAATTCAAAAAAGAGAAAAAATGAAAAAAAAAGAAAAGAAAAAATGAAAAGAAAAAAGCAAAGCAAAAAAAAAAAAGAAATGAAAAAAGAGCAAAAAAATCAAAAAAAGAAAAAATAAAATCAAAATAAAAATCAAGTTGTTATCATTTGCCGATCTTGCTCCTCCGTTGATGGTATAGTAATATCTGTGAAATACGATATTATCATTTCGTTGATGGTGTGGATAGATCCAACTTTATAAATTTAAGGTTCTGCCTCTTCATTGGTGTTGCAGCTTAACCAAATTTGCCAAAGTCTGATCATGCCTCTTCGTCAGAGTTGTAGCTTGATCGGAAAAAAAAATCAACTCTCCGATCCTGCCTCTTCGTCGGTGTCGTAGCAGGATCAAATCTTCAGACCTTGCCTCTTCGTCGGTGTTGTAGCTTGGTCAAATTTAACTTCCGCTTCTGCCTCCTCGTCGGTGTTGTAGCTGAACCAAATTCACTAACTTCCGGTCTTGCCTCTTCGTCGGTGTTGTAGCTAGACCAAATTCACTAACTCTTGATCCTTCCTCTTCGTCGGTGTCGTAGCTGGATCAACATTACTAACTTTAAACTATGCCTCTTCGTCGGTGTTGTAGCTTGGTCAAAATTTACTAATTTTCAAATTTTATCAATGTTGTTTCTTGAAAAAATGAAGAAAAAAGCAAGAAAAGAGAAAAAAAATGAAAAAAAGCAAAACTGAAATTCAAAAAAAAGAATGAGAAAGAAAAAAATCAAAAAAATCAAAAATAAAAAAAATAAAAAAAAGAAAAAAAAGAAAAAAGAAAAAAAGAAAGAAAATCAAAATGAGCTTTCAATCATTCGATCATGCCTTTTCGTCGGTGTTGTAGCTGGATCAAATCTTCAGACCTTGCCTCTTCGTCGGTGTTGTAGCTTGGTCAAATTTAACTTCCGGTTCTGCCTCCTCGTCGGTGCTGTAGCTGAACCAAATCTACTAACTTCCAGTCTTGCCTCTTCGTCGGTGTTGTAGCTAGACCAAATTCACTAACTTTTGATCCTGCCTCTTCGTCGGTGTCGTAGCTGGATCAACATTACAACTTTAGACCATGCATCTTCGTCGGTATTGTAGCTTGGTCAAAATTTACCAACTTTCAAGTTTTATCAATGTTGCATCTAAAAAAAGATTTCTAAAAAAAAGTTGAAAAGAAGAAAAAATGAAAAAAAAGAAGAAAAAGAGAACAAAATGAAAAAAGTAGAAAAGAAAAGGCAAAAAGAAAAGAAAAACAAAGAAGAAAAAGAAAAAAAGAGAAAAGTAAGAAGTTGTCAGTTTTCTGGTCTTGTCTCTTTGTCATAGTTGTAGCTGGATCAGACATCAGGACTTTCATCCATCGGTCTTGACTCCTCGTCAATGTTGCAGCTAGATCGAATTTTGTAAACCATGCATCTTCGTCGGTGTTGCAGCTGGGTTGAACTCTCTTTAGGTATTAGCTTATTATCAATAATGTAGCAAGTTGGACTCATTTTGCTTCTCCAACAGACCATCTTTCGTTTTGAAGATTTTGCTTCCTCTAAGAGTGACAAAGTAGATCCGTCAGGTCCAGAAAGAAGACACGCTCCGAAGAGAAAGAATATCTACTGAAGAAAGAAGACACGCGACAAAAGAGAAGTTCAGCTAGACCGGACAAAAATGGTTATTCTTTTGTCTTTGCTCTATTCCTGTCACACAATAATGAGCAAAGAGGGGCAGTTGTAATACCCATTTTTGTCCGGGCCCCAAATTATATTCGAAACATTTACCCTGTTCGAACCAAATCTAGAAAAAAAATATAACAAATTCCAAAAAAAAGGGAAATAGCATAGCAAGGCTGCCCATGCCCTGCCAAAACATGCCCCCCACGCCAGTCATCCCCTATACTTGCACCTATGCCGCCCCATCCCTATGCACACTCACACACACTCAACATCACCTCATTAATTCCCCTCCCATAATCCATTTAAAAGAAACACAAATTGAGAATTGGAAGGGAGAACACAATTGGAGAGAGACGGCAGATTGAAAAAAAAAAGAGATGAGCTCTCGGCTATTGAAGAAAAAAGGGGGACTTTCATATTATTTTAAAGACAAAGGGAGAAAGTTATCTACTATATTTGGGTTTGGGGTTTATTCTTCCTTTTGTGTTTATGGTATTGTATATTCTATGGTTTAATGAAATATTAGTTGGTAATCCTTGTTATTTATTTAAATTCCGTTCTTACATGTTTTCTTGTATGTCTATATATGTTGTTCGAATGTGTTTAGTTTAATTTTCAGTTATTGTTAAGTTTGCTTTGTTTCTTAGGTTATATGTTAGTGTGAAAGTTTGTTTTTTGCCATGAAATATTTTCATTGTATGCATGTACATCGTGTTACTTATTAAGTTCCTTTTTATGTTTACATGTTTTTTGTTAATTTATTATCGTATTTTGTCACATGTTAATGGCATGTTTTATTTTATTTCAAGTTGTGTCATATGATAAAATTAGTGTAGTATTGTGGATATGTTGTTTTGTTAATTTGACATCACATTATATGTATGTTTTGTATATATTGTGGTTTTTTGTTTGGGTTTTATTATATGTATATATGTGATCAATTATTTCTTAAAGTTTGTGTTTTTTCCTCTTTTTTATGCTTTGTTTTTGTATTATTGTGATATTATGCTCATGTTATTTTTCGTTTTTGTTTAATATCGTGATAGTGTTGTTTTGTTAGTTTAATATCATATTATATGTATATCATGCATTTGTATTTTTTTTCTTATGTGTTTAAGCATGTTAGAATTAATTAGTTTAATTTTGGAAGCATGTCTTTTTGCATGTTTATATTTATATTTTGTCATATTATTGTAACATGTCATGTTATTTTCGTTCATGCATTTCATTTAATATTATTTATGTATTTATGTTAGATTAGTATTTTATTATGTTAGTATTTATTTATATATTTATCGCATTATATTCATGTTTGCCATGTTTTAAGTTGCATTTCAGATATATATATATTATTGTCAATGCGGTGCCCTTTTATCCAAGCGTAAACGGGGCCAGTATCAGGCGTAGTGATGGTGGTTGGACGTTTACTCTCGGATAAATGAGCTTTTAAAATTTACTCACACTTATAACCAAATTTTAATTTAATCGTCACTTTAATCCGGAAAGTCTAATATTAATAAAGCGGTAATTATTAAACTACCAATTTTGGGCGATGTGAGGGTGCTAATTCTTCCCCATCCGTAATCGACTCCCGAACTCATCAATTTTAAATCTCTGGTTTTTACGGTGTCCGGTTTACCTTGAGTGACCGGTGGCGATTCTATTTTTAAATAAAACACAGATTTTATAAAACTCCAAATACTCGAAAAACCTTAAACACCTTAGAACCATATTTTTTTAACGAAAGAGACATCGCTACACAAACACATAAACATGACGGGTCACATCACAATCTATATGTATCGAATGTGGGGTGTTTCCAACAGTACCAACGTCACTGAAGTGATACATCCGTCTTGACATGTCCCGTTGTTATCCCTAAAGTAAAATTCTAAGGTGGTTTCAATGCTTTGAAACTCTTCATCCAAAGAATTTCAAAATTCTTGCCTAGAAATATCTGGTTTCGCGATTTCTGGACTGAATTTCAAGTATTGAAAAAAATAACATGTAATTCAACCTTAAGGACACTCCCTAATGACCCCAAACTTGAATCAATAATAATATTTCTCTAAATCTACCTTAAATATATGGTTCATGTTATCATAAAGTAGTAAATTTAGCTAAATTATTCTTTTGCTTTATAGTTTACATCAGCTTCTTATTTTATGCAAAAAGCCTTTTTCTTGTTACACACTCAACCACATCTGCTACCATTAACTTCTTCTGAAATAAAGTTTGCTTTTCTAATTCATTTCCTAATTATTTGGGAGTTTCTGAAATGGATTTTTTTACTAGAATCTTAATGAATCTTTTTTGGGATGTAATTAATCTTGTACGAGGTAATCTTACATTTAGTCCATAATTTTTTTCAATTAATTAATATAATTCATCAAATTTTATTATGCTAGTTTATTACAAAATTCCAAAATAATGAATTGTTATTTTAATGTATACAATAATTCTTTACTTATATTATTATATAGAAAGTTTTCATCAACTTGTGAAATAATCAAGTAAATAATCTCGTATTAATTTGGCATAAAAAATTAAAAAAAGAGAGAGACAAAAGCGAAGGGGTGGCTTATTGGGTTTTGTGGGGGCATAGCATGTGCCCTTTCATGTTATTCTTTTGGAGTTTATAGCTTCATATGCCTCTGGGGTTAATAATTTATCTTCCAAAAATACTTCTTTTCTTCAAGAAATGCCAATGGTCCTTTTGGGGAATTATTTAAGCATGATAAGTTAATTTCCATCACCATCCACGTTCAAATGTTTTGGTCTATACAAATGCGGTTTGTTGTTTTATTTTATTTTATAAGGAGAGAACTCTCAAAATAAATGTCGGGACTCAAATTCATATAAAATGGAATAATATGAGTATCATTGATAGGGGTGCTAATTGAGTTGAGCAGCTCGCGAACAGCTCGAGCTCAATTCGGTCAATGCTCGATTCGAATTGACTCGACTTGAGATCTTAGCGAGACAAGTCGAGCAATGCCCAACTCGACTCGATAAGTACGCGAGCAACTCGTTTTTTATAATATTTTTTTGTAATTTTTTTATGGCTACCTTAAAAAAATTATGTTTCAAGAAGTTTAAATACTAGAAAAGTTTAGTGACTTGCTAAGTAATTTACCCATAAAATATTTAGTTTAAAATTTCCGAAATTAATTTAAAATTTTAATTTGTATTAAAAATAAATTAAATTATAATAATTAGCATTTCATTTTTATTAAAATGTTTCCTTTTTATTTTTAATTACTTTATGAAAGGAAATGCCTTCGTTCTTATGTAAAAAATACGATTGAAGTTAAAATCCTAAAATTCCTAAGGTATTTTCTCTTATGTTGTTCATCAAAGATTATTCATAAATTAAAAAGAGTTTCATACTCGGATATCAGTTTTATCTCTAACTCGGTCATGACATGTTCTTTTATTTATCTCCTCAGTCCTGACATATTTTCTGAGTTAGTATGCTTATATTAACTTCTAATAATATCACTATATTTTACCTCTATTTAAAAAATAAGGTAAAATTTTGGCAAGCTTAACGAGCAACAAATCAAGTCATGCAACAAATTTTTTTAACGAACATAAGTTGAACAAAATTTTATCGAGCTTAACAAACAACGAGTCGAGTTGAGCAACAAAACTTTTTAACGAGCACGAGTCGAGTACCACTCAACTCGCGATCGACTCGCTCGATAAGCACCCTTAATCATTGACTACCGGATTAATTTGTAGATCTCGAGTTTAATCTAATGTTAATTGGCATTAAAGTGATGTTTTTTTTTGGCTATCACGCCACATGCTTGATTGACGTCATTAATTTTATTTTCATACTTTATTACACGCCTTTACCACTTCACTCCTATCAATTTCGTCAATAATGTTTAGATGGTATTGTCAAAAAAGTATGGCATGAAAAAAAATCCAAAAAATGTAAAAGAAATTTAGAAAAATTCTCCAATATTAATTTTGCTTGAAGATATTTATTTATGTATATTTTAAAATTTTATGATGTATACATTTGCTAATTTTATAATTTTACAAAAACGATGTGCACAATATTTTTGAGAAAAGTTTTCTCCAACCTTACACATTTTACTATTTTAAAATTATGAAAATTCTACAAATAATACACAAAGTTTAAAAAATCTCGAAAGTCATATTATTTTAAAAATATTCGAGATTTTTTAAATTTTTTTACAATATTTTGGATTTTTCCATTTAAAATATGTAAAAATTCCATAAAAATGAAAAAATATCAAATATATGTTCTTATAAATAAGATTATTTTAAAAATATGTTTGATATTTTTATAGCTTTATTTTTTTAACATTTTCAAGTTTTTTATTTTATCACATTATATTTTCTAATAGTGTCACATGACATTTTTTTACTGTGCAACAACGACAAATGGATGAAACTGGCAAAAACGATAACGATATGTAGCATTAAGTATCTGATTTGAATGAAAAATACTTTAGGTACTTAAAGTCGACAAAAGACATACATCAAGAACTTCTTTGTAATTAAGTCAATATTATAATGACGAAACTTAAGATGCCATAGATGGATATATGTGAATAAATTTAAACGAACATAAATGAACGGATTATCGAACGTTCATGAACGTAAATGAACGAACGAGCCATTTGTTTGTGTTCATTCATTTAATTAAACGAACATAAAATCTTGCCCATGTTCGTTCGTTTAACGAATAAACGAACTTCCCGCTATACAATTCACGAACGGTTCGCTAAACGTTTGATTCGTTTACAACCCTACATTTTATTTTAATATACGAGATAGAATGTGTAATATCTTGTAAAAGGGTTAAAGTATATAAAAACCGGGTAAATTACGTAAATCATCACTGAACTTTACTCTTAAACTTATTTTGGTCATTGAAGTTTTAAAACGTTCAATTTACTCACTGAAGTTTAGACATTAAACGTTTTTGGTCACTAAAGTTTAGACATCGAACGTTTTTGGTCACTCTTAAACCCAAAAGGATCATAAATGGTGGTTGTTCGGTCCTAAATTTCACCAGTCACTTTGTTTGAATTCGACCTTCATTTTGTCGGAAAGTGCTCTAAAGTTCTCGAATCGGCCAAAAACTTTTTGATTTCTCTCTCGTCAATCTCCTTCTTCCGTCGTCGGATAGAGTCTGTTTCTCAGTATGTTGCTTCTTTCGCGTTGATGACGTTTTTCACCTTTCATATCTTGAAGAAGTTCCTTCGTTGGTTGGTAAATGGACATCTTCAAAAAGTTAACGGATGATTGACCAAACATATTTAATGTCTAACTTCAGTGAGTAGATTGAACGTTTTGAGACTTCAATGACCAAAATAGGTTTGAGAGTAAAGTTCAATGATGATTTACGTAATTTACCCTATAAAAAGGTTCATTTTAGTTCTTCTACTGTAGAAATGAATATTTTAGTCCTTGTATTATACGTGAAATTTTATTTTAGTCACTATACTATCTAGTCTTTTACGTGTAGGAACTTAACATTTTGATCCAAAACATTAATTTTATTGTTAGTTGGCTTAAATTTTTTGGTTTAATCACTCTTTAGGTTCCTTTTAATCCTGAACTCGAACAAATTAATTTCGCTAAAAAATATTCTTTTTTGGAGTTTTAAATAAATTTTCTCACGCTTATAAAATCTAAATGTAAAATTAATTCATATTTTAACTTCAAATTTTATAGCCTTCGCTTACAATAATATTACAATCACAAACCAAAATACAAATATATATTTAAAATGTTCAATTGAAAAAAAAAATGTAATTTACATTTTCTAAATATCTGCTGCTGAAAATTTAGGTATGCCAAAACTTTGGAAGCTTTTGATATATTATTTTATAAATATTTAGTTGGGCGATTTGGTTTAATACTAAGAGAGAAGACGTCAACAACTTTTAGAACAAGTGATAACAGTTTTTAATTGACATTTTCTTTTTTAGGTTGTGGATTCGAAACTTATTATGAGTAAATTCTTTTTTTTCTTAAGTAGAAATTGTTCAAAAAAAGAGAAAAGATGGATAATAGAGTTTTAAATTTTAAATGAGAATATAATACTTTTTTTTAATATGCTAATGTGATTATAAGGTAGTATCTATTTAATTTTCTTAGTCCTTTAATTATGCACACACATCATGCACACATAATGCTCAAACTCGAGTCACTTGAATAAAATATATCATCATTTACCATTAAGACTACTCCGCGTGTTTTCAAATGAGAACATGGTACTAAAACTGCACTCATTGAGTTAAGAAAATGCCTACTGAATCTCAGTAAAGTTAATATAATATTTTTCATGTCGTGCTGCAATAATTCCTAACTAACGATAAAATTGGATGGAGCCCCAAAATTGCCTTGGTGCTTGCAATATTTGTATTCTGCATGCAAGTCTCAATCCAAAAACTTTGTTCATACAAAAATGTGAAAATAACCTATAAAAATTGAGTGCAATAACAGGATACATCGAGAGAATTTGAGTTTAAATCTGAAATGAAGCTATGCTTAGTCCTGGGAGGCCACTGCCCCTCCCATTTTTTATTATTAAAAGATATATATGGATACTTATTTATTTGGACCTTTTAATTTGAGTTTATTTTGATTTTACCCCTATTTTTTATTGTTAGTTATATTTTGCCCTCTCTAACCTAATATCTTGGCTCCATCCTTGGTTCGAACTATGGAGACGACATTGTTGGGAGAGATAGCCACGAATCTTGAACATGGACCATAAAATGGACATATGTACTATACCAAAAAATGTGAAAATTTTAAATGTGTCTAAAGTTTTTGAATGTTTGAAAAATTCAATTGAGTCTATAAATTTTTTGTGTTCAATTAAATTTTTGAACCAAAAAAAAACGAATGAATTAAGTTTTTTGGCCAATGTTAGCCGTTAAATGTTAACGATTTTATGTGAGATAATATGCTCGTTTGACACACTACGATTATGTCATGTTACATTTGAAGATTTTTCAAAAACAAATTTTCTATAATTTTTAGAGTTGTTTTTTACTTTTTAAATAAAAATAAAAATATCTAACAATACTATGTGACGATATTGTGGAACGACATGTAAGTCCAATTGATCTTAAAAACACTGAAAAATCAATCAAAATTAAACGATTAAAATAAACACGAGCACATTTACATTTATTTTCCTAAATAATTTTATATGTAAATTTCCTAACAAAAAATCTAAATACATTGTTAAAAAAAAGTTGTTAATATGGTAATATTTAGAATATAGTGAATGGAATTGTATGTTATTTATATTAATTAATTCAAAAGGTATTTTTTAACAAAATCTTTGTTTAATAAGTTGACTATTATGGTTCCTTTTTATATAAAAAAAACAGTTTGTCAACTATCTTAAAGTAATAGAAAATCAGAAATAATGGAGGAGGAGATGGGATAATGTTGAAGCAACAAAGCACGATGGGTTGATAAGATTTTAAATTAGTGATTGATTCTAAAATTTGTTCACCATTAATGAAAACCCAATTACTCTCAATTCCATTCAATCTGTTTTAATTTAAAATGTAGATTAAATATTAAGCGTTGCCCTTAATAAAACACTGTTAGTGTTCACAGGTGGTACAACGAAGATACGTGTCAGGGACGGAGCTATATAAGATAGAGAGAAATAATTGTCCTCGTCTTCAATTTTTTTTTTTACTTGTCTTCTTATATATATTTTAAAAAAATTATTTTTTATATAGATTTGTCTCACTTTCAAATATTTATATTTTGTCTACTCAATCTTAAATTCTGACTTTGTCCTTAGTTACGCCCCTCAAATTTAAAAAAATATAATTTAAACCCTTTAAATTTTTAAAAATTTTAATTTGGTCTCAACAAAAATTTCAGTAATTCAAATTAAGCTTTAAAATTTTGAACGTTGATAATTAAATTCATCCTATAATTTTTAAAAGTTTATTAAGTCTCTCAAATTTTAGTTATATTCCAATTTTTTTTAAGTAGAAATAATTTTTAAGTTGGATTGGATTTTATCGTGATAATGTCCGATCAAGTTCACATGTACCGTGTTACCATTCATAAATATGATACAAATATATATTTTAGATAAAATTGTCAAATTTGGGTCATTCCTTGTGTGAACAATATAATTTTCCTGCAAGTTTGAACTTCAATTAAAGTGCAAAAACTTGTTTGTGGACAAAAATTAGAATTCATTGATGTTACTTAACAATAATTTAAACAGACTTTAAGAACATTACTCTTGGCTTTTTCTTAGCTTAAATGAAAAATCAACTCTTAAACTATATATTTTTTTATTTTTATCTTTAAATTATTTTTTTGTCAAAATAAGTTTCTAAATTTTATTTTTGGTCACTTTAAGTCCCTAAATTATTTTTGGTCAAAATAAGTATCTGAACTAAGTCATTTTTTTAGTCGCTAAACTATCTATTGATTAAAAAACCTTTATGATATGTCAACATTTTATTGTTCGAAATAAATTTTTTTAACTATAAATAATAATTTAAGAACTTATTTTGACCAATAGTTTGAGGGCTAAAAGCAAACAAAAAGTATAATTTAAGGGTTAATTTTTTATTTAAGCTTTTTTAATGAGTTAGGATGTTAAAAATCTAGAATATATTGCCGACTCTAATAGTAAGTTATTTATTTTTTGGTTGACACTTGAATACTAATTGAAACGATGGCCATATGATATTTTTATAGATAATTTTACGGTAAATGACATGTACCGCAATATACAACTATTCTTATGTACCACAATATACTATTAGCTATTTTAATTGATTTTAAAATTTTAAAGACCGAAAGTGTTATTATTTCCTTTTTAGAATAAAATCTTTAAAAAATTTTATATTATTTTTCAGATTTTCTTTTATTTTTTAATTTAAAAATAATTAAACTTTTATTATAGAAATAATTCCTACATTCACTTTAATTTAAGGGTAAAGTTCACAAATAGTCACTAAATTTTGATCAATTATTCAATTTGATAACTAAACTTCCAATTGTTTCAATGTTACCATTAAACTTTTAGTTTTGTTTCAATTTGGTCACTGACCCGTTAACAACCATTAAAAAGGTGATGTGGCTGTTGAAATATTTTGTATAATAACACATTTAGTCCTCCACATTTGCACATTCAAACAATTTAGTCTTAATTTGAAAGAAATTATAAATTTAATCCTCATTATTTCAATTTGACCCTATTTTTAATTAGAAATGATTTAATATTTTATTTTGATCACGTAACCATATTAAAGTTAAAAAATGAAAAGTGGAAGAATATTATTAGGAAACAAAAGCGGATGATGTCTTGAAGAGGACTAGAATTAAAATCTGATAAAAGAATAAGCATGTGTGAATGAAACGAGGATGAAAACTGAGGAATTCTCTGAAAATAGGAAACGTTTGAGAAAGAAATGAAATGAATTTTTAGTTTAAGTGCGGGTAAAAAACATGCTAAGATACATTTTTAATAAAAATTAAATGTTGATTTTAAAATAAGTTTTTTTCTAGATATAAAAAGATTATGATAAAATGAAAGTAGTTGGTATATAAAGACGATTTTACTCTAAATTTCACTAGAATTGTTACCTGATATGTAAAAAAATAAAAATTTATGGGGCAAAGTCCTCGACAGAAAATGGTGATTTTGTGCATTTCTGACAACCTCTAATCTAATCGGTAGTGAAGTTGGAACTAAAGACATAAGAAGGAAGGTAAATATGAGAGACTCAAAAATATATAATTTTCATTATTTTGTGAAATCAAAATCAACATTTAATTTTATTAATTTTTAAATCGAAAATCGTGGAATCAAAAATCCACATTTAATTTGATTATTTTGTCTAATCGAAAATCTTGGAACCAAAATCCACGTTTAATCTAGTTAAAATTTGTTCATTTTTATGTGGCTAGCTTTATTATGCTCTAGTGTTTTAAGGGTTTAGGGTTAAATTATTTTTATTTAAAATAGTGCCAAATTAAAATAATTTGTAAATAATGAGGGTTAAATTTATTTATTTTCTTCAAATTAGGACATTATTGTTTGAATTTGCAAACGTAGAGGACTAAATGTATTATTATACAAAATATTTTAACAGTCACATCACCCTTTTAACGGTTGTTAACGGTTCAGTGGCCAAATTGAAACAAAACTAAAAATTAATGGTAACATTGAAACAATTGAAAGTTGGTTACCAAATTGAATAATTGATCAAAGTTTAGTGACCATTTGTGAACTTTACCTTTAAATTAAAGTGAATGTAGGAATTATTATAGTAATAAAAGTTTAATTATTTTTTGAATTAAAAAATAAAAGAAAATTTGAAAAAATAATATAAAATATTTTTTTAAGATTTTATTTTAAAAGAGGATAATAACACTTTCGGTCCTTTGAATTTTAAAATTAATTAAAACAGTTAATAGTACATTGCAGTGCATATAAATAGCGGTACATTACGGTACATGTCATTTACTGTAGAATTATCCATATTTTGATGACATAAACAATGATGTTTTATGGTGAAATTACCTAAATATTGTTGTCTATTTTTTCCAACACCGTGTGACAAAAACAAATGAGGTTGCAGTTGTCCTCCATTAATCGATGCACGTCATGTGTAAAAACATTGTGTGAAGTCGAACTGTAATCTATCCGACTTTATTATTTTAATATTATTATGAAAATCACTAGTTGAAGTCGGATTTCAATTTACCCGACTTTTGGTTTTGAACAGTAATGTACCATATTGTTGGAAATAGAATGATGAGGGTCATATGTTAGAAAAAATAGAAGAACAATATTTGGGTAATAAATCTAATGTTTTATTCTAAAAAACAATGATTATTATTCATTTTTTTGACAAGATTATTATTTATTATTATTTTGATAAACGTGCCAGCTAGCTTTATTAAAAGAAACCGAAAATCGGAAGTCATGAAAACCAAACACAACCAAATAAAGAAATAAAAAGGCCAAAAGCTGAAAAACTAAAACAAAAGCAAATGAACTCGTAGCTAGGCCAGCGATCTCTCATCGAACTCAGAGAAATCTGGATCAAAACTATGAATCAGAACAATGTGAGAAGATGAAAAAACCCATGGGTAATGAAAAAGTCGATGATGATGAAAACCTTTGGGATTTGAAGAAAAAAAGAGATTGGGCCGTGAAAGCTAAGGAGGATCGACCCACCGTTTATCTGCCAGCGCTGAAGCTTCTATAGTCGCCAGAGCTTCTTCAATCCAGGTACGGTCACAATTATAGAGAGCCCAAGCACGAGCCATGAGATGGGCTGTCCTATTTCCTTCTCTGTTTGATTAAATTCAAAAAAACCAATTGAGCTAGAGGTGCCTAAAATTGGCTCTAGCAGACTTAATTGCCCCGACAAATAATTCAATAAAATTTATTGTTCGCATGGAATCCTATTAGTTGACTTGTACACAATTCCGCAAACACATTGTAGTTCGATTTTGAGTAATTCTCCGTGCTGTCCGAAAATCGAAAGGTAATCAACTTTTTGTGCCACGGTTCTGAGGATTGAAGTCATATGAGAAGCATGTTTTTGGTGGTAAGGTCTTTGGCAGGTAATTGTTAGTATTTTACATTGCTTGAGGATAAGCAATAGTTCGAGTTTGGGGGTGTGATAAGTGTGCAAAAGTACTGTTTTTCTTACCCTTTTAACTCGTATTATTGTTAGACTTAGGTTCATTTTAGTTGCATTGTTAGGAATTCATGCATAATTCCCTAGTTTCTTTCGTCATTGAGCTTGGTGGTTTATTTTGATGGTTTTTGTGGAGAATTCGCTGTTAGTTTGCTTTCTCTTTGTGCAGGATGAATTCCGTGGCAAATAGAGACATTATTGAAAGAATTGCCGAAGCTAATTGCCGCGACATATCTGGATAAAACTGGATAAGTCCGCCCAATTTCAAGAGAAATACGAAAAGCAAGGGATAATTCCCCAAATTTGGATTTACACACAGAATGAGATAGGGATAAATGCTCAGATTTTTGAAGAGTTTTTTTGGAGATAAAGATAAAAGAAATTAATTATCTCTTATTCAAATTAATTCAAGCTTATCCCTATCTTCATCAACAAAAAATTTGATCGCAAACTCTCCTATAAATAGAAGATCAAATCACAACTTTGTGGGGGAGTCGATTGGGAGAGAAGAGGGCAGATCGTAAAGAATTTAACGTATCATCTTCTTCATGCGATCCATGTCTGGGAATTTTTCTTTTGTATTTCTTTCAAACCCATCCATGAACTGATTTAAATTGATTAGGGTTATTTGGGTTTTGTGGCGTAATAAACGATTGGATGTTTTAGGTTTTTGAATTTTATTAATTCGAAGTTTGTTCATTTTTGGTTCTTTAAATTTCTATCTTGAGAGAATCGGGAGAGGATCTTGAGTGTTATCCATTTATCTAGACTTGGGAGAGTTAGATTCAAGAAACGAATGAACATGATTTTCATTTGAACGATCGTTGGCGAGGATTAATCCACCTTAGGAATAAGGATCAGATTTCAATGGCTAAGAGGAGTGTAAGATCGGTTGTTGTCCACCCAAGGTTAATGTAGGGATGTATCACCAAGACATGCACAAACGACCAGTTCTTCTGTTAGGGATAACAAAAAGACATTGAAGAACACTTCGTCGAGCTTCGAAGGAAGGAACCCAATTGCTTCGGCATTAAAACCAGTCCCAGTTGACACGGCATAAATTATAACCTAGATGCCACGACAATCCAGCTAGTCTTAGTTGTCACAGCAATCGAGTCGCCTCAACAATCAATTTCCACGACAATCCATTCTACCATTGCACCACTACTCACGATAACCTGGCATACTCTCTTAAATCGATTACTCATTTTTATTTACTTTATTTTGTTTAGTTTATTTTACTTGAAATTTATCACCTTCAATATTATTTCTTTTACAGTGTAATAACTTAAGCAAAGTGTCCCAAGCCAATTCCTGTGGAGACGATACTTGATACATATCACTTTATTACTTGCGACGTGTATACTTGCGCCGTTTGTGTTGCACTCAAAACACACAACATACACCCGTGTATTCCTCTCTTATCCTTGGAATTTTGCCACCAAAAACGTGCCAAGATGGCTTCTAATTCTCTACAAAAGGTTTTTGGAAGCAAGAAATAACTCATTACGTACACCGGTAGAGCTTGGAGAATGGCTTTTATGAACATTTATTTACCTCCCAAAGATAAAGACCTTGAACTTTAACTGTCAATCCGAGCCAACAGCTTATCCAGTAGATAGGCAAACGCTTTCCTCTTTTCACGGCTCATTAAGATAGGCAAGCCTAAATATTTTCCGGACTGAGTCCGCTAGAAATACCCAGCACCCGTCGGACATCCGTTATGTTATCTGCTTAGACGTTGGTGCTGAAAAAAATACTAGATTTTTTAAAGTTAATAATCTGGCTCGAACATGCTGAATATTCCAAAAGTAGACCGTGAAGCTCTCTAGCACCTCTCCCAGTAGCTTCAAAGAAAATGAGACTTTCATCTGCAAAGAAGATATGAGTAATGTAAGGAGCACGTCTATTGATTCGAAACTCGATGCTAGAATCTGTTTGTCTTAAAAGTGAGGACAAACCTTCACTACACATGAGGAAAAGATAAGGACTCAGCGGGTCTCCTTGACGCAAACCTCTAAAAGGGGTAAAAGAGTCGCCTACAATCCCATTCATGATCACAGAATAAGTGACTGTGGATATGCACTGAAGAATTAACGAGATCCAGGACCTTGTGAAACCCATTTTGGACATAATGGCCTCAAGAAAGCCCCACTCCACTCGGTCATATGCCTTACTCATATCCAGTTTCAAAGCATAGAAGCCTTTATTGCTCCGTCTTCTGTTTCGCATAGAGTGAATAAGTTCATAAGCTGCCAGGATGTTGTCTGAAATTAATCTCCCCATGACAAAAGCACTCTGGGCTTCAAAGACAAGATCGACTGAAACCTATTGACCAGAACCTTCGAAATGATTTTGTATAGCACATTGCACAAGCTAATGGGCTGAAATTGTGCCATTGAGCTGGGATTATTGACTTCTGGGATCAGCACAATATGAGTTTTGTTTAGGCAGGATATAGGGAAGTCACATGACAATACTTATATGCAAAAGTCTGAAACATCAATACCCAAAATATGCCAAAAACGCTAGAAAATATCCCTCCCAAACCATCTTCACCCACTGCTTTAAGCATTGCTTTTACTGTTGTGTAAATTTCATCATGGGTATAAGAACAATCCCCACTCCCTGTGTATAAAAAAGATTAAAAAAATAATTGACAACAATCTTACCCATATCACGCTCACCATAAACTACATCCCTATTTTCACTAGTCAAAGACGAGATCCGGTTCCTGCACTTTCTCTGCGATGCCATACGGGGGAAATAGGTAGTGTTCCTATCCTCATGTTGTAACCAATTGGAACACACCCTTTGTTCTCATTAGAGCTCATCTCTATCCATCTCCAAGTTCAACTCCAATTTTGTATCAAGAATCTCCCCTAATATATCATCATATGGAGTCAAATCAGCAAGCCTTTCCAGTTTATCGTTGAGATCGGAGACAGTCAATTTCATCTCGCGTTTCAGATTTCAAAACCAGGTATCCAGACCAACGCTGGTATGACGTAGCTTGTCCAAAACGGTGCCAGTAGATTCTGCCCAAAGCTTAGCCACTGTCGGTTTACAAGAATTTTCCAATAATCATGCCGCCTCAAAACAGAAATTCCATTTTTTATCAGGACAATTAATAACATCTCATGTATCGACCATCAACGGACAGTGATCAGAAAAATAATGTGCGAGGTGTCGAAGGCAAAATTCTAGAAATAAATCCCACCATGCTTTGGTTGCAACCCCTCTATCCAGTCTCACCCGAATGTTTGTAACTGATCGCCTACTTTTTTTCCAAGTATAGAACTGACCCAAATAACCTAAATCCTCGAGACCAATCATCCAGAGCCTCTTGAAAACAGTCCATTTGGCGGGCGCTGTGAACTAAACCTCCTCGCTTCTCAAATGCCAAGAGAATTTCATTAAAATCCTCAATCACGAACCAAGGGACGTCCGACATATCAACTAAAGAACGAAGTAAATTTCAGGAGTCCATTCTTTATTGCTCCTCAAGTGCCTCATAGAATCCTATGCAACGCCAATGATTACCTTCTAAATCATCCTCAATGACAACATCTATGTGTCTAGTAGAGAAAGAGCGGAGAGAAACGACACATGAATTTCTCCAACCCATAGACAAACCACCGCTGCGTCCAGAAGCACTAACATCTATTCCATTCACATATCCACACCTATGTGAAACCCTAGCCATCTTGGCTTCAGGAAGCTTCGTTTTGATAAAGAAAGCTATACAAGGATTTTCATCGAGCAGCTTTTGACGCAGGTGTCCTATCGTTCGCGGTTTCCCCAAACCACGAACGTTCCAACACATGAGTTTCATGGCGAACGGTAGACCTGAATCTACAGGTAGGACGATTTGGAAGTTGAGACACCATTCAAATCAGTGTTGAGAGAATCTCCTGGTGTGATAGCTTGAACTCTCGGACGCTTTAACCCGTCCACCTGTTCAATTGGATCGTCATTTTCACCAATACTCTTTTGAAAATCCATAGAAGAATTAGGCCCAACAGAGGCCCCGGATTCAAACCCCCCAAATTGATTCTAGATTTCCCGCTCATGAGTGGATACGTTGACTTTCCTTTATTATTTTGAGTTGTTGATTTTTGAGAATTCTGTGCATTAATTTACTAATCCTTTTTCTGTGACATGAACAGGTAAGACCAACACCAGAGCATCGACCGCTGCCGCTTCCCTCAGCCATATGCTCCTCGTTGCTGCTACTCTGCGCAATGGGCTCGAAGTGATGAATCCCGAGCGAAAGTAATTTTACTTGGATCCATACTTGCCCGGATAGGACAATAACTTTCACCATGTCCTAAAAGGCCACAAATGAAACAGAATAAAGTCAGTTTTTCAAACTCGAAACGGACATAGTGATCTCTACCATTAGCAAGACGAAGTTTTTTCCGACCTTTCAAAGAATGTCCAATATCAACCCGCACCCGAACATGCATAACTCCTTTGTAACCTAGAGAAATAGCCTTAGTATCATATTCAATGAACAATCCCACAAAATTCCTGATTGAATGAGCAATCCTTTCTGAAACAAAACCATGGGGAATGTCATGTATTAGTAACCAGAAATCAACGTGAGTCAGTGGTACCAGTTTTGGATCTTCTCCCTTAGAAAGACAGTGGAGAACAAACAGATGATTGTTGAAATTCCACGGTCCACCATTCTCTATTTTGTCTACATCGATCCGTAGATAAAGTCGAAACAAATAACGCCCTTCCCTCATATCTGATATCGAAATACCCCCTACCGAGTGCCACACATTTGCAAGGGTGACTCTTATAGAGACAAAATGGATCACACTTGAAGTGAGAAAGGAACCCACAAAACAGTGATCATAAGTCGGTGGTGCAACAGAAACATCCGGTTCCTCTTGAAGAACCTCATCCTCTCTTGTGTCTATGGCCAAATAATTTTCGATATCCGCCATAGATTTCAAACAAACCAGACCACGTAAAGAAAAAAGGACAAAAACCCCTAAGAAAAAAGGTGATTAGGATATAAAAAACGTGCCACTAAGAGCAGAAAGAAAAGCGTGACGGTAAGAGCACATATAAAAATAAAAAATTATTATTCATTATTTTTAATCACCTATTGTTTGAATTATTATATTCAGTAATTATTACACAAAAGAATGAGCATTATTCAAATTGAATCTATCGAATTAATCAAAATGATGATTCATTCGCATTTAATTATTTTTAATGAAATTTATTAATGTTTTAAATTGATTTAAACAATTATATATTTTTTTAATTTTTTCTTAGTTTAGTTAATACCATTGATGTTACAACATCTATAAATTATGTGTTTGAACATGAACATTAACTATTTTTAAAATTTTAAACCAACCAGTGGTACTAGTAAAAATGCGAATGATGTTTATCCTATGAAACATAGGTTCAAATCGCTTTGTCTACAAGGTGTGTACATTGTCAAATAGTTAAAAACATGTACGAACAAATATTACCTTATACTTACTTTTAAACTATTACAAAAATTATCTTTTAAAAAATTTAAGCCCCAGATAAATAATAATTATCTATATCAATTTTTTTGACAAATAGCCACTGAATTTTTATTAAAAAACTATGGAAGATATTACAAATAAACACATTTACGCATCTAGAATGAGAATAATGGGGATTAGTTTACCAAAAACCCATAGGTGCAAAGAAAAGTAAATACTTCCATAGAGATAACATACCGTCAAAATCCAGAAGCCTTCCTGAATCTCTTTGTTTCTATCCAAATGACACGCTTTATCGGATGAAAAGGAGTGGTGAGCAAACCAAACTATTAGGAAAATTGTTTCGCTACCCAGGTATGCTTACATCGGCAAACAACCATCAACCGAGTGGGGATCTATCTTTCTATGACCACTGACAGAATCATAATAAAAAATTAGCGCTGTGAAAATCTTTGTAGGAGCACCAAAAGACTACTAAGGTATGCTTAAATCATGCCAAAACGACAGATAAGACGAACCACAAAAAAACGTGCTACAAAGACAGAGAGAACACGTGGCACAAAGGCAGAGATTCTTATTAAAAATATATAAAAAAATAAGATAATAATGAACCCGGTGATCGACAACCAATACTAAGATTGATTGCTGACCACTGGCCAAAAAATCAAAGGAATCAAGAAGCTGCGGCGCTAAGGGGCAGAGGGAAAAAATTAGGGTAAAATTTCTTAATAGTATTAATTTTTTATCTGTTAAATAAAAGATAGGGTAAACTACATGGGTGGTCACCTAATTACTGGGTCTGACCTATTTTGACTACCGAACTACAAAAATTTAAAATTTGACTAACCAACTATTTAATTGGATTTATTTTGACCACCGGCCGTTAAAATCTAACGGAAGGGTGATGTGGCTGTTAATAAAAAATGTATAACTACACATTTAGTCCATGTTAGTTAATTATTCTATCAATTTGATCCTAATTTTAATTAAATTAATTAAAATCATACTTTATCTCTATTTTTCAGATGCCAGAAACTGTCAAATCTTCCATTTCCAAATTGGTGGCAAGATTTCTATGGGGCTCGATAGATAAAAAAGCTTTGCACTGGATTCGATGGGAAACAATTTGCTTGCCTTGATTGTGTGGTGGGTTGGGGTTAGTTGATTTTAATGTAAAGAATAGAGCTCTTCTTAATAAATGGTTATGGAGTTTGGTACGTAACCAAATAGTTTGTGGAGAAAAGTTATAGCAGCGAAGTATGAAGACAATCACAATTATATCTTGCCTAAAAATGTTAGGGCCACAAATAAGTCCTGGACTTGGAAGAGCATCGTAAAACCTCTTGCGGATTCAAGCAACACCTTCACTAGCAACATTAGATTGGCAGTGAGAGACGACAAAAAAATCAGATTTTGGCAGGATGTTTGGGTTGGTAATGCCTCTCTAATGGAAGCTTTTCCTAGAATATTTGCACTAGCCTCTTCAAAGGTTGGCTCAATTGCAGAGTTTGGCAGAGTAGTTAATGGGATTTGGCAGTGGAATATTAAACTTAGGCGTATGTTGTTCGACTGGGAAAATGATACATGGGCAAATTTTTCAGCCCTGATTCAGTCTGTTTTGCCGGGGAACTTTTCTTGCGACAATGTCCATTGGATTGCTAATTCCAACGGATTGTACTCCTCGAAATCTTTTTGCAACCTAGTGTCGAATGTTGACAGGGCTAAAAATGAAATCTGGAATTTGGTGTGGCCAAATTTAGCACCTCCGAAAGTTGAAGCGTTTCTTTGGAAATTGATACATGGTAAAATCCTAACCAAAGTGGAGTTAAGCAAAAGAGGGTTGCTCAATAAACAATCTCTGAATTGTCCTCTGTGTTCATCTGAAATCGAGACCATTCGCCATCTTTTTGGGCACTGCACAGTTAGTTGGTCTTTGTGGCAAAGGTGGTGTAACATTTGGGGAATATCCTTGGTGGTTTCAGGTACTATCGATTCTTTTCTTCTTTACCGGTGCTCTTTATACACTCCTTTGAAGTCAAAAGAAATATGGCATGTGTGTTTTCTATGCTCTGTGTGGTCCATCTGGCTATATAGGAATGAAGTGGTTTTTCATGGAATCACTGTTGATAAAGACCAGCTTTTTGAATTATGCCTTATTCGTTTAGGTTGGTGGTGTAATGCCAAATGACCTTTGTTAGTTAACTCGGTAAATGATATTGTGAATTGCCCTCTTGTGCTGAAATCAAAAGTAACCAATCTTCCCCTTAATTCAACCTGTGTATGGGATAAACCTTCTTTGGGTATCATGAAGTTTAATTTTGATGGCGCGGTAGCAGGGTTTTTTGGCAAAGCATGTATTGGAGGCATTTGAGAAATGCTGATAACAGGTCCTTGATTATGTTCTCTAAAGCAGTTAGCATGTTGGATGCCACATCGGCCGAATTGCTAGCGCTGAAAGAAGCTTGTTCCCTATTTGGTGCCTCGAGTTGGTCCAGGTCTAATAAACTAATCTTAGAAATAGATTGTGGGCTGGTTGCTGATTGGTTTACTCGCCTAAACTTGGCACCGGCAATGTTCAGACCACTAATAGAAGAATGCTTGAGGTTAAGCTCGATTTTTTTCTAGTCTATTAGAGTTGTGCCTAGAAGTGCTAATGCAACAGCCGATAAATTGGCTAAGTCTGGTATTGGAAGATCGTATCCTATGGTCTGGATGTTTGAGAAATCCAAGGTTAGTGCGGGTTGTTCCTAAAAGCAGAAGGCTCACTGGTAAAGTCTAAAAATTGTTATGGAGTGAGAACTTGTTGTTTTCGGTGTGTGAGACTATTGTATGTGAGGTGTTGTATTTGACGCAATTTATCCTATTGACTTCGTGCACTCTTTTTTCCCATCTAGGCTTAGGGGGGTTTAATGAGGCATGGGTCAATGGATGTTTATTACTTAATAAATTACACCTTTAAAAAAAACGTGTTAGTATCTAATTGAATGATTAATTTATTTAATTAAATTAAAATTAAGATCAAATTGATAGAATAGGTAACTAATAGGGACCAAATGTATAGTTATACAAATTTCTATTAATAGCCACGTCATCCTTTTGTTAGATTTTAACGGCCGGTAGTCAAAATAGATCCAATTAAATAGTTATATGGTCTAATTTTAAATTTTCATAATTCAGTAGTCCAAATAGGTCAGACTTAATAGTTGGGTGGTCACCTAAGTAGTTTAGGCTAAAAGAAAATTCTATATCAATTTTAAGTTTAAGTGGATGGATTAGAACAATTTAATTTGCTTGTGGATAATGATCAAAATCTGATCCACGAAAGATCTGGATGAGTATGACTTGACTTGATCAATTAGATCCCTCTTTTCTTTTTCTTTTAATTAACCATAACTTAATATGTTACTTGATAAATTAAATAATGAAAATAAATTTAAATTATAAATCTATTTGGTTTTTTTTCTTAAAGTGATCATTTGGAATAAGAATTTAGAAGGCACAAGTATTATCTTTGAGGGTCGAATAAAATTTTATGTCCCTTTTTTGTTTATTTTATATGATCTATCAGTAATTTTATACCATATGTATTAATGAGTTTTTTATTGTTCTATTTTTTGTTTATATTTTATTGATAATATATGTGGAGAAAAATAAAATGACAGAAAAATTGGACGGGCAAATTTTATTCTTTTAGGCAGGGCATGTTCCAAACAATACTTTCTAAAAGCCCTAGGCTATCTTAGCGTGGTTTGTCTGGAACTTTGGAAAGGGACCCCAAACAAGCAGTGGAAGTAGAAGGAAGTCCCATGACCATGGGTTTACATTTCCAGCTCCTCCTGAAATATGGACCAGCCTCTACATAAAGCAAAACCAGCACAATTAAGCAGCCATGTGCTACAATATAACCAGACATTCTTGTTCAATCCCAAAAATTTGACATCTAACCCACACTGATAGCCTTTTATCAACCAGCATTGTTAGGGCATGGTGTGCTAGAGGTTATGTTATTTGGACTGGGTGAGTTTCGTATACGAATACATGTCGAACATGGTCTACATCCCAAGGATGCAAGGCTAAGTTCCTCAGCTAGCAATGCATTACGATCATCTTTGCTCTCCGATTCTCCATTGTTTGCATCAACTGATCTGTCCTTCTGTAGTTGGTCTACTTGTTGACCCATTAAATGACAAATATAAGAACATTAATATTATCTACTAGTTTATATAATTTGTTTATACATTTTCATTTTAATATAACAATCCATTTTTCTTACAAAATATCCATTCGAACAAATCTAATAATTAAATTTTCGCGTTATATTTTTTTACCGAAAATCTTCTACGTTATGTTGGCTTATACTAAAAATAAACGTTTACAATAAATTTAAAAAATGTTAAAAATAATTGAGTATGGATTTCGACCACCTCCTGTGATCAGCTATGGTTACAACAATTATAATGACTTTCGCCAATGAACTTCCAAAATTTCGAGGTGAGGCTAATGTATGGTTAATTTAAAATGTTACAAAAACATATAGCAATTTAAGTTGGTTCGGATAATATTTTAGATTGCAACCTAAAATGTTAAAAACACGCAACTTAGAATGTTAGTCACACAATACAAAATATTATATGTTTTGATAATATTTTTTGTTTGCAATATAAAATAGTATTTCACGATAACCTAAAATGTTCCTCACTCACAATTTAAAAATATTATCGGTTTTAATAACGTTACTAATTGTATATTTTTAGTCAATTTTTATGCTGATGTTCTTTAGATTCTCTAAAAATTCTCAATGCTCTTAAATATGATGAGTACCATCGGTACTCTATTTAACAGTAAAAATATTATTAAAATTCTGTAATTTATTTTTAATAATTTAGCTGGTTTGCCCGAGTGGTTATGGGGATAGACTTAAGATTTGCCGCACAGAAGTGCGCGAGAGTTTGAACCTCACAGCCAGCATCATTTTGAAGTTTTTCGAGAATAAAGGAAAACAAGTTAATAAAAAATTTTTGAAGAAAATCAAGTTATTTTTTAATTAATTAGAGATGTAATTAAATTACCACTAATGTCATGATTCAATAAAAAAATCAAGTCATTTTGTCATGTGCTAAAATATTTTTTTTAAAAAAATATATAACATGAAAAAAGAAATCTCTAACAATTCAAAACTAGTAAAAGTGAACTATATTTTTTTAAAAGAAATTCCTATAAAAATACTATAAAAAATATAAATTCAAAGACAAAATATGATATATATTATTAATTTTTTAGATTTTTTACATTCTAAATTTTTTTATTTAAATTTTAGTATTTTTAGCATTTTTTAATAAAAAATCACATGATAAAATATGATTTAACCATGTGACATTTTTTTGGAGTAACTATTTTTTTAGGGTAAACTATATTGATGGCCACTCAATTATGATGTCATTTTTATTTTGATTACTCAACTAAAAAATTTGTTACTTGTTAATCAGACCATTGAACTTTTAAATTGTTCTTATTTTTATTTCCGCTCTTTAAAGTCTAACGGAGAATGTGATATGACAATTAAAAAGATTTTGTAGAATTACACATTTGGTCTATGTTATTTACTTATTATATCAATTTGGTCATGATCTTTTACAACAAATGATTGTTAAGCTTTGTCATGTTCTTAAACTTCACTCTCCTCTTTGATCCAGCATACCGCCGTTCAGTTACACTACAATTAACTAACTCTACAAACCCAGCAAATGCAGAAGCTCCAAGCAGAGCAGACAGGCTCTTCAATAATCAGACTTGTATTGTGGAAGCTTTCCCAATAAAATTTAGCTAAGACTCCGTTCCGCGTAATTTTTGAGAAAGTTTTTGGCTACCAAACAACAAAGCTCCACCGAAAGCTTTAATTTTTTTACTGTTTCACCTCGCTTTTATACCTGATTTGGCCTCAAACACAATTGTTAGAAAAACTGAAATTTTCAGCTTTTCCCAAAATGCCACTTCTTCACCTAAACCAAGCTTCTAACACTTCCTCCGAACGGAGCCTAAGTCATAGAACCTGCCTTTGGGAGCTTGCAACATTGAAAGCAAATGGAGACAGCTCTCATCTGAATTTGATCTATAATAGGCAAAGAATTAAATGGTTGAAAATGAAGAACCACTGAATTAGAAAAATAATAAAAACAGAGAAAATACCACTCATATTAAAACTCAAAGAGATTTAACTTCATAATATAGCTCATTCTGTTTTAAACAACATACGAGTACAACCTAGGAATGGGATTTACTAGTCAAGTAGTTTCCCCATTCTTGCACAAGACAATTGCTTTGAACTACGGTTCCAAATTTAAAGATTCTTACATCATCAACCAAAGACACAAAATATGAAAACCCAAGTTTTAATTCAATAGAGCTGAAGACAAACCAGCACCACCACCATCTTCAAACAAATTTCGATGGAGAAGTTTATATATCAGACATGATTAGAAACAATTGAAGAACCTATCAAGCAGTGAACTTTAATCCTACTTTTGCACCAAACTAGTCACTGTAAACTCGTAAAGATGCATCTTTTTTACACCGAAACTGAACAACAATGATGATCTAAATAACAAAACAAAACAAAACAAAACAAACTATTTAATCAAATAGCTCAATCTAAATGAAGTTTCATTGCGACATTATATGATCTGAAGGGGGAGCAAATGGATTCGCAAAATACAATTTAAAGAGAAAAACCCAAAGCAAAAAAGGGAATTGAAAAAGAAACAAAATTTAGTATCTGCCAAGTGCTTCTTTCTTTCCGGATCAAAGAAGAGAGCACAGTAAATTTATCTAATCGGGTGGCACTATTGCAATTTGCCTGGATCAAAATTAGCCTGTGGTTGAGGCGTTGGATTTCATTCTCTGTAGGAGGCAAAAATTGGTTCTTTATTTTTTTACCTAATTAGGTGACACGTATTGCAATTTGATTGGGTGAAAATTATTAAATAAAATAAATTAAAAATTAAAATAAATTCATCTAATCAAGTGATGACATGTGTTGTCATCTGGTTGGTTGATTTAATTTATTTAATTAAAATTAAAATTAAGACTAAATTAATATAATAGATAAATAACATGTACCAAATGTGAATTATGCAAAATTTTCTTAATTGTCACGTCACCTCCTCCCTTAGACTTTAACGGTTGGTGGTTAAAATAGGAACACTTTAAAAGTTTGATAGTTTAATTGACGAGTTTGTTGAGCTCGAATTGATCGGCCGAATACGCCAAGAGGGAGTGAATTGGCTTTTGAGTGAATATAGTGGAAACAATGAGAATTTAAAAATTACACGATGATTTATAGTGGTTCGACTTCTCAACCAAGTCTACCTCCACTACCTTAGCTATCCACGCTAAGAGTTTTTCCACAAATTCACTAATTTATCTTTTCTTTTTCTAGGCTCAAGGAGATAACCTTTACATACCCTCAAAGCTTATACCGCAAAGCTTTGAGCCACTCCTGAGAATACAAATTAGCAAACAATAAAAAATCTCACAAGCCAAAGTGTTTGAACAATTTAGCTCTCGCCCAAAATCCTAACACTTGAACAAATGCAACAATTTGGCTCACTAGTGTTTTCTACAAGAAATTTGACAGGCACTAAAACAATTTCTCTATACAAAGAATGTTGGCATTGAGTTTCTTGATGTTCCATGTCTGTTTGAAGAGGTCTTTTAAACCCTCTAATGACTTTATGACCGTTTCTAGCCGTTGGTAGTTGTTAAGAGCCGTTGTGGACTTATTTTTCAGCATTAAATACACTTCTGAGCATATCAATATCGGTATGCATGTTTGAATATCGATACTTGCCTCAAAGGAGAAAGAGTCGTTACACAATAAATGTAAGGCGTATCGGTACACGATACTCAGTAACGGTACATGCCCTTGCGTAACGGTACGACATAGCCAGTACGGGTATAAAGATTGGCTACCGAAAAATTAAAGTCATGGAAAAATAAAGAGCACATCGGTACACGGGCGACCATACTAGTACGAGTTCTTCTGGGTATCAGTATGAGGAAGATCATACCGCAACTCAACCTATTTTTGACTCTTAAGTTATTTTGAAAGCATTTGTTCAAGTCAAAGACATTTAAAAAAAACATTTTAAAAACCTTGGAACATATTTGTCAAGTTATTTGAACTTTGAATTAATTTTGCAAATATGATTTAAGTCCAAAAATATTTTTTATTTAATTTATATCAAAATCAATATCTCAACAGAGTTTTTTAGTTGGGTGGTCAAAATAGAAAAAACCTCATAATTAGGTGGTCATCAGTATAATTTACTTTTCTTTTTAATAATCTTAAGCTGATTAAAAAGTAATATATATTTACACACCTTACAGATAAAACAATTTGAACTTGGACTTTTTGGAGCAACAATTTAGACATAATGAAAGTAAAGAACTCAAATCAACCTAAAAAAATAAAATAACCGAAATGATAATTCCACTAAAACTGAGGAGTTAAAGTAGGTATTAAGCCTTATATATAATGCAAATATACATTAATTACATATATATATAGAGAGAGAAGAGTTATAAGAAAATATAAAGTTATAATTATTAACTAATTATGATAAAATTATGAGTAGGTCGTAATCTAAGATTAGGGACATGCATGGTGTAAAAAACCTCATTCCTTCTGTAATCAAAATTAGTTTACTGACGACGAGTTGACTCCTGAAGAAATCGGACTGCTGCTAGCAGCTTTATGTTTCGATAATTTTACTGCAATTTTTGTACAAAGAGACTGCCAAATCTAGGTCGTTTGCCAACAAATTGAACCATGCAAGACATTAGATTGTCTTCCAAACTAATCGATCCTAAAATCATCAAGAAAATTAGAACTCAGAATACTGATATATTAACAATAGCTTTTAAGATGAAACAGGCTACATTTTAAGAATAATAATAGAAGTGATCGGAAGAAGAAGAAGATGCACATGTATAGGGGAAGCTTGATGAAATACAGCTTGATTGTAGGTGTCATGAAGTGTTAGACAATGCAAGTTGTGAGCTCTGGGGATTAGTAGTTAGCTCTCAATGTATCACTGATCATCAGAGTTACCAGATTTGGGTCGAAACTGACGTCTTTCTTATCCTCGGCAGTTGATCCATTTCCATTTCGGCTCGCAGAAGCCACCTCTTTTGCATCTGTTGTGCGTGGAGTCATTTCTTCCTCAATAGGCAGTGTTCTCTTTGAGCCCTCTAATGCAACACCAAGAACTATGTTTTCCTCCAAGGCAGGTCTCACTATCTGTGGCTTCGACACCGACAGATTCTCACCGCTTTCTTTCGAAGATACAGAAGGATTATCTAACTTGCTGCCTTGCCTAGCAATTTTCTGTTTCTTGTCAGTAACTCTTTTGTTTTGGGGCACATTATTGGAGATTGAATCCAGCACCTCTTGGTCCGGACTTGATGTTTCTCCAGCATTAGAACTCGTCTTCAGGGCAGATTTTGATGGTGGATTAACTTTATCATCTGTCTTGGCATGTGGTGTTGATTCCAGGGAAGCATTAGAGACTTTGGGTTCAGAATTTGGACTTTCTACAACCTTGGCATCTGCTTTTAGTTCAGTTAAGGGTGCTCCTTTGGTTTTGGAGTTGGGCTTTGGCGTTGCTCCAGCCTTGTCAGCAGCAAGCTGCACTGTGGTTTTATTGTCTTGTTCTCCGGCTGGTTGTGAGGACCTTCCTTTTGTTCTATCCTCACCACTAATCTTGTAAGAGGGTTCAATCACTAACAGAGGCATGCTAGATGACACCCCGCCATGGTTATAGACCGAGCCTGTAAACGGTACATTGTCCAAGTCAAAATCATATCTTCTTTTCTGCACCGTGCGAATTGGTGTTGCAAGCCGTGCACGGTGATGGCTGATGACTCTAAGGAGATCTAAAAGTATAGCTTCCTGCATCATCAACAACAAATAAGATCAAACTTAATGGAAGATACTTTCATAGACAGTAATATAAATTGAAAATAATAAAAAGGCTTTTTTCTCCCCAATAAGAAATCAAGAGACGTTATAATGTTATGGTCTGCATCTAATGCGGGTATACCAGCAAAATAAAGAAAAGCTGAGAGTTCAGATAAAAGCTATTTGCTTGCAATAAAAATTATGGTATTTATGCTAGTAGGCAAACCATGCAGTCTTCTAATGAAGTTTAAGCATACTTAATTGAACAGAGATCTGTAACTATGGTATGGATTCATTTTACATCTATTAAGTTACAAGTAAGCACTAAACACCTTGAAATCCACTTGCACAGTCCACATTCATCATTGAAAGGTATAAACTATAGTAGAAACATCCTGTTACCTTGACACATAGGTACTCTTCAAGGTGGGAAGTCTTTACAAAACAAGACACCAATATCTGTCAAACGGGGAAGAAAAAAGTTGTCGGATATTGATGATAGACACAATAAACAGTGCATCTTATATCTCAGGCCTCCGTGCTAGAAATAAGAGCCATGTTTCTTCATTTCTCATTAGGTAAATATTCAAACCTTTTGTATAAAGATTTTAAGAGAAAAGAAACTGCAATTCTTGGATTATACAGATGCTCAAAAATGCTTGAAAACGCCTATTACTACAACCAAATTGGAAGATGTATTTTGGTTGGTAACATTTCAATGGAGCGAGTATCTTACTGCATCACACCCTTGTACTACTGACATAAAGCACAAAAAGAGAAAGGATGAGGTAACTTCTTTTACAGTTTCTTCTTGTCATTGCTTATAAAAAATCAATCAAAGTCGAAGATATAATTGTAAAACAAATCAACAGGTCATGAGAAGAAGAATGATTTCATAATCAGGTCAGATGTTTAACACGAACCAAAAGGGCTTGATTTTCAGGGTTGATATTCTCCAGAAATACTCTTCTGTGCAATCTCTGCTGCTCAACCTGAGGATTCTTTGCCAAGACCTTGCGCATGTCTGCAACTATATTCTGCACAAACAAAAGCGATCCAAAAAGAATTTTAAAAAGTGTAAATGAAAATTTAATGTCTCCAAAGGTGAAATAGAACTTCAAACAGTTGTGGGTAACTCCTTACATTAATCTTATGGACATCCAAGTGACTGATCGCCAGGTGAGTTTTAATGCGCCAATGCGTTTTTTGACTGAGATTTCTCACAACATTTACTGTAAATTTGTGGTTTGGAATGTGAACTGCTTCACGATCTTCCCCCCTTATTATTGTTGGCGACCACCAACCAACATGCTGAATATGAAAAAATCATGACACCTAAGAAAATCCGCAGACGAAAGTATGTTGTTTTCCGGTGCACTAAGGTAGATCACATCATTAGAAACCAACCAAAAATTGAAATCTAATACAAATACCATAACCATTTTAATTTTAGCTAAGACCTCCACACCTCCACTATTTTCTCTAAAAACTTATTCAGAGACAGGCCTCAAATACAAACCTCAACAGTACCAGAAACTTCATATCCTTGAATCTTTGTTTGAATCCATTCATTCAACACAAATGGTCGAGTCGCATGAATCATTGCACTTGAGAGAAAATTTGTGAATATCTACAACAAACTGTCAAGCACTGAGAAATTGCATATACTGGTTAAGAAAAAAAGGGATCAAGAAAAGTCTAGATAGAACAAAGAAGTTTGGATTGCACCTTTCCTTATTTGTCGGGGTATATTTTTCAGGAGTATTCTAATCACTTCCAAATTAGCTGGAAAATTCACAATCTGAGTCTAAGGTTAATTTTAGGGTTCCCTTCCTATTATTTTAAGAGAGAAAATTTCCAATTTCTTAACTTTAATTCAAAGATGTTATTGATGCATGATCACAGTTTATGCTACCTTTTGATTGTACCTAGCAATATTAAAATTTCAACCAGTCCTAAATCAGTCTCCCAAACCTATCAAACCTTAACTAAGTCAACACTAAAGTAACCTCCAAGCTTCAATCGCAACCATAAACCATTGCTCCCTTTTATTATTTTTCTGCCCTGAATCTGAATTTCTTTCTAAACAAACCTATAGACCTAACCATCTTCTCTCATTCGATTAAATCCTATTATCGCGTGTTCTTGCCTATAGTATAATCATATTTTCGAAATTCATGGAATTTCATATTTCTGTCCTATATCATCGATATATTCTTCATAAAGTGAACATTTTTTCCTTGGCCGGAGATAAACTGCAGTTAACATAAAGTATTTTTACTTGGAGAAAGAAAGCATTGTCCACTGCCAAAAAGTATGTGACTGAGAATGGGAAAGATGTAAATTGAAATGAACCGGTATGAAAGGGATGTTTAGTTCTACCTCACGACCAGCAAGAGTCAGCAAAACTGTCCCTAGACCTCCAGCAGTTAGCCATCTCCGAGTAGAGAAACCCAGCAACTCCATGAACAATGACACAGCAGCAACCCAAACTGCAGAGTATAAAGCTTTCCATGCAAACTGGAAACTCATCTGCCATAAAGCAAGATACATTTAAGAATTAGTAAAAAGGGTCACAACTGCAAATATGATTGATTTAATAACTACCACAAAAACATGTAAATAAAAATTAATGAAAGAGAACTGATCACTGATGTGCATTATAGGTTTCTCAGCCTCTCTAATGGATGGAAGCATTATATTCGCAATTCATATGCACTTCTGTTTTTACCAATAAACAATAGCAATTACATGAATACTAGTAATTAATATCATTGATTTATGTAAGAGAAATCAAACCAACATTTTTCGTATCGCTGATCTCACCGGTCTCCATCAAGAATTTTTGCATTCGCTGAATCATGCTGCATAAAAGCATTTTTTAATGATGTTTAGTGATCAAGGAAACAACAGTCATCATTTATTGAAAATATTATCAGCAGTTCTTACTAGCCATAGATATGAGCTACATCCGTGTTTGTAGCGGTTAAGAAATTATTATTATGCTTTCCATGTGACATCTTGATAAAATTGTTATGCTTTTCATTAGATTATTTTAGATAGACACATTTCAAGTAAACAAACTGGAACCAGAATTCAGTAATAAAATTTGCTGATGCTCACCAGAAACAATGCAATGCCAGTCTGTTTATATTGTATAATACCAAAAATGCAAGTGACCATCCTCATCAAGCATTTTTGTTTCTTTTTTTTTTTTCGGGCGACGAAAAAGAGAATGCATGTTTACCTCGATAAGCAATATGCAAAGGCCAGCACAGTTGACAATGATTGTACAAAATTTAAAAGTCGTTGCTTAACCAATTGGCTGGCTTCTGTAGGGAGAACCAATGTATCCAGTGCTCTGCAGGAAGTACAACAATAACACACATGCCAGTTGAACAGTTAAAGACTAGATTTTGCATTTTATAACAGAAAAAATACAGATCCCCTTTAGAACTTAAAAAAAAATCATGATTTTGACACCTGCATATGAGTATTGCTCCAGTCCACAGCAGCAAAGGTTGAATTAAAAAAATTGTAATGTAATGTGTTCTGCTTTTCTTCCAGCCACTATCACTCTTCTGCAGGTAATCTTATAACCTTAGATAATGCATTGATACAACTTACATAGACATGTATTGAACCATGGTAAATAAAAGAATTGAGAAGAACCTAGAGAAGTGAACTTACAGGAAGAAGTAAGCTTCTACTGTGTCGCATAAGTGGCCCAACACCACATAGGGCAAAAATAATAATGCCAATTGCTGGAGCCAACTTCAATACAAGAGGACTATCTTGTATAATGTTATATGACCTGCATGATTCAAAAGAATTCATCTAAAAAGCATAAAAATCATAACAATCACTAAACATAAAGACAATACCCAATATGTTCCTAATAAAAACATGAGGCCACAAGAAAAAATAAATTACCTAAAGAAGAAAAAAGTAAGTACTCTTGAATAATATTTTGAGACACGTGTCAGAACTTGAACTCAAATAAAATTAATATTAAATATGTTGAACTAATAAGAGAACACACTTATCTGTATAGAAAAGATAGTCATACTAGCTAGCAATCCTGAAATTCAATATAACAAATAACCGGGCAGATGACGAAACAAGGAAAAAAGAGCACCTTGTCAACACAATAGAGGCAGCTTTTACCCCAGGAAATTCAAATACTTTTCCTGGTACTTGAAAAGCATGACACCTAAAGGCATTGTATCTGTATGGAACTGAATGTATTGGCTTTTTTAAACTGTTCGAGAGGTGAATTCTCCAATGATCCTGGTGTTGGAACTGTGGCAAAAAGATAAGAAGAAAAAATATTCCTCAAACATCATACAGAACATTAAATTTATGCTAGAGCTATTAAATTGAAAGAATATCTCCAAGCCACCTTACAAAGGGCTACAGGGAAGTTCATAGTTCAGTAGTTAGTAACATTGCAAATCACTAACAAAGCAAAATGATCTCAGCATATAAATCCACAGGGACCACCATGTAATATTTACATAAAAGGTATAAAAGAACATAGATCCAGCCTTTAGGTTCAGGGTATTCCGGTAACATGGTACAATCACTACATAATAACTCTTGAGTGATTAGGAGATTGAAAACAGACATATTATGTGCTAGTATGGATGAAAAATAGCATACAAACTACATTGGTGTGACAGTTGCCATGCAGTTTGAAACAACGATATTGACAAGAAAAATCTATCATATTTACGTCCATGTGCAAAAGTAACGCATTCATGATAAACCTGGCTTAATCAAAGTTCAGACAAACAAAACTAGGAAGACAAGAATGTTAAGAAAACTTAACAAACAAAATCCTAGCATGCTATTGCAAATAAACATATACTTGTCAAGGTGATAAGTTTTCTTATTATGGACAATGATATTAAAATAACAGCAAAGACATCACATCCTAAATAAAGCAGATGTCTTAGGACTTGAAGTTATACCGAAGCACGCAATGAGAGGGTGTCGCTCAGTAAATGCATCTCGCGCTTTAAACCCTGAAAACGAGGGAGACAAAAATATCAATATATGAACAAAATGCCAAATAGAATACAACATCTTTTCTTAGAAGGGGGAGGGGCAAATCTTGTACCTTGAACTTTTTATTGTGTCCCTGGTTCCTGCAAAGTCCCAAATCATGGGACAATTGCAAAGAACCAGAAAGAAACATTGTCGGGGTGAAATCAATCGTTTACAGGACGTCACTAGTAGCATAAGATCATACTGGATGCCAATAACAGCCAAGCTCTAACCTTGAAAATTGAAATGGATATTAATTAAGTGGAACACTTATCCAAAATCCCAAAACTAAGCAACATGCCAGAGGAAATTTAAAACTCGATTCGGCTACAGAAGATAAGTATATACATTATTCAAACTAATCCAAAATTTCACTACTCGGACGACACAACCCAAGCAAGCAAAAAGGGTTAAAGAAGAAATTTTATTCTATCATCTCAAAATCGTAATCACAAGCAGATGAAAATACGGTAATATAATTAAGAAAAACCAAATTTTTACTCGCAGGCAAAGAATCGTGGCGGTCGAATTAACACGAAGTGGAATGATAAATTGAAGAATCTTATGAAGGCATACAGAAAGAAAGATAAATTGGGCCATGGAAATTGGAATGATTAGAGTTACCTTGAAGAGAAAGAAACTACGACGGAGCGGAGCGGAGCTGTTCGCAGAAATTTCGAGACTGGGCAAATAATTTGCACGCGCGAAATGTTCTTCTTATTATTTCCTTTAAAGTGGTCGATATTTACCTACGTGGACTGCCACGCTCACTTCCGTGGCGGCTCGTTATTTGCTTTTCCCTCCTCTTTGGAACAAAAATAAATCAATCAATCATTTTATTTATGGATAAAATGCTGAAATGATCACTTATGTTTAGTAAATGTATACTTTTGGTCACCGACTTTAAAAATTGAATGTTATGGTCATTAATGTTTTTTTTTTAATTTTAAAATCAATCTGATGGATAGATCGTTCTATTTTCCGTGTGCTGCATGTGATTTTCTTGAATTGGACTTGTAAACGGAGCATTTAAAAAAAAAATCAAGTAGTTGGATGCTAATTTTCTTGTTAATAAAGAAAGGAACATGAAATCGGTGCACGCTAATGACAGATGATGTTTGTTCATACCGATTGTTAGACTTAGACCTCCTCAAGAGATGCAGGACTAGTATTTCACTAGTGTTCTTATCGACTGATTGTTAGACTCGAGCATTTTTATCAGTCCTTGAGCACATAAATTTCTTATTTAAATGCCCTGGCATTTCTAACAAAGGGGAATACATACATTATTCAACAAAATGAAACATTGAATCATATGTGGTACAGTGTCCTATGGTCATACAAAAAATGCTAATGCATGCATGGTCCGTCAAATATAATGCTGAAAAGGGATGAACCCCGTGCTTCATGCACAAGATTGTATATAAATTATCTAACATAACTCATATAAATAGTTCCCAATTTAAAAATATCATAACTAAAAATAGTATGATTGCATGTTTCAAAAAACACATCATTAAAAATATAATGTCTTCATCAATTAAGATGAACTCTCCTTCTTTTCAAATAATCAAAATCATCTATGATTGAGTCAATAGTGAATTTTTCAGCAATTTCTTTTTCAGTATACACGCTCAAGTAATCCGAAAGAAATTCATCTTCCATCTTATTTCATAAAGTAGTCTTGACAATTTTCATTGCTGAAAAGACTCTTTCAGTAGTTGCCGTACTAACAGGAAAAGTCAAAATAAGTCGAATCAATCTATCAACAAGGGGATAAGAAAATGATTTTCCACTTTCTGACAAACTTCAACATAATTGAGCTATGATGCTTAAATTCTTCATCTCCACATGATTAAGAATATTACAGAAAAATAGTTCAAGTTCATACTCCAAATGATATTTATTATGTTCAGAAAAATCTTCAGGATAGTACTTATTCATCTCCACAAGCAGCTCTGTTGTTTGCTCACTAAACCCGACTATTTAGTTGTTGTAATTGCTAATCCATAGTAGCTGTAAACACATCCACTCTATAATGGTGTTCTACTAAAACGATATCTTTATTACGTCGAGATCGAATTATATAATAATAAGTAACATTCATATCAGGGACCACAGAGAGAGTACCATGTTTATTGCAGATTGAGAGTATTTTATTTAAAAGACCTTCCCAACCTTCATCTCTAAATTTTCGAATTAAAGCTTTTGCATCTATGTATCCCATAAGTCTCTGCATCATATATAAAATAAATACAAAATCAAAAGCCAACAACTTTTTAAGAGCAAAATTAGCATTCCTACATTGAGAATATGAGACTCGACGGTCAATGGCTATTTTTTCAAAGACAAAACGAGTTGCATTATACATCCTTAAGGCACTGCAAATTGACTTGTAATGAGAACTCCATATAGTATCTCCAGGACGTTGCAAAGTGTCAATTTGATTTAGCCATGTTCCAGTCTCAATCTCTTCAATTTTAATTAAGTGCTCCATTTCAGCTATTTGACTATCTTGTAATTCATCATGGCGCTTAGAAGAAAAGCTAACAACATTCACAATAAAGATCAAATCTTTAAAAAAATCATGAATTTCAGATACTTCTCTTGCAGCAGCAATGAGAGCCAACTGTAATTGATGTGCTTGGCAATGCACATAATAGGCGTAAGGACAATCTTTCATGAATAAATCTTGTAAACCATTTCATTCACCTCGCATATTATTGGCTCCATCATATCCCTAACCTCTAAGATTTGCAATACTCAGCTCATGGTTAGATAAAACTATAGAAATATCTTATTTGAGAGTTTTTAACGTTGTATCTTTGACATGTACTAATTGTAAAAATCGTTCTTGCACAAATCCATATCCATCAACAAATTTTATGACTATAGCCAGTTGTTCTCTTTTAGATATGTCTCAATATTTATTAATGATTATGCAAAATTTTGAATCACCAATCTCCTTACGAAATTCTTTTTGCACTTTTTGAGTAAAGATGTATAAAATTTCCTTTTGAATGGACGAAGCTACATATTTTACATTTTGTGGAGCATTTTCTAGCACAGCATCTCGTATATCCTTATTGTAAGAAGCAAGGAGTTTCAACATCTCTAAATGCACATTTTTGGAAAGTCAACCATCGTACAACTTCTACTAAAGCACCCAATTGTAAACGATTATCAGCATTCTATTTTGGAGTTAAATTTTCAAATACAATATCAACATGACCTTTAAGATTCTTGAAGTTTTCCCAACATTGAACAGAATATCCATAAGCTGAGTTAACATCATTCTCATATGTCTTGCAAATACACAATCTTTCCCTCCAATCATCTTCCAATTTTTAAATTCGTGTACTATAAAAATATTCGGACCATATTTTCCTAATGATTTCTTTCTAAAAAGAAAGCACGAGAAACAATAAGCAGCATCAGTAGTTGGTGAATACTCTAACCAATTAAAAGTCTTAAACCACTCAAATTGAAATCGTCGTAGATGACCATCTGGACCAAATTGAGGATACTCGGACATAAGAAATTGATAAGGTCCATGACTTATGAATTTCCCTATAATTTTTCTTGTTTTTCTGAGGGATAACTACTAATTGGCTTACACAAAGAATTAAAAAAATAAGATAATCAAGGTTCATCTCTAACATCCTAACTTCATCAGTTAAGGTAGTTTAGTCATACATCTTTATGTACGATAAGAAAAGAATTAAAAAAATAATGGATCAAATGAGTTGTGACAAAAGAAACAATGAACAATCTTTGATAGAATAAAATAAGATATGAAAAAGGAGTATCCTTTACGCTTTTACTGTAACTTTGAACAAAAGAATTAAAGAAACAAATAGCTAACAAATTATTATCCATCTCTAATTTATTTGTGTAATTGTATCACTATTATTCAAGATAGATAATCAAAAAATAAAAAGAACCTATTAATATTCGCATAATTACATAATATAGTAAGCATAAAAAATATCAAATTGTAGGTCTTGTTGTTCCTCTTGAAACTATCACCTTAGTTCAATCTTCAAGATTATTTAGTTCTAACTTTACAAGGCTTTCTACATCAATAAAAAATCTCCACAAACTCATTTAATTTTTTAAAAGAAAAAAAATTGAATGCAAAGTTTCAATAGCGTATCCAAATAAATTTAACCAAATATGATATGCAAGCTCAACTACAAATTTGTCAAGGTTGAAAGTATTCTTTCAAGTTGGTTGGGCAAAAAATAAAAATCCAGGTCTATACTTTACTTAAATAATCACTTTCTCATTCTAAAAAACCGTGATTTCCTTGCAAAATAGAAAAATTATAGGAAAACATAAATCTTGCAGTAAAATTGAAAGAAAAAAATGAAAAGCATGCCTGATTGGAATTTGAAAATTTGAAGCAGTGAAAAAATACCCTAACTTTCAATTTTAATTGTTTGAAGACCATGGAATTAGTTGATTCCTGTCTTTGCTTCTTCCGAATCTACTTTGGAGCGGTAAAATAGGATAATTAGGTATCTGTAAAAAAAATGGTCATGGGTAGGCCATGGCCCAGGTAAACCCACCCCTACATTCTCCCCTGCATAGATCATGTCAAGATACGATTTTAAAATAATTTCAATCACAAAATTGGAGCAAGCCCACCCCCAAATTATTCATTTTTAATTTAAAAATATAAATTTATATTTTTATAGTAAAATTTAAATAAAATATTTTTTAAATTTATTTAAGTTATATTCGAATCGAACCGAATTGGTCATCTTAATTGAAAAAAAATAATAAACTTCATAGACAAGATTGTTCAAAATGTAACAACTTCATAGGCAAGGCCGATTCAATTATTTTAGAAGGCTTTATGCAATTTATTAAAATGAGGCCTTCACTTTAAAAAGATATTTGTTGACTTGTTATGTGTAAGCTAATTTGTGAATAAAAAAATAATATAACAAGACTTAAAATTTATAAAGTATAACACCATTTTGTTTTTCTCATGTGCTTTATGAATATAAATAGTTCATAACTAATCTTTTATTTTTCTCTTGTAAGCATTTAACTGAACTGATTTTGGCACATTTCCTTTTTTAAAATCCTATATGATTGCTTTTATTGCACATGTCCAAAACCACTCATACTCGTAGAAACGTCACATTACCTAAGAAATAGTTGGCAATAACATTTTCACCAATATTCTTAAACAATAATCATTATTTGTAATGTTGCATTTTACATATGGTGGTAATCAGGGGAGAATGTAGGGGTGGGTTTATCTGGGCCATGGCCCATCACATGGCCAATTTTTTTACAGATACCTAATTATCTTATTTTACTACTCCAAAGTAGATTCGAAAGAAGCAAAGATAGGAATAAACTAATTCCATGGTCTTTAAACAATTAAAATTGAAAGTTAGGGTTTTTTCACTGCTTCGAATTTCCAAATTCCAATCAGGTATGCTTTCAATTTTTTCTTTCAATTTCGCTGCAAGATTTATGTTTTCCTATAATTTTTCTATTTTTCAAGAAAATCACGGTTTTTTAGAATGAGGAAGTGATTCTTTAAGTAAAGTATAGACTTGGATTTTTGTTTTTTGCCCAGCCGACTTGAAATAATACTTTCAACCTTGACAAATTGTAGTTGAGCTTACATATCATATTTGGTTAAATTTATTTGGATACGCTATTGAAACTTTGCATTCAATTTTTTTTCTTTTTAAAAAATTAAATGAGTTTGTGATGAATTTTTATTGATGTAGGAAGCCTTGTAAAGTTAGAGCTAAATAATATTGAAGATTGAACTAAGGTGATAGTTTTAAGATGAACAACAAGACCTACAATTTGGTAATTTTTTTTATGCTTACTGTATTATGTAATTATGCGAATATTAATAGGTTCTTTTTATTCTTTGATTATCTATCTATAATAATAGTGATATAATTACACAAATAAATTAGATGTGGATAATAATTTGTTAGTTATTTGTTTCTTTAATTCTTTTGTTCAAGGTTACAGTAAAAGCGTAAAGGATACTCCTTTTTCATATCTTATTTTATTCTATCAAAGATTGTTCATTGTTTTTTTTGTCACATCTCATTTGATCCATTGTTTTTTTAATTCTTTTCTTATCGTAGATAAAGATGTACGACTAAACTACTTTAACTGATGAAGTTAGGATGTTAGAGATGAACCTTGATTACCTTATTTATTTTGCCTAGGTTTAAGTATGAAGAGAAAAACAATTGATTCCTATTTTTCAAAACAGGAACACACCTTAGAATTAAACGTTGAGAATGGATGCCCTAGTACTCCCGTTGAAACGATTGTTGATGCAACTCAAGGACATCTACTCAAGTTCCAGATGAAGAACCTAGAGATAAGTCTACAATTAATATTGTTAACACTTCTTTTGTGCGTGATCTAGCTTTGCGTAACCAATTAGTAGTTTTCCATCAGAAAAAACAAGAAGAAGTATCCTTAATCTGGTTTAGATGGTCATCTACGACGATTTTAATCTAAGTGGTTTAAGACTTTTAATTGGTTAGAGTATTCACCGACTACTGATGCTGCTTATTGTTTCCCGTGCTTTCTTTTTGGAAAGAAACCATTAGGAAAATCTGGTTCGGATACTTTTACAGTACGCGGATTTAAAAATTGTAAGAGGATTGGAGGGAAAGATTGTGTATTTGCAACACATATGGGGAACGATGTTAACTCAGCTCATGGATATTCTGTTCAATGTTGGGAAAACTTCAAGAATCCTAAAGGTCATGTTGATACTGTATTTGAAAATTTAACTCCAAAACAGAATGCTGATAATCGTTTACGATTAGGTGCTTCAGTAGAAGTTGTACGATGGTTGACTTTCCAAAAATGTGCATTTAGGGGGCATGATGAAAGTGAAAAGTCAAGAAATCAGAGAAATTTTATAAAGATGTTAAAACTCCTTGCTTCTTACAATAAGGATATACGAGACGTTGTACTAGTAAATGTTCCACAAAGTGCAAAATATGTAGCTTCGTCCATTCAAAAGGAAATTTTCCACATCTTCGCTCAAAAAGTGCAAAAAGAAATTCGCAAGGAGATTGGTGATTCAAAATTTTGTATAATCATTGATGAATCTTGAGACGTATCTAAAAGAGAACAAATGGCTATAGTCATAAGATTTGTTGGTATATATGGATTTGTGCAAGAATGATTTTTATAGTTAGTACATGTCAAAGATACGTCAAAAACTCTCAAAGAAGATATTTCTACAGTTTCATCTAACCCTGAGCTGAGTATTGCAAATCTTAGAGGCCAGGGATATGATGAAGCCAGTAATATGCGAGGTGAATGGAACGGTTTACAAGCTCTATTCATGAAAGATTGTCCTTATGCCTATTATGTGCATTGCCAAGCACATCAATTACAGTTGGCTCTCATTGCTACCGCAAGAGAAGTATCTGAAATTCATGATTTGTTTAAAGATTTGATCTTTATTGTGAATGTTGTTAGCTCTTCTTCTAAGTGCCATGATGAATTACAAGATAGTCAAATAGCTGAAATGGAGCACTTAATTGAAATTGAAGAGATTGAGACTGGAACAAGGCTAAATCAAATTGGCACTTTGCAACGTCCTGGAGATACTAGATGGAGTTCTCATTACAAGTCAATTTGCAGTGTCTTAAGGATGTATAATGCAACTCATTTTGTCCTTGAAAAATAGACATTGACTGTCGAGTCTCATATTTTCAGCGTGGGGATGCTAATTCTGCTATTAAAAAGTTATTGGCTTTTGATTTTATATTTATTTTACATATGATGCAGGGACTTGTGGGATACACATGTGCACTTTGTCGAGCTTTGCAATCTAAGTCACAAGACATTTTAAATGTGATGGATTTAGTTGTTGCTACAAAGGCTTTAATTCAGAAATTTAGAGATGATGGTTGGAAAGGTCTTTTAAATAAAGTACTCTCTTTTTGCAATAAACATGACACTCTCTCTGTGGTCCCTGATATGAATGCTACTTATTCTGATATAATTCGATCTCGACGTAATAAAGATATCGTTTCATTGGAGCACCATTATAGAGTGGATGTGTTTACAGCTAGTATGGATCAGCAATTTCAAGAACTAAATAGTCGGTTTAGTGAGCAAACAACAAAGCTGCTTATTTTAAGTATGGCTTTGAATCCTTCAGGTGGCAATAAGAACTTCAATGTGGAAAAAAAATTTCATCTTGCAAAGAAGTACTATCTTGAAGACTTTTCTGAACATGATAAATATCATTTAGAGTATGAACTTGAACTATTTGCGGAGATGAACAATTTGAGCACCATAACCCAATTATGTCGAAGTTTGTCAGAAAGTGGGGAATCATTTTCTTATCCCCTTGTTGATAGATTGATTCGACCTATTTTGACTCTTCCTGTTAGTACGACAACTACTAAAATAGCCTTTTTAGCAATGAAAATTGTCAAGACTACTTTACGAAATAAGATGGAAGATGAATTTCTTTTGGATTACTTAAGTGTGTATATTGAAAAAGAAATTGCTGAAAATTTTACTATTGACTCAATCATAGATGATTTTGATTCTATGAAAAGAATGAGAGTACATCATAATTGATGAAGACATTATATTTTTAATGATGTGTTTTTTGAAACATGTAATCATACTATTTTTAGTTATTATATTTTTGAATTGGGAACTATTTATATGAGTTATGTTAGATAATTTATATATATACATATATTCGCCCATGTGATGGCATTTTTCTTGATTCGCCACTGGTGGTAATGTTGAAATCCAGTAATGTAATATGCCTACGACCAAAACACTCTATTTGGGAGCTGAAAGCAATGCCTGGATAGGCCTTGATTTTGTGCATGTGCTCACGCATGATCTTGGAAGCTCTTTTGCCGCTTTGGTTGAGCTCACTTTATGTCAACTAGGGATGTTAATTGGGTGGAGAGGGTGCGAAGAGTATTCTTTCTACATCTATCATCGTCAAGAATTTTCATCTCTATCCCCGCCCTACGACCTGTTGCGAATACAAAATCTAAAACTATCTCTATCCAACAACCCGCAAGACTAAAACCATCCCCGCCACATTACTCACGTCCTCTTTACCCGCCCCGTAACCCTTTCATATAATATTTTTATAACTATTAGTTAAAAGTATAAATCAAATTTTTTATGAAAAAAGTATAAAATACCATCATTCGAACTCCCACCACATAGTGAAATTATTTTAATTGTCACAATTTTTAAAAAGATAATAATATACGAAATTAAAATTGTACAACAAAAAAGTTTGGACTAAAAAGATACTAAAGTCTATTGTAAAGGATCAAAAATAGCGAAAATAACATGTAAAATAATATTCTAATTGCTTAATAAATAAACATTACAGAAAGAACTAAAAAACATAACAATTAAAAAACAACCTTAAAAAATAAGAACAATTATCGATAAAATCTAAATAACATACAATATTAAGAAAATAAAATTAAAAAAGTAGAAGAATAACATATATATAGTGAAGACTGAAAAAAAGAAAAAAATTAAAAAGAAGACATAACGACAGACAACAATAAAAAATAAACCAATAAACATAATAAATATTATATATATAATTTCATAAATATTTCAAAATAAGTGTAAATTGTCTTAAATTTGACTCTGATTCAAATTGATATATTAAAAATATTTATAAATTCGATATGATCAATTTCAAACTCAATTATATACATACATATATATTAAAATTTTCATTAATATCCCAAGAAAAAGTCAATATAAATTATCTTAAATTTGATTATGGTCCAAAACGGTATTGTATTTATAATAACATTTTATAAGATATGTTGGGGCGGGTGAGGACGATACGGGGCAGGTGGGAATGGGGCGGGTACAAAGACATATGCACGCCTTCTCCACCACCCACGCCAAATCTAATTTTTATCTTCATTTCCACCCCACAACCCGCAAAATGTATAATTATCTCTACCCAATTAAATGCGAAGTGGGACGAATCTCTACAAAATCTACCCGATTGGCATCATTTCGTTACATATACGATTGACTATATATGTATCTAGTAATTTGTAATAGACGACCACCACATGTGTAAATTTGTCTTTGTCCAAGTCTAAATTTGTCTTTGTCCAAGTCTAAACGCCTTTAACTTGTGCAGTTTCATGCGCTGCTGCTTTGCCCAAGTGGGAAATAGGAATGGCCAACAAGAAAATCAAGTTTGTAAGCAGTGTACAAACTCAAGGTTACGGGTTTAAGTTTTACAAATACTAAATTACGTAAATCATCACTAAACATTATTTTTAAATTTATTTTGGTAATTAAAGTTTCAAAATGTTTAATTTACTCACTGAAGTTTAGACATTGAATGTTTTTTGTCACTCATCTATTAATTTTTAGACGACGTCCATTTATCGACGAACTTCTCTAAAATTCAAACGGTGGAAAACTTCACCGACACGAGAGGAACAATATACTGAGAAACATGCTCCATCCGATGGCGGAAGAAGAAGATCGATGAGGGAGAAACCAGAAGGTTTTTGATCGATTCATGAACTTCAAAACATTCTCTAGCAAAATGGAGGTCGAATTCAAACTCAAGGCGCCGAGGCTAAGTGACTAGTGAAATTTGGGATCGAATGACCACCATCTATGAATGTTTGAGGTTTAAGAATGAAAAAACAAACGTTCATTGTTTAAACTTTAGTGACAAAAATCATTTAATGTTTAAACTTCAGTGAGTAAATTAAACGTTTTAAAACTTTGGTAATCAAAATAAGTTTAAGAGTAAAATTCAGTGATAATTTACATCATTTATTTTTTTTACAAATAATTCTTTAGTAGTACTTGCAATCGGTGGCAGAATTAAGTTAATGCTAGGAGATGTCATACCTCCACAAAATATTAAAAATTTAAAAAAATTTACGTAGAGAAAATTCTAAACTTGTTTTCACGCAATAAATATATTAATTTATAATTATTTTTTAAATTTAACTATTTTTAAATGATTCTCACTAAATAATGTTGTTCCGCCACTACTTACGACACACTTAAAGAAATACAAGAAATAAGAAAAGCTTCCAATTCTTTTAATAGAGTGCGAAAAATAAAATTTCGAAATTAAAATCAAGCACAAACATCCTATAAAATAATATTAAACTTGTTAAGAATTCCATTGACCATTAAATGGAAAACATTGCAAAAACTTCTCCTGTTGAAATCCTTCATAAAATAAAAAGTGAGTAATAAATCTTCTAACTCGTACATTGAATTTAAGAAAGACCTAATTCAGGTACATGAATGCGGACAAAAGATTAGTATTGGTAAAATTACATGAATTTGTTGTATTTTAACAAGACTCTATAGAGTTACATTTTTTATCATATTTATTTACAAGTTATATTTTGATATACAAGCTCAAACTATATAAAAATTATACACAATTTCTTTATATTTAAACTATAAATCTAGAATTTAAATTGAGCAAGCATATTTACCAGTTGACCAAGCTGCTCATATTTGTTCCTCTTTATTCCCTTAGGTCATGGGTTCTGGACCCAATAGGAGCACTCTCCCTCATTCTCCTAGAGTCTCCCTTTCCCTCTCCTCTTGGTAGGATTAAAATTAGAATTAAAGTTTGTTAAAAAAATCTAAAATTTAAATTCCTAACCATAAACCCTAAGACATAAATTATAAATTCTAACCTCTAAACACTGAATTCTAGGAATGTCAGTGGGGAGGATTTTGCGGGGATTCACCTCACTTCGCATCCAATCGGGCAGGGATAGTTATAGATTTTGCAGTTCGTGGGACGAGATTGAGATAAAAATTAGATTCGCTGTGAGTGGTGTGACAGTCGTAAATATGACTTTGTACTTGCCTCATCCCCACTCGTCTCGCATCATTCCCACCCGCCCTGCATCATCCTCATGCTCCCCAACATATCTTATAACATATTATTATAAATATCATTGAAAATATTTTTTAAAAATATAATTAGTTTTGAGATTGATTAGATCATATATATATTTAAAAATATCAGTTTGGATCATAGTTAAATTTAAGATAATTCATATTTATTTATCTTGGGATATTTATGGAAAATTATATATATTATATTTAGGTTTATTGATTTCTTCTTTATTGTTACATGCTGTCAAACCTTCTTTCTAAAGTTTATTTTTTTCTCCTCGATTCTCACCATATGTATGTTATTCTTTTACTTCTTTTAATTTATTTTTCTGATGTTGTATGTTATTTATATTCTATTGGTATTTGTTCTTATTTTCTAAAGCTTGTTTTTTCATTGTTATTTGGCATAATGTCAAAAAATGCCCCTAATGATTGACTAAATAGTCACTTTGCCCCCTATTCTTTTTTAAAGCAATTTAGCCCTTAACGTTTCATTTTAGGTTAGAATACCCCCTCTGTGAATGAAAATTGTTAGTCAGCTAACGATAAACAACTTGAAATGACTTAACAGAATGACACGTTAGAAGAAAAAAATATTTTGGGGGTGTTTGGCAAACGACTAATAGCTAGTAGCTGATTGCAGTGACTAGTTTGACTAACTGATTTTATTAGCTGATTTGAGAAACTGATTTGATTAACTGTTTATATAAAAGTGTTTGGTAAAACTTAGCTGATAGCTGATATAGCTAAAATGACAAATAACGGTGCGATACATTTAGTTGTTGAGTACACATATGTTTTATAATACTTTAGTGTTTATTGGGGGTGAAATTATTCGAATAAAATAATTTTGACAAGGAATTAAAAAATTCTTTAAGAAAATTAGTGAATATTTTTGAAAATTTTGAATATATATTTTTAAATTTAATATTTAAAAATATTAACCTCGTGGAAGTTGATACATACTATTAACCTTGTATAAAATATGAACACTACAATTTTTTTCTTCACTTTCATGTTTTGCTATATTTTCTTAACTAAAATATACTTGAGAATCTAAAACTAAAAATAGAATAATAAAATAAGATTCCACTAACTCATCATTAGACGTTGCATAAAAATCATTTTACATATGTTCATTGAAAATAAATTAAGATTACATAAATATTTAAGAAAGAGATACATATCCAAACAAGGTCTAACTGCTATCAAACTGGTAGTGATGTCATTACGCACTTTTGTCATTTCATTAGTACTCATACACTCAACTTCTTGAGTGGATTTGTTATTCGAAAATACTTCCGTGGGAATAAAATTCAGATCAAAATCTATGACCCTAAAAGTTGGGTCAAGAATTTTACTTAATCTGATGTAGTTATGTAAAGCAAATGCATCACAAATTATCCTATTTTGATCTTGAGACGAATATATAACATTTTTGCTAAAATCTTTCAGCGTGCCTTCAAAATGCCAAATGGTCTTTCAATACAACTTCTTAAGGATGAATGAGCTCGAATAAAAAAATCATGTGCCCCTATTGGGTTTGCACAACGAAACTTTGATTGGTGATACCCTGTCTTATGATATGGTGTCAAGTAGCCTTATCTTTCAGGGTATCCTTTGTCTGCTAAGTAATATTTGCCTAAGCATGATAAAAAATCACAAAATTAAAAAACAATTATTTTATTTTCATGCTCGGCATGAGTAAACTTAAGAACCCCTTGTGCAACTGAAACTCCAAACAATTGTTCCATCTTATATTCCAATTCGGGTTCAAACCCTTCATCTTGAAAGGCTTTAAAATGTGTGTTTTTCTATAAAGCAAGATAAATAAAATCAATTCTAAGAATTTAAACTTAGTTTGGGTAATTTTTGACAATAAAGTAATAAAACAAGTGTAGAAAAACATGATAACCTCAATTTCTTCGATAATTACTACCCACTAGCGCTTATTGTTCCTTTTTCATGATCCCAATCTAATCTCGTTTCCTTTCCTTTCAAGGCTGATGCTTGTAGAATAGTGATGCACTTTAGAGCCAGTATACTCGTCGTATTAAGTAATAAAGTGAGAATAAAGTGTTGAACCCACAAAGATTGGATTGATAAATGTGAGGTTATCGTACCTAGGGATGTGTTTGCAAGTATGGTTTTTATGTTGGTTTTAAGTAAAAACTAATTAAACTAATCTAAGATAGCAATAATAAAGACAAATAGATACAACGACTTAACAATTAATTATGGAGGTTGGGATTATTGCTAAGGATATATGTTTGATTATCTATCTTAATGATATAGCAACGGGCAATACATGTCTGTGTAAACCCTAAGATACTTCATCTACTCGACAAGATTTTCTAATGAACTTTTGACTCTCTCGATGCCTAGAAGTTAATAACTTTGTAATTAAGGTGATACATGTCTATGTTAACCCTAACTACTGCATTATTTGTTTAAGAACTTCTTTTTAGTCGTTGAAACCCTAAACTTATGTCTAAGCCAAATTAGAACTAAGTTGACATATTAGCCCCACTGCTCATGTTTGTATAACTTAACTCTCTCGAATATCAAGCCACAGATCAATAGTTAATCGACCTCTCTCGAATAGCTCTTACAATTAACTACGCATTAAACACATGAACAAAATAGATGAAGATGAAAACAACTAAAGCATTGAAATTAAAATAACCAAAACATATAATCATGTGACGCAATAATCCCAACTAAAAAGTTTAGCACATGTCTAATTCTAAAGCAACCATAATTAAAAGTATAGTATGGTAATTTATCAAGCAAATGAAAAGAAATAAGCTGAGTGTAAAACCCATATTTGATTTTTGATATAACAAATTGTTTAAGGACCAAATTGTAAAAGTAAATAAAATTTTAAGTATTCAAAAGTCTCACAAAAATGACAAGCATTTGAATCAAAATTGTTTTCTAAGTCAAAAACCTTAAACCCAATAAAATTTTCTAGGTGTTTCAAAGTCAAATTAGGCATTTACACCCAGGCGTATCGATACGCATAAAACGTACCGATATGGTTTTTCAACACTGGAATTTTAATTGACAAAAGTGTACCGATACGGTTATCCCCATATCGATTCAGCTTTTGATCTAGGCTTATAAATAGACTTTAGTGTACCGATACGGTTGTCCCCGTATCGATACGGTCTTTCATTTGGGTTTAAGATTTTACTTTAGAGTACCGATACGGCTCACATCGTATCGATACGGTTTGGTAGAATTTGCAAATCTTGGCACTTAATGTTATAGTTGTTGCTTGTCAGTTATTGGAATCAGTATTTTCAAATGACCATTGAACCGTATCGATACTCCCTAGAAGCGTACCGATACCTTTTTGCAAAACTTTCACCCCCTGATTCTAGTGAACAAATCATGTACCAATTCGACATTCCCGTATCGATACGCCCCTTGTTTTACACTAAGACCGTACCGATACGTCTTCTCGTGTATCGATACGTCCCTATATTTTGTACACAACGACTTTTTCTATTTTGAAACATGTATCGATATGGTTGTTCGTGTACCGATACGGTAGGTTGCAGAAGTGCATTAATGGTGGGAAAAAGAGAGCCCAACGGCTCTATTGATGATGCCAAATACCCAAACGGATAGAAATCAATGAAGGGGTATAAAAGCAAGCCTCAAAAGCAGCAGCAACAACTATTGAAAGATTTCACAACATCCAAGCACAAATCCAATCCCTTTGAGTTCTTAGAGTCAAATCTTGTAACCCCCACTTGTGTAATTTTTATTGTATCCATTTATTTCAAGTATGAGAGTGTTTGTTTGTTGGGCAACAAATCAACCTATTGAGATGTATTTTTCAGTTTGCCAAATCTTCTTTGTAAGAGAGAGAGTCTTGGTTAAGCTTTGGGTAGAAAGCTTAATCGAATTGTAAGGTTTCCTCCTAATCTGAGAAAAAGGAAATAATTTCTAGTGAAAATTGGTTCAAAATCCTTAATGGGAGCTAAGGTAGTGGATGTAGAGATTGTTCGAAGCTTGAACCACTATAAATTGCGTGTTCTTCATTTTTATCATTTCAATTTCCTCCCTCCAAGTTTTAAAAGCCAATTCACCCCCTCTTAGCCATCTATCCATCAGTTGATCCACACAACAATTGATATTAGAGCCTAACTCTTTGAAGGACTTACATCCACAAGAGACGGTCCTAGAAGTGTTTCAATCGATCATCAATCAAGCCATGGCATCTACCTCCGACCAAAACTAGTATGAGTCCTAATCCATCACCAAACCACCATTCTTCAATGGGGATAACTATCCTTATTGGAAGAATAGGATGAGGCTCTTCATCAAATCAAATGACTACACCCTTTCGGATGTAGTGGAAGATGGACCAACAATCCCAATAAAGATAGATGAAGAATGAAGAATCATTCCTAGAACAAAGGTGGAGATGACCGATGAAGATTAAAGGAGACTACAAGTTAATGACAAGGCCTTGCACATCTTTTTTTGTGCACTTGGACCAGACATGTATGCGAAGATGTCCTCTTGTACAAGTGCAAATGAGGTGTGGGACAAGCTCGAGACTACCAACGAAGGAACCAACAACGTAAAGGAGACCAAAATTATAATCCTTAATTTGAGTTATGAGAATTTTAAGATAGAGCTTGATGAGAGCATCTCCAAGATGTTTAATCATTTCTTCGTCATCGTCAACGGTCTCAAAGGCTTCGATGAGATTATTCCCGAAGATAAGCTTGTTCAAAAACTTCTCTATTCTCTTCTTGAATCATGGGATGGGAAGAGAACCGCCATCACCAAGGATAAAAACTTGAATATTTTGAAGCTCGATGAACTAGTGGGGTCTCTCCTTACTCATGAGATCATGAAGCAAAGAAGAGAAGAAGAAAAGAAGATAAAATAATGGAGAAACAAGAGGTATAGAAGAAGAAACGAGGAATTGCTCTCAAAGCTTTACAAGAAAAGAGTAATTCTAGTGAGGATGAATTTGAAGAATTGGCTATGATAGCCAAAAGATTTTCTCGGTTCATGAAGTCCAATCGAGGAAGAAAATTTCAAAGAAGAAGTGACTTCAAGAACAAGAATAAAGAGGAAGAAAATGATCAACTCATATGCTATGAGTGCAAGAAGCCGAGGCACATCCGAACTGAATGCCCCTAACTAAAAAAGAAGAAGCTCAAGGAAAATTTAGCTACTTGGAGCGATTCAGAGTCATTCGATGAGGAAGATCAAGAAGTCGCCAACCTTTGCCTCATGGCTTTTGAAGAAGATCCTAAGGTAAACCCTAACCCATTTACATTTGATTTTTACCTTTGATGAGCTTCAAGAAGCTTATGGTGAGTTACAAGAGGTTTACGATGAGTTAGTTGAAAAATAAAAGGAATCGATTTTGAAAAATAAGAAAATGATTTTCAATTTAAAAAACCAAAACAATTCCCTTTCTAAAACCAACTCAGAACTTGAAAGGAAGATTTTGCTTTTACAAGATGATCAAAATATTTTCAAAAAGAAAATTTTGATTTAAATAATCTTCTTTCCAAGTTTCATGATGATCACCACAAAGTGGTGAATGAGCTTAAAGCTTCTCCTAACCAAGTTGGGAAACACAATTTTGAAAAAACAAGTTCTTCAAAACCCAACTATGTAAAAAGAAACTTTAATGGTTACAAACAAAGAGGCTTCCAAGGGCCCTCTAGAGGTAAGAGGATTAGGAGTGTTTGGGTTCCCAAGGACCTAATTACTTCTAATGATTTACATGCTATTTACTTCTTGGATTCCCAAGGAAACCAAGATTTTGGGAGCTAATGTTCATAGACCCAAAATGATTTGGGTACCAAAAATCAAGAATTAATTCTTTGTTTGTAAGGGACATTGCTACAAGGCCAAAGCTACAAGTCAAAATACATGGTACTTTGATAGTGGATGCTCAAGACATATGACCAGTGACAAGAGTATATTCTTAGAGCTAAAACCAAAAAGTGGAGGAGTGGTGGCATTTGGTGAAAACTCCAATGGCCACATTGAAGGGATTGGCTCGGTTGGTAATCACTCTTCTATTCTCATTGATAATGTGCTTTATGTAATGGTCTAAAACATAATGTATTGACCATTAGTCAATTATGTGATAAAGGTTTTAATGTTCTATTTGATGTAAATATTTGTAAAATCTTGAACGTTGAAACTAACAAAATAATGCTCATAGGTCATCGTATAGGTAATATTTATATGGTGCATTTAGATGACATTCACATTTCCAATGTATGTTTTGTTGCACAAAATGAACACGATTCATGGTTATGGCATAGGAAACTAGGACATGCTAGCATGAGTGTTTTAGAGAAATTGGTTTCCCAAGATCTAGTAAAAGTTTTACCTAAGCTAAAATTTTCTCAAGATAAAATTTGTGATGCTTGTGCTAAGGGTAAACATAAAAGAGTTTCTTTTAGACCTAAAAATGATGTTTCAACTTGTAGAGTATTACAATTGATCTATATGAATCTTTTTGGCCCAATTAGGACTATGAGCTTGGGTGGTAAATCTTATGCTTATGTTTTAGTAGATGACTACTCTAGATACACTTGGGTTCTAATCTTAAGTACTAAGTATGGGCTTTGGAAAAGTTCATCATATTTTCAAAAATTACTGAAAATGACCTTGGTCAAAAGATTTCACATATTAGAAGTGACCACGGAGCCGAATTTCAAAATATTGGTTTTGAGGATTTTTGTATTGAAAATGGTATAAGCCATGATTTTTCGACTCCTCGCACTCCTTAACAAAATGGGTTATTGAGAGGAAAAATCGTACTTTAGAGGAAATGGCTAGAACCATGCTTTGTGAAAACAATTTACCTAAATATTTTTAGGCGAAAGCCACTAATACGACTTGCTATATTAATAATAGAGTAATGATTAGGCCTATTTTTAAGAAAACACCTTATAAGATTTTGAAATCCAAAAAGCCTAACATTAGCTATCTTCATCCATTTGGTTGTAAATGTTTTGTTTTAAACAATGGAAACGATAATTTAGGCAAATTTGATGCAAAAAGTGATGAAGTTTTTTTCTTAGGATATTCTTTAAACTCTAAAGTCCATCGTGTATTTAATAAGAGAACTTTAGTTGTTGAAGAGTCTATTCATGTTGTCTTTGATGATAACCTCCTTTCGAGAAAAGATTCTTGTGATGATAATGATGTAGGAGTCATTGAAGCCATTGATGGAGGACAAACATCAAAGGTGGATGAGGTTCCAACTAAAGAAGAAGAAACATAAGATCCACCTCTTGAAGCCTTGAAAGACATGACTCTAGAGAAAAATGAGTTCACCTACCCAAGGTAGTTCAACTATGTCAAAGGTGGTGAGATTTTGGGTGATCCATCCAAAGGGGTAACCATTAGATCTTCCCTTAAACTTGTTAATAATGTTGCATTTATTACATGCATTGAACCTAATAATATCAAAGAAGTATTAAAAGATGACTATTAGATATTGATCGTGCAAGATGAACTAAATCAATTTGAGAGAAGTAAAGTATGGACATTAGTTGATAGGCCTAGTAATAAGTCTATAATAGGAACTAAATGGGTTTTTAGAAACAAACTAGACGAGAGTGGTAACATAGTGAGAAACAAGGCTAGACTTGTTGCTCAAGGTTACACTCAAGAAGAGGGAATCGGTTTTGATGAAACTTATGCACCTGTAGCTAGAATGGAAGCTATTGGAATACTTCTTACATTTGCATGCTTTCATGAATTCAAGCTTTTTCAAATGGACATAAAAAGTGCTTTTCTAAATGGTTTTATTAATGAAGAAGTGTATGTAGAGCAACCACCCGATTTTGAGGATCCAAAATTTCCAAATCATGTTTTTAATCTTACTAAAGCTTTATATGGTTTAAAAAAAGCTCCTAGAGCTTGGTATGAAAGGCTTTCAAACTTTTTGATTGAAAAAGGTTTTGAAAAAGGTAAGGTGGATACCACACTTTCCATTAAAAGAAATGGCAAAGACATCTTAGTAGTTCAAATATGTGTTGATGACATAATTTTTGGTTCTAATAATGAGTTGTTTTGCTAAGAGTTTGCTAAGTTGATTAAAGGTGAGTTTGAACATTCTAGAACCAAGCACATAGAGATAAGACACCATTTCATTGGGATCATGTCTTGAAAAATGATGTTGTTCTAGAGTATGTAGACACCTTGAACCAATTAGCAGATATCTTTACCAAATCATTAGATAAATAACGCTTTTGGTCTCTTAGGAGAGAGTTAGGTTTAACCAGCCTATCTTGACCTTTTAGAGCCCTTTAGTGCAAAATATGCTTGAATTTTGATTGATTGTCATGCTCTTGTAATTTTGCCTATTTAGGTTTCTATGCTTGTTGCTAGGGGGAGTATGCATCTGTTTTAGTCCATGCACATTGCTCATTCATTTTTCATATGCATTTCTATTCGATTAAAATCCAATTTTTGGACTTCTTTGTGCCTAAAATGTCATTTTTGGCAAAGACGTATTAATACGGGTCATAGCGTATCGATACGAGTTCATGAGTGCGCTTCGATATAGTCAAAACTGTATCGAGACAGTCACGTATATCGGTACGGCTTGAAAAACATATCGATACGGTGGATCGATATGGCCATGTGGCGTATCGATACGGATAACTACTGGACATTCAAGAGTGTTAAAAAGGGGTTTTCTACTTTAACTAAAACTCAATCACTTTTTTCCCAAAACCCTAGTTTGAATTTTTCCTATAAAAAACTATCAAAACCCTTTGATTTCTCACACCAAACTTAAAATCTCTTGAGGATTTTTGATTTTCACATCAAGGTTAAGGCATTCTCATCCTTCATTCATCCATATTTCATACTCAAGGTATAAATTCTTTTTCTTTCTCTTTTTCATTTTTGTTTTAATTTCTATACTGTTTTTAAACAAATTTTGTGTTTTTGGTTTATATACAACATGGGTTTCAAATTTTTTATAAAAGTTTTCAAAACTAATTTTTTTGTTCGAATATAAAATTATATTGTATATTTTTCTAAACTGTTTTTCAAAATTCATTTCCCCAAAAATCTTTTTATACTTGTATATGATTTTTAACCTATAAAATATAGTATTTTTTTCCAATACCTTGGTTATTGGATTATTCATTGGATCGAATGTGATGTTTATCTTTGATTTCAGGTTTTACTATAGCACCTAGAAAAATACCAAGAACTAGTGAAACCGATCAATCCTCCAACACAAACCATGAGGGTATTACTAAACCCAATCTTTCCTATATTTTTCAAAAGAGTTTTCTAACTCCTTCGGATATGGCTTACTTTAAACAATATCAAGCTTTCAATATGCGTCGTGAGCATGTTGTTTCAATTCCTTTTTTGAAGTCCGAGCGTTTTAAATTCAAATACTTTGGTTTATTGACACAATGGAAGCTTTTGGCTTTTTTGAGTATACTCGGGTTTTTATACCATAACCTTGTTTTAATCTTTTTCGCCAATGCCCGGTGTATCCCCAACTCTGAAAAACTGAGGTTATTGCTATTGAGTCTTATCTCATGGGGAAGAAATTTAAGATTGATCAAACGGTTTTATGTAATGTTTTTGGGTTTGAGAATATGGGAATTGATGATGAACACTCATTGGGTCATACTCAACTTGGCTCCGTAACCGTCCTTGACACCCACGATCGCATCCTCCATCTCATCATCTCTTGGTGGATTCGTCCATCCAGTGGGAAATTCTCAACTATCTGACAAGTTGATGAATTTTTGGCTTCAATGCTTTGTAAGGGTAAGCGCCCAAACCTTTTGTCAAATTATGTTCACGGAGTTGGTGTTCCTTGTCTAACATTGTCATACCGACCAAGTATCCTACTTCACCTATGGCACAACTTTGAGCCACTTGTTTATTGCCTTGGAGATTGATTGTTCACATGATGTTTCTGAGCCTCTTGGCAAACCAATTGATGAACAATCTCTTGTTCGATCAAAATTCCAATTCATTGACAATGAGTGGGTTCGTATCGAAGCACCTCCTTCACAAGTTCAACCTCATCTGGTGGCTTCTCTCGCTCCTATTGCCCAACCTTCCATGGATGCCCTCATGGCGTATCTAAATGAGTAATTCACATCTTTGGGTACCAATATTGCTTCTTTAGATACCACTATGAATTTGGGCTTTGCCGCAATTGATACATGCTTCACTTCCTTGGAAGAAAGAATGGTTACCATCGAGAATCGAGTCACCTCCATTGAGCAACAACAAGCTTCCATAGACGTCTCCCTCACCGCCTTCCATGGTGCTTGGCTTCAATCTCGAGCTTCTCAAGCCAATGAAGAAGAAGATGATGAAGAGGATGACAACGATAGGGACTAGTCTTAGTTATTATGCATCTCATTGCATATTCATATCATCTTAGGATTTTTATTTTATGCACCTTTGTTATTTGTTTCAAGAACCCTATGCTTTTGTTTTAAGTTTTAAGTTGGATTTGAATTATGCTTTGGTTATTGCTTTGAACTCTCAATGATAATTATGTTGCTTTGATTATGCTTCATTGTTATATTTCTTTTTTCTATCACTTATTATCATTGATTTTGATATAACAAAAAGGGGGAGAAGTAAAGAGCTTAAATTTTTCATCAAACTTTTTTTTAAAACCTATCTTAAAGTAAGAGGGAGTAATTTTCAAAGTTTTCAAAATACTTAAAAATTTACTTTAGTTTTGTTATATCAAAAAAGGGGATATTGTAAAACGTATATTTGATTTTGATATAACAAATTGTTTAAGGACCAAATTGAAAAAGCAAATAAATTTTTAAGTATTCAAAAGTCTCACAAAAAAGACAAACATTTGAACTAAAATTGTTTTCTAAGTCAAAAACCTTAAACCCAATAAAATTTTCTAAGTGTTTCAAAGCCAAATTAGGCATTTACGCCCAGGCGTATCGATACTCCTAAAAAGTACCAATACGATTTTTCAACACTGGAATTTTAATTGACAAAAGTGTACTGATACGGTTATCCCCGTATCGATAAGACTTTTGATCTGGGCTTGTAAATAGGATTTAGTGTACCGATACGGTTGTCCCCGTATCGATACGGTCTTCCATCTAGGTTTAAGGTTTTACTTTAGAGTACTGATACGGCTCACACAGTTGAACCGTATTGATACGCCCTAGAAGCGTACCAATACCTTTTTTTGCAAAACTTTCACCCCTGATTCTAGTGAGCAAATCCTATACCGATATGGCCTTCTCGTATCGATACGCCCCTTATTTTACACTAAGACCGTACCGATACGCCTTCTCGTGTATCGATACGTCCTTGTATTTTGCACACAACGGCTCTTTCTATTTTGAGATAGGTATCGATACGGCTATTCGTGTACCGATACAGTAGGTTGTAGAAGTGCATTAATGGTGGAAAAAAGAGAGCCCAATGGCTCTATTGATGATGCCAACTACCCAAACAGATAGAAATCAATGAATGGGTATAAAAGCAAGCCTCAAAAGCAGCAACAACAACTATTGAAAGATTTCACAACATCCAAGCACAAATCCAATCCCTTTGAGTTCTTAGAGTCAAATCTTGTAACCCCTACTTGTGTAATTTTTATTGTATCCATTTATGTCAAGTTTAGGGAGTGTTTGTTTGTTATTGGGCAACAAATCAACCTATTGAGATGTATTTTTCAGTTTGCCAAATCTTCTTTGTAAGAGAGAGTCTTGATTAAGCTTTGGGTAGAAAGCTTAATCGAATTGTAAGGTTTCCTCCTAATTCGAGAAAAGGGGAAGAATTTCTAGTGGAAATTGGTTCAAAATCCTTAATGGCTAAGGTAGTGGATGTAGAGCTTGTTCGAAGCTTGAACCACTATAAATTGTGTGTTCTTTATTTTTATCATTTCAATTTCCTCCTTCCAATTTTTAAAATCCATTTCACCCCCTCTTGGCCATCTATCCATCGATGGCTTCCTTAAAGAAAGCCAGTTGTTTCCCGCTTCATTAAATGTTGCGTATTTAGGAGAAAGTCCACGTGGGCAAAGGTAGATTCATCTCCAACTCTTCATGCCTTAACAGTTCCAGCCATGCAATATGCTCTTCTCTTACTCCCGCTATCCTCCAGCATCCACCAGCATCCTGCACATACACCACAAAGCACCACCTTCCCGTGAAAAGCGCCAATATATATGATAATTTAAGCACATATGGTGTAACTCCCTATCTACATAAAAATATGTAAATTTTAACCTAAATGCAACCTAAATGAGCTTGAACACATGCAAAATACAATGATTAAGGGCATATAAAATAGAACATTTCTGTACTCCTCAAATACCCCCAAACATGAACTGTTGTTTGTCCTCAAGCAATGCAAAACGAAAACAAGAAAAATAAAATAGAAAATAAGAACAGTAAACAACCCATAAGTCTTAAGGTTCCACTAAGCTATGATTATAGTGATTCCAAGTTATACTGCAACAGTAATTCATTCCTCGGCTATGTTGATGATAACAAATTATACCAGAGCTTACAGTTTTATCCAAAAGATTAAATCTACTGTAAGTGTAGTGTGCGCTTGGTTACATGCATTCATCACTTAATAGTTTTAGAGAAGCTTAAGGTTCGCTTTCTTTTTCAGCCTCGACATATTGATTTTTCTTTTTAAGCACATTCTTACTCCATGTTCTTTTAAGTTTGAAAAATGTATCCTTTGGGCTTCAGCTCATCACACTAACCCTTCGGTACCTGAAGATGGAGTGGAGCAAACAACTCATCCCCAAGCCCTACGAGCAGTGTCATCCCGTAAAGACTTTCATTCACTCTATTTCCAGTACTATAATTCCTACCATGGAAAGTTAAATGGAGCAAACACAACTTACCTAGTGTACTAAGATAGCAAGATGAAAAGAATAGTGTCCCTCAACAGTTTTTTTAAATTATCAAGTTTTAATTTCTTGATTTTTCAGGAAGTGTTAAGACTTTATTTTGCTACATTGAGCATTCAAGTTCTTTTCTTTGATTCATGCTTAAGCATCAGAAAGTCGACCTAGAGCATCCCTAAGATTTTTTAAGTGTCAAAATGCATACAACTTGTGGTATTTTTAGGGCTACAACAAATTTATTATTAAGTTCAAAAACTAGAAAGCTCTTAGCACCTTGCAAAGCATCAACATAGAGTCATCATAGGAAATCATGATCAACGCAGCAGCAAATTTCAAAATCAAAGGAATCATAGCAAAGGGAACCTATTGGAAAGATTTAGCTAATTACAGTTCTAAAAAAATAATTTTTTAAATTTTACCTAAGTTTAAACTAATCTATATGGGTATGTACTCCCCCAAACTTGAGAAGAGCATTGTCCCAAATGCAAAAAGAAAAGAAAATAACTAAAAATAATTCAAAAGAAAATAAAAATATGCAAAATAGGAAACTAAACTAAAATACTAAAAGAAAAGAAAATGAAAACTAACACATGGAGTTACTGAGGTGGTGGTGCACGACGGGCCTGACTCTTTATTCTTTGGCCAGTGTGGTGTGCTGATGGTGCATGTGGCAAATATGTCTTTTAGATTTCATGGGATGCTAGAGATGCATCGACATCTTTGTCAATAGAGGCGATAGTGGATGCCGAGGATCTTGAGGATGTAGATAGTGAGGGTCTTCACCCCAAATGCGCTTGTAGCTCCTCAATAAGCTCAAGGACTTGACCGACAAACATGTTAGTTCAGGTCTTAAGGATGGTGGCAGTCGGAGTTGATGACGTATGGACAGAAGGGAGAGTGTCCCGGATAATTGGCTGTTGCACCTCTAAGGATTCATCTATAACCAGGTGAATTGTCTAGCAGGAATTGAGTGTTTAAGATGCATGGGTGCCTTGCCCTTGTCTTGAGCTTTCATCCGCTTACTCAGTCGGTGATGAGCGGGCACTAGAGGGTTGTTCTCCCTCTTCCTTGTCAAGGTAGCAGTAGTAAGAGGTTTGGTGGGAGTTTCTTCTTTGGCTTCTTCATTAATTTGATCATCTTCCTTTTCTTCATCGTCTCGTCCTTCTTCATCACCTTCTTCTTTCTCTTCTTCTTATATTTCTTCTTCTTCCTCCTCATTTTCGTCTTTGTCATTATCTTCTCTAGGTGATCGGTTAGCATGGATCTCAGCGAAATATTGTTTTGGAAACATCGAGAATACTTCAATCGACCATGGAGACAATTGATTCAGTACAAATTTCATAGCCAGATTATTTGTTCTGATACAATTAACTGTGCATTAAGCACATGAACAGAATAAATGAAGATGAAAACAACTAAAGCATTGAAATTAAAAAAACCAAAACATATAATCATGGGACACAATAATCCCAACTAAAAAGTTTAGCTCATGTCTAAGCGTAAAGTGACCATAATTAAAAGTATAGTATGGCAGTTTATCAAGCAAAGGAAAAGAAATAAGTTGAGCGACCTCGACAAAACTCCCTCTATGTCGTCCAATTGTGCTGCAAGCCTCCTCTCCATTAGCCTCTTTTAATGGCTTCGTTCGATAAGGAGAATCATCTAGCTTCACCCATGTAGTTCTCCGTAAGCTTGGACTAGGACTGTCTTCTGAATTGTGCTCTCTATCGATTAACTCTATCTTGAGTAGCGTACAAGTCTTCTTCATATAGGCAATGAAACTAGGGCTTCAATACCCTAAAGTACACGGCTTCATTAAAGAAAGCCAGTTGTTTCCCGCTTCATTAAATGTTACGTATCTGGGAGAAAGTTCACGTGAGCAAAGGTAGATTCATCTCCAACTCTTCATGCCTTATTAGCTCCAGCCATGCAATATGCTCTTCTCTTGCTCCCACTGTCCTCTAGCATCCACCAACATCCTGCACATACACCACAAAGCACCACCTTTCGTGAAAAACACCAATATATATAACAATTTAAGCACAGGTGGTGTAACTCCCTATCTACATGCAAATATGTACATTCTAACCTAAATGAGCTTGAACACATGCAAAATATAAGGATTAAGAGCATATAAAATAGAACATTTATGCACTCGTCAAATACCCCCAAACTTGAACTGTTGCTTGTCATGAAGCAATGCAAAACGAAAACAAGAAAAATAAAAACAAAAGATAAGAACAGTAAACAGCCCATTAGTCCTAAGGTTCCACTAAGCTATGATTATAGTGATTCCAAGTTATACTACAGCAGTAATTCATTCCTCGGCTATGTTGATGATAAGCAATTATGTCAGAGCTTACAGTTTTATCCAAAAGATTAAATCTACTGTAAGTGTAGTGTGTGTCTGGTTACATGCATTCATCACTTAATAGTCTTAGAGAAGCTTAAGGTTTGCTTTCTTTTTCAACCTAAGCATATTGATTTTTCCTTTTAAGCACATTCTTACTCCATGTTCTTTTAAGTTTGAAAAATGTATCATTTGGGCTTCAGCTCATCACACTAACCCTTCGGTACCTGAAGATGGAGTGGAGCAAATAACTCATCCTAAGCCCTACGAGCAGTGTCATCCCGTGAAGACTTTTATTCACTCTATTTCCAGTACTATAATTCCTACCAGGGAAAGTTAAATGGAGCAAACACAACTTACCTAGTGTACTAAGATAGCAAGATGAAAAGAAGATTGTCCCTCAACGGTTTTGTTTAAATTATCAAGTTTTAATTTCTTGATTTTTCAAAAAGTGTTAAGACTTCATTTTGCTACATTGAGCATTCAAGTTCTCTTATTTGATTCATGCTTAAGCATCAGAAAGTTGACCTAGAGCATCCCTAAGATTTTTTAAGTGTCAAAATGCATGCAACTTGTGGTATTTTAAGGGCTACAACAAATTTATCATTAAGTTCAAAAACTAGAAAGCTCTTAACACCTTGCAAAGCATCAACATAGAGTCATCATAGGAAGTCACGATCAACGCAGCAGCAAATTTCAAAATCAAAGGAATCATAGCAAAGGGAACCTATTGGACAGATTTGGCTAATTACAGTTTTAAAAAATTAAATTTTTAAATTTTACCTAAGTTTAACCTAATCTATATTGGTATGTACTCCCTTAAACTTGAGAAGAGCATTGTCCTGAATGCAAAAAAAAGAGAGAAGAAAATAACTTATGATAATTCAATGAAAACAAAAATATGCAAAATAGGAAACTAAACTAAAAGAAAAGAAAATGAAAGCTAACATAGGGAGTTACTAAAGTGGGGTGCACGACGGGCCTGGCTCTTTGTTCTTTGGCCAGTGTGGTGTGCGATGGTGCAAGTGGCAGATATCTCTTTTGGATTTTAGGGGATGCTGGAGATGCATCGACATCTTTGTCAATAGGGGCGATGGTGGAAGCCGGGGAGCTGGATGATGTAAATAGTGGGGGTCTTCACCCCAAATGTGCTTGTAGCTCCTCAATGAGCTCAAGGACTTGACCGAAAGACATCTTAGTTCACGTCCTAGGGATGGTAGCAGTCAGAGTTTGTGACGTCTGAACAGAAGGGGGAGTGGCCCGGACAATTGGCTGTTGTACCTCCAAGGAGTCATCGCTAATCGGGTGAATTGGGCTAGCAGGAATTGAGTGTTCAGAGTGCATGGGTACCTTTCCCTTGTCTTGAGCTCTCATCCGCTTACTCAGTTGGCGAGGAGCAGACACCGAAGGGCTGTTCTCCCTCTCTCTTGTCGGGCAGTACCAGTGGGAGGTTTAAGGAGTTTTTTCTTCGTCTTCTTCATTCATTTGATACTCTTCCTTTTCTTCATCATCTCTTCCTTCTTTCTCTTTCTTCTTCATCCTCCTCATTTTCGTCTCTATCATTATCTTTTCTGGGTGATCGGTTAGCAATGATCTCAGCGAAATATTATTTTGGAAACATCGAGAATGCTTCGGCCGACCCTGGGGACAATTCATTCAGCCCAGATCTCATATCCAGATCATTTGTTCTAATACATTCAAAGAATGGCCTGGAGAATTCTACCATTGCACCCCTCTAGGCGGAGCACAGTGAATTCGTGACAGTGGTGCTGAATGGTGTTGAGCTAGACACCAGTCCCTTGAGCCATGATATTTCTTTTGGAAATGTCCCCGTAGAGGCCTTTATAATCTCATCATCTGAATCGATTCGATTATGTGCCTTTTCATATAAAGCTGTTATTAGGCTGGGAAAGAGTATGTGTCTTTTCTTGCCAGAAGAAATTGCTCTGCTAACAATGGAGTCATATGTCATATTGCCAATATTGATTCATCGTCCTGACATTACCGAGTTTAGGAGGAGCATTCTTTCGGCGGGGATTGTGGAGTGGTGTCCGATGGGGCCCATCTTGGAGTTCATGAAGTGAATATAGAAGAGTGGGTGATACATGTCCGCGTTAACTCTAGCTACTCTATTATTTGTTTAAGAACTCCCTCTTAGTCGTTAAAACCTTAAACTTATGTCTAAGCCGGATTAGAACTAAGTTGACAGCTTAGCCTCACTGCTCATGTTTTTATAACTTAACTCTCTCGAATATTAAGCCACAGATCAATAGTTAACATGCCTTTCTCGAATAGCTCTTACAATTAACTACGCATTAAGCATATGAATAGAATAGATGAAGATGAAAACAACTAAAGCATTGAAATTAAAATAACCAAAACATATAATCATGAGACGCAATAATCCAACTAAAAAGTTTAGCTCATGTCTGAGCGAAAAACAACCATAATTAAAAGTATAGTATTACAGTTTATCAAACAAAGGAAAAGAAATAAGCCGAGCATCCTCGACAAAACTCCCTTTGTGCCGTCCAATCTAATTTTGATCAGCACATAATGTAATAATACATAATGCAATGCCAAGTTGAAATTACAAGTGATCAGTTTGCTTATAATGTATTGTCACCAAATTACTATAGAGATTGGAAAACAAGTTGAAATTACAGTGTTATCACCATGTAATATGGTGTACATATTAGAGACAAGTGACAATACAATAATGTGATACATAGAGCATCAAAAACAAACATTTTAACAAGTAGGTAAAAAATACTATAGAGATTGGAAACTAAGCTCAAATTTTAAATTGTAATCTCAACTTGGAGGGCTTTTTCTACTTTTATCATGCAAAGATTTCCTATAAAATCACATCACCAAATAAAAAAATTAATTAATAATAGGAGGCAGAGATGGGTGCCTAATAATCATAATTGATGGGTGAGTCTAACGTGTGGCATGTTTAGGGTGCAGCTAAAAGACGACAAGTTTCGAAACTTGTCTTCAAACTGAAAATGTTAGACTTATAGATAACATCTTCGGTTGGTTTTTTGAGCTTTTTTTGCAAGTATCGATACTTATTTTGTAAGTTTCGATACATTGTCCCAAACTAAAAATTTATCAAAAAAACTAAGTATCGATACTTACAGAAAAAAAACTCAAAAATTCAACCGAAAATGTTATCAAGAAATCTAACATTTTTAGTTCGAGAACAAATTTTAAAACTTGCAATTTTTTAGCCGCACCCCAGACCTAACCTTAATTGATGGGGAAATATCATGACCGATTTACAGGGAAATAATGAACCACATCAACTAAAAAATCTTAATAATAATAGGACCAATAATTCAATTTAACAAGAAAAATGTCAAATTAAAGGGAGAAAATTATTTAACTGGAGGAAAAAATCAACTACAAAGACAAAAAAAAGTTACATTTATAGAGACCAAAAGTTAAAATTACATTGAAAAATTGATGAAATACACACAAAGAAATGAAGAAAAAGAAACGATTCACATTTATATTTCAGCAGATCAATTTTTTTGTGTAAATTACTTTAGTAAATTGATTGTTTGGGTAAAATTTTACAAGAAATGGGTGAAATTATCTTGGAAAAGAATCTCCACGATTTGGTTGCTTGATGTTGTAGTTTGACGATGGAGAATCCTGTGATAAGAGATTCATAGATTAGAATGGAAGCTTTTTTATTAGATTGAGTTTAATGGCAATGATGTAATTATGAAAATAACAGGGTCAAGTACGTCATTTAACATCTTATTTTGCAATTAGCTCTTCCAATCCGCTGGATTTTTCAGTGTTTTCTATTTTAGCTTATTTTGCACAATCGGCTCTTTCAAAAAGATGTTTACCAAACTCTAGAAATAGAGGATTTGACTACCAATTAGCTATTTGTGCCCCAATAAGCTAAAAGCTCTTCAAAAAAGTTGTTTACCAAACAATTTATGTTTTATACAATTTTATATGATTATTTTTTGACTGGTGTGTCATTTTCTAAAGTCGTCATATTTTCTTATATAACACTGTTATCGCTAGCATGCACTACTATATAGGTTTGTCATATTATTTTAAATCATTTACCATTAAAAATGTTTTATCTACAAATAAAAATTATTAATTAACTAACGGTATATCCCGATATTACACCATTTCATTTACCGTTGAATGGTATAATATCGGGATATACCGGCCATCAGATTTGGTCTTGTTCTTTATGGTTCGCTTGATTGTTGTGGGAAGCGAAGATTGATTGTTGAATGTGACTCCAAAATTGCCCTTTCCTGGATATCGAATCACAATCTGTGTCCTATTATTTGCAGGTCCATTGTTCACGTGATAGCAACTATGGGTAGGTTGAGAGACTCCATTTTTCCGGTTCATTCCGCGCTGTAATAATATAGAGGCTCATAGGTTAGCTAAAGCTGGTATTGGGTGATTTTCTGGGTCTTGTATCATGTTGGGACTGGGTAATCTTTGTAAACTTTCCTGGCAGCTTGTCTGGGTTTTTTTTTTTGGGGGGGGTGTATTTTGTACTTTTGAGCATGAATAAAATTTTTAGGACACTTTTTTTTCTTTCCGCTATCAGTGGATGTCCCTTTGGTTTATCCTATGATACGAAAGAGGATTTTAACGAGACCTTTAATTTTCATTAAAAAATAGCGAAATATACCAACGACGAACGATAACGGCTAAACAAAAGAAAAATATGATCGCAAATAAAACAAGAAAAATAAATAACACCAAAATTTACGTGAATAACTTAAAACAGAAAATTTACAGACAAAGGATAAAAACTTTTGTTATGACAAAAAATAAAAAATTATGACCTATTTGCGACTTAACGCTATGTAAAACTCTAGATTTATATGTTGTATCCTGTGTTATGTTTAAAACCATAATCTTTTAAAATAGGTAAAATAAAAAAGAATTGTGCAAGAGCTAATGACACTGAATTAATTAAGGCAAAAAAGCCTTATCCTCAATTGCATCAGTTTACACTTTGGGATCCCTTTCACCTCAGTTATAAGAAAATAAATAAAATATATGTAATTCCAAAGGAAAATTCTCAGCGAAGATTGTTGCGCTGTCAAAACATTTCCTAGTAAAAGCTTATCCAAAGATGAAGAGGATAAAGTCTCTCTTTTTTTAATGCAGAATTGGCAAGAATACAAGGAAAATAAAGCAGATTCCCTCTCTCTGTATATAATATTAATTGCTGCCCCTGCTCTAGATTAATAGATTTTTGGGGGGAAAATTGATTTGAGTTAATATTTTAAAATAATCTTTACATAATTACATGCGGTATGAGCAACAAATTTAATAATAAAAGAGATTACATTTATCAATCAATATGTTTACGTCCATGAGGAATATAAGATTAGTCGAGTTTGTAATTGATATTTGTGTACGATGGACGTTTACTCAATCTCTATAAGCCTGCAAGTTGTCGCTTCACGAATTAATTTATTGTGTGTACAAGTTGGCAATATGATGAGCAGCGAAATACATTTGATGAAATTACAAATCATATAACATAGTTTTAATAAAAAAAAGATAATAATATTTATATTAAATAGTCAAATTTAAATCATTTTATTTATAAAGTATGTATTATAAAGAATGTTTATGTTTTATTTTATGTAGATTTAAATCTTGACATTTATTCTGAAAATATAATATCTATACACTTAATAAAAAAAGTTTTGATTTTAGCTGGATAAATAAACGATAAACACTCGTTGAGTTGTTAACAATTAGAGATAGACAGGAGATTACAAAGTTATTTAAAATTAATATGAAAAATTTTACCACGCTCGACGAACACCGCTGAATACTACTAACGCTGAACATCGCTGAACACCATTAACGTTGACCATCACTGAACACCATTACGTTGATTAATGAAGATTAAAAATCTTAAGGACTCAACATATAATTATAAATTATTTAAAATAAAATTTCAATTAAATTATTTTCTATATATATATATATTATATTTTTTAATTTTTTTAAATAATTGAATCAATATTTAAAAATTTAAAAACCCTAAACCCAAAAAATAGGTAAAATACACGTTCATCACTCAACTATCTTCTCACTCGTATTTCGGTCACTCAACTTTTAAAATTTTTAATTTTATAACTAAACTTACACATTAATATTTTTTTATCACTTTACCGTTAACTATATAATGGGGTTATGACCTGACAAAATTATCATCGTCAAACCTAATCTTTTCACTTTCCTCTCCATTTTCTCTTCAATCAAACACACCTCTTCTCTCTATTTTGTAATGAAAACCCTAAACATTCACCCATGGTTCTTCTTAGATTCTTTCTCTGCAATTCTTTATGGAAACTCTAGATTTTCTAAGATTTCAGAATCATGGTGATTGGGTTCATACAATGAGTCAAACTAGGGATGCAATTGATCGGATTTGGATCGGACTATATAAATTTCAAGTCCAAATACATTACAATTGGACTCGAATATTTTTTTTAGATTCAAATTTTTTCAACCGAATTTGAATAGGATTTTTTGGATCAAATTCAGATTTTTTTGAACTGGATATAGATCGGATTAGATTAAATTGTCATCCCTAGTGTTGGCCCAAGTCCGAGGGGTAGATCCATGAATTTTAGCGTCTTTAGAGTATATTGTGTTTTGGCTCTCTAATAGTTTTATCTAAATGCAAATAAATCCATAAATTTGTGTGTTTAATTTCTTGCGTTTTTAATTTATGTCATTTAATTCTACACTGGTTCATTTTTGTTGACTACATTTAAATTTTTGTGTTTATTATTTATGCTTTTAATTTATTTTCTATTTTAATTCATAATTTTAGCCTAATATATAAATAACTTTATCTTGCAATTTCACATCATTTACTATTTCATCCACTAACTTCCTTATTTTTTAGTAATTCATTGATATTTATATTTATTTATTTCTCCATTGTATTTATTTTATTGTTTGTTGATTTATAATTTTATCTTACATTTTTCATATTTATGTATATATTCATATGGTATAAATAGATATATTATACTATATTAAGGTTAATTAATATACATAAATCATAATAAATATTATTATTATTTAACTTGCATTTTTAAGACATTTATATTTTTATTATCACTTTTAATATGAATATATCTATATATAAGTTAATTTTGTTTTTACCATTATTCCAAATTACCATATATATATATATATGTTTCTTTTAATATATTTAGTTTAATTTTTGTTTACTTTATTTATATTGTTTTATTGTTTTAATGTAAATATTATACATGGTATTTTGTTTTAAGGAATTAAAAGTCATAAATGTTTTGTTTTAGACTCGAATATGAATCAGATGCGTCAAATTCAGATCGAACATAAATTTGGATCAGATCGGATCGAATATGATCTCGGCATGGTCCATATCCAATCCATCTCCTATTAGGACTCTAACATTTTTTTTCAGATTCGGATTTTTTCAATCAAATATAAATCGAATAAATTTCTTCGGATCGAATCTAATTCGGATTGAATTGTTATCTTTTAAGTCAAACTCATCATAATAATAGAAACGACGGATGGTCGAAAAAATATGTTTGTTTTCCTTTGTGATTACGCTTTGTTAAAAGATTAGAAATGATTTCAAATAGTTAAAGGATTTCCATGACTGTGATGCATGCTCTTCACCGTTACTTTTTGTGGTTATGATTTCTAGTTAAAATTCAGAAATGGTTTCATCGACTCTTACCTCAGAAACAAATTTGGGTTCTTGCCGAATTTCTCTTTAGAACCCTGAAATACATCAATTTCAAAACCCATGCTCTATATATTTTACGAATTTGCTTTTAGAGAGTTTGAAAGAAGATTTTGACGAGAACTTTAAAGACGAACGTCGATGTGACTTATCGACACCGGTATTGGTCATATCTTCACCTGATTATCCTTACTCGTCAGCAACAGTTATGGTGATTTAAAAAGATGTTTCCGGGCAGCCATGGTGTTTTGAGAAGAAGAGGGTTTATTTTGAAAAATTTTAAGAAAAAATCCCTTTGACTTTTTTAATAACTTTTTTTATGTGAATTTTTAAAATATTAAAAAATATGTTATTAATATGTGACTTGGGTTTTAAAGATTAAAAGTTCATTTTATTAGGCACTTCATAATGGTGTTACAAATTTAACGGAATAGTGATTAAAAAAGTTCAATCTATAAAGTTTAGTTATTAAATTAAAAATCTTAAAAGTTGAGTAATCAAAATAAGAGTGAGAAGATAGTTTAGTGATAAACCGTGTATTTTATACCCTAACAAATTAATTATTACATAATTTATTACATATATATTAATATATACTAAATATTGATACTAATAAATTATTTAAAGAAGTATTAAATATAATATTATTATTTTATATCATTTTTTTCAAATCAATAAACAACTACCAGCTATCAACCTATCAGATAATTTTATCACACATTTATTCAATTAATTAGTCAGACCAATTAATATAATTCATCATCGATTATCTTATAATATAATTTTTTTATCACTATTAGCTATTTGCTATAGTTGCTGAACAAATTATCATAGACATTTAACGATATAATTATCATTTGACATAAAGTCAAAAATAATTCTCAACATTTGATCTTTTGGCCATTTTAGTCCCTACTTTTTAATTTTTGGTGCAAATAAACCCTTAACATTTTATTTTTGTCCAAAAACACCTATTGTTCGATGAAAATCGTTAGTTAACTAACGGTCAATGCTCTGTAATAATGTGGTAGTACATGTACGGAAATACTAACGTGGCAATATAACACTTCAACAAAAAATCCACGTCAGCAAATTTTTAATTAATTTTATATTTTTTTTTATTAAATTATTAATACCAACCAAATGATGACGGAGAGACTTGAACCCTATACCTAAAGTTAAAACATCAAACACTTACCACTAAGCCAGATAGTAACCTTTGTTACATTTTAGATACTTTAATATATAACCCAGGAAAGATTAGGATTAGATCGACAAAACCCACCATCCAGGAACCTGGATAAATAGTGGCAGAGTGGTTAGCTGAGAAACCATTTTGGAGGGCAGAAGTTGCGCGAGGGTTATCTGGAGCACTAAGAGCATTTGGGCTCTTGGCAAGTCAAAAGCTACTAGCATGTCTTCCTTGTTTCCCCTTTGTTTGCAAAGATCCAAAACTTCAACATAAATAAATAACAAGAAAAAAAAAAAGGTTTTTGATGTTTCTTTTGATTGATAGAATTTTGTGATGTTGTATATATACGAAGAAGAAGATTGTAGAGAACTTTTTAGATCTTGTATATAATTAGTTTAAGACAGCGAGAAATGAAAATAAATCGTTTTTATTTCACCATTATCTAAGTGCGGCGATTATGGAACCAAAACTTGACTTGACAAGAATTATATATTAAAGTATCTCAAAATTAGCAAAATTTACCATTTGGCTCAGTGGTTAACGCTCGGTGATTTACCTTTAGGTCTTTAGTTTAAGTCCCTCTAAAGACATTGTTTAATTTTAAACTAATCGGATGATGCCACTTGTCATCTTTTGGTTGGTATTAATAAAATTTAATAGAAAATATATAATTAATTAAAAATATATACTGACATGTCATAGTGTCCCCGTCAACACCTCCCTACATGTGGCACTGTCACATTATTATAGAACGTTGATCGTTAGTTGACTAACGATTTTTATGTAACAGGGGGGCATTTTTGAACAAAAATAAAACGTTAAGAGTTTGTTTGTATTAAAAAAAGAATAGAGCCTAAAGTGACCAAAAGACTAAATGTTTGAGACTATTTTATCACATTTTTATTCAATTAGTTAGTCAAACCAATTAATATAATTCATTATCGTTTATCATATAATATAATTCTTTATCTACTATTAGCTATTTGCTCTAGTTGCCAAACAAAATTATCGTAGACATTTAACGATATAATTATCGTTTTTATTAAAGTACGGTAAATTTGACTAAAAAAATATTAAAAACTAAATTTAACTAAAGATATCAAGTCAAAAAAGTTATTTTTGTACTCTTAAAACGATACTAAATTTTATTGAAACGAAATAAGTTATAACCATAACAATGCAATCACTCAAAGAGAGAAATTTCGGGACTATGTCCTCCAAAACCCAAACAAAGGATAAAAAAACTCAAAGTCGCAATAACAGTCGAAATTTTCTTTTGAATCTGATGCCCATCATCTATAGTAATCCAGTAACCATCAATAGTACTCCTTTGTCTTTATCTAACTAGACGCTTTTGAGATGATGGAGTGACGAGCGAACCAAAGCAAACTTACAGGTGTAATCACTCATTTTTGTCCGAGTTTTTAGTATTTTTAGTATTGTTGTAATAATATTATTATTAATAAAAAATTAATAATAAAAAATTAATTAAATATAAAAAAGAAAAAAAGAAGAAGAAATTACGTGTTTTTTTGTGGTCCACGTCACCCCTTTGGCCTCCCCAATTGCCTATAAATAGAGGCAGGGGGAGGGGCAATTGAAGAGGCAATGGATCAGCAATGGCTTTGCCCAAAGAGAGCAGTGCTCTCAGCTAGCCAAGGACCAGGGTAATATCCTCGGTCCTAACCGGTTCGATCGGGGTCCTATTTTGGATCCGATCTAGTTAATTTTTTTGGAGAGGTCGTGGTAGATCTCGGTGGGGTTCAGTCGGGGTTCGTCATTCGAACTCCTAGTTAGGTATATTTTCTTTCCTTTTTATTTATGTTGTAATTTTTATGATTTAATGAAGTAGTAGTTAATTTAAAATTGTGTTTTTAGTTTGTATGTTTATTTATGTTTTAAATTTACGTTCTATATTTTATTTATGTTAGATTTGTTTTTATTTATGATTTAGATTAATATTTATGTATGTATGTTTTAGATTAGTATTTTATTTATGTTAGATCTGTTTTCATTTATGAGTTAGATTAATATTTATGTATGTATGTTTTAGATTAGTATTTTATTTATGTTAGATTTATTTTTATTTATGTGTTAAATTAATAGTTATGTATGTATGTTTTAGATTAGTATTTTATTTATGTTATATTAGTATTTTATTATGTTAGTATTTATTTATATTTTTATCGCAATGTATTTATTTATATTTGCCATGTTTTTTTAAGTTTGCATAACAGACATATATTTTGTCAGTGCGGTGCCCTTTTATTCGAGCGTAAATGGGCCGATGACGGGCGTAGTGATAGTGGTTGGGCGTTTACTCTCGAATAACGGGGCCTTTAAAATTTACTCGCACATATAACCAGATTTTAATTTAATTATCACTTTAATCCGAAAAAGTTTAATATTAATAAAGCGGTAATTACTAAAGTACCAATTTTGGGCGGTGTGGGGGTGCTAATTCTTCCCCATCCGTAACCGACTCCCGAACCCGATATTTTGAAATCTCTGGTTTTCACGGTGTCCAGTCCACCTTGAGTGGCCGGTGGCGACTCCATTTTAAAATAAAACACGAGTTTTTCTAAATCCCACGGAAGACATCATTTCCAAAAAATAAAAAAAAACACCTTTTTTTAGCGTAAAAGGATATCGCTACAGATGGCGACTCCGCTGGAGAAAGATTTTTGTTTTTTAAAAACAAAAAAAAGAGTCAAGCTTGTTTAAATAATTATCGCTTTAGTAATATCGAAAATTCCAGATTAAAGTGACTATTAAAGTAACATTTGGTTATAATTGCGCGTTTATTTTAACGCATTTAAAACTTGGCATATAAACCCGTCATTTTTAAGTGGAGGGAAAACACTAATGCTTTCGTGAGGATATCGTTCCTCCGTGTAGGCCTAGCAAGTACCTTCGGGGCTCGAGTACCTTATGCTTTCGTAAGGATATCGTTCCTTCGTGCAGGCATAAGCGAATGGGTCTCCCTGAATTGAACCCGATTAAAAGGAGCCTGTAATGGGTTATGATCGGGGGCCTTGCTACTCCTAGTAGAGAACAACAAGGACAATTTGGGTACCTCTTAGCACCAAAACTGAATGTAGAGAACATATAGAAACCCACCATTTTAGAGTCGTGTAGATAACCTAGGTGTTTTAGACGGGAAGTAAATAGGGCTGTTTTGTTTGTTTACCTTATCTAAATTATTCTTCTATTTATATGTTGTTGATCTTATTCGTTACTGACTCATTTTCTTTTTTGTTTTACCCTTTTTTGCATACACCATTGCATTTGCATTACATTGGGGTATTGGTTCAAGTGGTTTACCCGATCAAAAAATTTTCATTTTTACCCTAATTTTAAATTGACCCATTTTTGTGATCACATCATATCGGTTCATTTTGGCATTCACTGCATGGCATATCATAACACTTTAATTTTTGCACTTTTACCAGCATGAAATGCTGATTCACGAATGGCTCTCAATTTGAAATATTATCATCGGGAGAAAATCTAGCGCTCTAGATATCAAGACAATATTCAAAGTTGCAAATAAATCCCGTGAGTTCGGAAGTTGAGCCACGAGAACCATTTTTGAATCAGTACTTTCGCATCTAAGACGTGCATTTTGCATTTACGCATATATTTTGAAAATTTTAAAGTCGGTCCCCGAGTTACCCCATTAGATACAACAAAGTTGGTCAACCTAGCACTTTGCAGAACCTCTACAAGAGCCTAATATTGGGGCATGTCCAAAAGCACCCCCACATATTTTACAAACATTATGCCTCTAACAAGGCCTTAGTCTAGGGGCATTCTTTGCCAAAGTTCAGCCTTCATTGCCAAGTCAAACCCTTGCACCCCTGAAATGTCTACATCGATCACAGTCTGCAAAATTGCACCCAATCCAAAATAATAATAATAATGAGCTGCCATGAACCAACACAATTTATAAACCCAACTTAGGGGGAAACAAAATGTGCACCAGAGTTTCAATTTCGCTACAAGAACAGTTTCAGACAATGGCATAAAACGAACAAAATTTTGGGGCATGCTCCCAATGAAAGCTAATTCAAAGAAAAGTGATCGAACCCAAGACAAAGTCGGGGCACCGCCGCATGAAAAAACAAAGATCCTGACAGGACCAGTAAGGAGTCAGGGGCATCCCTTTGAGGATCAAAAAAATCATGTCACATTCATGCATGTAGTTGCATTCATCTTGCAATAAACCATTTTTGCAAACGTCATACATTTAGATTAAGTGCATACACCAAAGTCACCATGCATTTAGGGTAGACACATGCATTTAGACATAAAATTAGATACATTCATGCAATCTTGCTTGTACATAACAGGTCTAAGGAGAGCCCGAACACCCTCAACATGGGGGCAACAACACAACTGCCAACCCCTAATATTGAAGGAGGCCAAACACAGAAAGAATGCTGAAACATAAAAAAGAGGTACCAGTGACAAATTTTGTGAACAATTTACTAATAAATGTTTTTTTCTCCTTTGTAGGATTTGATTCCTCCGACGATGGCATGACGGACGTCAACATTCTCCCGATTTCTACTATTGCCAACAGATAACTCATTCCAGATCTTACCCTCTGCCGACAGAAGCAGAGCAACTTTTATTTTCAGACAGAGTCTCGCTGTCAATAGTAATTCAACATCTTGCAAATCATGCCTCAGTCAGTGGTGGTGCGCCAACTTAATGTAGATCTTGCCTCCGTCGGTGGTGTTGCATATCAAATTTTCTATCCAGACCCTACCTCTCCGTCGGTGGTGTAGCGGGTCTCACATTTTGCTGATCTAGTATCTCCATCAGTGGTGTGACAGATCAAATCCTCTCCAGGTCTTGCCTCTTCGACGGTGTTGCAGCTAGACCTAAATTTTACTCAAAATTTACCTTTTTATTATAGTTGTATCTAAAAAAATAAAAATAAAAACAAAAAGAAGAAAAATAGAAAAAATAGAAAAAGTAAAAAAAAATAAAAAAAAATCAAAAGTCAAAAAAGAAAAAATCGAAAAATGAAATGAAAAATCAAGAGAAAATGTATCAACTTTCATCTCTCGATCTAGTCTCTCCGCTGATGGAGTGGCTAGGTACAAGCTATCGTCGTTCTCAGATCCTGCTCTCCCCTGGTGGTGTAGCCGGTTCCAGGTTGTCATTGTCCAATCCAGTCCTCCGCTGATGGAATGGCCGGGTCCAAGCTCCCGTCGCCCTCAGATCCTGCTCTCCGCTGATGGTGTAGCCGGTTCCAGGTCATCATTGTCTAATCTGATCCTCCGCTGATAGAGTGGCTGGGTCCAAGCTTCCATCGTCCTCAGATCCTGCTCCCCGCTGATGGTGTAGTCGGTTCCAGGTCGTCATTATCCAAACCAGTCCTCCGCTGATGGAGTGGCCGGGTCCAAGCTCCCGTCGTCCTCAGATCTTGCTCTCCGCTGATGGTGTAGCCGGTTCCAGGTCGTCATTATCCGATCTAGTCCTCCGCTGATGGAGTGGCTAGGTCCCATTTACTGCTGTCCTACTTATCCGCTGATGGTGTAGTAGGTTTCTAGTTAATGTTTCTGTTTCTCCGTTGATAGATCTAACTTTACTGATTTTCAAGTTTTCTTTATTAATGTTGTAGCTAGAAAACAAATCAAAAAAAAGAAAAAATCAAAGAAAAATCAAAGAAAATAGAAAAAAGAAAAAAGAAAAAGAAAAAAGAAAAAGAAAAAGAAAAAAAAGAAAAAAAAAAAAAAAAAAAAAAAATAAAACTATTCGATCCTGCCTCTTCGTCGGTGTCGTAGCTGGATCAAATCTTCAGACCTTGCCTCTTCGTCGGTGTTGTAGCTTGGTCGAAAAACACTTGATCCTGCCTCTTCGTCGGTGTCGTAGCTGGATCAAATCTTCAGACCTTGCCTCTTCATCGGTGTTGTAGCTTGGTCAAATTTAACTGCCGGCTCTGCCTCCTCATCGGTGTTGTAGCTGAACCAAATTCACTAACTTTCGGTCTTGCCTCTTCGTCGGTGTTGTAGCTAGACCAAATTCACTAACTCTTGATCCTGCCTCTTCATCGGTGTTGTAGCTGGATCAACATCACAAATTTTAGACCATATGTCTTCGTCGGTGTTGTAGCTTGGTCAAAATTTACTAATTTTCAAATTTTATCAATGTTGTTTCTTGAAAAAAATGAAGAAAAAGAAGAAGAAAAATAAAAAAAAGAAAAAAGAAAAAATCAAAAAAATATGAAAAAGAAACAAAAGCAAAAAAAAAAGAAAAAAAAGAAAAAAAGGGAAAAAGTTGTCAGTTTTCTGATCTTGCCTCTTCGTCAGAGTTGTAGCTGGATCAGGCATCAGAACTTTCACCTATCGGTCTTGTCTCCTCGTCAGTGTTGCAGCTGGATCGAATTTTGTAACCCTGTCTCTTCGTCAGTGTTGCAGCTGGGTCAACTCTCTTTAGGTATTAGCTTATTATCAATAATGTAGCAAGTGGGACTCGGTTTGGCTTCCCCAACAAACAACCCCCCATTTGAAGGCTTTGCTTCCCTAGAGTGACAAGGTAGATCAATCAAGACAAGAAAGAAGACCTACGCTGAAGAGAAAGAAGATCTACCAAAGAAAGAAGACACGCGTCAAAAGGAGAGAAGTTCAGCCAGATAAGACAAAAATGAGTGCTTTTGATCTTTGTTTTGTTCTCGTTTCACAAGAACAAGCAAAGAGGGGCAACTGTAATCACTCATTTGTGTTCGTGTTTTTAGTATTTTTAGTATTGTTTTAATAATATTATTATTAATATAAAAAATAAAAAATAAAAAATAATTAATTAAATAAAAAAAGAAAAAAGAAGAAATTACGTGGTTTTTGGGTGGTCCACGTCGCCCTTTTGGCCTCCCCAATTGCCTGTAAATAGAGGCAGGGGAGGGGCAATTGAAGAGGCAATGGCTTTGCCCAAAGAGAGCAGTGCTCTCAGCTAGCCAAGGACCGGGGTAATATCCTCGGTCCTAACCGGTTCGATCGGGGTCTTATTTTGGATCCGATCTAGTTATTTTTTTTGGAGAGGTCGTGGTAGATCTCGGTGGGGTTCAGTCGGGGTTCATCATTCGAACTCCTAGTTAAGTATATTTTCTTTCCTTTTTATTTATGTTGTAATTTTTATGATTTAATGAAGTAGTAGTTAATTTAAAATTATGTTTTTAGTTTGTATGTTTATTTATGTTTTAGATTAGTATTTATTATGTTTTAAATTTACGTTATATATTTTATTTATGTTAGATTTATTTTTATTTATGAGTTAGATTAATATTTATGTATGTATGTTTTAGATTAGTATTTTATTTATGTTAGATATGTTTTCATTTATGAGTTAGATTAATATTTATGTATGTATGTTTTAGATTAGTATTTTATTTATGTTAGATTTGTTTTTATTTATGTGTTAAATTAATAGTTATGTATGTATTTTTAGATTAGTATTTTATTTATGTTATATTAGTATTTTATTATGTTAGTATTTATTTATATTTTTATCGCAATGTATTTATTTATATTTGCCATGTTTTTTTAAGTTTGCATAATGGACATATATTTTGTCAATGCGGTGTCTTTTATTCGAGTGTAAACGGGGCCAGTATCAGGCGTAGTGATAGTGGTTGGGCGTTTACTCTCGAATAACGGGACATTTAAAATTTACTCGCACATATAACCAGATTTTAATTTAATTGTCACTTTAATCCGAAAAAGTTTAATATTAATAAAGCGGTAATTATTAAAGTACCAATTTTGGGCGGTGTGGGGTGCTAATCCTTCCCCATCCGTAACCGACTCCCGAACCCAATATTTTGAAATCTCTGGTTTTCACGGTGTCCGGTCCACCTTGAGTGGCCGGTGGCTACTCCATTTTAAAACAAAACACGGGTTTTTCTAAATCCCACAGAAGACATCATTTCCAAAAAATAAAAAACACCTTTTTTTAGCGTAAAAGGATATCGCTACAACAGGCTGCTTCACAAAAATATATCCGAATATATTGACAAACAACCATAAAAAGGATATAACATTTAAAAGACCACAGAATCACAAATCAGATACGGGCGACATGAGAATCTTTACACGATCGTAGATCTACCACAGAGGTAGACGAACAACGTGCCACAAATGCAGAGTGAAAGTGTGCAACATAAGCCAAACGAATATACAAAAAAAGAAGAAATCAAACAAAAAAATTATATTAAAAACTAGGATAAATTAAAAAAATAACAAACTAAAACAAAATATTAAAAAATATGAAGAATACAAAACGCCGAAAGTCAATAACCAGCACAAAACTAACACCGACAAGGCAAAACTAAAAACAAGCAGCGCTAGGCTTTCAAAAAAGTTATTTCTAAAAGGAAAATTACATATTCAGTATTCCAACTATGTTCGTATTACTATTTTGGTATCCCAATTATTATTTTTGACAAAATGATGCCTAACGTTACGTTCTTGTTTTGTTTTGGTACATCGACCGTTAAAAACTAACGGAGATGATGACGTAGCTTGGTATAATTATAGTTTTAGTCCAAAACACTTATATATTATCAATTTAGTCCAAAATTCATCAATTTAAAACATCGTCTTAATTTTGAGGGTAAAATACCATCATAATTTTGATAGAATTTTGTCTCATCACTTTTTCACCCCCTCCTATTCTTGCCGATATCCTGATTGTAAAGTTTGGGTTCTCCAATGGACCCCCAATGATGGTCAAATCCTACAATTTTGATTGTCCCTAGCACGTTTTTAAACTCCAAAACCCAAAAATGTGTTCGATTGGAAGAAGAAAAAATGAGGAATTTGCAATTTTAATCCAAAAAATAAAATACTATTTAAATTGATAGAATTTTAGACTAAATTTATAGATTGTATAAGTTTTTGGACTAAAATTGTTATCAACCCAAGCCACATCACTATTTCCGTTAATTTTAAACGGCTGAGGTACCAAAAAAAGAAAAAACATAACATTATGTACTATTTTACTAAAAATATTAGTTGAAGTATCAAAATAATAATGCGGGCATAATTAGGTACTAAATATGTAATTTTCCCTTTTTATAATTATTGGTTAACGTAGGACAATATCACATTAGTAGTGGAGCACGCGGAAGTTACATTACAAGTTGCTACAATATGTTGTGAAATTTAATGGCGTGATTATTATTTTCGTTAAAAATACAAGTTAAATGAATAAATGACACAAAAGTTGGGAGCTCAATTTTCATTATACATATTTAGTATTCAATAAATCCAGGGGCTGGAAAAATTATTGCAGGATTTCGGCTCACTAAGTCATTCATAGTCCATCATACTAAAATTTAGTTTCATAATTTTTTTTTCATGTCATTTTTTTCTAAAGATGAATCTTCATCTTTTTAAGCCATGTAAATAAGGAGTGAGTGGTTTCACAGAAGTTGATTATGAATGAATTTGTGACATGAAAAAAAAATTATATAGCTGATCTTTAGTGGATGAAGACTATAGATGATGTGGCGAGCCGATACCATGTAATAATTTCTTCAGGGGCTGAGGTGTTTTCGCTTAAACACTCTACGACTAGAAAAATTATATTATGGATCTGGCTTACTACATCAGTCATGGTTCCATTTAATGAAAGTCAACTACTTTACTATTATTTCTTCATCATTTTTTTCGACCAATAAATCTTCACTAATATTTTTACACATCACTTAAAAAAATTATTTTTTAAAAATTATTAAATTATTAGATTAATAACGTAAAAAATAATAATAAAATGAATAATTTTTTAAAATAAGATTATAACTAATATAATAAGTCAGATTTAAGATACACATTGATTGGATTTTACGGTACCCACGTAAGCAAATCTAGACGATCCTCACTCCTCCACTTTTCTCTAAATCGACGGTCAAAAATATAAATTTCGCTAATTATTCTATATTTAATAAAAATCCTTTAATCATTTACTTACACCATTGCATCTTGACCGTTGGATGCATTTTACTTTAAAATATGGCTATATAAATTCAAGAAAACTTTATCTGTTTATCAGTTAATTGTCACAGTTGAGAGAGAAACCTTGTGAGAGAAAGTAAAGGGGGAAAATGGAGATGAGTGAGAGATCGTAAAATTTAGGGTTTTCTATTTTCCCTTTTAGTAATTCATTGATGAAAAATATCTCTCTCCTTCTCTGATGTGTTGAATTTTACCCTTTTTTACCTGTGAATTCAACTTGCTTTTCGAAAAAAGCTTCGATTTTTCTTATCTACTCGACCAAAAGCTTGTTTTTTTTTCCCGGTGAAATTCTTTTCTTCAAGTTCTTCGTTTGGCGATCATGGGTTTTTCCGATTTTCCCTGGGAAGGTGTTTTTTGAATCAAAAGCAAATCACCTATTGAGCATTAAACAGTTTTTTTTTTAAAAAAAACTAAAAGGAACTGTTTATTTAGGTGGAAGTTGTAAACTTTGGGAGTTTTTGAGTTTTGATGACTCTAGCTGGACACCTTTTGAGCTAAGAAAAAAAGGGTCATGAACGGTGGACTTTAAGGGGAAAACCAGTGGCGTTAGAAAAAGACCCGTTTCATTGGATAATTTTGTCTTGATTTGCTAGAGCTTAAATTACAAGTTTTTTGACTTTAATTTTGATTGGAAAAAATATATTGGATTCGTTTATTATCTTTTCAAACTTTGCTCAAATTTTGAACTCGATTGATCGTTAATTGAGCGTCTAACTGCAAGAAAAACTAACCAGTTAAACTTAAAAAAAATATTATGGAGTTTTAAGGTAGTGAAAAGATGGCAGTTTCTTTTCCTGGTTTTCCATGGTGGTTTTGGGGCGGTGGAAATAAGAATAAACAGACTGGTTCAAATGGGTCTTCTTTGAATTCTCTGAATTCTTCTTCTTCTGATTGGGGATTGGGCTTGAGAGATTCTGAAACTGTTAAATTCCAAACAAAAATATCCCAAAGGAAAGGAAAGGCAAAGTGGCAAGGTAGCGAGGAGAGGAGGGTGGTTGATAAAGAATGTAATGTTGTGGTGGTTCCATCAGACGGTTTACATTTGTCTGGATATGACTCAGAGGGTCCAGAATGGTCCATTGGGTGGGAAGAACCACATGGTCCTGGTTTTCAAAGCCATGATGAAGATGATGGTGGCTTTGCTGTTCTGGTTCCATGTTATAGACCTGGTTGCAAGGAACTCGTTGAAAGCCCCAATAACCAGCTCTTGAGTGCAATCGAGAACCTCCCTACTGGGTTCGCTTCTGGTGAGAGCCTGTTCCTATATAAATCTATTTAGTTCCCTTTCCCATTTTTTGATAATTAATTTGATTGAATGTGGATTGACACTTAGAATCAGCTTGAAGTTTTAACCTGAATCTTTAAGGCTAGTTGATATTTAGTTTAATTTGGTTGAATGTGGATTGACACCTCAGTCTTTGAAGCTATATGTTCTTATCATATCTGTATTTGTCCTTTATACCTGTTTGTGCTTTTACTGTAAGCTTTTGGTCTCTCTACTTCAGAGATATTTCACTGTTCTGTAGTTTGAAATAATCTAGATGAGTGCTTTTCGACCAGAAATTTCTTTGTTTCTAGAACATCATGTTGCTTAAAACCCAGTCTACTAGCCCTAGGTAACATCAGGAAATAAGTGCTGCACTTGCAGCCTATGTAGCTGCTTGCAGGTTCACTGCACATAAGTCCTGCAGCATGCATTATTCAATTTAGAGAAAGCTGTGATGGAACATACATTCAAGTTGCATCCTTTATCCCCTTTTTTCATGTTGGATGTCCTATTTGTTTACATGTTAGGGTGAGATTTGGGGGGAAAGTGTTAGGATAGCATGAAGTATCTTCAATTCTGAGATGAGTGGTCCGTAATCACTGATGAACTTGTCCAAATGTCTCGGTGATCTTTGCATTATCTCAATTGTCAGAGTGAACTATCAATGTTGCCGCCCTGCTATCATTCTTCCTTCCAATATATATATTGCAAGCTTCCACTGTTAGTGAACTTTTATCGTTTTAGGTATCAATTAATGTTAGACCTTAGTTCTAATTCAGACAACTTGATTTTTCCTAACACTGTAATATTGTTGCTGTATAATTCAGTTTGCATGATATATCTAGAGCTGCTTGGTAGCGTGCTTCTTAAAACATTATCAATCTCAAATCACATTTAATTGTCTATACGAATAATTTTCTATGATATGGGGTGAGGCTTTGAACTTATCATCTTATCTCCTCAATGTGATGAATTCCATATTCCTCAATGTGATGAATTCCATATTGCAGTTCTCCTGTAACTTTTTTCTTTGCATTTTGGCTAAAACATGCAGAGGGAAGCAACACGGTGCAGCAGTGGTTTCCATCCTTCCCGAACTTCTGAACTGATGTAGGTGAAGGTGCCCGTAAATGATTCAGCGGATGGTTCTCCTTGAAGAAGTAATCCTATTATAGTATCAGTGAATAATGTACTATATTATATATAAAAAAGAAGTGCCCCGGATATGGTAGAATTCAGGGGTTAGCAGCCATGGAGGACTGTGATGCTTTGAAAGAACACAAATATTTCCAGGATGTCACTTTGTTTTGGTTAGTCATCCTCCCTGCTTACATGCAGTTGAAACACAAAAATATGGTGCGGAACTTTTGTTGTTTTTCTGTAAATAATATTAATGTGAAATACGCAAGAAATGATCCTTGCTATATCAACTTTGTAAATACTATTTTCTCTACTATGAATGAGGACTAAAATTATATTGTAGTTTGCTTCTAATATTGATATTACTGCGTTTTTAGATAACGATATTGCTGATGCTTGCACGAAGATCCTGCAGATTTTTTTGCCATAAAAGCTTAGGGAAAATGGGTTGTTGAGAAGGTGCGTTTGGTATATGCTGATCTTTGCAGTCCTAAGTTTTTGCCCTCTAACTTTAGCATTGGCTTCTAACCAAAGCAATGATTCAAGAAATGGTTGATTAAAAAGTGATCTTTAAGTTATATTTTGCTTTCATCTGCAAACAAAAGCTTTGCTTTAGGGATTGCATTAACCAACTACACCAGAGCTTAACTAGTTGAACTAATTGAATTAGGAATTAAAAGTCGGCCCGGTTTGATCTTCGATATGTTTTTTCATGGCTTAAAAATAGGGTCATGAATCTTACATAGATTATGTATTATATTGATTCTGGATACAAGTGTTCATAATCTTAAAGCACCTTTTTGCTTCTAATGTATACCCATTTTCTTAATTTGGTACTTAATATTTTGTCATTAGTCTCTAATGTTTACAAATGTTATTCATTTCAACCCGAAACTTCTAATTTTATTAAAAATTTGTGAACTAATAAAACTGTGACACGGGACACTTTGACTGGGTCAAAATGTATATTATTGTAATAAAAATGTAAATAACACATCAAGTGTCTTAAGGTTTCTTTTTGTTCAGTTTAATTTCTGAAAAAAAAATTGTTGGTTGCCCTTCCGATTTTAAGGTTTCACCCTAACTAATCCAAATCGCGACCTGATTTGTACACATAGCTTTGGTGGGTGAGTCTTCCAGCGGGATTTCTCTACATAAACTACGCCTCGAACTCGAGACCTCTTTAAACAATATCAAACTGCTTACTACTTGGACCAATCCCCGCCAGTAATTTCTAAAAGTATTTAATCTTAAATAGATCTCTATTCTTTAAAAAAATTATAATTTAGTATTATATTATTTTTACTTACTTTATTTAATAAATTAATATCTTTCAATAATATAATGGCACATGTCGTTAACCTAAATGATCAAAACTATGAATGTATTAGACAGGGGCGGCTCAGAGGTTTACGGGATCATGTACAGTTTATTAAAACAATGAACTTTTAATTTATAATCCTAAAAATATATAAGGTTTTTTAAAAGATATTTTCATGTTAGTAAAAAATATATTATGAGCCCTCTTTAAAGTTATTTTTTATTTTTTAAATTTCTTAAACCAAAATCTTTTGTTTTTTTTTTCCGTATAAACATTTAATTCAACTTATTTGGGGCCCTCTTTTCTTGGAGGCCCTGTGGGATTGCTCACCTCACACATGTCCAAAACCCTACCGGTATTAGGGTTTAGGATTTAAGGTTGTATGATTTAGTTTATGATTTAAGATTTTATAGTTTAAACTTTAGTGTTTTATGATCTAGGGATTTAGAGTTTAGTATTTAGGATTTATAGTTTAAGGTTTATGGTTAGTGTTTAGAATTTTAGGGTTTAAAATGAGAGTTTTTCAATAAAATCTTTTAGGGTTTTGTAATACATAGAATGATAGATTTTTTTTCTTAATAAAATCTTGTATTTAAAACAAACTTTTAAATGACTTTTAATCTATACATGTACAGTAGACAAAGTCATGTTAAAAATATCGATCCGAAATATCTGGCACGTTAACCCGCAAATTCGGGATAAAAAATTTGGATATTTTATCTTCAATTTTTTTTTCACGGGTTAAATACTTGGCCTGCTAAATATTACAGGTTCATGGGTCAAATATCCAACCGTTAAATATTATGAATTCATGGATTAGATAACCGGCCCATAAATATTATGGGTTCATGAATAGGATCTGAAGCACAAAAATAAAATTCGATTTAATTTTTAGTGTATATATTTTCTTATTTTAGATAAGTAATTTACTATGTTTCTATTTCACTTTTATAATTTTAATTTTATACAATTTGTTTATATAACTTAAATATTTATATTTCAAAACATAGGGGTTCATAAACATCTAAACTTCTTTATAATATTTAGGGTAAACTATCCAGTGACCATCGAACTAATTGGGGACACCTATTTTGATCACTGAACTATCAAAATCGTCAATCAGACCACCAAACTTATAAAATCGACCTATTTTGATCACTAGCAGTTAAAAAAGTAACGGCAAGGCTGAGTTGGCCATGGCTTTTAATTTTTTAATGCCTAGTTGGAGGCATAGTGCCACATAAGCACAAGTCATTTTGGTAAACTTATTGTTATATTTAATGGAACCCTAATTGGAAAGTGTATTCACTTGTCTCCTTCAACCTTTCTTTGAAACGGCTACATTGCAGAAGAGAAGTCTGCAGAAAAGGGAAGCAAAGAAGGAAGAAAAGTTAAAGCTTGTAATTGAAATGGAGGGTGAGAACTTGGATCGAGAATGCTTCTGTGGAGCGCGTTCTTCATTAACGACAAGATGGAAAACTAGTAATCCTGGTAGAAGATTTTGGGGCTGTAGAAATTATAGAAAAAACACTCGAACTTGTATTTTTTTGTTTGGTACGATCTAGTAGTATATAATCAATCAAAGGTTGTGATTATAGGTCTTCTAAGGAAGATTTCAGCTATGGAACGTGAAAGAAGGAATGTGAGGTTTTTTAGGGTTTTGCTTTTTTGTTTTGTGTTTCTTTTGGGTTTAGGATTAGGAAAATGGATGTTCTAATTTGTGGTTAAAATTTAGGACAGATTCAAGGTTGTTTTCAGCTATGTTAGGGTGTTTATTGTAATGGAATGAATGAATGTTTATGTTAGGTTGTTTAGGATTAAGTGTTTGGGTTGCCAATTGTAATGGAACAAATATTTATGTTATGTTGGATATTTTGTTACTAATGAGTGCATCAAAAACCAGAATGTATATACAGAAATAAAAACATCATCATCTTCATTTCATAAGTGATACATAAAAAACATAAGTGTTTTTGTTTGACCATTATAGAAACAAAATATATAAGTTATGACCATTCCTTGAACATGTATAAAACATGTATACATAGAAAGTTAAATCGTAATGGTCAATTACATGCATTGCACAAAAAACTTTCATGTGATACCTATAATCACAACAAAAAGTTAAATTCTAATGGCCAACTGCATGCATTACACAAAAAAGTTAAAACAACAAGTCTTGGAGTGTTTAGAATGGCCTTGGAGATGATTGAGTGACAGAACTCTCCTGATTGGTGGGGGTGTACATCCATCTAACAGTATGGAATGGTGGTGGGGGTTGACTTGCCTTGATGTTGCCTACCAGATTGAGTAACAGAACTCTCCTAAGTGGTGGGGGTGGGCATCCATCTAACAGTATGGGCTGGTGGTGGAGGTTGCCTTGGCCTTGGAGTGTTGCTTTGATGTTGCCTACCAGGTTGGTTTGGTGTTGCAACAGGATCTTGGTGCACATTTGTTCCAGATCTTCTTCTAACTTGTACACAAAAAATAATGTGTTACTCAATCTTAAAAAACAAATGTAAATTAATTAGAAAAATTCACATACTTGTACACAAAACTTACTGGTAGTTTAGATCTTCTACGAACAGAAGTGGATGCTCGTTTAGATGGTTTAGTATTGACACGAACATGGCCCTTGTATGTCATTGTATTATGATTAGACCCTCCACATTTTGTACAAGACATCTTCACTCTCTTCCTGGACACCTTAGCACCCTGATGTGCTTCATCCGCCTCCCTTCTTCTGTGGTTCTTATGTGGTCTTCCAGGTGGCCTTCTCAAGACAGAAGGAAAGACTTATAAATGTTTTTGTTGACGACTCCACTGGTTCTCACCCCTCACTGGATTGATGAAATGAGAATATATGGCCATTTGAGTATCTACTGAGTAGTATAGATCCACATATTTTCAGGTATGTCTTAAAGCAATAGTATAACAGAAATGGCATGGATGCATGGAATTCCTGCAAAAAAATAGTTGAATAGTGTGTATAAACATATAGATCATTAAAGAAACAATGTGTAAAAAATTAAAACTTAACCTGTTAGTTGCCATCTTCTACATGAGCAAGTTGATGTTTGCATGTTAATAGAACGTTGGTCTTGAAGACCACATGAAACTTGGTACATTGCTCCACCAGCCCTCACAGGCCAACATCTATGTGACAGTGAAAAAAAATCACAAACAAAGCAATGTGACAGTGACAGTGAATTAATAAATATGAACAAACCACCGACAACAATATAACAGTAAAAAAAACACAAAGAAAGCAATGTGACAGTGAATAAAAAAATCAAAAACAAAGCAATGTGATAGTTCATAAACAAATCAGAAACAAAGCAATGTGAGTGTGACAGTTCATAAAAAACCAAAAAGAAAGCAATGTGACAGTGAATTAAAAATTCAAAACCAAACTAATGTGACAGTGAATCAAAAATTCAGAACCAAACTAATGTGAAAGTGAATCAATAAATCACAAACAAACCATAAACAAACCACCAACAATAATGTAACAGTGAATAAAAAAATTAGAAACAAAGCAATGTGACAGTTCAAAAACAAATTAGAAACAAACCTGTGTGACAGTGATAATGCAGTGTCCAACTTTCTCTGAATTTTAGGGCACAAAGGGCCAGTTGTAGCGATATCCCTCTTGCTAAAAGAAGGTGTTTTTATTTTGTTTTACTTTATTTTGAAAATAATGTCTTCCGTGGGATTTTTATAAAACCCGTGTTTTATTTAAAAATGGAGTCGCCACCGGCCACTCAAGGTGGACCGGACACCGTAACAAACCAGAGATTTAAAATTGATGGGTTCGGGAGTCGATTACGGATGGGGAAGGATTAGCACCCCCACACCGCCCAAAATTGGTACTTTAATAATTACCGCTTTATTAATATTAGACTTTTCGGATTAAAGTGACGATTAAATTAAAATTTGGTTATAAGTGCAAGTAGATTTTAAAGGCCTCGTTACCCGAGAATAAATGCCCAACCACTATCACTACGCTTGATACTGGCCCCATTTACGCTCGGATAAAAGGGCACCGCATTGACAAAATATATATCCGTTATACAAACTTAAAAAAACATGACAAATATAAATAAATACACTGCGATAAAAATATAAATAAATACTAACATAATAAAATACTAATATAACATAAGTAAAATACTAATCTAAAACAAACATACATAACTATTAATTTAACACATAAATAAAAACAAAAATAAAATACTAATCTAAAACATACATACATAAATATTAATCTAACTCATAAATAAAAACAAATCTAACATAAATAAAATATTAATATAAAACATAAATTTAAAACATAATAAATACTAATCTAAAACATAAATAAACATACAAACTAAAAAACACAATTTAAAATTAACTACTACTTCATTAAATTATAAAAATTACAACACAAATAAAAAGGAAAGAAAATATACCTAACTATGAGCTCGAATGACGAACCCCGATTGAACCCCACCGAAATCTACCACGACCTCTCCAAAAAATAACTAGATCGGATCCAAAATAGGACCCCGATCAAACCGGTTAGGACCGAGGACACTGCCCCGATCCTTGGCTAGCCGGGAGCCTAAGCCCCCTTATTTGGCATGCCACTGCCAGCTCATTTTGTGTCTTCAATTGCCCCCCCCCCCAACGCCTCTTTTTATAGGCAAAGTGAGGGGTGAGGTGGGTGGCGTGGAGCCTTGTGTTCCACTCCACTCCACTCCACTCCACTCCCCTCCCCTCCTTTTTTTTATTTATTATTTTTTTGCTTTTTTTTAATTTGCTATATTTTTAAACTTGGTTCGAATAGGGTAAATGGTTCGGATATAATTTTGGGGCCCGAACAAAAATAGATATTACACCAGTTAACTTCTTAGCTTCATCCCTCTTTTTAGCAATTCTTTGTATCAATTTGGATCTGATTGACTCCACCAAAGTAATGATTACTTTGTCTCTAGCTTCAACTATCATCTACAAAACAATAAGTGTTAATATTGTAATTTAAGTATTAAAAATTGAGTTAATTACTCCATTGGTACATGAACTACACCGAATTCTCAGTTTCATACATTAACCTTTTTATTCTTAGTTTCATACATGAACTTTTCTGTCGTCAACGTTTTTGCCCATTTTAGTGACGGAATATGGCATGGCAACATTGGGCCACTCAAAAAGAGACACATACCAATTATTTTATTTTTTAAAATTCTTCATTTTTTTAAGGTTAATAACAAGATTAGTTCTCAATGTTATTAGATTTCTTAATTTAACACTCTATATTTTGATTTTTTTAAAAAAAATCAAATATCTATTTTTAAACATTATAAAAATAACAAACCAATCAATGATTAACAAGTGGCACTATATTAAAAAATATATAAAAATGTTCAATTTTATTTATTTCTTCCCTTTTATTTTCTTCATTTTATTTATTTATTTCTTATTCAATCCTTTTTTTCTTTAATTCCAAAATCTAAATTTAATTTTTTTTGAACAAGGCCAAAAAAAATTGTAAACACAATTCATTCAACACCCAGAAGAAGCAACAATAATTCATTGAGAAAAATCTGAAGCGAAAGAAACAACAATTCAATGAAAAAAAATTAAGACTCCAACAAGTCTTTCATGTCGTCCAGTGCATCGTCGTCTCTGTCATCAACAACTATTTCTCCGACATTTATGTCATGTTGGAATCGTTGTTTCTTCAACACCAGAAGAAGCATCATTTTCCTTAATAAAATTCCAATCCAACAACCCCCCCCCCCCCCCCAAAAAAAAGAATCAAACCTGAAGCCGTGTGGGTGCTGTATAGTTTATTTATGACTGCAATGTGTGCCCAGAGACGAAATTATGCTTCACTTCGGAGGAATTTTTTTTATTTTATCTTTTATTTAACTTTTTTAAAAAATTAGCTTATTTATAAATTTACCCATACTTTTAAATATTTATAGTTTGCCCTCTAATCCTAAATCCGGACTCCAGTGTGCCAACAAGCTTTTTTTATTACCAGCCAGATTATTTCAAAAGGCTAGCTTTGTCTGTGGTTTTGAGTCTTAAGAAGATAGGAAACCGTGGGAGGTTGGTAGTGACGGCAATCACGTTGTGGAGACGAGCTTCTTCGTTGATGTTGTTGTGGGGTTTTGTCGTTGACGAAGGAGGGAGTTTTAACTTTTAGGTACGTCGAAGGTGGAGGGTCTGGAGAATTTTGATTGAATGAAAAAATAGATTAATGGATCTACAATTTGGGCAAAGAAAATAAGGGGAGAGAAAATTTGACTTAAAAAAAATAAAATCATGTTTTAAATATTGTGACACATGTCAATCATTGATGAGTCCATTTAAGAAAATAAAATCTTAAATATATATATTTGAATTTTTAAATCTTAGGGATGAAATTCAAAAAATAATGATTTATTGAGGACCAATCTTGTTATTAACCCTTAAGTAAATGAATTTTTTTAAAAATAAAATAATTTACACGTGACACTTTTTGAGTGGCTCATTGTTGCCGCTTCATATTCCGTCAAGGAAATGGACAAAAGCGTTGACGACATAAAGTTCATGTATAAAACTGAGAATAAAAAAATTAATATATAAAATTAGAATTGAGAATAGTTCATGTACCAATAGGATAATTAACCCTTAAAACTTTAAGGATAAAGTACACCAATGGTCACCGAACTTTTAGGGCGTGTTCATTTTAGTCACTAAACTTTTACAACTTTCATTGAGATCACCCAACTTTTAGTCCGTTTTTATTTTTGTCATTCTCGTTAACTTCCGTTAAAAACGCTGACGTAATAATTATCTTTCTTTCTTTCTCCATTTTCTTCTTCTTTCTTGCTTGTTTATTTTCTCCATTTTTTTTCTTCCCACGACAATATAGGGATCCATAATTTGATATCAAAATCACAAGTATGATTGAGTACTCATCTAGCGACTCTTATCTCTCCATTTATTCATCGCTTCTCCTGTACTATATCTCTGCACTTCCTCTTTTTTCACGATTCTATCAGCACCACAAATCTCAAAAACTTCACACACACATATATACTAATTTGGTAATTTTGAAACCTTCAATTAATTCACAGAAGAACATTATACTTCATTGACAAATTTGGATTCTCTTGTCACCATTGTTGTGTTGCCAAAATTCAGGTTTCTAGCTTTTAGGTATCAAACATTGTTATCAGCTAATGAACTTTGCACAAGTAAACAAAATAGATAAATTTAGAATAAAATTTGTAATGCTTGTTTCGATGTTTGAAGGCTATGACTTAGAATATAATGAAAGTGAGTCTCATATGAAAAAAAGCTTGCCGATTTCTGGTTTGCTATAGTCATAGGATACATCAGTTGGATTTCAAAGACAGTGGCACAAGGGTTTGGTTCCCAGCAATTACAATACATCCATTTCGTCCATATACATGGTTTTCTTATCCTTATTGCTTATTGGCTTGGGTCAATTAATTTCAATGAGATTGACTTATTATCGGACAACAACACAAAGGGTGATCCCAATGAAAGAAGAAAAAATGGAGAAAGAAAGGAAGTTGATGTGTCACGTCAGCGTTTTTAACATAAATTAACGGGAGGGACTAAAATGAAAACGGATTAAAAGTTAGATGATTTCAATGAAATTTTTAAAAGTTTAGTGACTAAAATAAATGCTCTCTAAAAGTTCGGTGACCGTTACTGTACTTTACCCAAAATTTAAAACAGAAATGAGGAGCTCACCTCGATATGATATTAAGAAAGATAATGACGGTTTCGATAAAAGAGAAAAAAAGGAAGAGAAAGATATGACGGTGGAGAATGGAGATAGGGTTTCAGTTCCACCATTGCTTTGTCTCTCTTCTTCAAGTTCGCTATTGTCATTGTGGGATTTTAATGAGGAGGTCGTCTAGGTAGCGCCACTGTCAGTGGAGGTGGTGAAGACGGAGATTCGATGGAGGAGAGAAAAATAAGTGGATGCGATTAAATTTGTATAATATTGAAATGTTATAGATCAATTTTTTAAAATTATGATTAAATTATTAATCGTTGTCCTTAATATTTTTAAGGGTAAATTACAATGGAGGTTACTCAAATGTATAAGGCTACATTCGGGTCACTTAATTATGAGTAAGGTTATATTTGGATCACCCAATTATTAAATGTTACACTTGTGTCAGTCAAATATGGGTAATGTTACATTTGAGTCACTCTTCATATTTAAAAAAAAAATATCAACTTAGTCATTTTTTCCTTTCAAATCACTAGTATATCCTCGTTAACATTAGAGTACTTCATTTGAAATTATTAGTTAATCTAATACACAAATTGATATATATTTTTTAAATATGAATGGTGACCCAAATGTAACCTTACCCATAATTGAGTAACTCATGTGTAACCTTAAATGATTGAGTAACCCAAATGTAACCTTACTCATAACTGAGTGATCAAAATGTAACTTTTAATAATTGAGTGACGCAAATATAATCTAACCCATAATTGTGTAACTCTATGTTGTAGTTTATTTTTTTTAATGAAAACATATAAGTTAACAATTAGTTTATGTGATTTTTTTTATAACTTTTCATAGTTGGTATATATAATTAAAAAGCTTGCTATAATCAGATGATTATCTAAATAATTTATTCTTATTTCAGAACAAATGGATTTATACTATCAAAATATGTAAATATTAATAGAATTTTTTTATACATATGTTTGTGTAAACTAAGAAAATTGTTTAATATAAGATTTTAGGATTATAAATTATATTTTAGATTTTAAGGAAGGGTTGTGTAATTTTGTTAAATGGGAATAATTATTAGATGGTCTGACTCACCAGTCATTCATGGTCTCATCTAGTAAAATTTTTGCATCTCATTTTCTCAAGGTGAATCTTCACATTTTTTTTACATGTAACTAAAGAGTGGTTAGTTAGTTGAAAGTTACAATGAAATTGATGAATGTCATTGGATAAACCATGGATGATGTAGTGAGCCTGATTCATCTAATAATTTTTCTTTAAATAGAGTGATTGTTATTCTAATTGATCAAATTGAACTAATTTAAATTTTAAATAATTATTAACCGAATCAAATTAAATTAGTTCAAATTTTAAACAAAACAAAAATTTCGAATTAACCGAATCTAACCGACTTGGTTTAGCTTAAACAACTTGTATTTCTAATAAAATTGATTGTTTCCCACACTTTCCAAAACCATATATCGTAATTAAATTAGAAAAAAGCGGGTTAAACCGAAGGCAAGGATGCCACACGGAGGTATGCTACTGCTAAAACGTTTGAACTGATTCTTATGCCGCTTTCATGGCTTATTTGGAAGTCAATAAATAAAGAAGAAAGCTTGATTGCTTGCAAAATATACATAAAAAGAACACACATCTCTTTCTTACACAACTTGCAAGAAAAAGAAGACAGAGTTTTGCATGGTTTTGGGGTCTTACCAGTAAGCAGAAACCAAGGAAACACATTATTTTTGAAACAAGAAAAAAGATGCTGCAAAGAGCTGCTAGCAATGCATATTCATGGTGGTGGGCTAGCCATATCAGAACAAGGCAGTCAAAATGGTTGGAACATAATCTGCAAGGTATTGCTTTTATATGTTTAATGTTTATATTTCCTTATGCTGCTTTAAATCATAACAATTTCTGGGTTTTTTGAAATATGCATGAAAAGAAAGTTATGAAACTGTATATGTGATCAAATAGTGTTTTAGCTTTGAAACACTCAAGTTGAATCTATATATGGTGGGGAAATGTGTGAGAAAATACAATTCCATTTGCAGATATGGAGGTAAAGGTAACATCTGTGCATAAACTCATTGAAGAAGACGGAGATTCCTTTGCAAAAAGAGCAGAAATGTACTACAAAAACAGGCCAGAACTGATTCGTTTTGTGGAAGAAGCATACAGAGCTTACCGTGCGTTGGCCGAACGGTACGGTCACTTATCGACTGAGCTGCAAAATGCGAACGACACAATTGCTTCCGTTTGTCCCGATCAACTCCAGTTCTCGATGGACCACGATGATGAATACAACTTCCCGAGCTTCCTGAACAAGTCTCCGGAAAACTTGAAAGGCAGTATCCCCATGGGTCCGAAGCTCCGGGTGGTCAATGATTTGAAGGGTTTAATAACAGCAGATACCAAGAAAATGAAACATAAGAAATTAACTAAAGATGCTACGATTGCAGTTGCTAAATCCGGACTGATCAAGGCGGGAGGGATCGAAGAGATCGTTTGGCTTCATAAACGAATCCTGGCATTGCAAACCGAAAAAGAGTTTGCAAAGAGTTGTTATGAGAGTGGACTGGCCAAGTATTGGGAAATAGATAATGAGATAACCTAAATGCAAGGGAAAATTTGTAGTTTGGAAGTTGAATTTGGCGAAGGTAGAGCAATTGAAGACGATGAGGCTCGAAATGTTATGGCTGCAACTGCTTTAAAATCGTGCAAAGAGACATTGGTTCGGCTGCAGGAGAAACAAGAGAGATCGGTTATGGAAACCAAAATGGAGCAGAAAAGGATTGAGGATGCCAGGGAGAAGCTGGTTGTACTCTAGAACGAGTTTGTCTTAGACGAATTCGGTCCCGAAAATCCATTGGCCGGAGAAGATGAAGAATGTGAAGGTACCAAAAAGATGGATAAGATGAAGGAGAAGTTTGAGGTTGACCTTGGTGAATCTTTGGGTGTTGCAGAAATGGAGGACAAGATTGATGAACTTGTGAACAAGGTGCTCAACTTAGAAACTGCGTCTCAGTCGGCTCTTATGGGGAGACTAAGGGTAGAGACTGATGAGCTTCAGTCCCAGATTCAGGCTTTGGAAGTTGATAAATGCAGACTGATTGATGGAAACAATCATTTGATGAACAAGTTAAGGGAGATGGAAGAGAAGTTGCATTGGATTCAGGACTTGAACCAGTGTGTTGAAGACCGAAACAATGATCTCCAAACACATTTTACCGCAGCACATTATACTATTGATGGCCTTTCGGAGACGAGGCCGAATCATCTGAGAACAAGATCAATGATTGTGACAAGATGTCGAAGAAGGTGAATGCAGGCCAGGAGGTTGAGGTTGCTGATGCATCAGAAAGGGAGAACTCCCCAGCTGAAGTCAAATCCGTCTCCAAATTGGAGTCAGAAGAACAAAAGAGCAGAAATCAGCATGCAAGTGATAGCTGTGGAATTTTGCATTGTGTGAAACCCGAGACGGCTGTGGTCTCTGGTCCGTCACGAAAAGAAGAGGACACCCTTGCTTCTGCCAATGAAGGCATTGTTATCCGTGAAACTTCTAAGACTTCAGAGAAATCTGAAGACTGGATAACAGCGGAAGCTTCTTCAATGACAGTGCGTATTCTTGTCGAAGTAGAATCGAAAGAACAGAAAGAGGGCCCGAGGACGAGCCAGATTGGAAGCAGTTGTTCTTAAAGGTATGGACGACAGGAGAAGAATCTATTGATGGAATACAATACAATTCTTAGGAACTACAAGGATACCAAGAAGAAGCTCATGGAAGTAGAGACAAATAACCAGAATATTATGTTGCAGCTAAAGGAACTGGAGAACAGTAATGCAATGAAAGAAGAAGAGATTCTATCCTTACGTCAGGAATTAAACCTTTCTCGAACAGATCTCAGCCAAAACAACAATACTGATCAATATTCTGAACCCAGAATAAGTACTGAGAAATCGATGATGGTTGAAACCTCACTGGTTTCACCATCAAAAGAGGAAGTGAAGGAAGACATTGGAGTGATTCTCACTTCAGAAATTGAAGAAAAGTTCCGTATGAACATCGACGAACTGCTAAATGAGAACTTGGATGTCTGGTTCAGATTCAACACTGCAGTCCAAGAGGTACCAAAGTTTAAGAATGGAGTTAAGGATTTACAGGCCAAGATATCGATACTCGATGAACAGAAAAAGCAAGATGGAAGAGCCACTGTGAAATCTTCACTAATACCGGATATGCGACCATTGTACAAACACCTGACTGAAGTTCAGACAGAACTGAACGGTTGGGTTGAAAGAAGCTTACTACTGAAAGATAAGCTGAAGAACCGATTTTCTTCTTTTGTAACAATCAAGAAGAGATAACAAAGGAATTGAAAGCTTACCAAGCGGCGAAATTCCAAGGCGAGATTTTGAACATGAAACAAGAGAATAACAAAGTTGCTGAGGAACTCCAAGCTGGTTTAGATGATGCAAGAACACTGCAGCTTGAAGTTGAGAGGACTTTGTTAAAGTTGACTGAAGATTGGGAACTTTCGAGATCCCAGATCAATCGAAGCGGCCAACCACAGGACTCGGATACTCAGAATAGAGTTCCTTTGTGGACATTTATTTTTGGTGCCAAACCGAAAAAGCAAAAGACATCGATATTTGCCTGCGTGCACCCTGCACTGCATCGAAAGTACACTAGTTTAAGATCATTATACAGTAGCAAATAAGTAAACTGTTCCGTTGTGTGTTAGCTTCAAAGATGTTTTCTTCACTTTTATCGATACTCTCGCAGAAGACAACACTTTTCCTTTTCTCATTTTCTGTATGAACTGGAAGAGCATGTTTTCTGTTGGCTATACATATCTTATAATTTGTAATTACCAACATAATATGAATATTTGTTTAGTTATATTCTTCTGTTACTGCATTTCCCTCTATCATAAGGAACGATCAAGTAACTGCCCTACTTTTTGCCATGTATAGACCTATGTGATGCATCGGATCCTGCCGAAGAACAAAATTTCAGAGTTTTTATCAACAATTGAGCCAAAAACCAGGATTAAAATCTCGAAACTTATTATCTATGATTCTTAAGTACCTGAGGATGAGCCACTGATATTTCTGGCAACATGAACCAGAAGATCGAAAGTTGCACAAGCACTGGAGTAGGCGGTCACATCCTCGATAGGGTTCAGAATCGGACGATTTTGAGCAGACAAAGTCGAAGATACGAAATCCAGTACACGTATATCTGTGCATATACCTACAACCAGTATCTTAAATTTTAAAGATACAGAAAAAGGTAACGTGAGACTGAACAATCAAAACTGAGCTTTGAACCAAGGAAACCATAAATGCAGTCTTTGCATTTGAGTGTTGCATCAGGCTCATTTTCAGACATCTCTTTTAGAAAGGCAGGGGGTAACCCAAAAACCCAGATTCAAGTAACATGCAGCATTTGAACTTTGTCAAATTATACAGCAAAAAATGAACACTCTGATTGTAAGAACTGAAGCACAAGTTGGGAATTGAGGTAGATTCTAGATACAAGATTTTCAAAGCTATTTGCTGCCTTTTAGGTTACTAAAAGGATGCAGCAGCTACGCATTCTAATATTTCCAGGTACAATCTCATTTTCCCTTACTGTCATCCTTAGGAAGCTTTACACCCATCAGCCCAAGCAAATTGGAAGCTGGACCAGGAAGTCCTTGTTGACAAGAAAATGAGTCAAGCAGATTTTTAACAAGGTTGACATCCACATCCACAGGACTAAACTCTTCATCCATATCTTCTGTTGCATTGGATGTTCCCTGAAACGATATAATTACACATTAAGGACCACGGTACAGTCAATAAACTGAGACTGAAATATGATGGCCAACACGAAACATAAGCAAAGTCTAGATTTACAGTGTTCTGTGTTTCATAAGTCTAAATCAAAGTCATTCGGAGTTCGGACTTCTGTCAACATATAGTTCCAATTACAGATTCTCTACCAGAATTAGAAACATTGGAACATTATGTTTTAAGTCCAATATAGTATCCATATGCAAAAGACAAAAATATACCGCATTTTTATTGGACGACTGCTCATTTGCACGAACAAAGCTTTTCTTGAGGGTAGTATTCTTCAGTTCATCATTCATGACATCAGAATAAGAATGCATGAAGGAATCCTCTCCATCCTCATGATCAGACATGTCACTTCCATCCTCAGATTCATCTGCAAGTTCCATTAGTAAACTCCAATCAGTCCCTAAAATATTTAGATAGGAACATTTAATTCCCTGATCATCTGCTAAAGCACCTGTTTACTAGACTAATGTATATACAGTATGGAAAGGTCAGCTTTGTTACAAATGGTTGAATCTAAGGGCACTAAAATTTGTGATAAGACGATTGCTTTAAGCTATGAACTACAAAAGATAAACCACCTTACATATCCCAAATCATCAAAACTGTAACTGCCCTTCAACTTCAGTAAAATAATTCCAAACAGACAAATATAAAACAAGGAATCAAATTTCACTCATTCCCAGATATATCCTAGAAGCACAAAACGTCTCTAAGATATCTAAATCATATACGGACACATGTTGAGAAAATTCGGTTGTTAGCAGGGGTGTTCAAAAATATTACCGGATATTTATTTGAAAATACCCAAATTTTTTGAGCCGAGTATTCGACCGGTAATTTTTTCTGAGTAATCGGGCCGGGTCAAGGCCGAATTTTTTTATAACCGGGTACCCAACTCGGCCCGATAATTTTAATACTTATATATTTTAAATTCTATTTTTATTTTATGTTTATTACTATTTTTTCCTAAAATTAATTTTAAATCCCTAACTTCTTTTATAAATGTATTATATACTTTTAAGTTTTAAAAATTTCAAAAATAATTATATTAATTTGTCATTATAAGATTCAAAAAAAATTATGTTCGAGATTAATATTTTTAATATATTTTTTAACGATAAACTTTAATACATATACATATATATATCCAAATATTTCACTTTTAAAACTAATCACAAATCAATAATTTTTATTTTTGAAATATATATTATGAAATTTTATGTGTTTTATTATTTTCAAAAAATAAATTTAAAAAATATATAAAAAGTGAATTGGGTATTCGATATCCAATTTTACGAGTACTCAATTTGGATGGGCGGGTAATATGCCGAGGTTTCACTGCCCAAAATTTCGGGTATCCAGAGCCCGAATCCTCACTGTATGCGTGTTCACTTTCGCTTCCTCCGAATACCCCGCGATCCGGCTTTGTATGACGGATTGAACCGAATCTGGCGATAGAGGCTTGTTCATTTTCTATCAGGAATTTTAGGGATTCAGTTAGGGTTGAGTTAGAAAGGGGGCTTTTGGGGATGATATGGAGTTTCCCGCGTCGGATAAACGCTCGGTTTTGAGAGTTTTCAGGGTTTAGCCAACGAGGGAGATGGTAAGCGGCTTCAATCAAGAGAAACTCGCCATCGGAATCGTGGACTTGGATGGAAAGTGAAGGGAAAGAGAGAGAGATTTGGACGAGGAGGAAAACGGTGAACCATTCTTCGTTTAGATTGTCGCCGAAACGGAGGTGACCTTGCAGATGAGGAAATGGGTGGAAGGAAATGGAGAGAGTGAAGGGTTCGTGCTGCCAAATACAAGAGGAAACGAAACGAAAGGGGAAACGGAATTGAGGATTTGGAGGTGAAGGGATTGAAGGAAGTCTTGGGAAGTGGAATTATCTGGGTAGATGGAGTAGAACACGGTGTTGTCTGGGAGGCGAGAGGAGGCCAAAGTTAAAGGATTGGGGTTGTTTGAGTCTAAGAATGGAGGCTTCGCCATGGACAGCGGTTTATGCGGTGGTTGAAGCGGCGGAGTTGAGTTACTTGGTTTGAAGTAGAGAGCTCGAGTGAGCTGTACTTATAATACGCGGGCTAAAGCCACGTTTTCAGGCTTTTTAAAATAAAAATAAGATGATTTTTACGGGCAGTACCTTTTGTTTAGGACATGTTTAATTTTGATCGTTAATTCTAAACAAATGTTGTTATGGTCATTTATATTTTTGACATTTATTGTTTGGTCACTTGACCGTTAATTTGTATTAACCTGACAACTAATAAAAAAAGTTAATTTTAAATTTAACCTTCAAATTTTTAAAATTTTATTTTTACATCATCGTCACAAAAACAGAGTATTCGGAGATGTCACTAGAAACGAAAAAAGAGTATTCGGGGAATCAATATCATAAACAATCAATCACGTATCGTGCAATTATTACATTAACAAGAAATAGGATATTACAAATTACCATATTAATCATTTAGGACCAATTTACAAAATCTTTAAAGATTGGTTTGATCAAAAAATTAAAGATTGGGGAACTAAAGTGTAATTACAAAAAATAAGGTTTTTAAAGAATTAAAGGCACGCTTATGAAATTCATATAAAATCATGTATACATGTCAAATTTTAGCTTAATAAGGTTTCTAGGACTCATACAACTTAGCATATTAATCATTTAGGACTCATATAAAATTATAAATGTCGGTGATTGAAAATTGTATTGTTTAATTAATGATAATTGTTTATTTTTTTAAAGATTAATAGTCAAATTCATTAAAAATGAAAATATGAAGGACAAAAAAGTAATTTTATGTAAATTTGAATAAAAGTTAAAGTATAAAGACTAAATTTTAAAATTTTAAATAGTACAAAACCCCCAACATATTTAAACCATTAATTTATGATTGATCGGGCCACCGCATATGCTCTCTTCAACTGCTTTTTCGTTCTTCTCAACACCAAGCCCAGATCAAATCGCGCCGTGAACTTTTCATGTCAGACTACGGTTTTATTTTATTTTTGTTGCATTCTGTAATTTAAACGAAAATTTGCTTCAAATTTCTTCGTTAATTAAGTGTCGGTTATGTATTCATCTATTATATATTTTTTCAGACGACCGTTTGTTTACAGTTAAATTTTTTAATTTTTGACAACTCTCGAGAACCGTTCAATTCAACAGAAAAAAAATGAAATTTAAATTAAAATTTGATTACAAACACTAACACAATGAAAAAAATATAAAATCATGAGAAATTAAAATTAAAAAAAAAAAGAAACCAAAGGGAAAAAACCCAGAAAACTATTATATCAATAGACCAATGAAAACACAGTAAAAACTAATCTCATAAAATCAACATAGCCATAAGCAAATAAAACAAAACTTTGCCACATAAAGCTATATACTTGGACAGTAACTTGTCTGTCTTCTCTTGCTCATACTTCCTCAATACCTCCAGCTTCTCTTCGTTCACTGCGCTTGCCAGAAGGTTCTCAACTGATGAAGAAGATGAAAAATGAATGATCAAATGAAGAAAATAAAAGAATTGAACTCAAGGTCTTTGGTGTTTGAACTTACGTGGGGTGTAAACAAAGTTCTTGAAAATGTTGCAAGTGACATGAAGGAGGAAAATGAAACATGGTTGAGGACTCAATTTTCCAAACCAACGTCTTATATTCATCTCGTATATCATTTTCAGTGGTAGTTCTGAACATATTCAATAGATGCAACTCCTTCTCTAATATATTATATATACATATATAATTATTTTCTTTCAAACTTGGCAATATCATTTGATTACTTTAGACTTCGAAATTTAAATATTTTTAAAATAGTTGAGAAAGATTAAAAAATTAACAATAAAAAATTTCAATTAACTTTTTAATATCTTGATTTTTTATTGTTCCCTTTCATATTTAGATTATGAAAAATATTATAATACATATATAACAATTTTTTCAAAAAAAGAAAGTATTCTTTTAGAAGAAGTTGATATTGAAAGCATTGTAGACGATTTTTAAAGGACTCAAATTCCTCAACCGATTTGATTGTCAAGTTGGTGGAGAAGTCCAATTTTAGGTGGTGGTGGTGGAAGCAATGAAAAGAAATGAACACAATGATTTAGAGTATTTCGAGCTTCTCAATCAAGCTCTACATCCACTATCTTAACTTCCCACTAAGGATTTTCCTAAATTCACTATTGAATTTCTTCCCCTTACTAGGCTAAGGAGGCAACCCTTACACACTCAAAGCTTTCTATCTCAATGCTTGAGCAAACCTTTTTTTACAAAGAAAAATACAAAGTAAACTAGGAAAACCTCTCAAAGATAATATGTTTGTAATCTAAAGCACTCATCCAATTCTAAAACACTTGAGCAAATTATAACAAGTTGAGCTCAAAAGTGTTGTCTATGGAAGAATGTGAAAATTAAGCACTAAGATTCTTTTACAATTATAAGTATGTTGGCTTTTTGATAATTAGTTGATTCTGGTTCTTGAAGGTCCCTTCTATACTCTCAAATGAGATTATAGCCATTGGTGGCCGTTGGGGATGAATTGGAGCCGTTGGGGATGATTCTCATGCTGAATTTCTCATTATGGTGTTGTCGGTACCGATACGCTGGTACTCGTATCGGTACGACACTGTTTTGGGAAATAGCCGTTGGAGACAGAAAATCCATGAAGGTTTCAAAACCGCCAAGGGGGTTTCGAAAACCATCATGCTTGTACTGCTACGGCAAATACGGTTTAGTTTTTGGAAAATAATTTGCATATGTGTATCGGTACGAACCAAAAGTGTACCGGTACGGGCCTTAAAAAATTGACATTTTGGCCATTTAAAACCTTTTTAAATCATGTTAAAAACTTATGAAACCATTTCAAACGTGTTTTCAAGTTGTTTGGACTTAAACCTATTTTTGAGATCTTTTCAATTTTGTCCGAAACTAATTTTCAATTATTATATCAAAACAAATATTCTAACAATTTTACTACAAAACATACAAAAAAATAATATTTTTAAGCGAAAATGTTAGATTTTTAGATATTTGTAACAATTCTATATGTCATTGCTTTTGCAGCATTTGTGGAAGGAAAAGAGACCATCTTGGTAGCTCTTCCTAGTAGAACATGTTCGGTGTAACCGCGAATGATAGCAACAATGCTTGTTGTTTTAGATTCAGCATCAAAAGCAGCGTTACAATTAATTTTCGTAGTTCCAGCAGCCGAGGAGTCCAAGAAACTGAGAAAAAAATGTGAAGAGAGATCAATCAAGAGAAAAGGGATTTGCTTACGAGATTTCAGATTTCTCTTTTTCTGCATAAAGCCGAACATCAATCGGTTCCGTGTGAATACATTCGAAGATCCTGGTTTATAAGATGACTAGAAAGGAGAACTTCTTGATTCTGAAGTATGTCTGATTGAACTTTGAAATTTGGGAGCGAAGGAAATCATCGAACCTCCCAAATACAAATATTTTCTTCTAGAGCCTTATTTTTAATTGCGTCAATACCATTGAGAATGTTTTGTCATGTCCATGAAAGTCTTTTTTATCTTTTTGTAGAAAAGAGGTTTCCGCTTGAAAAATAAAGTCCTCAAAGTATTTGAGACCACAGAGAATTTTGATTTTAAATTAGCTAAAAGGAACCGCTTCGATGGAAGTTCTGGACAGATATAATAGAAATAATCGCATAAAGCTCTAAAAAAAGTTCAAAAATAGATTAAACTTAAATTAATTTAAATGTTTGTAAAAAATATATATAATTAATTGGGTATATATATAACAATTATTTAAATTTTTTAAACTAAAAAGGTTTTTAAAGGAAAAAAACTACATATTTAATACCTTAACTATTCCCGCGTTATTGTTTTGGTGTCTCAACTTTTTTTTGCAAAATAGTACTTAACGTTACGTTTTAATTCTGTTTTGGTACTTCCATCGTTTAAAATTAACGAAAATAGTGTCGTGACTTGGGTTAATAATAATTTTAGTCCAAAAACTTATACAATCTATCAATTTAGTCTAAAATTCTATCAATTTAAACATTATTTTAATTTTTGGATTAAATTTATAGATTCCTCATTTTTCTTCTTCTACCAGTCGAGCACATTTTTGGGTCTTGGAGTTTAAAAAACACACTAGGGACAATCAAAACTTTAGGATTTGGGATCAATGGGGGACTAATGAGGGGTCTATTGGAGGACACAAACTCCACGATCGGAATACCTACGAGAATAAGGGGTGGGAAAGGGATGAGACAAAATTCTAACAAAATTAAGATGATGTTTTACCCCCAAAATTAAGATGATGCTTTAAATTGATGAATTTTGGACTAAATTGATAATATATATGTGTTTTGGATTAGAATTGCGATTATACCGAGCCATGCCATCATCTCCATTAATTTTTAACGATCGAGGTACCAAAACGAAACAAAAATGTAACATTAAGTACCATTTTGACAAAATAATAGTTGATATACCAAAATAGTAATGCAAGCATAGTTGGGGTACTAAATATGTAGTTTTTCCTTTTTTTTAATTGAACTTTCAAAGGCATTGGGATTTGAGATGAGATCATATTTGGGATATGTTTGTAGTAATTAAGTACTTTTGCGGTTATAATTGAGATTTGAGGTTTATCCTTCTCCCTTTATATATAATATCAAAGATTTTCATTCTACGATTTTGCTTAAGAAAATGCAAACTTGTACTTCACAATTTCATACTTCTCAATTCTTCAATAATCGAGTGTTAGTAAATTTCTTTTGATATCTTCAACATACTCCAATCTCTCTCATTACAAGAAACTCCATATCTTTATGTAATTTTTTTTAAATTTATTATATTTTATGTTTTGTAATTTTAAATTATTTTAATTCTTATATTTATTTTTTATAGGTTGATTTATTGATCTCATCTTACTAGTGGTCTCAAATAGTCCAATGATGCATGTTTACGACAATACTAGTGATATTTGATCTTTTTATCTCTCTTTATTTAGTTATTTGGTCATAATAATTTTTTCATGGTGTTAGTATGCTTCAAAAATATTCATTCGAATGTGAAAAATGTAAAAAATAAAATAAAAAACAGAACAATTGATTCAATCTCAAAATACTGCTCTAAATAAATATTTTTTAAGGAGTCCCAAATAGGTAAAAAGTCTATTAATGTGGAAGAAGTTTATGTAAAAAGATGTTGATGATAGGAATATTGAACAAGAATGATGATGTTAATATAGAAAGCACTAGGAGTTCACGAGACTGCGAACAAAATGAAGAACAAAACACTACGGTTAGATTTCTGTTAACTGTTACATTACCCTTCTGTTAGATTTTAACAGCTAGTGGTCAAAATATGAACATTTTAAAAGTTAAATAATCTGATTGATAAGTTCTGTATTTGAGTGGTTAAAATATGACCACCTTCATAGTTTAGTGATCACATATATAGTTTATCCATATAATTATGTGTATATATAACAATTATCTAAAATATTTAGACAAAAAAGTTTTTTTAATTGAAACTTTCAAAGCTGGCAGCCGGTATTGGGATTTGAGATCATATTTGGGATATGTGTGCAGTAATTAAGTACTTCTACTGTTATAATTGAGATTTAAAGTTTATCCTTCTCCTTTCATATACAATGTCAAAGATTTTCATTCTTTAATTTTGCTTAAGAAAATACAAACTTTTACTTCACAGTTTCATACTTCTCAATTCTTCGATAATCTATTTTTAGTGAAATTCTTTTGAATATCTCCAACACACTCCAATCTCTCTTATTACAAAAAAACTCCATACCTTTATGTAAGTTTTTTTTTTCAAATTTATTATATTTTATGCTTTGTAATTTCAAATTATTTTAATTAAGTTATATTTACTTTTTTATAGGTTGATTTATTGATCTTATCTTACCGATGGTCTCAAATAGTCTGATGATTCATTTTTACGGCAATACTAGTGCTATATAATTTCTTTATCTCTCTTTATTTAGTTATTTAGTATTAATAAAATTTTACTTGGTGTTAATATGCTTTGAAAATATCTATCTAGATGTGAAAAAACGTAAAAATAAAATAGAACAATTGATTCAATCTCAAGAAGGTACTCGAAATAAATATTTTTTAAGGAGTCCCAAGTAGGTAAAAAGTCTATTAATATATAGAAGAGGTTTATGTAAAAAAATATTGACGGTACAAATACTAAACAAGCAAAACATGTGAATAATGATGTTAATATAGAAAACACTAGGAGTTCACAAGACTATGAACAAAATGAAGAACAAAATTCTAATGAGAATGCTCAAAATGTTGAGGAAAATGAGTCTAGTATATTTAATATTTATGATACAAAAAATTGGGATGCTCTTGATTTAAAATTAATTGATATTTTTGCAGTAAATGGCCCTAAACGAGATATGACCATAGTAAAAGGCCCTAAAGACATACTATCGTAGATTATCTTCAGATTTCTATATAAGACATTTGTCCAATAACAAAACTTGTGATAGATATTGGCTTGTTTATTCAAAGGACCTAGACAAAGTGTTTCTTTTTTGTTGTAAGATATTCAAAAAGAGGCTTAAAAAGTTTTTTTTTGTCTAATGGAGGCTTTAATGATCGGTAGCATCTTAGTGTTGGATTTAGAGATTATGGAACAAGTAGGGATTATTTGTTGAATGTGGCAACTTGATGTGAACTTTAATATAGATTGCTTCAAAATGAAATCATTTACAAAGTTGCACAATAGCAATTCCACAGAGAAAATGAATACTGAAAAAAACATGAATATTAGAGTTGTAACGACCCAGATTTCAGAATTTGAGGGTCAGTTTAACCCGAAACATGGGCTTCGCATTTGAGCTGAGATCTTGAGCCTTTAAGGGCCTTAGTGGGCTTATTTATGGTTGTTGGGCTCGAGTTTTTGGTTTGGAGATGGGTTAGGAAGACAATGGAGGGGTAATGGGGTAATTTCATAATTGTTTGTAGAGGAAAAGAAGAGTCTTGAATTCCTCTACAGAAAGCAAGAGGAATAAGATCACTCCTTGTCCCCCTGTCTTCTCTTCAAACCATCCTCATCTCCTAACTCCCCACCCATGGGGAAATGTTGCATCTTTATCATTTCAAGTATGTTTTCAGATTTATGCCTTAAGAGGAGTTTTATCAGCTTGCAAGGATCTACATTTCAAGGTAAATTTCATCAAATATGGTGGTGATGAAAAGCATGCGTTTAGTGGGGGTTTGGTGAGAAGTGGATTAAATGAAGTTTAATCCTATTTTTCCAGTTTAGCTTGTAAGTTTAAGCTATCTTTTCACCTTCTACAAGTTGTAATCCAAATTTGCAACTCTTTGTATAGTGAAAGAGGTTGGGGATCTTCCAAAGATCTTGGGAAGAAAAAGGTTTGATGAGCTTGGTTGGAGGTTTGTTCTCAGCTTTTAATCAAGGTTAGTACACTTCTAACTCCCTTGTGTTCCTGGAAATTGTCACACCCCAAAAATCGGTCTAGTCGGGATTACGTTCCGATGATCGAATATTTGGTATCGGTTATGTAATTTGCTCGATCTTGTACCTAATTTGAAGCAATGAAGGTTACTCGGGCTAACTGTAATAGTTTATTATTATTATTAATATTACAAAAATGAATGAATGATGACGTTGGGTGGGGGACCCATGGTCGATTCCTTCAAATTGAAGGAATTTACCGTGGATTTCCCATGTTTGGGGGAAACTCAGCACAAGGTGGCCATGGGCTTTAATTTCCCTCCACCACGTGGGCACAAGGTGGCCATAGGCCTTGTGCCTTCCACCATATGGGCATTGTGCCCTAAGATTTAGCCACGGCTTCAATGTATGTGGAGCTTGGAGAAATCAATTGGAGGCCGGCAGATTTGAGTATAAATGGGGGGAATGTTACGCAAGAGACACAATAAAAAAGGAGGAAAAAATCAACTCCTTGATAGGGTTGGTAAGCTCAAGTTTTTCGATTTAACAAATTTGAATCCTCGCTATCGATTGGCTCAAGAGGTTGATCATGAACAACCGCCATCCCTTCCGAAAACTAAGGATAAAAGCGCTGTTATCCGAGAGTCTTAAAAACAACGAGTTGTTGAGGTGAGTGTAGTTGTGTCAAGGGATAGGCTCGGTGCCATCCTGTTGCATTATTTTGCGATTATGTTTGTATTTGTTTAAGGGCTCACGTAGAGCAATCGTGTTGAATTCAATTGGCAAATCCGGTAAGTGCCTTGCATTGCTTTGATATGTACAAATATGACTATGATATGTTACATGTATATGATATATGAAAATGATATGAAATGTCACATGATATGGAGCTAAGGCTCATTTTGATATTTGACATGATATGACTTGAAAGATATGGACTATGTGAATTTGTGTAATTATGGACATTGGATACAATTAGCATGCCATAGGATTATTGAGCTCGGTTAAGTAAGAGAGGACTACGGTTCAGGGATACGACCTATATGTGGGGGAAATAAGGTCGAATGTGTAAGGGATATATCTCCGGAGCTACGACTCAAGGGCTATGGCCCACTATCCGTTATATGTATTAGTGTACAAGGGAATCCGTGTATCCAATGATACCTAATGTGATAGGTGTCTATAAATTGTGCTATGACAATATGAACTATGACATGAATATATGAATTGTAATATGTGAATATGAAAGCATGAGAATAAGTGTAATAAGCATGAATTGTGAATAGTGTAATATGACTACTTATATATTTGATCATCGTGCCATTCATATTATTGATCATTTATTGTAATTGTTATAACTACCTCACTAGGCTATGTAAGCCTAACATGTGTGTCTCATGCATTTTCATGACCTTGAGCAATTCCGAGCCTTGATCGTGTTGTTGCGGTTGCAAGTCACGTTCCTGTCATATATGCATGTTATCTTTTGCTATAAACTCATAGTAAAGTGGCATATGGTCCAACTTGTTTTGTATAAGCCTTTCTATGATTGTATGATGACTTGGTAATATGGTTTTGTTGTATGCTTAGAATGACTAGAGTTGGATAGGTTAAAATGGTTAAAAAGTGCCTAAAATGAGCCTAAGGTGAAAACTTAGTAAATGGATTCCGAACGCCCTAAAATTTGACTACCAATAGGAACATGGTTTATAAGTGTACTGGTAAAATTTGGTAAATTTAGTTAAGTCACAGAACTGATTTTTCGTAAAAAGTCTCAAATTAGTTTAATTAGCTTGGTAAATCGATAAGTTCTAATAATGAAACCTTTTGATCAATAATTGGAGAGTTTAATTTCAATTGGTAATACAAAATCGGATTGGAATCAATAACTGGTAAAAATTTTACAATTTAGTCTATAAGGTTGAGAAAAGTTTAAAATTGACCCCAACTCCGATTAAGTTTAGTAACAAACAAAATGGATAAATCTTATGAATAATCAATATGATACATAGATTAGGTTTTGAACTCTAAACCCTTTTCCGAACCTCCAATTAGTCTTCCGATAACACTATCTGACCCGGATCCCTACCAGATCGCGAAAGGGGTGTTACAGAAATCACTAATTTGATTATTTTGTTGCTTGGTTGATATTTTGGTTGCTTAAATGCTTGGGACCTCTATAATGTTAAATCCTAATATTGGCGTTAATATAGCTTAAAAATGGTAGGAAATCACTTCTCATATTGTGTTGGTTTGGTTTAAAGTCTTAACTTTGAGTTTTAGGGGCTTGATAGGTAATTTATGAACTCCAAAAGGCAAGTTATGGGTTTGAGTACCAATACGGGTTGAACGCGTATCGGTACCCCATGTTAAAACTGATGAAATCAATATTTTATTAGAGGGCATATTAATACACCTAAAGGGGTATCGGTAACCCATGTTTTTATCAAATTCTAGTAATGAAAAGGTGTATCGGTATGCTTGGGAGTGTATAGGTACAACGAGGGGTATCAGTACACAACCCCGTGTATCGATATGAGGTTGTTGCATAAACCCTTGCGTGTGTGAAGCTAGGTATCAATACGCTTGGTTGGGTATCGGTACTCTAGTAGGTGTATCGATACTCGGTTGAAGGTATCGATACCCTTGGGGCAATCTACCCAATTAATGACATTTTGAATTCGAGGGACCTATAATTCGAAGACTAAAGCCCAATGAGTCTTTAATAAAGTAAAATGAATAGTAAAATTGAAAAACCGAGTTTTAAACCTCATAGGCAAGTATAATGAGTAATAACATGGTAAAAGCCTTGGTGGCTTATATGTAATTAAAATCGTAAGGATCCTTGGTGGATCGTGTGGTTTTTCGTGCCCAGTAAGGGCACCTGGTCAGTTGAGTTCTTTGATTGTTGGGTTCCAAATACCCAGTGAGAAAAAGAGTGTGTTGCAACACCATGGTTGATGATTCTGAATATATGGTCTCGATGCATAGTGGAACCATGCCTCATTTGATGATGCTCGACGAGAGATTCTGAGCTAGAGTGTATGATCCCAATGCTTAATGGGATCGGGCCTCACTTAGAGTGTATGATCCAGAGGCTTAGTGGTACTGGGCCTCACTCTAGGTTTGTTGGTATGATACTTATATTGTTTTGTGAGAATTTATGTATCATTATTGATTGCTATGTGTTTAGGAGGCTAGAGGTAGCGCTTTAGGCGGCTAGAGGTAGCACCAAACATTGTTATAATGCCATGTATCATCTTTAGCTACATGCTCTTGTTTATGATTTGCATGAAATATGGTGTAGTGGAAGTGTATCCACTGAGCTTCGTTAGCTCAGTGTTCAAAATTGTTATTTTCGTTCGCAGGTTATTAGGTTCGAGTGCATTGTAGGAGCACCATCGGAGTAGGGCTTCAGCATCGACTTGTGTCCGAGTACAATACTTAGATTTATTTTGGCTATGTATTCGTAGGACCTTATGGTTGTATTGTAACTTTTATTTTGGATTTTAACTTAAGTGTTGAATTCTTTTATCTATGTATATTTAAATGGAGCTCCTCATGTAACGTTTTAAATATTATTCTATTTCGAAATATTTGGACTAGATGGATTTTATAAATGGATGTGATTGGGCTAAATCTAATTGCAAGAAAATTTTATGGTAATGGTTTGGGCTTGAGGTCCAAATGTGACATCCGGTTCGTGGGTGCTACAATAATTATTGCAATTGTGAAGTATCTTTCTAAACAAAACTTGGCATTTCATGGGAAAAATTTTAAAAAAATTATATCAGAATAGTAATGGATTTTTTTGGGGTTAATAGAGATGTTGGTAGAGTTTGATCTTGTAATGAAATAACATGTTCATCATATTAATAATGGTAAGATTTATCATCATTATTTGAGTAAAAATATTCAAAATTAGTTAATACTTTTACTTTCTTCTAAAATTAGATAAAACATTATTAAAAAAAATTAAAGAAGTAAAAAATTTTCTGTGATGTTGGATTGTACTCCTGACGCTGTCATCAAGAACAAATGTCATTAATTTTAAGGTATGCTAATGGCTCTTCAAATTCGTTTAAATTGATTTTTTTATTGAATTCTTACATGTTTTTGATACAACTAGGGAATGACTTTTTCAAGTTTTAAAAAATGTGTTGAGATTTCATGATCTAGATATAGATAATGTGATAGGTCAAGGATATGATAATGGATCTAACAAGAAAGGAAAAAAAATAAAGGTGTGTTAACACCTATAAACACCTTTCGCCACGTGTTGAAACTAGAACGAATAAGACCACGAACGGTATAACATAAGAAACATCCGGCGACAAGTGTCGCAATGTGTGCGGACCACAATACGTAGAATCACCCGCGAGTTATGCGATACCCTTCGCAACCTTTGGCGAACAAACACAACTGTGAGCGACATGACACCTTGTCTGGTGATCACGTGGCTTCACGCGTGCCTACCACGAATTACGAGGGGAACCTAGAACGTCAAGTCATAACCAGTCTAATCAACGTGCCATGGAAACCTTATTGTGACATATGTCTGAGTGGTATAAAGCTGAACATACAGCAAGAGAGAACTAGGATCTTCCACTAAAAATATCGCTACCTTATAGAAAACAAGAGCAACACATATGTTCCGACCTAGAACAACTATCTTGGTCACTATTGGACCATCGTCTCTAGACCTTGGTTATTTTGGCCATCAAAAATTGGTGAGGTGAGCGTGGATCAAACGCGCAATCTTTTGATCCTTCAGCAGGTCTGGGAACTTTTAAGATGGTAGGGGCAGCCAAGAAAGTTCTAACGACAAAACCCTAGAGGATGATATTCTGACGGCTTGACCAATGGCAGTGACTGGTGAAAAGGCAGCAGAGGATGACATTTTAATGGGTTGGCCAATAGCAACAGCCATGCAACAACTACGACAGTTCCAATAAGACTTTCGACAGCAGTTTTGGTACCAACCCCCTCCGTGGTTTGTGGTGGGCAAGGCAAACAACAAACGAGGGGGAAGTCACAATTGGAGGGCAACAATCAGCAATTCTTAGAAATGCACGAAAAAATAAAGAGCATAGATGAAGTTTTAGTGTTCTCGAAACAAAAATACGAGCAATAACAAAAGTCTATACAGGACCGGGCCGAACAACACAGAATCGCAAAAGAGAAGAACGAGGAATTAATCAGATAGCTGTCCAGGAAAGAAAAGGGTAAAATGGTCCGAGAGGAGCATGCTTCTCCCCAATAGGGAACCAAGGAGGAACAGCTCTAGGAGCTAGAGGAGAATTACGATGAATCAGAGGATATGGACTATAGTCCCACAGAGGACGACGAACAACAAGTCCTAAGAGCGAAAATATAGTAGCTAAAAAAGAATTTCCAAAATATCTAGATGTAGCGACATTTTTGGTAAAAACTTTTTAGAAAAATTATAAGTTCGGCGCTACGGGTTATCCCAAAAATCCTTTGTTTGTAATATTGGTTTAAAGTGATTTCTTTTGAAAATTCTTTTTCTTTGGAAAACTGATTGAAAACTGGAGTCGCCACCGGCCACTTGGATTAGGTAGGTCGGACACCACAAAACCAGAGATTCAATTTGAAAAGAGGGTTCGGGAGTTGGTTACGTGTGGGGAAGGATTAGCACCCCCATCACGCCCGAAAATCGGCACCAAAATATTTGTTGCTTTTAATCGAAGGAAATTGTCAAAATTTGAAAAGAATTTAATTTGGTGACCTTAATTGGAAATTAACCTTAATTGAACAGGCTTATCAATTTGGTGAGTTTAAATTAATTGGACAATTAATTAATAAGGTTGACGATACATTGGACCATAGATTAAACCAACATCGAATAAGCCTGACTGCCGTGTTAATTTATGGTTCGGATCCCGCACGTTACCTTTAAGCATGATGCAAGCATTTTAAAATATGATGTAATGATTTGGTTAAGTTTTAATTTTACCTTGAGTCGATAAGGATTAATTCAAATATTTGGTCAACATCCTTTAAGCTCGGACTGTTTCAACACAAATATCGGAATTAATGAATACCTCCCTTTTTATGATTTAAATTAATTAACATGTAAATCAAATGGGCCAAATGATAACAAATAAAATGAATGTCAAACAAAGACTTGAAAATTAAACTCACAAAGGCTCACTAAAAGTCCTAACCTAAAAGGCCCAAATTATGGAAATTTAATTAGTGATCTAGTTGCTAATTAGGTGCTTATAGTATTAACCCTAAATTAATTAATCCTAAAAAGACTAGAGAACCCTAATAAATTATGAGTTATCTTGTGGTATGATAATTAATTCGATTAATTTTAAACTAGTATTCCAATAAGCCAAGAATATTATTTAAAATAAGCCAAATTAATTAATCATAGCTTTAAATTAAAATGTTAGTCGAATTTCCATATCAATTTTATCTTAAAAGATAATTAAGTGGTGTTCAAACAATTTTAACATTTGCCCCAATAAGCCAAAGGAAAATTTAAATTCGCTAAACTGATTCGAACCTTAAGACTAACTACGGCTCTAAGGAACCCAAATCTAGAATTAACTTAATTAATTTAAGAACCGCGCCCCTACAAGACGAGCATGCGATCTAGATTAATTGAATTAATCAATTTAAACCAATCTAAAGCCTAAAACTATTAACTAGGCCCAAGACCTAAGGCCCAAAACCTAAAGGCCCAAACTACTAACACTTGGCCTAAAACTAAAAGCCCGAACTAAAACTAAGCTTACACTAAAACTACTCCTACACTACAACTACGCCAAACCTAGACTATTTCAATCAAGGCCTAAACTAAAAGCCCAAGTTCACACATCACAAAAATATTACACCTTTTTAAAAAATATATATTATACCCTTTTTAAAAAAAAACATACATAATGTACCGAAAACACATAATACCCATTTTACAAAATACACATCGTATATAGAGGAAATGATATATACATATATTATAAATCTCTTTAAATCACATATGCATATAAAAAGACATTTTTGTTAGTATATACATTTTATAAAACTTTAACTTTCTACAAGAATTATATATTACATATATCTTAAATAAACATTTTATTACCATTTTTAAATAGAAAACCATATATTCTATACTATAAACCACATGTCATAAACAACACATAACACTATGCTCTAAAAAGCGAACATTCCACATGAATATTTCAACCGATATAAAAATAGATCCAAACACGAATAAAAAGCAATAATCATACGAACAAAATAAACTATAAATAAGATGCATGAAGAGGGAAATTAAATACTGGAAACTGGACTAAATTGTAAAGAAAAAGAAATCTGAGGCTCGATTAAAAAAGATAACAGGGACGAAATTACAAGAAAACAAAAAGTTACGAGGACCCAGGTTGTAATTATAAAAGGTGGAATGGCCTCGGAGGGGATTTCAGGAATGCAGAAGGACTAATGGAGGTATTTAGACTTACGAAAGGACTAATCGCGTGATTATAACGGGGCAGAGGTCCTTATTATGCTATTTCCCCCTTTTTAAAACATGAAAAGTTTATAAAAACCTCTTTATTTCATTTTATTTCCCTTTTCGACAAAAATAGAACCCATTTTTATAACAATGTTCATCGGTTCATCTAGGTTCTTAATGAACCCAAATTATGGCGGTCCTCCGCCGCGAAACCCAAAATCCAGCCATCGAGATGCCGTGCCGACCGTCGTACGACGCCGGCCGACGAAGCCAAAACCCTAGAAAAAACTTAAAAAAATAGATCCAACCCTTCCCCTTTCAAAAATCGGAAAAACAAACACAAAATTGAAGCTCAAAACTGATTACTCCACCATTCCCACCATTCTGTTTCACCACACACGACCTAGGGAGGTCGTAAGGTTTGTCAACGGCGGCATGAGGCAAATTAGCGCGAGAGGGAGGGAAAAATGATGAGGGTAAAACTACAGAAACCCTAAATCTTTCTACTTTTCATTTATGCAAATGCTTCGAAATGAAATGAAAGAAAAAATGGGATACCTCTGAAGCTTGAGGATTTTCTGCTTTCTATTGATTCTCCGAATATTCCTTTTTACTTGTTAGGGTTTACAGATGCTTGAATTCAGTTTTTATAACCGAAATTACATGAATTTTAGAAATACAAGGAAATTGAATCGATTAATCCTATTGGTTTCTGTTGTTTTCTCTAAAATTGTTGTGCATCTCTGTGTTTGTCAGTTTGCCCCCTAATTCTCTATAATTCCCTTTGCATCTGACATTGTTGCTGGTTTTGGCTCTCCTCTTTTGCATGTGACCACTAGAGGAGAGGAGGGGAACCAACAGATGAACGACCAACGTGGAGCGAACGTAGAGCACAATAGAGGTGTGGCACCGGGCCATTGGCTCTCTTTGCCAGTGTGGAGGTATGGTGATGGCGCGTTGAAGCATTCGGGAGACGAACGAACATCACGCTTGACTGAGAAAACAAAAGGGCGACCGGTGTTATACACGCGCAAGTGAGGGAATGATGAGCCGCGCATGCAGCGTGTGGCGATCTGAGGGGTCTCTTCTTGCTTCATCTTGGACTGTCAGATCTTGCCATATCTGACGGTGGGAAATGGGTTGTGCAAGCATGAAATGGGGAATTAGGGTTTTCAAATTATTATGAAAGGGCTTTGGTTTTAATTTGGTTGGGTCCAATTGGGCCAGATATGTATATGGACTATAAATGGACTTTTTCCTTAAATAAACGGGCCTTTTTAATTATTATAACATTTATCCACATTGTATTTTGGGCAGCTATATATATACAAAAAGAAACTTGGGCTTCCTATTTGTAGTAATTTTTGTTTCTTCTTTAGTTTGGCTTAATGATAAAACAGAAAGCAAAGACATAACTATAATAAGACTTGGTAATATATAAATAGGAGAACATATAACAGTGATGATGGTAACTATAGTAATGGTATGATAGTAATTAAGATGTAATAATAACATCTCAAAGAAAATGATATACTATAGTATGTAAGGGTTTTATTTAATTGAATAATATAATAACAAACATAGATATATACTTAATTAAAATAGTACTAACAAATTACTAATTTTTTATATATTTTATTTTTTTTAATAAAAAAGGATAAGGTAAGCAAAGCCCAAAACATTGTTTAGAAAGTAATAACATATATAAGCCCGTTATCTGTCTCATTCGCTCTAAAAACTTTGAGCTTTGAGTATCTGCCTTCTCTGCTCGGTATTTTTAGTATGGCGAGCTTGAAATCCTTCGCCTGAAATCTTTGAGCTTTGAGTATTTGTCTCCTTCGCTCTAAAGACTCCGAACCATGAGTATCTCCCTCTTTTGTTCGGTAGTTCTAGTATGGCGAGTTTGAAATCCTTCGCCTGAAATCCTTGAACTTTGTTGTTTAAATATCTGTAAAAGATGCAACACCATGATAGTGTAGATTAGCATGCTCCTATCTTAGAGATGTCTAGCCTACATGATGCCTGACTGGCGGGATTTAATCACTTTTCCCAAAAGCCTTCATTTCCTCGACCAGCCCTTCTATGACTTCTTCTTTACTTCCTTCTCCTTCTTCTTCTTGCTCTTTGCAATGAATGGTGCTTTGTCTCATGCTTAAGTACTACCATTTATGCCCTTCTTTTCATTTCAACCTTTTGACATCTCATCTTGAAACGTCTTCTCAGTTTTTTCCTTAGATTCATTTTTCCCAAGGTGCCCTTTCAGGTTTTCACTTTGGTTTTCTTTTTCTTCCCCCTTTTTATTTTTTTTCTTTTCTTTCTTTTTTCTTTTTTCTTTTTTCTTTTTTTTTCTCTTTTTATTTCTCTTTTGGTTCCCCTTCGAGTTCTTTTTTCCAGGGGCGGCTTTATACTCAAAATCTCTTTATTTCCCTATTCCAGTCTTGAAACATGATGTGGTCAGGACTTATTTTTCCTTTCTTGGCCTAATGAATGAAGTCTCCACTTAGTCCGGTCTGAATATACTTCCTTGTACCGTCTGTATTTAAAAGGTTAGAACATAGTAATACCATAAAACCTTTTGCTTTTCATAAACCTACTTCAACCTACTTGCAGGTTGCTTATAAAAAACATGAAAATGTGTAAAATAATACTTTATTAATATTTTAGAATTTTATAATGATTTGAAAGTCAAGGCAAACATAAAAGGAAAGGAAAACAAAGCGCGACGTTGTGTCCCAATCATTGACTATATGAATGATGCGAAAGCCCACCGATCGAAATAGATCTCTTGTTAAAAATCCTCTGCTGAAACTCCTTAATTCTTGGGAGGGTTCGTTCTCCTGGATGCCTAATCTTCGGCGATCATCTGAGCTGCCTTTTTTAAGTTTTCAGCTCAAATCCTCATTTGGCTTTAAGATGCCATTTCATGGTTTTCATCTTGAACCCTCCTTTTTTTGGGATACCTAAAGCGCCATTTTTTGGGTTTTCACTCTAGGTATTTTCATTTTGTGAAGCGTCTTTTCGGGTTTTTACTTCGCTCTTTTTTTTCCTTCACGCATAGTACTTTTTGACTGAATCTGAATTCACCGGATTGTTCAATACCTTTCCATCCATTTCTGTTAAGATCAAGGCTCCTCCAGAAAAGGTCCTTTTAACAACGTAAGGTCCTTCCCAATTAGGCATCCATTTCCCGCGGGAATCCTTCAGAGTCGGTAGGATTCTTTTAAGTAGCAGATCCCCCTCTCAAAATTCCCTCGGGTGAACTTTCTTGTCGTAAGCTCGTATCATCCTTTTTTGGTACATCTGGCCATGGCAGAGGGCTTTCAACCTCTTATCCTCAATGAGATTCAATTAGTCAAACCGAGCCTGCACCCATTCAGCTTCTTCCATCTTTACCTCACTTAGGATTCACAATGATGGAATCTCTACTTCGATAGGTAGCACTGCCTCCGTGCCATAGACCAATGAGTATGGGGTTGCCCCTGTAGAAGTTCGTACATATGTGCGGTAGGTGAATAAAGCAAATCGCATCTTTTCATGCCTATCTTTGAAGGTGTTCATAGTCTTTGCTATGATCTTCTTGATATTTTTGTTTCCCGCTTCTACCGCTCCGTTCATCTTGGGGTGATAGGTGGTGGAGTTATGGTGTGTTATTTTGAATTTCTTGCACACATCGTCCATCATTTTATTTTTTAAGTTGGAAGCATTATCGGTAATAATCCTTTCCAGCAAGCCGTAACGATAAATGATCTCTTTCTTCAAAAACTTGCAAACTGTTGCTCTTGTAATATTGGCATAGAATGCTGCTTCTATCTATTTAGTAAAGTAATCGATGACAACCATAATGAAGCGATGTCCATTAGATGCATTGGGATGAATCTGACCAATGACATCCATTCCCTATACAACGAACGGCCATGGTGAGTTCATGGTGTGCAGAGGCAATGACGGAGAATGGATATTGTCGGCATGTATCTGACACTTGTGACATTTCTTTGTATAGCTAATACAATCTCCTTCCATGGTTGACCAAAAATATCCACACCTCATGATTTTTCGAGCCATCGAGAAACCGTTGGTATGTGTCCCACAGTGCCCATCGTGCCCATCGACCAATATGTTTTTTGCTTCTTGGGTATTGACACACCTTAACAGGATTTGGTCGTACCCTTTTTATATAAAATCTCTCATTCTAAAACATATCCTGCTGCTATTCTTCTGATGGTTCTCTTGTCATTTTCATTGGCCCCTTTGGGGTAGGTTTGAAACTTGATATACTGAAGGATGTCATAATACCATGGGTTACCATATGTTTCTTTTTCCAAATTACAGCAATGAGCTGGTATTTCAAAAAAATTCATCTCGATTGGCTTCATTTCAGCCTTAGTACCTGCTTTAAACATTGTAGCCAACGTTGCCAAGGCGTCCGCCTGTTGATTGTCATCCCTTAGAAGGTAGGTGAAGCTGATTCTTTCAAAGCTTTTGATTAACACTTGAATCAGGTCGTAATACTTGACCAACTTCGAGTCCCTCGTTTCCCATTCTTTTTGTAACTGATAGATTACCAAGAAGGAATCCCCAAAAACTTGAAGCACCTTGATTTTCCTTTCAATGGTTGCGTTTAAACCCATAACACAGGCCTCATACTCGGCTATGTTTTTCGTGCAAAAGAATTCCAATCTACTGGTGAAGGGATAGTAAACATTTTCTGGAGAGATTAACATTGCCCCAATTCCATGGCCTAATGCATTGGATGCCCCATCAAGGTAGAGCTTCCATAACTCGTCCTCTGGAGTAGCCTCTTCCTTAACTATTATGTACATTAGGTCTTCATCGGGAAAATTGAAGTCCAAAGATTTGTAGTCGTTCGAACCGTGACTTGCCAAGAAGTCTGCTATAGCGCTCCCTTTTACTGCCTTCTGACTTACATACAGTATGTCAAATTCAGAAAATAACATTTGCCAACGGGCTAACCTTTCGTTTAGTGCTGGTGCTTCCATTATGAACTTCAAAGGATCCAATTTGGATATCAACCATAAGGTGTGATACAACATGTATTGCCTGGGCCTTTTGGTTGCCCATACCAGAGCACAACATAACTTCTGAATCAGCGGGTACCGTGTTTCATAAACGCTTAATTTCTTGCTCAGATAGTAGATCGCCTTTTCTTTCTTCCCCGTCTCATCGTGTTGTCCCAAAACACAACCCATTGAATTTTCAAAAATGGTCAGATACAAGATTAGTGGCCTTCATGGTACCGGTGCTACTATAATTGGAGTGTTAGTCAAATATCTCATGATCTTATCCAGATACTCCTGACACTCTTTGTCCCACACTCCCGAATTATTCTTTCGGAGCAACCTGAAGACTGGGTTGCATTTGTCAGTTAATTGAGAAATAAACTGAGATATATAATTTAATCTTCCAAAAAAACCTTAAACGTCTTTTTGGGTCTGAGGTGACAGGAGATTTTGATTAGCCTTCACCTTATCTGGATCAATCTCAATCCCTTTTCGGCTAACCACGAAGCCTAGAAGCTTATTGGACATGACGACGAAGGTGCATTTTGCCGGATTGAGTTTTAACTGATACTTTCTTAGCTTTCGGAAGAGCTTCCTCAAGTTTTGAATATGCTCCTCTTCCGTTCGAGATTTGGCGATCATGTCATCTACATATACCCCGATCTCTTTGTGCATCATGTCATGAAAAAGGGTTACCATGGCCCTCTGGTAGGTCGCTCCAGCGTTCTTCAATCTGAAGGGCATCACCTTATAACAGAATGTTCCCCACATGGTCACGAACGTAGTTTTCTCCATATCGTCAGGATGCATTTTGATTTGGTTGTACCCTGAGAAACCATCCATGAAAGAGAACCACAAATATCCCGCAGTGTTGTCAACCAAAGTATCAATATGAGGCAGAGGGAAATTATCTTTGGGCTTGCCTTATTAAGGTCTCTGTAATCTATACACATACGAACCTTTCCATCTTTTTTGGGAACATGGACTATGTTCGCCACCTACTCTGAGTATTTAGAGACTCTTAAGAAACCAACATCGTACTGTTTCTTTACTTCTTCTCGAATCTTCAACATTTCTGGCCTCATCCTTCTAAGTTTTTGTTGGACTGGCTTATATTCTGGCTTGATCTGTAGCTTATGCACTACAATGTCTGTGTCCAAACTTGACATGTCTTGATAGGTCCATGCAAAAACATCCCTGAATTCTGAAAGCAACTCAATAAATTCACGCCGGATCTCAGCCGAGAGGGTAGTACCAATCTTCACTTCTTTTCTTTCATCTTATGTTCCCAAATTGAGAGTCTCTAACTTTTCTTGATGAGGTAAAATTTGCTTATCTTCATTTTCCATTAGTCGGATTAGTTTATCTGGGATCTCTACTTCTATCTCATCATCCCCTTCCTCGACTTCTGCCAAACACGAGGGTCGCTCAAAATCTATCTCAGAGTTAGACTCAGAATCATTCATACAGTCAACAATAAGGACCCTGAAACAATTTGAACGAATATGTATTGGGACAAGAAATGAATACTCTCATGGGATTAATGAAACAAATATAATAATAATGAATAACGAATAATGAATGTAATGAATGAATGTAAAAACAAAGAAAACAAAATGTTTGCCATTTGAGAAAAAACATAAAGTATTCTTTTTATTGAATTAAAAGCAAACAGATTAACATAGAAGCCCTTTACAAAAGATCCCTATTTCTTGCGGGCAAAAGCAAATAGGGTTGGTTTTGAGCATTACTCTGATCTCGACCTAAAAACTATTGGCAGATCTACAACAGTCCAATTGCTGAGTGTTTCCCCCAGGAGGCAAGGGCGGATTCCGGCCAAGTATTTGCCACTCTTCTCCTTTTTGGTTATCATGTTGACGTCCATTCCCTCTAATGCCTTGTTGAACCTTTCCTCCTTACTAAATTCGGCGCTTTCTAGACCAGCTTCGTGTATCTTTTCCTCCCATTGATTATTCCCCCAAAAACAAAAATATTCTTTAAGTAAGGGAAAGTCATTGGTTCCCATGTGATGTCTTCACCCTTGAATCTATCATTCTTTTGTTCTTCTTTCTTCTTCCATTCTAACTTTCTCTGATAAAAAATGGGTTTATGGCCGAGCCCAAACCGATCCTTTTTGCCGATGATGTTCTTCGTGCGTAGGCATCATTGTAAACTCCTTCCAAGCCCTTTGCCCTTCTTGGCTCATCGTCCCAGAGTTTGCCATACTATCATCTTGGTACAGTTTGATAGTCTAAAGCATGAGATCTTGTTTCCCTATGCTACAAAAGTAACATTCACAAACTCTAGGGCCTTAAAGGAGCATTCAACAACATCTTCATCAGTTTGGACGTCGGTGGTTACTGAAGCAATGATGTCTTGCTCAGCTCCCACGCTTACCAACTTCCCATCAATAACAAACTTTAATTTTTGGTGCAGGGATGAAGGCACGGCTCCTGCCGAGTGAATCCACGGCCTCCTTAGCAGATAGTTATAAGTGGGCTGAATGTCCATTACCTCAAATTCGACAATGTATTCGGTAGGGCCAATTAGCAATGATATCTCCATCTTTCCAATAATATCCCTTTTGGTCCCGTCGAATGCCCTAACGGAGTTCTAACATGGTTTTATGTGTGAACTATCCACCGACAATCTTTGCAGGGTCACCATCAGTAATACATTTAAGGCAGACCCGTTGTCGATGAGCACTCCCAATAAGACATGCCCCTTGCAGTGGGTAGTGGTGTTCAAAGATTTAGTTGACCTCATGGCTTCGTTAGGAATTTCGTCGTCGGTAAAGGTGATGTAGTTATCTGTAGTAATGTGACCCACTATCCTATCTAACTTGTCCACTGAGTTATTGTCTGAAATAAACATCTGATTTAGTACTTCAATAATGCATCACGGTGTTTTTCTGAATTTAACATCAACTCAAGTACCAAAATTCGTGCTTTCTATTTTTTAAGCTGCTCAACAATGCTGTATTTGTTGTGCTTTAGGAACCTCAAGAATTCTTGCGCCTGACTCTTTGTCACTGGCTCATGAATTTTATGGGGATGTTCCTCTTCGAAAATCTTTTCGGGTTTAGTGGTTACCGCTTTGCCTTTGTCTTTAGGCTCCTCTGACGCCTTTGTCGTTTCCAGTGAATAGGATCTGCCGCTTCTGGTAAAATGTCCTACTTCATTCACCACCTCGACGCTTGTTTCTACTGGGTTCTCCTCCTTTGAGGGTTTTTCACTGGATAGTTTCTCCTCCCCTTGTACTCATAGCTTCTCTAGTATAGAGACGCGGGCAGTATAACTCCACAGGACTTTCTGATCATCCTTAAACGGAAAGGAAGTCAGAGCTAAAATCCGTATTTTTGGAGTTACTTTGAAGCTCTCATCTTGGGACGAGCTTTCCGGCTTTGGCTTGAGTGATATGATAAAAGACATATCTACCTCATACTTGATCATAGGGGTATCCGATGTGCATACATCTGACTCATTTATCTCTTCATCATTCTCAAAGAACTCAATCTCCTTATTGTCCATCATTCTCTTAATCACCTGCTTGAACTCCTCGCAACACTGAATGTCATGTCCTTCCTCTCAGTGGAACTCACAATACGACCCGCTTACTTGTTGCACGACCTCTATGCCCCGGTCTATTAGGCGCGTGGTACATAATTACTGAAATACCCACATCAGATGGGGTTTGACCTCTGTCATGCTCGTCTTGGCTCTCCTACTGTACTCATCTTCGATTGCATTTATGCCACGGCCTCCGTGATTTGGTAACGAGTTAGTGGCTACATTCGGTTCGTCTAGCTGCAACACCTTGAAATTTATCATGTTTTGTATGAACTTCTTGAATGCAATGCAATTCTTGATTGAGTGTCCCGGTACACCGCCATGATATTCATTATTTGTCTTTTCATTGTACCACGCAGGGAATGGAGGTTTGAAAGGAGTGACATAATAAGGTCGGACCAAATCAGCCTTGTGCAGTTGTGAGCATAGTTCAACATAAGATACCGAGAGTAGGGTAAATGACATCTTCTCATTTTCCCTCTTCGGGGCCCTAGTCCCCTTCTTATTTGAGCCCTGCCCTCCTCCGGCCGCGGCTCGTGGTGGCGAAATAGTGAAACTCTTCGGGGCTACATATGTGCTTGTATTGTTCACCTCGTTATCTCTTTTCTTGTAATTCTTATGAGTGTTCTCCCCACTATCAATCCTTCCGCTCTTTATTGCTACTTCGATTGATTCTCCAGTTCTCACCATATCGGCAAAGCTTTGGGTAGTGTTGTTTATCAAACGGTCAAACAACGCCCCTCTTAAGGTATTAACTAACATTGGTGTGATTTCATGTTCAGAGATTGGTGGCTGAATTTGAGCGGCCATGTCACGCCATCTTTGGGCATACTGATGTAGATTCTCATTCGACCTTTGCTCCATCCCTTGTATCATGATTCGACTGGGGATCATGTCCGTTACGTGCTTGTAGTGTTCTACAAAGGCGTTCTGAAGGTTTTTCCATGACTTGATATTAGTTCGGCTAAGCATGGTGTACCACCGAGTTACGGACCCAGTCAAGCTCTCTTAGAAGTAGTAGATAAACAACTCTTCATCCTTCACGAAAGCAACAATCTTTATACAGTACATGGTAATATGTGCTGATAGACAAGTCATCCCGTCATATTTGTTGAAGTCAGGCACTTTGAATTTGGGTGGGAGAACCAAGTCAGCCACTAAACTCAAATCACTTGCATCATTCTCATGTTCATCGGCCCCTTGGATGGCTTTTAACCTCTCTTCGAGCATAGAAAACTGCTCCTTATACTTCTTCTCCATATCCACCCTAATTCTTTTCTCAACTTCATCCATCATGCTCAAGTCTGGCACTTCGTTCTCGTATTCTATTCCTAAATCAATGGGCTGATTTGTCAGAGCTCCCCCATGGTGACTTGTAGATGCCCCAACAGCAGGGTCAATAGAAACTCCCGCGAGATTAATGTAAACCCTTTTCCCGGGTTCTAGCATATCTGGTTGTACCTTCGCATGAGACAAAACACCTTCTTGCTCATCAAAATTTGGTATGCCAATGGAGATTCCCTCTTTGCCCTTCATATTTGCTAATAAACTGGTTATCCGAGTAATAACGACATCTTGTGACTGAGCTATCCGGTCCCTAATATCTTGGCCAATCCCGTCCAAACACGTTTCGAGGTCTTTTTGCCCATGTTCTACCTTGGCTAGCCTATCCTCCATGGTTCGGGACTGTAACCGGGTTACGTATTGGTACGGAATGATTAAATTTTTAAGAATTAAAATACTTTCTGAAATGAAAAGTCTTTTAGTTAATTTTGGTAATTAAATGAGGTATGTAAATAAATGTATTATGCATGAATGCAAAGAGCAACACTGAATTCAGTAAATATCATCGTTAAGCAACTTTCATTGATGGGAACATCGTCCTGTTACAATAACTAGAGAAAGCTAACTACACATATGGCTTCAAGGTAGTATCAAGGTCGATAATCTCTCTCAAAATCTACACAATCCTTTCTTCTTCCTTGAAGTTATCATCGACACAATCATGAAGCTCGGTAGCGTCCTCGACTAGAAATTGTATCTTCCGGGCAACCTCTTGCATCTGAGCCCCTCACCATGCCAATTCTTGCTCATGCCTCCAAATCGTGTAGGCGGCAAAGTGTAACTGCTCCAAACTCAGAGTCGGGCGTACTTGAATTGCCCCTCTCATGCTTGCTACATGATCTTTGAGTTGTTGAACCTCGGCTTCCAACTCTTCGACACGTGTTATCAAAGCTTGATTTTCTGAGTTACTAGCTTTCAGCTTGCTAGTCGAGCCTTTATGTTTGAAAAGCGACTTTTCCAAACATTTCACTTGATCTCTCAAGGCTCTGCTTTGGTTTTGTTGTTTCTCAATTTTTTTGAATGAGAGGTTCGCATATTATTCATTTCTTGGGTCAAAGTGAGCACTCGATCCTTGTGCTCGAGAAACATCCTCTTATAGTTCTCACCTCGTGCTTTCTCTTCCTTAAGCCGGAGCTCTACCCCCTCACTTGACCCTCCTTCTACGACTCTCTTGATCCTACTTAACCTCTTAAGCTGCTGAATCTCCTCTTTTTCCAGCTTGAGTTTGAGTTCTAGCTCCTCTCCCCTCTTTTATAGGTCTTTGACCACTCATTCGAACTGCGTCTTTTCTAACTTGAAGTTAAACTTCTCCTGATGGGCTTTCTCCTCGAGCTTAAGGTATTTTTTTCACTATTCTTCAAGCTATTTCCTCGTCAGATCAGCCTCGGTAGGGAGTGTGGCCAATCTTTCTTTTAAAGATCTCCTCATATTAGGGGTTAAACGCGGGATATTGTCATTGACACGGTTAAGTTGCCACACCTCATACTCAAGAGTAACCATGTATGGAGCATTCATGATCCTAACCCATCTTACACTATTCTAGGTCGAGGAAGCATTGTATACCATCACCTTATATCCATTCTCCTTTGCATAATCCACGTTGAATTCATTCAGCCCTTTGGTGGCTCGCACGAACTATTTTGATCCATATTGTCTTAAAACTAGTAGAGGTGCATAGGCAGCATGCCCCCAAAGGCCAAGTAACGGTACCCACAGATACTGCCCGCATCTATAGAGAACATTCTTTGCCAAAACCAATGTGCTCTCCAAACTATATCCTCTTCCTTTAGGTTCCAGATAACGTCCTGCCATACCTCCTCAGATCTCCGGGTTGGCCAATCATTCTTTCGTAAGAATTCTTCTAAGGGTGAGAACTTACCATCATAAAGGGGCCTGGAGAAATTGTGACTTGTCCAAAGGTGGCTATAGAACCAAACCGTCAAAAGCTGCGCGCATCCCTCGAAGTGTCCTCCACCATTCTCTCGGCAGAATCTCAAGTATCGAAAGGTTTCGGCCAAAATTACAGGCACTGGATTAGTCCCACTACTCAAGCGTTCAAAAAGATCCAAGACTGACGGGTCAACGAGGCCCAAAGCTCGAGGGAATAGTACCAATCCATAGATCAATAACGCAAACAGGTTTCGTTGAACTCAACCCACAGGGCGCACATAAGCCAAAGCTAGGATTCCCTCTCACTTAGGATACTCTCCAAGTAGTGACCTGCTGCTCAACCCAAGATAGTAATGTATCCGATATTCTGACGAGCTTGCCTCGAAAGGCTTTGTTCTTACTTGGCTTCGAATACACCCGATCCATATTAATCATTTTGCTGTTTATAAGATCCCGATATTCTTCAACTGTAGGAGTGAGATCAAAGTTACCAATTGTAAAGCAGCTGTATGCGGAGTTCCAAAAACCTACCAAGGTTTGCAGTAGTGCTTGGTCAACTAGAACCTCTAGCAAAAACATGATGTCACCATACTCCTCTCTAAAAGTGCTATTTGTTTCGAAATCCCAACTGTTCCATACTGACTTCAAATCAGATACATCGTTAAACCTGGTGTTCATGAATGTTGTGGCTGACATGGCTGATATGAACCCTTCAGCAATATTATCTCCCTCATGTAACTGTTCCCCTTATGACCAGATATGAACATCACAATTCTTCTCGCCATTACTGCGAACTAAGTCTCCCATCGATCTAGTCTTTAATTTCAAACTATTCCCAGACTCAGTGTGCTCTTCATGATTATGACATAATATGAAAAATAAAGATAAAAAGGATGGGAAACGAAAGAAAAGGTTAGTCATAAGGTGAACAATAAACTTGCAAATGAGAAGAGGTAAAATTAAATAAGTTGAGCGAAAAACAAACATATAAAAGAAAGCCCTAAACACAAGAACTCTAATTCGCTATGGTTATCCGCATGGCTCTATTGGGGTGGGCTTCTTAGATTCACACACATGATTTTGGTTCTAATTAGGGTACCCGAACCTATCTTATCACCTACTAAGGCAACAAGAACCCCAATTCTGGCCCATTACAAGCTTGCAAATTGGTTTCGGTTCGAGGGAAAACACGACCTAATGACGTGGAGGGCTGCTCACTGTCGCAACCCTTTCTAGGAGAAGGTTTTGACGTTTTGGAAAACTTAATAAAATCACAGAGTCACCACCAATCTTTTTTTAAAAAAAGTGTGATTGGGTCACTTTTAAAACAAGAGTATTTTGATAAAACATTTTATTTATCAAATTATATTTTGGTCCACGAAAACTAGAGAAAATAGGTTCGGGGTCGATTACGTGTGGGGAAGGATTAGCACCCCCACAACGCCCAAAAAATTGGTACCTTAATTGATTTAAAAAAAAGCATTCTTTAAAACTAGAATTTGCAAGTTCACAAAATTTCGATTTATTTGTCCGTAAAATGAATGTAAATCTATTTTAACGGTCTTATTGCCCGGGAATTGAACTTTAATCACCGCCAACACTCCTGGCGTTAATTTGTCATTCCCGTTTGATAAGACACCGCATTAATTAAGTTTTCACTTTTTAAACAAATAAACAAGAAAATTAAATGTGTTAATGAATTTTAATTAAAGTCTAAATAGTGAATAGTCCTAAAGAAATGTCTAGATTCCTTTTAATTATTAAGATTTAAATATAATTAAGTGTATTTTATTAAAAATTAAGAATATTTTACAACATACATGTCACTAATCTAAGTTTTAAGTCCCTAATCCTAAGGTTTTACATACATACAAATATATATACATAAAAGGCATAAAAGAATTAATTAATTAAATAACTAAGCATTTACTTAAAATTAAATAAATAAGGGTTTTTTTATATTTTTTAAGAAAAAAAATATGAATTAAGGACTAATTTGAAAGAAAACCAAAATGTAAAATAATTTTTTTCTTCTTTATTTAGGCTGAAATTAAAAGTAAATAGATAGGAAAAATTACCAGAAACTGCTTCTCATTATTGTTTTCGAATGATGATTACAAACTGTTTGCTCCTATGAACTTCGAATGCTATTGCTATGTGTGATTTTTCTCTCTGGAATTGTTCTGTCAATTGTTGTTGTTGTTTACAATGATTTACAGTGCTATTTATAGTACAAGAATTGCCCAAATCCTAAGCCTAAATCCCTGATTTCTTCCCCTCTAATTGTTTGATTCTTGCCATGGCACCAATTTGGGGATTCTGGTCTGTTGCTTTGGTTCTAAATTGCCTTTTGCATATTTGTCCATATTTGATTGTAACTTGATTTCTGCTAGGGCACCAATTTAGCTATTTAATTCCCCTTTGAATTTCTAGGCTCTAATTTAGGGATTTAACCCTCTTGTTCTTTTGTTTACATGTTTCTGACGATTCGAGCGGTGTCGGTAAGGAACGATCGGAGCGTGTAAAGCATCAGAGAAGATGAAGTGATCGGCCGAAGCTGAGTCGTCGTGCTCATGGCTGCCACGTGCGAGTGATGATCCGCGTGATATACCTCGAAGTAATTTGGGCCATTGGATAGCATCGTGATCGTCGGCTGAGATGTTGAGGCTCTATATTATCTCCAGCTGGCATGATCTCCACCGTTGGATCTGCCCTTTGATCCAACGGTTCTGCTTCAGCTGCGCAAGAGAAAGAAATGGGATTAGGGTTTTTTTGGGTTACAAATGGGCCTACCGGCCTTTTGTATATTGGACTCTTATTTTTTATTAATGGGTTTTGATTTAAATGGACCTTTTATTTATTTTTAATTACAATTGGGCTATGTGTTTTTTCATATTTTTTTGGGTTTTAACTTATTATATTAACTAGTATTCAATCTATGTTAATTCTAACTACTTTATCAAACATGCTAATATGTAATAACTATATACGATACATTAATAATTCTAATAAACTACACATTGTAAGACCTAAACCATTTGTAATACCCCTTTCCCGTATTCATAGCTGAATACGAGTCAGAGATATCACAAAACATGTGTAAAACCCTCTACATTTGTAACTCGGTAAAATTTTGTTTCTTTAAAAATGTTACAATGTATTTAGTTTTTATTTACAAATCTAGTTATTCGCGTAAAGTTTAAAAATAATATTTTCATCTTCAAATCGAATTTATTTTAAGGCAGCAACTTATCAATTTAATTTGTCTTGATATAATTAATAAAACTGCCTAAAAACCACCTGATTTAAAATTCATCCAGATACCAAATAAAATAAAAATTCTATCAGAGCATGCATACCCTTTTAATATACACGCCAAATAGTAAATATCAAACAGTATCAAAAGATATCTTACTGATACCGATGTACCTGTTATTGATTGATGATGTCCGCATATGCTCCTTACTCCAACCATTTCTTCTTTCCTACGTGTAAAACAGTTACACGCTAAGTATTTACTTAGTGAGGTAATAATTCAAATTTAAGTGCAATTGTCATAATATCAATCTCAATATTAATTATTAATTATTAATTATTAATAATGCATATGATCACCTTACCATTACATGCTCATTAACATAATTAAATATGTAATAACATATATGTATATCAAAGTGATAAGATTAGATCTTACCAATATTGGTGCCATTTCCATCCATAAGCTTTCAATGCTTACCAATACCTTTTTCCAACTTTGTCTACAAGCTTTCAAGCTTATAATTCTATTTTTTATTTCAATTCAGTTTACTTAGCCCAAGGTATCGAATTAAGAGATTCTATGTACAATAGTCATCCCCCCATACCCAACCTTTCTTGAGTATGTATATTATTTGCACTCTACCGAGAGTGCTTAGCACCGAAGTGCTTCTGTATACTTACCGAAGTATACAATATATCCCTCATTGAGTTTTTATGAAATTACTCCGTAGTGCTTAGCACCCGTAATAAGTTTGTATACTCAAACCATGCATGAGTATACTCTTCAATGAGTATTTATAAAATTTGCACTTTACCTGAAGTGCTTAGAATCTTTATACAGCTGTTTATGACTCTATGGCTAGCCAACTATACATTTGAACCTCTATATCATACTTGGGTTTATATCATCAAATATTTCATCCATGGCAATGTATATCAATTTATATTAACATGAAACAGTTCATAACCGAATAACATTAATAGTAAATCATCATCAATAACTAGTGATCAATGCATTTATTTTCAACCTTTGACATATTTAAAGTATGTCAAATGTATGATCAATGACATAATTATCATGACAATATATAAACCAGGTAGACTCATCGCAAGTCTTACCGGTGATGTATAAAACATCTACGTATAATGTTATGTATGCATTGCACTCACCTGGGCCATGTATTAGTATGCCTTAGTAAGTCCTCTTCGATCCTTTCCTTCATTGTACCTTGAACCTCCCTTGATTCGAACTTAACTTCATAATTCAAATAAGTAAAATATTTGTTAGATCCCAATCTAACAATATGTTACATATTGTCCAATATAATCATTCAAATACAAAATCTCCAAACATTTTCTTTTCTTCCTTGTATTGTTCAAAAACTCATTATGGTCTTTAGTGACCAATTTGAACTTCCATTAACCCTTTTCAAGCTTACTAATCAACCTTAGATACAAAGTGTATCAATTCTCATTTTCTGGCTGTTTGCAGTACCTCCCAAGAAATATTTCTACATAATAATCTACAACTCGGAATTCGATTCCATTTGTTCTGAAAGAAACTAGATTCAATAAGCTTTTCAACCATATAAATTAATATCCCAAATTCAACTTGGACGATTTATGGCGAATTTTCAAGGTCAATTTCCAGTATTGAATTTCGGAACAGTCTGCTATATTGTTTTTTGACCTTTCACCACTTAAAAATTCACATCTTTTTACTCGGAACTCGAAATCAGTTTCCGTTTGTTGGACACGAAACTAGACGAACAAATATTTACATCGGTATAAAATTCACCTTCTAACCATTTTGTAGAATTTATGGTGAATTTTCAAAGTTACTGCCATAAACCAGTTTTTCTACACAACTTCCATAAACAACTTCAACTTTTATTCTAACTTCTCCTTACTTCTCTACTTTTCAATTTAGTCCAATCACTAGCTTTAAACCACCAACTCATCACATTCTTCACCAAATAATTATTCACAATAATTCTCCATAATTTTCCTTATTTACCGAAATAGGTACTAAAATGCAAAGATAAGGATTCATGCTTCTTAACTTTGCAATTTAGTCCTCAATTCAACATTACTACCTTAATTCCATCATTACAACTAAAAATCAGATTTAGCCCCCGTACAAAACTTCCATTTCGATTTGGTCACTTAACTTTGACAAATTGTCAAAATGGTCACTAATTCAATTCAACATCAATCTGGCATTCTAACTTCATTTTCTTATCTCTAACATCATTAATAACATAAATGCACTCCAAATTCTAAAAATTCAGATTTGGTCCTTCAACTTTTCAATTTGCCAAAATGGTCCCTACACAAATTTAACTTAGGGTTTGCTTCCAAACAACAATTCAAGCTTACTAGATCATTATTTCAACATCACAAACCCTAAATTAAACTTGAATCAATAAACCCTAATCATCTTCATAATAATCAAAACATGTAAAACTTAAATCCCAACTCAATATCATGATTTTTAACATCATACTAGCTTGATTTCAACTTGAATTCAACCATGTAATCATAAAATCTCAAAAGCCCCAATTTGATCCATAAACCCTAATTTCTTTCTCATGTAAATTCTCATCAATCAAGAATGGATTCCATGAATTATTGATATCAAAAGATAGAGCTTGAAGAGTAGAACAACTTTGTAGTTGAAGAGATTACCTGAAAACCAAGTTTCGGGGCTTGAATCGAGCTTGGAATTTTTTTTCTCTTTCTTTCCCTAGCCCTCACGTTTTTGGCTGGAAAAGATGAACATTTGGTTCATCTTTTTACCATTATTTTACACATATATCTATTAAATGAATATTAAATTCATTTAATAGTGAAATTACAATTTTGCCCTTTTTATCCAATTGTTGAGATTGATTTTATCATCAATCAAGGGCCAAGATTTAATATTCCATTTTCTCTTTCCAAAAATGCCCTTATAACTTTTTAAATATTTCAAAATTTCCATTGGGGCCAAATGACAAATTTGCCCTCCAACTAGTTTTTATTTACTAGTTTGTGATTCTTGTAAAAATTCAACTAAATCTAGTTGGAATCCAACCAACTATAATAAAATATTCATAAAGTAATATTTTATGAATTTTTCCATATCTTTTGGATCAGTCTCCAAAATTTCCATTCGATCCAATATACTGATAAATAATCCTTTACTCAGAAATAAACTGTAGGATTCATCTTGAATCGAAATAAAAATATTTCCAACACTTGGAAATGACTTTTATAACCTTTCTCTAACATATGGTAAAACTTCAAAATTTTTCAGTTCGATCCGGGTATCTAAATTCCACTTAAACTTTAATTGCGATTTTCCCAATAATAGAAGTATCAAATTGATCCAAAAATTCTTCATTCGACTCAGACCCTTAGGTGAACTATTTATTTATGAAATAAAAACCCTTAAATTTTGGTAAATTACAACTTTAGTCCCCAAACTTTTCCAAAGTTTATACTTTAGCCATAAATTTTTCAAAATTTACATTTTGGTCACTAAACTTTTAAACTTAAATTTCCATTCAAATTTTCCTTGTTATTCAACCAAACTTTAAGAATACCTTATTCAATTCACTATCTATCACATGATACCTTTAAACCTTAGAAATTTCCTTTCCAAAACCCATAATTAAAGAAATCCCAACTTTCACATTTTTGTCATTTTAGTTACTAAGTTAGCTTTTAAGCTATTATCTTAGTACTAAATGACCCTTAATCAACTTAGTAAATTTTGGGGTATTACAATTCTTTCCCCCTTAAGAAAATTTGTCCTCAAATTTTTCAATACTTACTTGGTTCCAAAAGGTGAGGAAACTATTTTCTTATATTTTCTTCTTATTTCTCTCAAATATTTTCTTTAACCTTGTGATTTTTTTGTCAAAGAACTTTAACAAACAGGATTGTCTTGTTTTCTTAGTTCTTTGACTCCATGTGCTAGGATCTTTATCAGTTCTTAGTTCTTTTTCATAGCTTAAATCCGGCTGAATCTCTATTTTTTCCAGAGTAACAACATGTGAGGGGTCTAATCAATATTTCTAGAGCATCGATACATTATGAATATTGTTCATTTCCAAAAATAAAGCTAACTATTAAGCTTAACTATCAGACTAACTCTTTTCACAATTTCTTATAGCCCAATAAATTTTGAACTTAACTTTCTCTTTGTCTAAACCATAACACCTTCTTCCAAGGTGAAACTTTTAAGGAATACTTTATCTTTAACTTCATATTAAATATCTTTTCTTTTAGGGTCAATATATAGTTTCCATCATTTATATAGAAATTCTTCCTTGATAATACAAATATCTATAAACCTAACTTCCAAGTTTTCAGTTTCACTCTTTTCCACTTGTTTGCACCTTGACAACATTTTCATCCTTTCTTTAAAGATATCTTATTTAATCCAATATGGTAAATTTTATTCTTAACTTGACAATCAAAACACCATCTTCTTTTAATGCCAATCTTGCATTCATAGCTCTTAAGGCAACAATTGTCTTTCGACTGAGAGCGTCAGCTATCACATTAGCTTTTTCTGGATGATAGTCAATGACCATATCATAATTCTTAAAAAGCTCAATCCAACTTATTTACGTAAATTTTAAATCTTCTTTAGTAAGTATATACTTTAAACTTTTATAACCTATATAAATATAGCATCGTTCATTGTATAAATAATGATGCCTATCTTTTAAAGCAAATACAACCATTGCTAGCTCCAAAGTCTAAGTAGGATAATTCCTCTCATATGTCTTAAGTTGTCTCAAGCATAGACCATTACTTTTCCTTCTTGCACAAGTACGCATCCCAAACTGTTATAAGAAGCATCGCTATACACCACATAATCTTTACCCGATTCTGGTTGTACTGGTACCATGGCTTCATTTAAGATCTCCTTTAATGTCTCAAAGATTTCTTAGCATTGATCTGTTCAACTGAACGACATTTCTTTCCTCAATAGCTTGGTTAATGAAGAGACAATTATCAAGAAATTCTGAACCTCTAAAACATTTTTTAGATATTTCCATCCAACTATAATTTGTACTTTCTTGAGGTCTATTCTTATTCCCATTGCCCAATCCACATAACTAATAAAACAGCTTTAGACAACCAAACTCATACTTTAACAATTTATCATGTAGCTTCTTTTCTCGAAAGGTCTGAAGAACAATGCAAAATGGGCATCTTATTCTTCCTTTTTCCTTTGAAGAGACCAAAATATACTCAATGAATTCTACCAAAAATTGGTCAAAGAAAAATTAGAATACTTGGTTCATTAGGATTATAAATGCCATAGGCAGCAACATATCAATTTAATTTGTCTTGATATAATTAATAAAACTGCCTAAAAACTGCCTGATTTAAAATTCATCCAAACACCAAATAAAATACAAATTCTATTAGAGCAGCCATATCCTTTTAATATACATGCAAACTAGTAAATATCAAACAGTATCAAAAGATATCTTACTGATACTGATGTACTTGTTATTGATTGATGATGTCCGTATATGCTCCTTACTCCAACTATTTCTTCTTTCCTACGTGTAAAATAGTTACATGCTAAGTATTTACTTAGTGAGGCAATAATTCAAATTTAAGTGCAATTGTCATAATATCAATCTCAATATTAATTTTATTAATTATTAATAATGCATATGATCACCTTAACATTACATGCTCATTAACATAATTAAATATGTAATAGCATATATGTATATTAAAGTGATAAGATTAGATCTTACCAATATTGGTGCCATTTCAATCCATATTCTTTAATTGCTTACCAATACCTTTTTCCAACTCTATCTGCAAGCTTTCAAGCTTATCATTCTATTTTCTTATTTCAATTCAGTTTACTTAGCCCAAGTTATCGAATTAAGAGATTCTATGTACACGAGTCATCCCCCCATACCCAACCTTTCTTGAGTATGTATATTATTTGCACTCTATCGGGAGTGCTTAGCACCGAAGTGCTTATGTATACTTACTGGAGTATACAATATATCCCTCATTGAGTTTTTATGAAATTACTCCGAAGTGCTTAGCACCCGTAATAAGTCTGTATACTCAAACCATGCATGAGTATACTCTTCAATGAGTATTTATAAAATTTGCACTTTACCTGAAGTGCTTAGAATCTTTATATAGCTGTTTATCACTCTATGGCTAGCCAACTATACCTTTGAACCTCTATATCATACTTGGGCTTTATATCATCAAATATTTCATCCATGGCAATGTATATCAATTTATATTAACATGAAGCAGTTCATAACCGAATAACATTAATAGTAAATCATCATCAATAACTAGTGATCCATGCATTTATTTTCAACCTTTGACATATTTAAAGTATGTCAAATGTATGATCAATGACATAATTATCATGACAATATATAAACCAGGTAGACTCATCGCAAGTTTTACCGGTGATGTATAAAACATCTATGTATAATGTTATGTATGCATTGCACTCACCTGGGCCATGTATTAGTATGCCTCAGTAAGTCCTCTTCGATCCTTTCTTTCATTGTACTTTGAACCTCCCCTGATTCGAACTTAACTTCATAATTCAAATAAGTAAAATATTTGTTAGATCCCAATCTAACAATATGTTACATATTGTCCAATATAATCACTCGAATAAAAAATCTCCAAACATTTTCTTTTCTTCCTTGTATTGTTCAAAAACTCATTATGGTCCTTAGTGACCAATTTGAACTTCCATTATCCCTTTTCAAGCTTACTAATCAACCTTAGATACAAAGTGTATCAATTCTCATTTTCTGGCTGTTTGCAGTACCTCCCAAGAAATATTTCTATAAAATAATCTAAAACTAGGAATTTGATTCCATTTGTTCTGAAAGAAACTAGATTCAATAAGCTTTTCAACCATATAAATTAATAGCCCAAATTCAACTTGTACGATTTATGGCGATTTTTCAAAGTCAATTTCCAGTATTGAATTTCGGAACAGCCTGCTATACTCTTTTCTGACCTTTCACCACTTAAAAATTCATATTTTTTTACTCGGAACTCAAATCAGTTTCCGTTTGCTGGGCACGAAAATAGGAGAACAAATCTTTACATCGGTATAAAATTCACCTTCTAAACATTTTTGTAGAATTTATGGTGAATTTTCAAAGTTACTGTCATAAACCAGTTTTTCTACACAACTTCAACTTTTATACTAACTTCTCCTTTCTTCTCTACTTTTCAATTTAGTCCAATCACTAGCTTTAAACCACCAACTCATCACATTCTTCACCAAATAATTACCCACAATAATTCTCCCTAATTTTCCTTATTTACCGAAATAGGTACTAAAATGCAAAGATAAGGATTCATGCTTCTTAACTTTGCAATTTAGTCCTCAATTCAACATTACTACCTTAATTCCATCATTACAACTAAAAATCATATTTAGCCCCCATACAAAACTTTCATTTCGATTTGGTCACTTAACTTTGACAAATTGTCAAAATGGTCAATAATTCAATTCAACATCAATTTGGCATTCTAACTTCATTTTCTTATCTCTAACATCATTAATAACATAAATGCACTCCAAATTCTAAAAATTCAGATTTGGTCCTTCAACTTTTCAATTTGCCGAAATGGTCCATACACAAATTTAACTTAGGGTTTTGCTTCCAAACAACAATTCAAGCTTACTAGATTATTATTTCAACATCACAAACCCTAAATTAAACTTGAATCCATAAACCCTAATCATCTTCATAATAATCAAAACTTGTAAAACTTAAATCCCAACTCAATATCATGATTTTTAACATCATACTAGCTTGATTTCAACTTGAATTCAATCATGGAATCATAAAATCTCAAAAGCCCCAATTTGATCCATAAACCCTAATTTCTTTCTCATGTAAATTCTCATCAATCAAGCATGGATTCCATGAATTATTGATATCAAAAGATAGAGCTTAAAGAGTAGAACAACTTTGTAGTTGAAGAGATTACCTGAAAAACGAGTTTCGGGGCTTGAATCGAGCATGTAAATTTTTTTCTCTTTCTTTCCCTAGCCCTCACGTTTTTGGCTGGAAAAGATGAACATTTGGTTCATCTTTTTACCATTATTTTACACATACATCTATTAAATGAATATTAAATTCATTTAATAGTGAAATTACAATTTTGCCCTTTTTATCCAATGGTTGAGATTGATTTTATCATCAATCAAGGGCCAAGATTTAATATTCCATTTTCTATTTCCAAAATTGCCCTCATAACTTTTTAAATATTTCAAAATTTCCATTGGGGCCAAATGACCAATTTGCCCTCCAACTAGTTTTTATTTACTAGTTTGCCATTCTTGTAAAAATTCAACTAAATCTAGTTGGAATCCAACCAAATATAATAAAATATTCATAAAGTAATATTTTATGAATTTTTCCATATCTTTTGGATCAGTCTCCAAAATTTCCATTCGATCCAATATATTGATAAATAATCCTTTACTCAGAAATAAATTGTAGGATTCATATTGAATCGAACTAAAAATATTTCCAACACTTGGAAATGAATTTTATAACCTTTCTCTATCATATGGTAAAGCTTCAAAAAATTTTAGTTCGATCCGGGTATCCAAATTCCACTTAAACTTTAACTGTGATTTTCCCAATAATTGAAGTATCAGATCGAACCAAAAATTCCGCATTCGATTCACACCCTTAGGTGATCTATTTATTTATGAAATAAAAACCCTTAAATTTTGGGGAATTACAACTTTAGTCCCCAAACTTTTCCAAAGTTTATACTTTAGCCATAAAATTTTCAAAATATACATTTTGGTCACTAAACTTTTAAACTTCAATTTCCATTCCAATTTTCCTTGGTATTCAATCAAAATTTAAGAATACCTTATTCAATTTACTATCTATCACATGATACATTTAAACCTTAGAAATTTCCTTTCTAAAACCCATAATTAAAGAAATCTCAACTTTCGCATTTTTTTGTCATTTTAGTCACTAAGTTAGCTTTTAAGCAATTATCTTAGTGCTAAATGACCCTTAATCAACTTAGTAAATTTTTGGGTATTACACTATTCTAATACTACATTAATCTTATAACTTTAATACACCAACCATATACTATGTGACACCTAACTATGTTACCAGTATTATAAAATTACAAAACACTAATACTAAATTAACAATTAAAATAAAGGTGAAAATCTAGTTACAATAGTTGCCCCTCTTTGGTCATTCCAGTGAAAAAGAAATAGAGCAAAGAAAAGAAGACACTGATTTTCACCGATTACCAAACTGTTTGTGCCTGAGAAAACATGCGAGTTCTATTCTCCTTGCGCTCGAATAGATAGGCAGGCTCCATTCTCCAAATGCCCAAACAGATAGGCAGGTTCTATTCTCCTCGTGGTTGAATAGATAAGCAGGTTTAAAAAAAAGGTTTCATCCTCCTCATGCTCGGATGGATAAGCAGGTTCTATTCTCCTCATGCTCGAATAGATAAGCAGGTTCAATAAAGGGTTCCATCCTCCTTATGCTCGGATGGATAAGCAGGTTGTATTCTCATCATGCTCGAATAGATAAGCAGGTTATATTCTCCTCGTGCTCGAATAGATAAGCAGGTTCCATTCTCCAAATGCCCGAACGGATAGGCAGGTTCTATTCTCCTCATGCTCGATTAGATAAGCAAGTTCCATTCTCCAAATGCCCGAACAGATAGGTAGCTTCTATTCTCCTCATGCTGGAATAGATAAGCAGGTTCTATTCTCCAAGTGCCCGAACGGATAGGCCGGTTCTAAAATCTGTCAAAACAAATGCAAATGATCCAAATAAAATGCATATGACCCTTGGGATGCCTAGTCATGGATGCATGCCTTGTTTCTTTTGCTCTTTTTCTTAACATTTTCCTTAATTAACACAGAAAAAAACTGTGAAGCTCCAGGAAACTCGGATTATATCATCTCAAACATTTTCTCAACTCTGGAAACTGATAGTGTGTGTCTGCTTTGGCCTATCCTTTTAGAAAGGGCGGTTCTCCAATACTAGTTGGCTTCACCAATTTCTTGTTGTTAAAATTCCATCGTCTATTCCTTGGAAAGTAATCTTCACCATTGCCTGCTTTATTTTCCATACCATGGATTATTCATTCTTTCCTGTGATTTCTGTCTTGATTTTTTAAAACAGGGAAGCTCTTTGCTGCTAGGACACCCTCGAGCAAAACTCCGTGGGGATATAGGAAATGCATCAGTTTTTTGTTATCAACTCAGAGTCACTGTATGCTTTGATGGTTGACTAAATAATCATAGATGGTCATCTCCATCACTTCTATTTTACCATTGTCATTCTTAGCACTTCCTTACTTCATATGATCTTTACACATTTGCTCACTCAATCCAGTTATCTTGTACTCCTGATTTGAAGGACTGACTTCATCCTCATATTCTTCAACACTCTGTTATCATTGTGGTTGATACATCAATAGTCAGTGACAAGCTTCCTAGAAACTTGCTTCTCTCCCAATGTGTCATTTAGCTTTTCCTCTAATGTCTGTAAAATTGTTCTCATGTAAGCAACTTTGTTTTGCAGCATGCTTTCTTAAAGCAAATTAAAAGCATCTCTTGAGGCTTTCTGCCAAGGTTTGTAGTAAAACCTATCTCCATCTTGTATTTCCTTATAAGTTTTGCTGCTTTTTATGCCCTAGGCTCCAAATTTGACCATTGAATACCTCAGAGTTCCAATACCCTTCTAGACAAATTTCAAAGTAATGCTAAAAAATCTTATGAATATTTCAAATGATGTCAAATTTTAATTTTCATTTCAATGCAAGATGCTTTATGAAAGGATATAGAAAGAAAAAGGTCTAACAACAAAACTTTATTGGTATTGTGGCAAACACAAAAAGGAATTACAAGGAAAGGAATAGGCATTCAGTTATCATAAACCAAAATTTCTCATGTCAAGACTTCATAAGATGCCTTGAATGTCCACCATACTGAGCAGACCCCGAAAATACTGATTATGCAGAAAGATATGAAGTTTCCCAAGCCAATCTCCGAGGAAGGTCTTATTTACAAATTGTCTGAGCCGCCCTTTTACGGGTTTTCAACTCAGGTCCTCCTTTGGTTTCAAAATGCCCTTTGCGAATTTTCATTTTGAACCCCATTTCTTTTCTTTTCTTTTCTTTTTTCTTTTTCTTTTTTTTTTCTTTTTTTCCTTTTTTCTTTTTCCTTTCTTGTTTTTTTTCTCTTTTTTTCTCCTTTAAACATAATACCTCTTAACCGAATCTGAATTTATAGGGTTTTGGAGTTCGTCCCCATCCATTTCGACTAAAATTAATGCTCCTCCTGAGAAAACATTTGTTACAATATAAGGTCCCTCCCAATTCGGTGCCCATTTTCCTTGAGCGTCGCTTTGGATTGGCGGCTTCTTCCTCAACACCAGATCCCCCTCTTGGAATTCTCTTGGGCGAACTTTCTTCTCATGAGCTCTTATCATCATTTTCTGATACATTTTCCCATGACATAGTGCTTTCAATCTCTTTTCTTCAATTAAGTTAGTTGATCATATCTTGCTTGAACCCATTCTGCTTCCTCCAACTTTTCTTCCATTAGGATACAGAGCGATGGTATTTCAACTTTAATGGGTAGCACGACTTCTACTCCATACACCAGTGAGAAAGGTGTTGCCCCAGTGGAAGTTCTTACTGCAGTTCGATAAGCGTATAAGGCAGACGGTAGCTTCTCATGCCAATCTTTATAGGTATCAGTCATTTTTGCAATTATCTTCTGAATGTTCTTATTCGCAGCCTCCACAGCCCTATTCATCTTCGGGCGATATATCACATAATTATGATGTTTGACATTGAAATGCTCACAGACTCCACTTATCATTCTATTGTTCAAATTTGAAGCATTGTCAATGATGATACTTTCAAGCAAGCCGTATCGACAGATGATTTCCTTTTTCAAAAACTTGCACACCGTGGATCTGGTGACATTTGCTTACGAGGCTGCTTCTACCCACTTTGTGAAATAATCAATGGCTACTAGGATAAAACGATGTCTGTTTGATGCCTTGGGGTGAATCTGGCTGATAACATCAATGCCCCATATGTAGAATGGCCAAGGGGCTGTCATAACATGAAGAGGTTGAGGTGGCGTATGAACCTTGTCAGCATAAATTTGGCACTTGTGGAATTTGCGAGAATAGTTGATGCAATCACCTTCTATAGTTGACCAATAATATCCAAGTCGCATAATTCTCCTGGCCATGGTGAAACACTAGGATGAGTCCCGCGCAAATTCCTTCATGAACTTCTTCTACAATTAATTGTGCCTCTTTTGCCCCACGCATCTTAGAAGCACTTGATCATGACTTCTCTTGTATAAAATCTCTCCATCAATGACATACCCTGATGCCATCTTCCTAATCATTTTATTTTCATTTTATGTAGCTTGGGGTGGGTATTGTTGGAATTACGCATATTGCAAAATGTCATGATACCATGGCAATCCATCCACATCTTCTTCCATATCATAACAATGAGCTGGAGAGTCAAGCATATATAATCTAATGGGCATCATCTCAGAACCTTCATTTACCTTGAACATGGTGGCTAAGGTAGCTAAGGCATCAGCCATTTGATTGTCTTCTCTGGGGAGATATCTGAAAGTGATCTCATCAAATTCCTTGGTCAATTCGAGGACCAGCTTGTGGTATTCCACCAACTTTACATCTTTTGTCTCCCATTCACCACGTATTTAATAAATGACTAATGCAGAGTCCCCAAAAACTCTTAAAGTACAATTTTTCTTTCTTATAGCTTCTCTTAGTCCCATTATACAGGCCTCGTACTCCGCCATATTATTAGTGCAGAAGAACTTCAAACGACTAGTAAAAGGGTAATAATCTCCTTCTGGTGAAACCAGAATTGCCTCTATACCTCTTCCTAATGCATTTGCTGCACCATCAAAGTTCATTATCCAAGATTCTGCGGGAGTCTCCTCATCTTCTAAGATACACATCAAGTCTTCATCAGGAAAATTGAAGTTTAATGCCTCATAGTCATTACAGGTATGACTTACCAAAACGTCTTCTATGGCACTCCCTTTTATCGCTTTTTGGCTCACGTACTGGATATCAAATTCTAATAATAACATTTGCCAACGCGCTATCCTTCCTGATAAAGTTGGGGCCTCCATCATGAACTTCAGTGGATCCAACTTCGAGATTAGCCATGTAACGTGATAAAGCATGTATTGTCTTAGCCTTTTAGCTGCCCAAACCAGAGCACAACATAGCTTTTCAATTGAAGATTATCTGGTTTCGCAATCAGTGAATTTCTTGCTCAAGTAGTATATCGCATTTTCTTTTCTTCTAGTATCATCATGTTGCCCTAACACACAACCCATAGAATTTTCATAGACCGTTAAGTACAAGATCAATGGTCTCCCTGAAACAGGTGGTACTAATACTGGAGGATTGCTCAGCTGCTCTTTGATCTTTTCCAAAGCCATTTGACATTCCTCATCCCAAATCCACAGAGTATTCTTCCTAAGTAGCCTAAACATTGGATCACACTTATCAGTTAGCTGAGAAATGAAGCGTGCAGCGTAATTTAATCGTCCTAGAAAACCGCAAACTTCCTTTTGTGTTTGAGATGGGGGAAGTTCTTGTATAGCTTTTATCTTATCTAGATCGATCTCAATTCTTCTTCTACTTACAATAAAACCCAATAACTTTCCCGATGTGACTCCCAATGTACATTTGGTCGGGTTGAGCTTCAATTGGAACTTTCTCAATCTAAGGAAGAGTTTTTCTAAATTTACCAAATGTTCCTCCTCGGATCGAGATTTGGCGATCATATCGTCGACGTATACCTCTATTTCTCTATGCATCATATCATGGAAGAGAGTGACCATGGCCCTCTAATAGGTTGCCCGTGCATTCTTAAGTCCAAAGGGCATCACTTTAGAGCAGAAAGTTCCCCATAACATTACAAAAGTTGTCTTTTCCATGTCTTCTGGGCACATCTTGATCTGGTTATACCCGGAGAAACCATCCATGAAAGAGAAGAGTGAATGACCTATCGTGTTATCGACTAAAGTGTCAATATATGAGAGCATAAATTTGTCTTTTGGGCTTGCCTTATTGAGATCCCTATAGTCAACACACATTCATACTTTTCCATCCTTTTTTGGTACCGGGACAATATTCGCCACCCATTCCGGGTACTTGGCTACCTCGAGGAATCCTACATCGTATTGCTTCTTTACCTCATCCCTAATCTTGATGAGTGTTTCAGCCTTTATTCTTCTAAGATTTTGCTTTACCGGTTTACATCCTTCCTTTATAGGGAGCCTATGCATGACGATGTCTGTGTCAAGGCCGGGCATATCTTGGTACGACCAAGTAAAAATATCCTTGAAATCCTTTAAAAGCTTAATCAGACTGTCTGGTTTTGGCTGTGATGGTAGTACCTGTAACACCCCATCCCTGAGTTAGCCGTAATCCGGTTCTAGAGCGTTACCAAAGCGAGAACAAAACAAAAGATAGGTTACTTATCGAACAAGTAACCTCGATATACATAACTTGCAACGCAAGTAACCTAAACACAACCATAAAAGTCATACAAGTAATCCACATTAATCAAAACAAACATTCTTAACATGCTAATTTAGGTACTAATTTGTTTCATTTCATACTTATATTCTAAGTTACCATTAACATATTTCAATTTACCATTCCATTCAATACACATACATCATTCAAACAATAATAACAAGTGTGGCATACTTCACAATAGGTTACTAATAGACATGATTCAACTTTCATTCTTATTACAAGTTCATGTACCCTATTCGAATGATACAAGGTGGTCACTTAACGCATTTCAATTAGCTTACTAGCATCTCAAGATACTACTTATTTAACTAATTAACATGATCAATACAAGGCATCCAACTTACATTCTTATTACATGTTCATACACCCTATTCGAATAGCTAGGTGTTCACTTAGTACATTTCATTTGTTTCATTTTTCAAACAAGTCATAATATTTCATGGCATCCTTAGCTACTAACATTGTTAATGCATGCTTGAACATACCTTAGCTCCAATCCAAGCATTGCCGAATCATACCATTAGCTACAAGAACAAATGCATGATCATACAACATTGGTCTATTGTTCGAATGAAACAAGATTCAACATTCATTGGATTAATTTCACATTATGCGCAACATCAAACTTATTATATACATTTCAACATAGTTATATACACAGCTTAAAGTCATCAAAGTTGGGTACATGATAGGCCCAACAAAACATTACATATACTAGTCTTAAACACACCACAAAATGCATGATCAAGGCTACCTATTACAAGTTCTAGTGCCACCAAACTAGGAGTATACAAAGAGTATGAAATCATACTTTCAAGCTTGCTTCAGAACTTTGCTTCGAGTTCAAGATATCCTCTTGAAAGTGTCCTTAATCTGTTATGGGAAGAATGAAGAGTAGAGTGGTAAGTACAAGTTATGTACTTAGTGAGGTAACACTAAGTCTAGCCAATTTGCAAGTTTATATATCCAAATTTACAAGTTTTTCAAAGAATCAAGATCTTATCCACATGTTATATACTATTCGAATACATGGTGTAATCATAGGCAAGCTTCACATACCACATATTCAACATAGCAACATCCATCATATATCCATAGCATACTATTTGAATTATTGCTTAAGAGACAAGCAATCAAAAACACCAAGTAGGCATTCTTTCACAATAACATCATCTATGCATTTCTTTCATGTGAAGTAACTAGTTATACAACCATTCTTGTGTTATCTTTCAAAGCAAGGATGTTCATTCAAGAATCTTACAAAACAAGTAATGCTCACATCACACAACCAAGGCAAACAATGTTCATTTCAAGTTATTAGTTCATCTTATAACACCCTTGGTAAGTAGTTTACTAGATAATCAAATCTTCAACAATATGCACCGAAGTGCCAATATGCACCGTAGTGCCAAAATGCACTGTCGTGCCAATATGCATCGTAGTGCCGAAATGCACCATCATGCCAATATGCACCGTAGTGCCAATATGAGCTCAAGATTCTAAGGCATGCCCTCCTATCTATCCAAACTAGCTACCAAGGTTGTTGATTATCCATTTCATTCAAGCTTTATACAATTCATTATTCAATACAAGATTATGCCATTCAAAGGCCAAGCCCTTAGGCTTATGGAGTCTTAACTCCCAAGGCAAGTCTATCAATGCCATTAGAATGGCATGAATACAAAGTGGTACCATTTCCATTTCATTTCAACCAGACATGTATATCAATCACAAACACATGCATATGTATGCAATGTGCGTACCTTATTCTCCAAGCAAGCATGCCATTTCTTACCTTTGGCATAAGCAATGTAACATGTCAAGCATTTCATTTCATTTGCTTAACACTCAAGTAAACAAATAGATCATGGCATCAAACAAGTTGTCATTCATATCATTCTTCCCTTAATTAGCCAAGTATGTATTAGGTCATGTTACATGGCAATATCATTAAATTAAGACAATAACAAGGTTGGTTAGGACCTAAGTCCCAACCCTAAGGATAGTTACGCTCACAATACTCCTAGCTAATCACTTGTCTTGTATCCCAATCTCTTCGCCTCTTTCTTTGGGATGTCCACTCTTTTCTTCCTCTTCTACAACTTGCTGCCCTTGGTCTAGCAAGCATAACACATACAATTCACCAAAACATGCACATAATGTCACACATATATTGTAACAATGTTGCCACATTTGTACCTAACATTTAGCTATTGTTTTTATGCTTCCTTTTAAGCATTTCTTAATTTTTCATCTCTAAATTGTTATTACCTCATCTTAAGACATAACTGAATGATAAGTGTTCAAAAGTACTATTTTTCTTACCCTTTTTACTCATATTACTGTTAGACTTAGGCTCATATTAGTTGCATAGTTAGTCATTCATGCATTAATCCATGTTTCCTTCAAACGTTGAACTTGATTACATAACTTGGTGATTTTTGTGGAAATAGATGCTGCTTTGGTGTGTTTTTGTGTGTGTATGTGCAGGATCACTTGCCAAAGCAATGCCGAGCTAGTTGCCAGGGCAGTGCATGAAGGAGACGTCGAGCTAGTTGCCATGGCATTTGTCGACAAAGACCAAAAGCAATATGGATGTCGAAATTCATGACTTTACAAGCCCAAGATGACATGGAGCAAGGCCCAAGCCCAAAGGAATTTGATTGCCATGCAGAGATTAAAGAAGAATTAAATTCCAAGAGGATAGGAGAAGTTCTAATAGGAATAAAATTATAATAAAGAATTATATTCTTTAAAGATAATTTAATTCCAACTCAAACTCCTCCTCAAAGAAGGACTTTGGCCTAGCCCTATAAATACCAAGGAGATTTCGACAAGATGAATAGAGAGAGCAAGAGGGAAATTTCAGCAAGTCCAAGTAGGGCAAGAGGAGAGAATTTTCGACAAGCATCAAGGGCAAGGAGGATTTCGACAAGCCTCTTCCTTCATCTTTGTTCGATTGGGTTCATGCTAGGGATTAATTATCTTGTGTTTCTTTGGAACCTAGCCATGAACTAAATTTACTTGGCTATGGTTATTGTGTTTTGTGGTTGTGAGAAACTATTGGTTTTTGTTTAGGTAATAAGAGTTTGCACTTTTCTATTTCAAGGTTTATTCATTCTTGGTTCCTATTATTGCTTGCGAGTGAATTGGGAGAGGATCTCGTGATTTCATCCATTTATCTAATATCGGGAGAGTTAGATTCAAGAAACGAATGAATATGATCTTTATGCAATCCAATGATGGTGAAGATTAATCCGGCTTAGGAATAAGTTAAGGATTTCAACGGCTAAGAGGAGCGCAAGATTGGTTGTTGTTCACCCTTGATTCACGCAGGATGTATTATCAAGGCATGCACAAGTAGCTAGAGTTTCGACTTAGGGATAAGAAGAAACCATTGAAGAACGCTCCGCCGAACCTTGAAGTTGCTGCCCAGTCGCCCAAGTAGTTGCCCAACTAGTCGCCCAAGCAACCATCAATTAGTTGCCAAGGCAACCCGTTGTGCAAGTCGCCACGGCAACTGAGTTGCCCATGCACTCTTTACCAAGACAATCCAATCGGCTATCACACCTCAACTCACGATAACCTAGCCTATCTCTCTCAATTGAATTCATCTTTTATTTTGTTTTATTGCTTTCTAGATTAGTAATTAGTTAAACTTCGATAATCCTTTACTTGTGTTTTTACTTTTTACGATGCAAGAGACTAGATTCTTGAAGTGGCACCAATCCTCGTGGAGACGATATCTTTTATACTATAACTTGCGGCGTGTATACTTGCACAATTGCGTAGCACTTATTACACGCAACAAGTTTTTGGCGCCGTTGCCGGGGATTGGCAATAGCGACTTTGTTTTTATTTTCTTGCACATTCTTTTTATTTTTCTTGTTTAAAATTCAAAGGGCTAACAAACTTTGGTTTTGCATTGGTATATGACCAGGGCGAGACCGACTTCACCAGAATATCCCTTTGATCCAGAAATCGAACGAACCTTACAAAGACTTAGACGAAGGATAAGAGAAGCAATGGCAAATCAAGACGGCAATATTAATCAAGATGTTCGAGCAGGGGGAGGAGTGATTCTTGCACGAAACAGAACAATTCGAGACTATCTTGAAGAAGATCTTGATGGACTCAACCCAGGAGTTGTCGCACCCGAAATTGAAGCCGACCACTTTGAGTTGAAACCGGTAATGTTTAATATGATCAACACAATAGGTCAATTTGGCGGCTCAGCAACTGAAGATGCACGACAACATCTGAAATCTTTCCTCGAGATTTGCAACTCGTTCAAGATACACGGAGTCACCCCTGATGTCTTACGATTAAGATTATTCCCCTATTCACTGAGGGATAGGGCGAAAGCATGGCTAAATAGCATTCCTGCCGGATCCATAGCATCTTGGACTGATCTTTGTCGTGATTTCCTTGCTAGATTTAATCCTACAAATTTAACTGATAAGCTTCGTAACGACATTACTTCTTTTCGGCAGGCAGATGATGAATCCATGTACGAGGCTTGGGAGCGATATAGAGAACTTCTACACAAATGTCCTCTACACGGATTCCCGGTGTGGACTCAAGTGACAATGTTTTACAACGCCGTGAATACACCAACAAGGATGATGCTAGATGCCTCGGCAAACGGCATACTCTTAGATAAGTCGCCGGAGGAAGCAATGCAAATTTTAAACAGGCTGGCCAAGAATGACTATCAATTCCCATCTACTAGAAGAGGAGGAGTTAGACGCCAAGCCACAATACATGAACTAGGATCATCGATTCAATTTCGCACAATTGGCGCTTTAACCAAGATGGTCCGAACATGCAAAAACCAAACAACACACATGAAGTCAAAGTAATGGATTCTTTTTGTGAGTTATGTGGTGATAACCATAATTCTTCTGAATGTATGCGAGAATCCGAATCTAGCTTCTATGTGGGGAATTACAATCGGGCAACAACATGATGTCAAATACATACAATCCAGCTTGGAAGAAGCACCCGAATTTTTCATGGAGTAATCCCAACAATGCTCTAAACCAGAACAATCGAATGCACAAGCATCGGGATTCCAAAGAGAATATGCCACGGCAATGGATGCCGCGAAGAACAACCGACAACATCTAGTTCTTTGGAAAATTCTCTAAATGCTTTTATGATGAAAACTGAATCTTATATGGCTGAGAATAGTAATTTCATAAAAGAACTGATGCTTTTATTAACAGGACCGAGATGAGATTGCAAAACCAAGAGGCGGCAATCAAATCATTGGAAAATCAAGTCGGACGGTTTGCTCAAAATCTGAACACGAGACCACAAGGAGGTTTACCTAGCGATCATCAAGTCGCAAGAGGAACTGCCATGAGCAATGTAAGGCAATCACCACCAGAAGTGGCCAACAACTTAGAGAGGTTCAAACCCGCTCGTCAAACAAAACTCCACAAAAAGATCAAGACGAACCTAGCGGCAAAGTCTCGGATGCTGAACCGGAATTGCTGCGGCAACCGTGACGCCTCGGCAACTTGCGATAAGCACGCCTCGGCAACCCCAGTTGGTAACGATCGGCAACTCCAGATGTCCCCGTAATGCCGTCAATCAGGTTTCAAACCAATGAAAGGATAGAAGATATCCGACTTCCACCACCATTCCCACAAAGATTGAAGGCGACAAAAGCAAGAATACCAATTCAAGAAGTTTCTTGATATCTTAAAGCAAGTCCACATCAACTTGCCATTGGTGGAAGCAATTGAACAAATGCCAAACTATGCCAAGTTTCTTAAAGACATTGTGTCCAAGAGAACAAGGCTAGGAGAGTTTGAAACAGATTGCGCGACAGAGGGATGCATGGCAATGTTGCTGTCGCATGCCGCCCAAGTTGAAGGATCCCGGAAGTTTCACAATACCTGTTCTATTGGAAATCACTATGTCGGGAAAGCACTATGCGACCTAGGGGCTAGCATAAACTTGATGCCTAAATCGGTTTTCCAAAACTAGGAATCGGGAAGGCAAGACCTACAACAGTTATGCTGCAGCTAGCCGACAGATCCTATGTGCATCCAGAGGGAAAAATCGAGGACATACTGGTGGTAAAAGTTGATAAATTCATTTTTCCCGCCGACTTTATTGTTTTGGATTGTGAAGCGGATGAGCATGCACCTATCATTCTCGGAGACCATTCCTAGCGGCGGGGAGAACCTTGATCGACGTTGAAAAGGAGAACTCACAATGAGGGTGAATGACCAGCGGTAAAACTAAATGTATTCCAAACACTAAGGCATGCCGATGATCCGAAGAATGCCAACTACTTCATGCCACGGCAGAGTTTAACCGATGAGGAATTTAGTTGCCTCGGCAACTACATTGCTGATCAAGAGGAACCCGAGGAGAATGAAGAGCCGGTCGATGAGGAACAACCAGAAGAGGTAAATTGGCTAGTAAATCGACCAGGTACATACTTTGAACCACTGGACTACTCGGGTAAGGAAGGTAAGATCGAAAAACCCTCTATCGAAAATCCACCAATTCTTGAGTTGAAACAATTGCGGATCAACTAAAATATGTATACTTAGGGATCAATAATACATTACTGTAATTATTTCCTCTAAGTTACAGCCTGAGCAGAAAAGAAGCTAATCAACATGTTGAAGCTACATAAAAAGGCAATAGGGTGGACAATTGCCGACTTGAAGGGAATTAGCCGGCGGTGTGCATGCACAAGATCTTGTTGGAAGATGATCACAAACCTTCAATTGAGGCCCGGAGGAGACTGAATCATGCCATGAAAGGGGTTGTAATGAAAGAAATCATCAAGTGGCTTGACGCCGGCATTATATACCCTATCTCCGATAGTACGTGGGTAAGTCCGGTACAATGTGTGCGAAAAGGGAGGTATAACAGTGGTGAGTAATGAAAATAATGAACTTATCCCAACCAGGACTGTGACCGGTTGGAGGGTTTGTATGGACTATCGAAAGCTAAACAAAGCCACTAGGAAAGATCACTTCCCATTACCCTTTATTGATCAAATGCTTGACCGTCTTTGGTAAACCCTTTTCTTGTTTTTCTTGATGGTTATTCAGGTTACAATCAGATTGCCATAGCACCGAAGATCAAGAAAAGACAACCTTCACATGCCCCTACGGTACTTATGCCTTCCGAAGGATGCCGTTCGGATTGTGTAACGCCCGGCAACCTTCCAAAGATGCATGATGGCGCTCTTTTCGGACATGGTCGAAGACTTCCTTGAGATCTTCATGGATGATTTTTCGGTTTTTGGTAATGACTTCGACGGCTGTCTCGGCAATTTAGAGAGGGTGTTGGCAAGATGCGAAGAAACGGATTTAGTCCTCAATTGGGAGAAATGCCACTTTATGGTAGATGAAGGAATAGTGCTCGCCATAAGATTTCATCCAAGGGAATTGAAGTAGACAAAGCCAAGGTGGACGTGATCGAGAGATTACCCCACCAAATTCGGTTAAAAGAATTCGAAGTTTTCTCGGACATGCGAGTTTTTTTACAGGAGGTTCATTCATAACTTTTCTAAAATCACTAAACCTTTGTGTAATCTGCTTGAACAGGATAAAGTCTTCGATTTTGATGATTCTTGCACTCAAGCATTTGAAACCCTAAAGAAAAAGCTTGCCTCGCACCCATTGTTGTTCCACAGTTGGGCGCTACCTTTTGAGCTCATGTGTGATGCAAGTGATTTCGCGGTAGGAGCAGTCCTAGGCCAACGCACAGTAAGACATTCCATGTGATATACTACGCTAGTAAAACTCTTAACGATGCTCAAGTGAATTACACAACAACGGAGAAAGAGTTACTAGCTGTAGTTTTCGCATTTGACAAGTTCGATCCTATTTAATTGGTACAAAGGTAATTGTTCATACGGACCATTCGGCAATCAAATACTTATTTGCTAAAAAGGATGCTAAACCTCGTTTGATTCGTTGGATATTACTTTTACAAGAATTTGATATTGAAATTAAGGACGGAAAAGGAACAGAAAATCAAGTGGCGATCACTTATCACGTTTGGAACGCAATAGGGAGGAGGACGCGGATCTAGAGATATGTGATGCATTCCCGGATGAACAAATTCTAATCGCCTCGAAACCCTTGACGCCTCGGCAGCCCATGACGCCTCGGAAACCATGGAAGCACACGCCTCGGCAACTCTTGACGCCGCAGCCAGACTTTGACGAGCACGCCTCAGCAATTTTGGGAGCGAACACTACGACAAAGACATGCCCGGCAATACCTTGGTACGCAGATTTAGTTAACTTCCTTGTTTGTGGTATTTTTCCGTATGGCATTACTCACCAAGGGAAGAAGCGGTTCCGCCATAATGCTAAGCATTACTTTTGGGACGAGCCTCTTTTGTTTAAACAATGTGCAGATCAGGTTATACGCCGATGTGTCCTCAAGAAGAGCAACAGAATGTACTCCGACAATGCCATTCTTCACCCTATGGAGGACATTTTGGAGGAACTCGTACCATGGCCAAAGTCTTGCAATCCGGGTTGTATTGGCCAACATTGTACAAAGATGCCCAAGACTTTTACAAGCAATGTGATCGTTGCGAAGAGACGGGCAATATCTCTAGGCGACATGAGATGCCACTCGAACATCATCGAGGTGGAACTGTTCGATGTATGGGGATCGATTTTATGGGACCTTTCCCATCTTCATTCGGCAACCTCTACATCTTACTACGCCGTCGACTATGTGTCTAAATGGGTAGAGGCAGCTGCAGTTCCCAACGACGATTCCAAGACCGTGCAACGATTCCTGAGAAAAAACATATTTACACGGTTTGGGATGCCGAGAGCAATTATCAGCGACGGGGCAAGCATTTTGACAACACTAATTGCCAAGATGTTGCAACGCTTCGGTATATCACACAAGATCGCCACGGCATATCACCCACAAACCAACGGGCAAGCAGAAATTTCAACCGGGTTTGAAGGGAATACTCGAGAAAGTTGTAAATCCCTCAAGGAAGGATTGGTCATTAAGACTAGATGACGACTTTGGGCATATCGCACCGCATTCAAAACACCATTAGGTATGTCCCCTTCCGGCTTGTCTATGGTAAAACGTGTCATCTACCGGTGGAAATCGAGCACAAGGCGTCTTTGGCAATCAAGACCGTGAATATGGATTGGGAAAGTGCGGACAAAAGCGCTTGATGGATCTCAATGAGATAGAAGAATTTCGTGCACTCGCCTATAACAATGCACGAATATACAAGGAGAAAACAAAGCGATGGCATGACAAGAAACTATTGCCACGGCAATTCACGCCAGGGCAACTAGTTCTCCTATTCAATTCTCGGCTAAAACTTTTCCCGGGAAAGCTGAAATCAAGATGGTCGGGACCATTTGAAGTCGTCAAACCATTCTCCCATGGTGCTGTGATAATCAAGTCCATCTCGACAACCATGAATTCAAAGTTAATGGACAAAGATTGAAGCACTACAATGGTGCCCATGTGGAACGTAACAAGGAAGTGGTCAACTTAGGAGATGCATGAGCATGCTCTCCTCTCAAGATTTCCTTTTTCTTTTTCTTTTTATTTTTATTTTTAATTTTAGGAGATATTTTATTTTTTCTTCATTATCTTTAGTTTTCAGGTTTTCTTTATTTTCTTTTTCACAACAAGACTCACAACTACTATGCTAAGGAAATTTATCACAAGATCATTGCCCCGGCAACCAATGAAGAAGATGCCGCGACAACTTACTTCATGCATGCACAAGCTGATGCCACGGCAACCAACCCAAGATGCCACGGCAACCAAAGCTGAAGACATCCCGGCAACAAGAAAACAACCATTGCATTCAAGCAAGAAAATCAAGACGCCAACTAGAAGGAAACTAATCATCTACGATGACGAACTCTCAAGTAAGTCCTCGTATGCATTTTATTTTTATTTTTCGTTATTTTTATGCATGCATTGAGGACAATGCCTCACTCGAGTTTGGGGGGGATTGTTATTAGTAATTACCATGTTTAGTTACATTAATCTTAAGCATTACATTTAGGATACATAAATTGCTTGCCATGCCTTTAATTGGAACAAGAATTGCTTAGATTTGATGAATATTCAATGATGACTTTACCAATGCACTTAATTGATAGAATTTTTATTCTAGGATAACCATGAAAAACTTAGAATTTTACTATGATGCTAAATTTGATGAAACACTGTTGTGGTTTGATTGATTTAAGGAGTTCTAGTAAACTTAGGTTGATAATTAACTAATTGGGGATTAGAATAAAATTGGATGAATGCTAGAGGTGCCCGAAATTGGCTCTAGCATGTGCTAAAAATTGATCACTAGAGGTGCCCGAAACTGGCTCTAGGAGGCGTTAAAATTTTTTCGGTTAACTAGAGGTGCCCGAAACCGGCTCTAGTCGATTAAATTAACTTAAGAAAACTAAAAATAAAACACTAGAGGTGCCCAAATTGGCTCTAGTTAAAACATGTTAAAAAGAACCCACTCAAGTAATTTGAAAACCTATTGTTTGCATAGAATCCGAAAAAATCAACTTGCACACAACTCCGCACACACTCACAAGCATTATAGTTTGATTCCGAGTAATTCCTCGTTTTCTGAAAAATAAAAAGCCAATCATACTTTGTGCCCGGTTCAGAATTGAAATCAAGTTCAAAGCTAAGTTTGTGAAAATTTGAAGTCTTGGCGGGTAATTATGAGTTTGCATTGCTTGAGGACAAGCAATAGTTCGAGTTTGGGGGTGTGATAAGTGTTCAAAAGTACTATTTTTCTTACCCTTTTACTCATATTATTGTTAGACTTAGGCTCATATTAGTTGCATAGTTAGTCATTCATGCATTAATCCATGTTTCCTTCAAACGTTGAACTTGATTACATAACTTGGTGATTTTTGTGGAAATAGATGCTGCTTTGGTGTGTTTTTGTGTGTGTATGTGCAGGATCACTTGCCAAAGCAATGCCGAGCTAGTTGCCGGCAGTGTGCATGAAGGAGACGTCGAGCTAGTTGCCATGGCATTTGTCGACAAAGACCAAAAGCAATATGGATGTCGAAATTCATGACTTTACAAGCCCAAGATGACATGGAGCAAGGCCCAAGCCCAAAGGAATTTGATTGCCATGCAGAGATTAAAGAAGAATTAAATTCCAAGAGGATAGGAGAAGTTCTAATAGGAATAAAATTATAATAAAGAATTATATTCTTTAAAGATAATTTAATTCCAACTCAAACTCCTCCTCAAAGAAGGACTTTGGCCTAGCCCTATAAATACCAAGGAGATTTCGACAAGATGAATAGAGAGAGCAAGAGGGAAATTTCGGCAAGTCCAAGTAGGGCAAGAGGAGAGAATTTTTCGACAAGCATCAAGGGCAAGGAGGATTTCGACAAGCCTCTTCCTTCATCTTTGTTCGATTGGGTTCATGCTAGGGATTAATTATCTTGTGTTTCTTTGGAACCTAGCCATGAACTAAATTTACTTGGCTATGGTTATTGTGTTTTGTGGTTGTGAGAAACTATTGGTTTTTGTTTAGGTAATAAGAGTTTGCACTTTTCTATTTCAAGGTTTATTCATTCTTGGTTCCTATTATTGCTTGCAGTGAATTGGGAGAGGATCTCGTGATTTCATCCATTTATCTAATATCGGGAGAGTTAGATTCAAGAAACGAATGAATATGATCTTTATGCAATCCAATGATGGTGAAGATTAATCCGGCTTAGGAATAAGTTAAGGATTTCAACGGCTAAGAGGAGCGCAAGATTGGTTGTTGTTCACCCTTGATTCACGCAGGGATGTATTATCAAGGCATGCACAAGTAGCTAGAGTTTCGACTTAGGGATAAGAAGAAACCATTGAAGAACGCTCCGCCGAACCTTGAAGTTGCTGCCCAGTCGCCCAAGTAGTTGCCCAACTAGTCGCCCAAGCAACCATCAATTAGTTGCCAAGGCAACCCCGTTGTGCAAGTCGCCACGGCAACTGAGTTGCCCATGCACTCTTTTACCAAGACAATCCAATCGGCTATCACACCTCAACTCACGATAACCTAGCCTATCTCTCTCAATTGAATTCATCTTTTATTTTGTTTTATTGCTTTCTAGATTAGTAATTAGTTAAACTTCGATAATCCTTTACTTGTGTTTTTACTTTTTACAGTGCAAGAGACTAGATTCTTGAAGTGGCACCAATCCCTGTGGAGACGATATCTTTTATACTATAACTTGCGACGTGTATACTTGCACAATTGCGTAGCACTTATTACGCGCAACACTGAACATGTTACAATGTCCCAAAACTGTTCTGGAAACAGTTTGCTTCTAGGTGCAAAAGCAGTCCCAAACTGCCCAGGACACTGCTGCCTGGCAGTTTGCACACTGTCCCTTTAAATGGTCATATCTTTTAATCCATATGTCGGAATTTCTATTAGTTTACACCGTTGGAAAGCTAACAAAATTTCTTTATGACCATATAAGGCTTGCATTTTAGTTTGTAGCCAATTAATACAGTTTATTGTTCAAAGACAGGGCATTTACACTGTCTGGACAGTTTGCACTGTCCAACTATTTCTAATTACAGTTTCCAGAATAGGACCGAGATTTCAGTTCTGTTTTCATCTAATGAAAGTAGACATACTAAGTATCATGTCACTAAAATTTCAGCCCCGAATTTGATCTACACAAATTTTGGTGAATTTTCAAAGTTGCTGCCCAGAACAGAGCAATTTTGGGCAGATTGCACCTATTCACATTTTAGTTCCTTAAATTCATTTTAACCAATGTTTTGGCCCTAGAATTCATTTCATATGAAATACTAAACATGTTTAGTCAATGTTAATTCATTTTTCAAGGTGGAAAAAATAGAGTAAGTTGGTTAAGTTGCTTAATTTTGCATGTTTACACAATATGTTCTTACTAAATCAGTTTCTAAGCTATATGACTTTGTTCATACTTTTATCTTTCATTTCCAGCATTGGTTGCTAACAATTTAGCTTGTTTAACACCTTAATTACATTACCTAATCATGATCATGTTCAATTCATTAATTCCATAGCTCAATTATATGTTCTAACAATTCAATTCTTACAACAACATCTCCATTCAAATTTCCAGCAACCTAACTTTGTTACACTATCTCTTACACATAATTTTTACTCTAATTCAAGTCATCCATAGTGTATACAAGTTCAATTTCATCATCCTTTTCATTTCAAACAACCTAATAACTCAACTAAGCATTTAAACATCATCTAAATCAGAATTTCAAGCATAAATCAGTTTTGAAAGCATGAATTTACCTTAGTAATGTTGCCACCAAGTTGAATTTAGCTCAATTTTAACTCTAACACCATAGATTTAAGCTTTCTCTCACAAGAACCCTCTCTCCCTATTTTCTTCTTCAAATTCGGCAACTAAGGATGAAGGAAGAAGATGATAACACTTAATCCAAGTTATTGGATTTATGAAATGTCCAATATGTCCCTTAATTTATCCTTATTATTAACTTAATCAAGGGTATTAGGGGAAATGAGAAATTTAGCATGCACTCTTCATCTTTCTCATTTAATTCAATTTAATCACTTTAAATTGATCACTTATTTCATTCATTCTTTCAATTAGATCCTTGACTAATCAATTTAGCATAAATTCTAGGTTCAATTAAGCTATCAACTTATGCAATTGGTTTCAATACTTCTAGGCTAGGATTTAGGGTGTTACAGTACCAATATTCACCTCTCGCTTTTCTTCTACGGTTTCGAGGTTTAATATCTCTAGTTCCTCTTTTTGTTGTAGAATCTGCTTTTTCTCTTCTTCCACCATTTTGAGCATATTACTGGGTACATCATATTCTTCCTCATCATCAAATATTTCCAATTTCTTCCAAGCATAGAGGTAATTCAAAGTCAACCTTGAAGTCAGACTCAGATTTCTTTATGTCAATGATATCTGAAGACCTGAAAAGCAAATAGGCAAAAGATATATACAAAGGGAAGAAACAAAATGAATGAAATGTTTTTTATGCTTTTAACTTTATGGTTTTTATTTGGTTTTGGTTATGGAAGGAAACTTTGCCACACAAGATTTAAGGAAATGCATCTTTTATTGATTTCAAATTAAATGTTTGACATAGACCCTTTACATAAGATCCCCTATTGTCTCCGGGCCTGCAGCAAAGAGGTTAGTTTTGAGAATTACTCTGAACATGTCTTAAAGACTACATGAAGTTCTTCAGCAGTCTAATTGTCAAGCTCAGAGCAAGGGCAAATCATTGACAGGTACTGGCTCTCTTCCTCATTGCCAATCACAACATTGATGCTTAGCTTTTCAAATGCTTCACACAGAGTGCTCTCTCCTTTTTCTTCTTCATTGGCTGAGGTATTTGGATCCAGCATACCTTCAGATATAAAGTTATGGTTCAGGGGAGGGAAATTCATTGGTTCCCATTCAATTTCCTCTCCCTTCAATCTAGCTCTTCTCCTTTCTTGATGCTTTTTAATTTTAGCTCTTCTTTGCCATTTGTTGGGCTTGAAGCCCAAACTGAACCGATCCTTTTTTGCTGAGATTACTATAGGGTACAATCTTCCTTGATGTCTTCTTCCAAGTCCCTTTCTGATTTCAGCTCCTTTCCCGAGCGTTTACTTGCATTTTTGCACAGCTTGATAATTCTGGTTCTGGCACCTTGTTTCCTTCGGTGACAAAGGTTGCATTGACCAGCTCTAATGTCCTGAAATGACACTCGAGCGCACCCTCATCGATATCAATGAAAGGTGCATTAGTGGTTACTGATGCAATGCTTTCTTCCTCTGCGCCAACAGTTATTAGTTGACCATCGATCACAAACTTCAGCTTCTGGTGTAAAGTAGATGGGACCACTCCTGCTCTGTGAATCCCTGGGCGACCAAGCGGGAAACTATAGCTAGGTCTTATATCCATGACCACAAACCCAACATCAAAGGTCACTGGTCCAATTTGCAAAGGCACCTCAATTTTCCCCAAATACCTCCTTCTGAGTTCTATCAAATGTTCTAACCGTATTTTGGTAAGCTCTCATATGAGAACTATCTATTGGCAGTTTCTTCAATGTGGCTAACGGTAGAACATTCAGCATCGACCCATTATTAATTAGGACAACTGGTAACATATGTCCTTTACATCTGGTAGTGATGTGTAAAGCTTTGCAAGATCATGTTCCTTCACCTGGTATTTCCTCATCATTGAATGAGATGAAATTGTTAACGGCAATATTACCGACTAACATGTCCATCTTATTAGTTATGATCTCCTTTGATACGAACGTTCGGTTCAAAATCTTTAACAAGGCCTCACGATGGCCCTTAGAACTCAATAGCAAAGAAAGCATAGAAATTCGAGCTGAAAGCTTATAGAGTTGCTCTACGATGTTGTATTCGTTGTGTTTTAAGATCTTCAAGAATTCTTGAGCCTCTAATTCCTTTACATGCTTATGATATGTTGTCAGCTTTTCCTTGAAGAAATCTATGTCATCTTCTTTTTTGGGCTCCTCAACAATTGTTTTCCTCTGCACTGCATCTCTATCTTCTGTTATTGGCTGGGAATAGAGCCTTCCACTCCTCGTGAAACGGCTCACCTCATTGACTGGTTCTTCGTTCTCATGAGTAGATGTTTCACAAGTGTAATTCCAAGGGACCTGCATGTTTTCCTTGTAGGGAAATGGTGTTGGTGCCTTAATTATGAGCCGCGGGGTCACATTCCTTGCTGGCTCACCAACTCTTGTTTTAGCCTTAATCACCAAAGGCTTCATTTCGGTGTAGTCTCTTCTAGAGGATGACTCATCTGATGCACATACATCCAGCAAACATTCTTTGTCTTCTTTCTCAAAGAACTCAAGTTATTTCTTATTCATCTTGTCCCGAGTTAGTTGCTTGAACTCCAAGCAACAATCAATCTCTTGTCCTTCCTTCATACGGTACTCACAGTATGATTCTTCCTCAATTTTTAGTTTTTGGGTTCCTTCTTCTAACATCCATACTGCCACCATTTGAGCCCATATCCACCTCATAGGAGCCCTAACTTCAACAACATATTCCTTGACCACCTTATCTTCCTCCTCAATGATTGTGTTTACTCCTACCTTTTGATGATTTGGCAGGGGGTTTCCTTTATCCTCCGACGTATCGAATGATAGCATCCCTAATTTTCTTAAGTCATCTACCACTCTTTTGAATACAGTACAATTTTATATGGTATGCCCCCTAACTCCTACATGATATTCACATTGTGCCTTCTCATCATACCATTTTGGATATGGTGGTGAGAATGGAGGAACATATCTTGGCAGCACCATTTGGGATTTGATCAATTCAACAAACAATTCTACGTATGTCATCGAGATAAGAGGAAAATATGGTTTCAAGCTCCCTTGATACCTTTGTTCTTCTTTCGGAGGATTTGTGACTGTCGGGGCTGTGATCGAGACATTGGGTTTGTTGAAGACTACCCCTTTCGAGTAGCTGGGGTTATAGACATTAGCAGTATTAACTTTATTGTCTCTCTTTTTGTAAATTTTCTTTACTTCCCCACTATCCAACCTTCTATTTTTGATGGCCGCAAGTATCAATTCTCCATTTATAAGCATGTCTGCAAAACTCTTTACGGCATGGTTGAGCATACGATCATAGAAAAATCCATTTAGTGTCTCCACGAACATCGGGGTGATCTCACTTTCCAGCAATGGCGGCTGGACTTGGGTAGCTACGTCCCTCCATCTCTGCGCTTATTGGCGGAAGCTTTCATAGTGCTTTTGCTTCAATCCCTGCAGAACTAATCGAGTTGGTACCACATCTGAAACATGCTTGTACTGCTCACTGAAGGCTTTGGACAGATCTTCCATAATCTGATATTGATTCAACTTAGTTGCGTATACCAACGCGCAGCTGACCCTACTAGACTGTCTTGGAAGCAATGGATAAGTAGCTTCTCGTTCTCCAGATACATTGACATCTTCCTGCAATACATAGTCAGATGGGCTGTAGGACACGTCGTTCCATTATATTTTTCAAAGTTAGGGACTTTGAACTTTGGTGGTACTATCAGATCAGTCACTAAGCTTAAATCCTTGGCATCCATTCCTCCATATATACCTCATTCTTGGAAGGAATTAATCATTTCTTCTAATTTCTCACAGCGATCCTCCCATTTCTTCTTAGATTTCACGTTGTCTGCAATTTCATCGAGATCAGACACCTCAATGACTTCCTCAGAGCTTATTTTTCCTATTATTCCGCGTCGACGCCTCAACGACATGTGGTGAAATCTTAACCCTAGAAGATTGAGCTATATCTAGATGAACAAAAGTCATCCCTTGAAATTTTGGCACAACATTTGCTTCATCACCAGTTTCCACTGCATCAGGGTCCTTAAAGCCTAGTATGGCTGCAATTGAACCAACCGTCTTTTCGTGAACTAACTTCATCTGTTGCTTTAGGTCTATCTCCAGCTTGTCTAACCTATCCTGGGTACTCTTGTGGTTGTTTCTAAGGCCAACACTCTGTCTTCCATTGCTCTGACTTGAGACCGAGTACCATACTTGTGGTTTGTTTTTGCTATTTTGATTTTCTATCATTTTTAGTCAGATTCTTATTATGTCATGTCTGCATGGAATACAATGCGAAGCAAAGAAGAAAACAATCAAACAAACAGAAGAATGATGCAAATGCATGAATGCAAACAAAAGAACATTGGTTTAATAAAATATCTACTTTTAGAAACAACTTTATTGAATGTCAAAACCTGATGAAACGGAATGATGATGCATGAATGAATATGCAAAATAACAAGACAAAAAAGAAAAAAAATAGAATAAAGAGACCAAAATAATTTCATGAATAATTCTGGGTAATGCATTCCAACACTCCAGGACATGTCTCCATGGATTATCCGCAATGATTTTGACCAGACTTAAAATCCTAGGTTTTCTATATGGCTCTATTGGGGTAGGCTCTAAATTCTAAAACAGTTGAGTTCTAAAAGGTACCCGAGCTGTCCTTGATGTCCCCTACTAAGGGTAGGAAGGCCTCTGGTTCTCACCCATTATAGGTTTCAAACAAACCAAGTTCAACTCATGAGTACTCACTTCCTATGTCTTCTCGAAGAATCAGTATCCTTACGAAGATATGAGGCATATGAGTCCCGAAGATACTTGCTAGGCTCATACCGAGAATCAATATTCTGACATGAGCAAAGCGTTTTCCCCTCACTTAGCAATCGGGTGGAGCTCGGGAATAGGGCTTTTTGCAACAATTTTTTTAAAATGCGTAAAATAGAATTACATTCATTAAGCGGAAGAATAAATTGAAACCTTTGTGAACTTGCAAATTCCTTTTTCTCAAAAAAATTTTGAAAACAATTTGTGGCCTAACCCTCTTTTGTTTTTTTTTTTTGAAAAAAAATACAAAATGTCCCCAGCGGAGTCGCCAAGCTGTCGCAACCCTTTTTAGGATAAGGTTTTGAATTTTTGGAAAACTTAGTAAAATCACGGAGTCGCCACCAATCTTTTTTTAAAAAAATGTTATTGGGTCACTTTTAAAACAAGGGTATTTTGATAAAACGTTTTATTTATCAAAATTATATTTTGGCCTACGAAACTAGAAAAAATAGGTTCGGGGTCGATTACGGAGTCCCCTCTTAAAAATTGATTTAAAAAAAGCATTCTTTAAAACTGGAATTTGCAAGTTTACAAAATTTCAATTTATTTGTTCGTAAAATGAATGTAAATCTATTTTAACAGCCTTATCGCCCGAGAAATGAACTTTAATCACCGCCAACACTCTTGGCGCTAATCCGTCATTCCCGTTTGATAAGACACCATATTAATTAAGTTTTCATTTTTTAAACAAATAAACAAGAAAATTAAATGTGTTAATGAATTTTAATTAAAGTCTAAATAGTGAATAGTCCTAAAGAAATGTCTAGATTTCTTTTAATTATTAAGATTTAAATATAATTAAGTGTATTTTATTGAAAATGAAGAATATTTTACAACATACATGTCACTAATCTAAGTTTTAAGTCCCTAATCCTAAGGTTTTACATACATACAAATATATATACATAAAAGGCATAAAAAATTAATTAAATAAATAACTAAGCATTTACTTAAATTTAATAAAGAAAGGTTTTTTTATATATTTTTAAAAAAAAAACATGAATTAAGGACTAATTTGAAAGAAAAACAAAATGTGAGAGTTAATTCGAAAATAATTAAAAATGTGGTGTCGAATTGAAAGGAAAAAGGACGAAATTGAAACAATTAAAAATTGAGGAGCTACGACATGAGATCCGGGAAAGAAGGGCGCGGGTTAAAACCGGTTTCGGGTCGAGTCAAATGAGTTAGTATATATATCAATTATATTAAATAGATTTCATTTCCCCATTTTTATAAAAACAAATCAAAGTCGGCCTTTATAATTTTCTCTGTCGTGTTCTTCATTTTATGAAGAACACAATGAACATCCGTCGTGACGGCCGCTGTTGCCGGTGGCAAAATTCCCTGATTCTGACCAAAATTTCCAGATTCCGGTGAAGTTTCGAAACAAAAAAAGGTAAAATAATTATTTTTTTCTTTATTTAGGCTGAAATTAAAAGTAAATAGATAGAAAAAATTACCAGAAACTGATTCTCTTTATTGTTTCTGAATGATGATTACAAATTGCTTGCTCCTATGAACTTCGAATGCTATTGCTATGTGTGATTTTTCTCTCTGGAATTATTCTGTCAATTGTTGTTGTTGTTTACAATGATTTACAGTGATATTTATAGTACAAGAATTACCTAAATCCTAAGCCTAAATCCCTGATTTCTTCCCCTCTGATTGCTTGATTCTTGCCATGGCACCGATTTGGGGATTCTGGTTTGTTGCTTTGGTTCTGAATTACCTTTTGCATATTTGTCCATATCCGATTGAAATTTGATTTCTGCTAGGGCACCAATTTAGGGATTTAATTCCCCTTTTAATTTCTGGGCTCTAATCTAGGGATTTAACCCTCTTGTTCTTCTGTTTACATGTTTCCGATGATTCGAACGGCGTCTGTGAGGAACGATCGGAGCAAGTGAAGTGTCAGAGAAGATGAAGTGATCGGTCGGAGCTGAGACATCGTGCGTGTGGTTGCCACGCGCGAGTGATGATCCGCGTGATATACCCCGAAGCAATCTGGGCCATTGGATAGCATCCTGATCGTACGGCTGAGATGCTGAGGCGCTATATCATCTCCAGCTGGCATGATCTCCACTGTTGCATATGCCCTTTGATCCAACGGTTCTTCTTCAGCTGCGGAAGAGAAAGAAACAGGATTAGGTTTTTTTTGGGGTTATAAACGAGCTTGTCGGCCTTCTGTATATTGGACTCTTATTTTTTATTAATGGGTTTTAATTTAAATGGACCTTTTATATATTTTTAATTACAATTGGGCTATGTGTTTTTTCATATTTTTTTGGGTTTTAACTTATTATATTAACTAGTATTCAATCTATGTTAATTCTAACTACTTTATCAAACATGCTAATATATAACAACTATATACAGTACATTAATAATTCTAATAAGCTACACATTGTAAGACCTAAACTATTCTAATACTACATTAATCTTATAACTTTAATACACCAACCATATACTATGTGACACCTAACTATGTTATCAGTATTATATAATTACAAAACACTAATACTAAATTAACAATTAAAATAAAGGTGAAAATCTAGTGACAACACTCACGTGTCAAAAGGCGTAGATTCCTGAAGTGAATTACTGACCCGTGGAGGGCTACTCACATGGGTATGTGGCGTTTCACTCCCACTTAAGGGATGGAGCTCAGGTATAGAGCTTGATGATCATGATGCAACACATGTCGGTGATTCCTTAGAAATTAAATGAAAAATTAATTCGAAGACCACCAATTATCAAAGCCCATTCAATTGTAGTCACATTTTCAAAAAATGATCAACCTCACTAGAATCGATTGAAATTGCGACAATTTTCCATCATTAATAAGCATCAAATATTTTATTTGGCCTAACTCTCTTTTAGAAAAAAACAAAATCGATCCTCAGCGGAGTCGCCAAGCTGTAGCGACGTTTTTGGTAAAAACTTTTTTAGAAAAATTATAAGTTCGGCGCTACGAGTTATCCCAAAAATCCTTTCTTTGTAATCTTGGTTTAAAGGGATTTCTTTTGAAAATTCTTTTTCTTTGGAAAACTGATTGAAAACTAGGAGTCGCCACCGGCCACTTGGATTAGGTAGGCCGGACACCACAAAACCAAAGATTCAATTTGAAAAGAGGGTTCAGGAGTTGGTTACGTGTGGGGAAGGATTAGCACCCCCATCACGCCCGAAAATCGGTACCAAAATATTTGTTGCTTTTAATCGAAGGAAATTTTCGAAATTTGAAAAGAATTTAATTTGGTGACCTTAATTGGAAATTAACCTTAATTGAACGGGCTTTATCAATTTGGTGGGTTTAAATTAATTGGACATTTAATTAATAAGGTTGACGATACATCAGACCATAGACTAAACCGACATCGAATAAGCCCGACTACCGTGTTAATTTATGGTTCGAATCCCGCACGTCACCTTTAAGCATGATGCAAGCATTTTAAAATATGATGTAATGATTTGGTTAAGTTTTATTTTTACCTTGAGTCGGTAAGGATTAATTTAAATATTTGGTCAACATCCTTTAAGCTCGGACTGTTCCGACACAAATATCGGAATTAATGAATACCTCTTTTTTTATGATTTAAATTAATTAACATGTAAATCAAATGGGCCAAATGATAACAAATAAAATGAATGTCAAACAAAGACTTGAAAATTAAACTCACAAAGGCCTACTAAAAGTCCTAACATAAAAGGCTCAAATTATGGAAATTTAATTAGTGATCTAGTTACTAATTAAGTGCTTCTAGTATTAATCATAAATTAATTAATCCTAAAAAGGCTAGAGAACCCTGATAAATTATGAGTTATCTTGTGATATGATAATTAATTCGATTAATTTTAAACTAGTATTCCAATAAGCCAAGAATATTATTTAAAATAAGCCAAATTAATTAATCATAGCTTTAAATTAAAATGTTAGTCTAATTTCCATATCAATTTTATCTTAAAAGATAATTAAGAGGTGTTCAACCAATTTTAACATTTGCCCCAATAAGCCAAAGGCAATTTAAATTCGCTAAACTGATTCGAACCTTAAGACTAACTACGGCTCTAAGGAACCCAAATCTAGAATTAACTTAATTAATTTAAGAATCGTGCCCCTATAAGACGAGCAAGCGATCTAGATTAATTGAATTAATCCATTTAAACCAATCTAAAGCCCAAAAACTATTAACTAGGCCCAAGATCTAAGGCCCAAACTACTAACACTTGGCCTAAAACTAAAAGCCTGAAACTAAAACTAAGCTTACACTAAAACTACTCCAAACCTAGACTACTTCAATCAAGGCCTAAACTAAAAGCCCAAGCTCACACATCACAAAAATATTGCACCTTTTTAAAAATATATATTATACCCCTTTTTAAAAAAAACATTACATAATGTACCGAAAACACATAATACTCCTTTTACAAAATACACATCGTATATAGAGGAAATGATATATACATATATTATAAATATCTTTAAATCACATATGCATATAAAAAGACATTTTTGTTAGTATATATATTTTATAAAACTATAACTTTCTACAAGAATTATATATTACATATATCTTAAATAAACATTTTATTACCATTTTTAAATAGAAAACCATATATTCTATACTATAAGCCACACGTCACAAACAACACATAACATTATGCTCTAAAAAATGAACATTCCACATGAATATTTCAACCGATATAAAAAATAGATCCAAACATGAATATAACAATAATCATACGAACAAAATAAACTATAAATAAGATGCATGAAGAGGGAAATTAAATACTGGAAACTGGACTAAATTGTAAAGAAAAAGAAATCTGAGGCTCAATTAGAAAAGATAACGGGGACGAAATTGCAAGAAAATGGAAAGTTACGAGGACCCGGGTTGTAATTATAAAAGGCAGAATGGCCTCGGAGGGGATTTCAGGAACGAGGAGGGACTAATGGAGGTATTTAGACTTGCGGAAGGACTAATCGCGCGATTATAACGGGGCGGAGGTCCTTATTATGCTATTTCCCCTTTTTAAAACATGAAAAGTTTATGAAAACCTTTATTTTCATTTTATTTCCCTTTTCGGCAAAAACAGAACCCCCTTTTATAACAATGTTCATCGGTTCATCTGAGTTCTTGATGAACCCAGATTCTGGCGGTCCTTCACCGCGAAACCTAGAATCCGGCCATCGAGCTGTCCTGTCGGCCACCGTACGACAGAGGCCGACAAAGCCAAAACTCTAGAAAAAACCTAACAAATAGATCCAACCCTTCCCTTTTCAAAAATCGGAAAAACAAACACAAAATCGAAACTCAAAATCGATTACTCCACCATTCCCACCCTTCTATTTCACCACACACAACCTAGGGAGGTCGTAGGGTTTGTCAACGGCGGCAGGAGGCAGATTAGAAAGAGAGAAAGGGAAAACAACGAGGGTAAGAACTATAGAAACCCTAAATCTTTCTACTTTTCGTTTATGCAAATGCTTCGAAATGAAATGAAAGAAAAAAAGGGGATACCTCTGAAGCTTGAGGCTTTTTTGCTTTTCTATTGATTCTTCAAATATCCCTTTTTGCTTGTTAGGGTTTGCAGATGCTTGAATTTGGTTTTTATAACCGAAATTACATGAATTGTAGAAATACACGAAAATTGAATCGATTAATCCTATTGATTGATGTTGTTTTCTCTAAAATTGTTGAGCATCTCTGTGTTTGCCGATTTGCCCCCTAATTCTCTATAATTCCCTTTGCATCTAACATTGTTGTCGGTTTTGGCTCTCCTCTTTTGTATGTGACAACTGGAGGAGAAGAGGGGGACCAGCAGATGAATGGCCAATGTGGAGCGAACGTGAAGCATAATAGAGGCGTGGCACTGGGCCATTGGCTCTCTTTGCCAATGTGGAGGTACGATGATGGCGCGTGGAGGTACGATGATGGCGCGTGGAAGCATTCGGGAGGTGAACGGACATCACGCTCGACTGAGAAAATGAAAGGGCGGCTGGTGTTGTACACGCACGAGTGAGGGAATAATGAGCCATACGTGACGATCTGAGGGATCTCTTCTTGCTTCATCTTGGACCGTCAGATCTTGCCAGATCTAACGGTGTGAAATGGGTTGCACAAGCATGAAATAGGGAATTAGGGTTTTCAGATTATTTTGAAAGGGCTTTGGTTTTAATTTGGTTGGGTCCAATTGGGCCAGATATGTATATGGACTGTAAATGGACTTTTTCCTTAAAATAAACGGGCATTTTTAATTATTATAACATTTATCCACATTGTATTTTGGGCAGCTATATATATACAAAAAGAAACTTGGGCTTCCTATTTGTAGTGATTTTTGTTTCTTCTCTAGTTTGGCTTAATGATAAAACAGAAAGCAAAGACATAACTATAATAAGACATGGTAATATATAAATAGGAGAACATAATAACGATGATGATGGTAACTATAGTAATGGTATGATAGTAATTAAGATGTAATAATAACATCTCAAAGAAAATGATATACTATAGTATGTAAGGGTTTTATTTAATTAAATAATATAATAACAAACATAGATATATACTTAATTAAAATAGTACTAACAAATAACTAATTTCTTTTTTATATTTTTATTTTTTTAATAAAAAGATAAGGTAAGCAAAGCCCATAACATTGCTCAGAAAGTACTAACATATATAAGCTTGTTATTGTAAAGAATAAAAACGAGTTTATTCCAGACAAAATTAGTGATTACGCTAGAATCTTCGGCAAGACGATCTCCCCTAGAAACCTTGAAGGTACAGAAATGAGACTCTATTTGTAGATATTATGGAACATCATGTGTCCATATCTTTTAAGGTCCCTAAGATAATGTACAACGGAAGAGGTGACCCTCAGGATCACCTATCACACTTCTTGAATCATATGGATTTGTTCGACGCCTTCGACCAAATTAAGTGCCGAACATTCTCAATGACCCTTAAAGACTAAGCTCAGGCATGGTATCTTCAACTCCCGGCGAACTCAATTTCATTTTGATCAGCTAGCAGAGCTTTTCATTAGCCATTTTCTAGCAAACAAAGTATTAAAAAGATTATCATTGTACCTCATGTCTGTCATCCAAAAGCTAGGCGAATCCTTACGCGAATTCGCCCAACGATTTCACACCCCAACCATGCAAAAAAATGAGGCCTCTAACAAGTTTATCATTTCGGCTTTTGTCAATGGTACCACCCATCAACATCTCAAATTTAATTTATTAGACCGACCGCCAGCAACATTGTCAAAATTATATGAAAAGTTCAACCATAAACTAAAAACGAGGAGGCAAACAACAAGAGAGATGTGGCACAAGTTTCGCAGCATGAACCATAGAGACAAGACGATCGTGTCCCCAGGCGGGGCCGACCCCCTCTCCATCAAGGCTGCGGTAGGGGACGCATATAGTTTCATCGCAAACCGCAATATGTTCAGCATAACAACCAACCACAACAGCAAGCTCAAGAGGGTCAATAGCGTGAGCTAACCTATGAAAGGTTATCCGCATCAGAACTATCATGAATTAACAGAATCACCGTCATAAATATTACACCAGATTGAACATACTATAATCTTAAGATCGATGTTGCCAATGAGAGAGCGAATGCAGGGAACGTTCTGGACGGAGGTGTGAGTTTCATGAAACACAGGGCCACTCTACAGATGAGTGTGCGCATTTGAGGAATGCAATTGACACTGCAGTTAGAAGAGGGCAACTAGAGAGATTTTTAGTTTTCCGTTATAGACAAGCTAAAGATAATGGGGGAACCACAAGCCGCAACCATAGGATAACAGAAGGAATAACCAAGATAATAGGGGACCTATTGTTAACTCCTAGAAAGTACTAATTTTTATGCATGTTTTACAATGCTTTTGTTTGTCTTTATGTATATATGTTTACATTTAGTTGTTAAAATCATGCATTTGCATAAGGAGTTAGGAAGTTGTTCTTTTGCCTATATGAAGGGTTGTTTTGTTGGCATTGATGCAGGTTAGGAGTAGGGTAGGCTTGATAGAGCAGCACAAAAGCAGGAAGCAAGTAAAGCTGAAGAGAATTGTTGAGTAACAGTTGGCAAAGTTGGACCAGAGATTGTCAAGACTTGGTTGGCAAAGAATGAATGTCTTATACCCGGTCAAAGTAGCCATTGAACCAGTACACGTCAGCCCTAAAATTCAAAAGGAGATAAGAGGATAACGTACTTTATCCTAAGTGCAGAATCAAATTTCAAACTCAAACTCACTCTAGGGTCTTCTATGCATGCTAATTTAAAGGAAGAGATCGATCAACTCAAGATGAAGATGTTGAAGCCTCTTGTCGATTTCTCTCCTCTTGATCGCACCTCTTCTCTCAATCACACGTATGGAGTTGACGGCTTGGGGTTCTTTAAATAGGAGACGGCTAGGTCAAAGTCTTTCTTGGGGAGGAAGTCAAGTTGAAATTAAATACTTTTAAAGGATATAATTCTTTATTATATTTAAATTCCTCCTAGATCTTCTCCTATCTTCTTGGGATTTAATCTTTCTTTGACCTCTTCTTGTTGGGTATATCCAATCATCAATTTCGGCTACCACATCATCTTATCCATTCTTGTCGATAATTGCCCTGGCAACTAGCTCGGCATATCTTTCTTGCACTGCCCTGGCAACTGGTTTCAGCCTTGCTCTGCAACTAATTCTGCACATACAAAAATAACTACCGGCAACACCATTTTTCCACAAAATTAACCAAAACATAAAACCAAGTACAACCTCCAAGAAAACAATGCAAAGCATGCATGAATGGATAATAATACAACTAATATGAGCCTAAGTCTAGCAATAATATGAGTAGAAAGGGTGAATAAAATAGTATTTTTGGACATTTAACACGCCCTCAAACTCAAACTATTGCTTGCCCTCAAGCAATGCAAACTGATAATTACCCGCCAAGACTTCAATTTTCACAAAAATAGCTTCGAACTTGATTTCAATCCTCAGAACCGTGGCACAAAGTATGATCGACTTTTCATTTTTCGGACAACTTAGGAGTTACTCAGAATCAAACTATAATGCTTGTGAGTGTGTACGGAGTTGTGTGCAAGTTAATTTTTCGGATTCTATGTGAGTAAGAGGTTTTCAAATTACTTCCTTGGGTTCTTTTAACATGTTTCAACTAGAGCCGGTTTTGGGCACCTCTAGTGATTTGTTTAGTTTTTTAAAAAATTTCTTTTATTCGACTAGAGTTGATTTCGGGCACCTCTAGCGATTAATTTTTAGCACATACTAGAGCCATTTTCAGGCAGCTCTAGCATTCATCCATTTTTTATTTTAATCACCCAATTTTTTTAACTATCAACCTAAGTTCACTAGTATTTTTTAAATCAATCAAGCCACAACAGTGTTTCATCAAGTTTAACATAATAGTAAGATTCTAAGTGTTTCCACGGTTATCCTGGAATAAAAAGTTCTATCAATTAAGTACATTGGCAATGTCATCATCGGATATTCACCAAGTCTAGGCAATTCTTGTTCCAACTAAAGGCATGGCAAGCAATTTATGTGTTCTAAATGCAATACTAAAGATGAATGCAACTAAACATGAAAACTATCTAGTAACAATCCCCCTCAAACTTGAGTGAGGCATTTTCCTCAATGCATGCAAAAATAAAATAAAAATAAAAATAAAAAGGTAAAATGCAAATGACGACTTACTTTGAGAGCTTGTCGTCGTGGATTATTAGTTTCCTTTTTGGCCAGTGTCTTGATTCTTTTGCTTGAACGTGGTGGTTGCTTCCTTGTTGTCGGTGGTGGAACCGATCCTCATACGATTGTGTCATCATCATCCTTATAATCCTCTTCCTCAATGTCAATGGCTTTTCGCTTGGGCATGGAGGATTTGACTGGTGTGGTCTTTGTTGGTGCAATGGAGGACTCATCTGAATCTAAAAAATTAGACAATGATTCAGTACGAGTTGATTCAGGCATAAGTGTTTTACCTTTGTCTTTTGTAGTGGTTTTCGGGGCATCTTCAGTCTCAGTTGCCGTAGTATCTTTAGTGTGGGTTACCGGGGCAACCGTTGGGGCAGGTGTTGTGTATGTTAACGTGGTATCATCTATTGCGTTTGCCTTGGTAACTGCTTCTGTGGCTGCCGTGGCAAGAATTTTGGCAGGAAAGATAGGGAATGGCACTCGGTTGTTTGGGTAATTTCCAGGATGACTTGGGTGATGGCATTGTTTTGTTCATTCATGTACCGCATGAACATTAGTTGGCGGGCTTCAATTTGCTTAAGGCGGTGTGTCAACGGTTGTAAGAGTGCTTCAAGTTGTCCTGGGGTTGCTGGCCGAGTTGTCTGGGCATCAGTGGTGGTTTCTGCATCAGGAATTGCCAAGGCGGCAAGAGTTCCCGAGGCAAATTTAGGCGTTGGGGATTTTACCGGTGCCTCTCCCATTAGCTTTCGGATTTGTGCTCGATTCCAACCGGACTTTGGTAGTACCTTTTCATCGGTTGGCTCACTTAAGACATGTGCCTCCTTGCAAAAAGTGGATATCAGGCAAGGGAAGAAAAGAGAACCCTTGTCTTTTGTGCTACATACAAAAATCTCGTTACAAATAATTTTTCCAACGTTAATGATGCGATTATGCAAGATAGAATGTATGAGCAAAAGACTAGGTGTATCGACGGTGGTGTTGTTAAAGAAGTTTTAACAAACTTATTCCATAATTTTGCCTCAGGTTTAAGCCGAAGGCAGTTTATCATGCCCTTGCATTTACCGTCGTTCCAATGAGTTCTCGGTAGAGTGAGGTCTTGAAGCACCTTGTCGAGTTGCTTGGGTGTAAGTTGATCAACAAAGGCTTGATGCTCGTCCTTCTCAATGTAGAGCCCGTAAAAGGTGTTGATGCTCTCGGTACTTATGAGGATAGCTTTGTCACGAACAAACACATAGGGATTGTCCGGGTTAGGCGGAGAGAGCACAGAATTCCCTTACCCATAAGATGTTGCTCAGTTCTGGTTGATGGCAAAAGATTTGCCGCTTTTGATGTGCGATCCTTTGGAAGATGAAGGGCTCAAGACCGAAGTCTTGAGGAGAGTCGGAGTATTCAAATCGTTGTTCTTTGTAAATTTTCTAACTTTCAAACTTGGTGTGGAATCGTTCTTTAACCGCCAGAGTAGCAAATCTCTTGTATATCGGTTTTTGGGAGGAGCTTTGGCGAGTGATAGTTTTGTGTTTCAAGGCCATTGTGGTTCTTGTTTGTGGATCGATTTGCTCAAAGGAAAGAAACTATGAAAAAAAATGGAGAGTAGCAAGAAGAGGAAAAGATTGTGAAGCTTGGGAGTTTAATTGTGATGGGAGGTAGAAAAGAAGGAATGGATGGGTAATTAAGATGGTGGGTGAGATGGATGTGAAAGAAAGTAAGAAATAAGGTGGTTGGATGGGTTGGGTGGCACACATGATGGGGAAGGGGAAGGGTTTGGCCAACTATGTAGGGATGATTTAGGGTAAATCTAGGCTTGATTTGGGCCCTAGAATTATTCCATAATTTCCCTTGTATGAATAAACTTCCATCTTGGATTTACTTCTCTTGATCTTGGACTCTTTTCCTAAAAAATCAAAACAAATAAAAGAAGAATTAAACATAATAAAAGAAAAATAAGATATAGATAAAGATAAAGATGTGGGAAAAGAAATTCTTATTCCTAAAATTCAAAAACAACTACATAAATACTAAAGAAAAAAACAATTATCCTAAAGATTGCGAAATAAAAAGAAAATAAAAAGAATGAGAACATGATCATGCATCTCTTAAGGTGACCACTTCTTTGTTACGCTCTACATGGGCACTGTTGTAGTGCTTCAATCTTTGTACGTTAACTTTGAATTCATGTTCGTCAGTGGTGGACTTTATTATCACAGCATCATGGGAGAATGGTTTGACTACTTCGAATGGTCCAGACCATCGTGATCGCAATTTTCTCAAGAAACGTTTTAGCCGAAAATTGAATAGAAGAACTAGTTGCCCTGGCATGAATTGTCGCGGCAATAGATTCTTGTCATGCCATCGCTTTGTTTTCTCCTTGTAAATTCGCACATTATCATAGGCTAGTGCATGAAACTCTTTTATCTCGTTGAGATCCAGTAAATGCTTTTGTCCGACACTCTCCCAATCCATATTTACGGTTTTGATTGCCCAATATGCCTTGTGTTCTATTTCCACCGGTAAGTGACAAGTCTTGCCATAGACAAGACGAAACGGGGACATTCCCAGAGGTGTTTTGAATGTGGTTCGGTAAGCCTAAAGTGCTTCGTCTAGTCTTGTAGACCAATCTTTCCGGGAAGGATTGACAACCTTCTTGACGATATTCTTCAATTCTCGGTTGGAAATTTCTACTTGCCCGTTAGTTTGTGGATGATATGCGTGGCAATTTTGTGTGACACACAGAAGCGTTGCAACATCTTGGCAATGAGTTTGTTGTCAAAATGCTTGCCTTCATCACTTATAATTTCCCTCGGCATCCCAAACCATGTAAATATATTTTTCTGCAATAATTGTTGCACGGTCTTAGAATCATTAACGGGAACTACATCGGCCTCAACCCAATTAGACACGTAGTCAACGGCAAGTAGAATGTAGAGGTTGCCGAATGAAGATGGGAAAGGTCCCATGAAATCGATCCCCTATACATCAAATAATTCCACCTCAAGGATGTTTTGGAGTGGCATCTCATGTCGTCTAGAGATATTGCCCGTCCTTTGGCAACGATCACATTTCTTGTAAAACTCTTGGGCATCTTTGAAAAGTCTGGGCCAATACAAACCAGGTTTAAGACTTTGGTCATGGTACGTGTTCCTTTAAAATGTCTTCCATAGGGTGAAGAATGGCAATGCCGGAGTACATTCTGCTGCTCCTCTTTAGGGACACATCGGCGTATAACCTGATCTGCACATTGTTTGAACAAAAAAGACTCGTCCCAAAAATAATACTTATCATCATGGTGGAACCGCTTCTTTCCTTGGTGAGTAAGGCCATAAGGTAAAATATCACAAATAAGTAAATTAACTAAATTAACGTACCAGGGTATTACTGAGGCAGGTAGACTTGCCGAGGAGTGCGCTTCTGAAGTTGCTGAGGTATTTGGGGTTGCCGAGACATGTATTGTCATGGTAACTGCTTCAGTAGTTGCCGAGGCATGTGCAATGGGAGTTGCCGAGGCATCAGGAGTTACCAAGGCAACTAACAGTTGCTCATCCCAGAATGCATCACATATCTCTATATTCGTGTCCCCCTTCCTATTGCACTCTAAGCATGACAAGTGATCGGCAACTTGATTCTCTGTTCCTTTCATGTCCTTAATTTCAATGTCAAACTCTTGTAAAAGCAATATCCAACGAATCAAACGAGGTTTGGCATCCTTTTTAGCAAATAGATACTTAATTGTCGAATGGTTCGTATGGACAATTACCTTTGTACCAATCAAATAGGATCGAAACTTTTCAAATGCAAAAACTACGGCTAGTAACTCTTTCTCCATTGTTGTATAATTCACTTGAGCACTATTAAGAGTTCTACTAGAGTAGTATATCACATGAAAAATCTTACATGTGCATTGGCCTAGGACTGCTCCTACCGTAAAATCACTCGCATTACACATGAGCTCAAAAGGTAGTGTCCAATCGGGTGGAATGAAAATAAGGGCCAAGGCAAGCTTTTCCTTAAGGGTTTCGAATGCTTGGGCGTAAGATTCATCAAATTCGAAAGCTTTGTCCTGTTCAAGCAAATTGCACAAGGGTTTAGTGATTTTGGAAAAAATATGAATGAACCTCCTGTAAAAACTTGCATGTCCAAGAAAGCTTCTGATTCCTTTGACCGAACTTGGTGGTGATAATCTCTTGATCACGTCCATCTTGGCTTTGTCTACTTCGATACTCTTGGATGAAATCTTGTGGCTGAGTCTACCATAAAATGGCACTTTTCCCAATTAAGGACTAGATCGGATTCTTCACATCTTGCCAACACCTTTTCCAAATTGTCGAGACAACTGTCAAAGTCATTACCAAATACGGAAAAATCATCCATGAAGATTTCAAGGAAGTCTTCAACCATGTCTGAAAAGAGTGCCATCATGTATCTTTGGAAGGTTGTAGGGGCATTGCATAATCCGAACGGCATCCTTCGAAAGGTGTAAGTATCGTATGGGCATGTGAAGGTGGTCTTTTCTTGATCTTCTAGTGCTATGGCAATTTGATTGTAACATGAATAACCATCAAGAAAACAATAAAAGGGTTTACCTGCAAGACGGTCAAGCATTTGATCAATAAAGGGTACGAGGAAGTGATCTTTCCTAGTGGCCTTGTTTAACTTTTGGTGATCCATGCAAACCCTCCAACCGGTCACAATCCTGGTTGGGATGATTTCATTGTTTTCATTGCTTACCACCGTTATACCTCTCTTTTTCGATACACATTGTACCAGACTTACCCATGTACTATCAGATACGGGGTATATTATGCCGACGTCAAGCCACTTGATAATTTCTTTTATTACAACTCATTTCATGGCATGATTTAGTCTCCTCTGGGCCTCAATCGAAGGTTTGTGATCATCTTCCAACAAAATCTTATGCATGCACACTGCTGGACTAATTCCCTTCAAGTCGGCAATTGTCCACCCTATCGTCTTCTTGTGTAGCATCAACATGTCGATCAGCTTCTTTTCCTTCTCAGGTTGTAACTTAGAGGAAATAATTACGGGCAGTGTATTATCGATTCCCAAGTAAGCATATTTTAGTTACCTTGGAAATTGTTTCAACTCGAGAATCGGCGGTTGTTCAGTGGAGGGTTTTTCGAGTTTGCCTTCCTTGCCTAAGTAATCTAGTGGTTCAAAGTATATACATGGTAGATTGACTAACCAATTTGCCTCTTCTTGTTGTTTCTCATCGATCGGTTCTTCATACTCCTCAGGTTCCTCTAAATCGACAATGTAGTTACTGGGGTAACTAATTTCCTCGTCGAAGTCAAACTCTGTCGTGGTATGAAGAAGTTGGCATTCTTCTGGATCATCATCATGCTTTAGTGTTTGGAACACATTTAGTTTAATTTGCTGGTCATTCACCCTCATTGTGAGCTCTCCCTTTTCAACATCGATCAAGGTTCTCCCTGTTGCTAGGAAGGGTCTCCCAAGAATGATAGGTGCATGCTCATCTACTTCACAATCCAAAACAATAAAGTCAGCAGGTAATCAAATAATTGCCACCTCTTACAAGCGTAAAAGGTATCATAAGTTTTTTTGGACATGGGGGTTTAATCGTCATTTTATTAAAGATTTCTCAAAAATCTCTAAACCTTTATGCTTGCTTTTTGAACAAAATACCATTTTTGCATTTGATGATGTTTGTTTAAAAGCGTTTTAGGAACTTAAAGAAAGGTTGATTAATGCCCTATAGTTGTGGCACCAGAGCCATTCGAGCTCATATGTGATGCTAACGACTATGCCGTTGAAGCAGTGTTGGGATAGAGGCGTGGAAAAGTTTTTCATTCCATCTACTATGCCAGTCGAACGCTAAACGGAGCCCAACTAAACTACACCACAACTAAGAAAGAATTTCTCGATGTTGTCTTTGCATTTGACAAGTTCAAATCTTACTTGGTAGGTAGCAAAGTTGTGGTGTACACAGATCGTTCATCATTAAAATATCTCTTGGAAAAGAAGGATACCAAGCCCATACTAATCTGATGGACACTCTTACTGTAAGAATTTGATCTCGAGATTCGAGACAAGAAGGGGAGTGAGAATTTGGTAGCTAACCACCTATCACGTTTAGAGCATCACCCTGAGGACGGTAGAGCTGCCTCCATATGGGATGAATTCCCCAATGAGTACTTACTTGCAATCAATTCTATGTCATGGTACGCTGACATAGTCAACTACCTGGTAAGCAATATTTTTCCATCGGATCTAGCAAGTAATGCTAGGAAACGATTTATGCGAGATGTTTGACAATATTATTATGATAAGCCAATTTTGTTTAAGTAGTGTATTGATCAAGTGATATGTCGTTATGTGCTAGAAGATGAACAACACAACATATTGCAATTATGCCATGCAGCACTGTATAGAGGCCATTTTGCTGGGATGAAAACCACGGCCAAAATATTGCAATCATAATTTTTTGGACCTCACTCTACAAGGTGCCCATAATTTTACCAAGGCATGTGATCGATGTCAGCGGACGAGTAACATCTCTAGCAGACACCAATTGCCTCTCTATAACATTATGCCAGTAGAACTGTTTGATTTCTGGGAAATAGACTTCATGGGTCCCTTTCCCCCATCATTTGGTAACCTATATATCCTTGTGGCCATTGATTATGTCTCAAAATGGGTTGAAGTTGTTGCTTTACCAACAAACGATGCCAAGGCTGTTGCCAAGTTCCTGTATAAGCATATTTTTACTCGATTCGGTGCCCCCGGAGCTATCATACATGATGAAGGTACACACTTTAAATGTAATTTGATTTCTAAAGCTCTGTGTAAGTATGGATTCCAGCAAAGAATAGCCATAGCTTACCATCCCCAGACGAATAGCCAGGTAGAGATCTCAAACAATGAGATTAAGAAAATTTTGGAGAAAATTGTGAACCCAACGAGGAATGACTGATCCTTGAGACTAGATGACTCCCTTTGGGCTTATAGAATAGCTTTTAAGACTCTTTTAGAAACCTCCTCACACATACTCATTTTTGGAAAGGCATGCAACTTGCCAGTAGAGTTGGAACATCGAACTTATTGGGCAACCAGAAAGCTCAATATGGAAGGGAGGGCTGTCAGTGGGAAGAGGCTATTAGATTTTAATGAGTTAGAGGAATATCAAGCTCAAGCCTATGAGAATGCCAAGTTGTATAAAGAGAAGACAAAAGAGGGCATGATAACAGAATATTGCCAAGGCAGTTTGATGCCGATCAGAGAGTTCTATTATTCAACTCTAGGTTAAAGCTATTTCCTGTGAAGCTTAAGTCCAGATGGTTGGGTCCCTTCAAAGTTGTCAAGCCGTATGCTCATAGAGCAGTTGACATCAAGTATTTGAAGGCTGGAACAATTTTTTTAAGGTAAACAGCCAAAGTTTGAAACATTATCTAGAAGGTAATCAAGGTAATGCCAAGGAGGCCATTATTTTGGCAGAGATTAAATGATTTTGTTATTTTCGATCGATCAGTGTAAATAATTAGGTTAGTTTTTTTCATTATTTTTAGTATTTAACTTATTTTTTTCTATTTTTATTTTCATGGCTGCTTTGAAAGCTTTGCTTTAAGTGAGTGTAGGTACAGGTTATATTGCCAAGCAGTATGCTGAGATGAGGGCTGACATGTGTAATGCAACAATGCACAATTGGACTTGTTTGAGCTAGGACCAAGAAGAGTGAAAATTTTGGCTAAGTGGGGGATTAAACCCTAGCCATTTAGGGTAAAATTAAACTTTAAATTTTTCAACCCAATGTTTTTATCCTATCCCTTTTCCCGCGCCGTCTCTTCACCTTCCACCCTTAGCCTATCATTATCCCTTAGCTCATCATTATCTCTTAACCCTAAACGTGCCACTCCTTCATCATTATCCCCATATAATCACACCAGTAAAACCCCCAATCGTTATTTTTTTCCCTTTATTTTAACCACGACCTTTGCCTTAGCCCAAATTTTCCACTCTTTTTTATCTTCTTTGGCAAGAAAATAAGAATCCAACTCTTTATTTCCCTAAATTTTTTACGATTTCTCCCTAAATTTTCTCTATTTCATATTCTTCAACACCTTTCAAAATCTTCTTTAATGAAGAAATCCGCAAGAAGTACGAGGAGAACTTTGCTGCAAGAATGTTTTGCTACGAGAAGAATTTTGTGTTCAAGAACGAACCCAGCTTGGTTTATCCATCAGAATTCATAATGGTGGTTAAGAAGAACAAGTATGAGTTGTTTTGCCAATAATCAGGGGAAGACTATTCCAATATTGTCCGTGAATTTTATGCCCATCTCACAACCAAATACTCACCTTTCTTGATGGTGCGAGGTAAGTGCGTGCGATTTGACGAAGGTTATATTGATGAGATGTTTAATTTGGATGGTGTAGAGGAAAAGCACTCTGAATTTGTAGATTCTTTAGACAATGCCAAGAGAAAGATGTAGTTGAAAGATTTATGTGAACCTGGCACTCGGTAGAACATATCATCAAAGGACCACCAGACGGTGAAGCGACTGACACTAAAGCCACAATCGAAGGGGTGGAACCACTTCTTGAAGGCAAACCTGATGCCAACCACCCATAACAAGAATATCTTAAAGGAGAGGATGGTATTATTTTATTCGACCATCATGGGCCACAAGATCAACATCGGTCGTATTGTTGCGTGTAATAAATGCTACGCAAATGTGCAAGTATACACGTCGTAAGTAATAAAGTGGTATGAGTATCGAGTATCGTCTCCACAGGGATTGGTTTAGGCCACTTTGCTTAAGTTACTGCACTGTGAAAAGTAAAAACACAATTGATAATAGGAGTTCTAATTAACGAGTAAACTAAGAGCAATAAACTAAAAGAATAGATGAAATCAAAAGAGAGAATAGGTCAGGTTATCATGAGTTGAGGTGTGATAGCCGATTGGATCATCTTGGTAAAAGAGTGCAAGGGCAACTCAAGTTGCCGTGGCAACTTGCACAGCGGGGTTGCCTTGGCAACTAATCGATGGTTGCCTGGGCGACTAGCTGGGCAACTACTTGGGCGTCTGGGCAGCAACTTCAAGGTTCGGCAGAGCGTTCTTCAATGGTTTCTTCTTATCCCTAAGTCAAAACTCTAGCTACTTGTGCATGCCTTGATAATATATCCCTGCGTGAATCAAGGGTGAACAACAACCAATCTTGTGCTCCTCTTAGCCGTTGAAATCCTTAACTTATTCCTAAGCCGGATTAATCTTCACCATCAATAGATTGAATAAAGACCACACTCATTCGTTTCTTGAATCTAACTCTCCCGATATTAGATAAATAGATGAAGTTACGAGATCTTCTCCCAATTCACTCGCAAACAAGAATAAAAGCCAAGAATGAGTAAACCTTGAATAGAAAAGTGCAAACTCTTATTACCTAAACAAAATCCAATTGTTTCTCACAACAACAAAATGCAATAACCCCAACCAATCAAGTTAGTTCATACAAAGAATAATCCCCAAACCATGAATCTAATAGAAGCAAAGAAGAAGAAGAAATCGAACTCTTTCCCCTTGCTCTCTTGGTGAAATATCTTCCTTCTTGCCCTTTGGAGTTGTCGAAATTTTCCCTCTTCTTGCTCTCCTGGATTGTCAAAATCTCCCTCTTATTTATAGGACTAGGCCAAAGTCCTTCTTTGAGGAGGAAGTTAAGTTGGAATTAAATTATCTTTAAAGAATATAATTCTTTATTATAATTGTATTCCTACTAGAACTTCTCCTATCTTCTTGGAATTTAATTCTTCTTTAATCTATGCATGGAAATCAAATTCCTTTGGGTTTGGGCTTTGCTCCACGTCATCTTGGGCTTGTCTAGTCATCAATTTCGACTACCATATCACATTTGCTCTTGTCGACAATTGCCCTGGCAACTGGCTCGGCGTCTCCTTCATGTATTGCCCTGGCAACTGACTCGGCGTCTCCTTCATGTATTGCCCTGGCAACTGGCTCGGCGTCTCCTTCATGTATTGCCCTGGCAACTAGCTCGGTATATAAGTAAAAAGGGTAAGAAAAATAGTACTTTTGAACACTTATCACACCCCCAAACTCGAACTATTGCTTGTCCTCAAGCAATGCAAACTCATAATTACCTGCCAAGACTTCAATTTTCACAAACTTAGCTTTGAACTTGATTTCAATTCTCTGAACCGGGGCATAATGTATGATTGGCTTTTTATTTTTCGGAAAACTTAGGAGTTACTCGGAATTAAACTATAATGCTTGTGAGTGTGTGCGGAGTTGTGTGCAAGTTGATTTTTAAGATTCTATGCAAACAAGAGGTTTTCAAATTACTCCATTGGGTTCTTTTTAACATGTTTGAGCCAATTTCGGACACCTCTAGCATTCATCCAATTTTTATTCTAATCCTCCAATTTGTTAATTATCAACCTAAGTTCACTAGAATTCCTTAAATCAATCAAACCACAACAGTGTTTCATCAAAATTTAGCATCATAGTAAAATTCTAAGTTTTTCCATGGTTATCCTAGAATAAAAATTCTATCAATTAAGTGCATTGGAAAAGTCATCATCGGATATTCATCAAATATAAGCAATTCTTGTTCCAACTAAAGGCATGGCAAGCAATTTATGTATCCTAAATGTAATACTTAAGATGAATGTAACTAAACATGAAACTAACTAGAAACCAACACCCCCCCCCAAACTTGAGAGAAGCATTGTCCTCAATGCATGTAAAAGTGAAACAAAATTTAAAAGAAACTAAATGAAATGAGTTAGTCGGAGAGGTCGTCACCTCGAGTGATTAGTTTCCTTCATGCCGTTTGCTTGATTCATTTTTCGGTCGGTGGTTGAATGCTTGTGGATGGTACCGCGTGAATAGCATTGCTTTGATTTGATCCATGTTTGGGCATCAGAAGTTGCCAACGCCATTGTTGTTGCTTGAGCATCGCTAGTTTCTGCTGTGGTTGCTGTGGCAAGTAGTCGGCAGTAAATTTCCTTAGCATGGTGGCTGTGAGTCTTGTTGTGGGAAAGAAAACCTGGAAACTAAAGATAATGAAGAAAAATAAAATCTCTCCTAAAAATTCCAAAAATAAATAAAGAGAGAAAAAAATAACCGAGAATAATAGAAAGAAAAAAATAGTTCAAAAAAAAGAAAAAGAAAATATCGAAAGGAGAACATGCTCATGCATCTCCTAAGGTGTCAACTTCTTTGTTTCGTTCTACATGGGCACCGTTGTAGTGCTTCAATCTCTGTCCATTAACTTTGAGTTCATGTTTGTCGGTAATGGACTTAATTATCACAGTACCATGGGAGAATGGTTTGAGAACTTCGAATGGTCCTGACCATCTTGATTTTAGTTTTCCCAGGAAAAGTTTTAGTCGAGAATTGAATAAGAGAACTAGTTGCCCTGGCATGAATTGTCGCGGCAATAGTTTCTTGTCGTGCCATTGCTTTGTTTTCTCCTTGTAGATTTGTGCATTGTTATAGGCGAGTGCACGAAATTCTTCAATCTCATTGAGGTCCAACAAATGCTTTTGTTCGGCACTTTCCTAATCCATATTCACGGTCTTGATTGCCCATTGGTTTGTAGGTGATATTGCCTGTCCTCTGGCAACGATCAGATTGCTTGTAAAACTCTAGGGCATCTTTTTACAGTGTTGGCCAATACAAACCGGATTGCAAAACTTTGGCCGCGGTATGAGTTCCTCCAAAATGTCCTCCATAGGGTGAAGAATGGCATTGTCGGAGTACATTCTGTTGCTCCTCTTCAGGGACACATCGGCGTATAACCTGATATGCACATTGTTTAAACAAAAGAGGATCGTCCCAAAAGTAATGCTTAGCATCATGGCGGAACCGCTTCTTCCCTTGGTGAGTAAGGCTATAAGGTAAAATACCACAAACAAGGAAATTAACTAAATCTGCGTACCAGGGTATTGCCGAGGCATGTGCTGCCGTGGCAACTGCTCCCAAGATTGCCGAGTCGTGTATGTCTAGAGTTGCCAAGGCGTACATGTCCATGGTTTCTGAGGCGTGCGTATCAGTGGTTACCGAGGCGTGTGCATCTAGAGTTGCCGAGGTGTGCGCATCAATAGCTGCTACGGCGTCGAGGGTTGCCGAGGCGTGCGCGTCAAGAGCTACCGCGGCGTCGAGGGTTGATGAGGCATGCACATCCATGGTTGCCAAGGCGTGCACATCTGGAGTTGTCGAGGCAAGTTTTTCTTTTAGGGTTTCGAATGCTTGGGTGCAAGAATCATCAAAATGGAAGACTTTATCTTGGTGGGGGTAATCTCTCGATCACGTCCACCTTGGCTTTGTCTACTTCAATTCCCTTGGATGAAATCTTGTGGCTGAACACTATTCCTTCATCTACCATAAGATGGCACTTCTCCCAATTAAGGACTAAATCGATTTCTTCACATCTTGCCAACACATTCTCTAAATTGTCGAGGCAACTGTTGAAGTCACTACCAAAAACGGAAAAATCATCCATGAAGATCTCAAGGAAGTCTTCGACCATGTCTGAAAAGAGTGCCATCATGCATCTTCTAATGTTAGTGCATATATGAAAAAACTTGAGGATGGTCGTTTTCGATACTTCTTATAGTCCATCTGCACCCTCCATCGGGTGACAACATTGCCCAAAAAGAGTTTGGCCAATGTGCTTGCCACTACTCCCTTTTGCATTACCATGGTGGAGGTGTCTTTCTTCTTTGTTCGCTTATTGTCCATGTATACTCTCCACCTTGCGAATATTCCTGAAGGCATAAATATATTAATAGGAAAAATTATATCCATTCTCAACCATTCAATTACCTCATTCTTGTCGACTTCTATCATGGTTAGATGTAGCCTTTGTTGTCGTGGCAATTGCTGCTCAAGCCAATTGTCGTGGCAATCAGTTGCCAAAATTTGCTGTAAGTCAAGGGAAGAACCAATTTTTTGAAAAACTTTATGAATCCAAACATCGTTTTCTTTTGGCCTCTCAAACATCTCCATCAGTAGAGATTTCGATGGCTTCAAATCTACCAACCTCGGTTCCTCAAGATACACATGCAATGGACGAGGTGAGTTTTTAAAGAATTCGAAAGGTTCAACCATTACTTGTTCATATTCCATTGGCAAAGTATTATCATCTCCTTGATCTTGCATGTGGTCGTGTAATTGCCGTGGCAGTTGTATATGAGAGCAATCTACAGATTCCTGCTTCAACATCAACGTTGAACCTTATGGGCATCAGGTTCCTCAGAATTTGCTATAGTATTGTTGTTCTCAGCTTCAGTGAGTGTTGTCGCGGCATTGCTCTGTTCAGGCTCCTCAATCATTGTCGAGGCAATTTGTTGTCCAGGCTCATCATGTGTTGGGCAATCTCTCTCATTGGCATCCTCTTGACTTTGAGGTTCTAGTTGTTCCCCACACATCTGAGAGCTTTCTTTGCATTTCTCCTTATCCTCTTGCCTTGGGACGTCAGTATCCCTAGGAATGAATTGTTGGTGCATGTTATCCATGACATATGTGGATCTCCCCAATTGATCTTCTGAATCCCCTAAGGTTGCATCCCACTGATCTATCCTCGTATCTATAGATTTTGATAGCTCTCGAATCTCTTCAATTGATCCGTCAAGTCTAGCCAAGGAAGCTAGTAACGTTTCCTCCAAGGAATTAGAATGCTCTTGAAAAGGACTACATTTCCATGGCATATCTGTTGCTGCGGCAAAATTGTTATGGTAAAAAAAAATTGAGCTTTTTGACCATACCATGAAGAATTTTGCTGTTGGTTCCCTCTATGGTCCTCCATGTAGTCATATGCACCGAAAATGTGAGGGCAATTTTCAAACACATGATGTTCTCCACACATAGCACAAGATTTTTCCAAGGTATAAGTTCTTTGGGCTTTTCTCGGTTGGTATAGGTAATCATCAAAGGGTGCAAGAAACTCTTGATTGGATTGATTCATATCTTCCAACATCATCTCTCGAATAGATCGGCTTTTATTTCTCGACATGTTGATGTCCCTTAACTTGTAGCGAACCTAATTTTTTTTTGATAAAACAAACAAAAAGAAAAGTTAGTAAAACTAAGAGAAAAAATGCAATAACAAAAACAACTAACACCAATTGCCAATCCCCGGCAACGGCGCCAAAAACTTGTTGCGTGTAATAAGTGCTACGCAAATGTGCAAGTATACACGTCGCAAGTAATAAAGTGATATGAGTATCGAGTATCGTCTCCACAGGGATTGGTTTAGGCCACTTTGCTTAAGTCACTGCACTGTGAAAAGTAAAAACACAATTGATAATAGGAGTTCTAATTAACGAGTAAACTAAGAGCAATAAACTAAAAGAATAGATGAAATCAAAAGAGAGAATAGGTCAGGTTATCATGAGTTGAGGTGTGATAGCCGATTGGATCGTCTTGGTAAAAGAGTGCAAGGGCAACTCAGTTTTCGTGGCAACCTGCACAGCGGGGTTGCCTTGGCAACTAATCGATGGTTGCCTGGGCGACTAGCTGGGCAACTACTTGGGCGTCTGGGCAGCAACTTCAAGGTTCGGCAGAGCGTTCTTCAATGGTTTCTTCTTATCCCTAAGTCGAAACTCTAGCTACTCGTGCATGCCTTGATAATACATCCCTGCGTGAATCAAGGGTGAACAACAATCAATCTTGCGCTCATCTTAGCCGTTGAAATCCTTAACTTATTCCTAAGTCGGATTAATCTTCACCATCAATATATTGAATAAAGACCATACTCATTCGTTTCTTGAATCTAACTCTCCCGATATTAGATAAATGATGAAGTCACGAGATCCTCTCCCAATTCACTCGCAAACAAGAATAAAAGCCAAGAATGAGTAAACCTTGAATAGAAAAGTGCAAACTCTTATTACCTAAACAAAATCCAATTGTTTCTCACAACAACAAAACACAATAACCCCAACCAATCAAGTTAGTTCATGGTTGGGTTCAAAAGATATACAAAGAATAATCCCCAAACCATGAATCTAATGGAAGCAAAGAAGATGAAGAAGAAATCGAACTCTCTCCCCCTTGCTCCCTTGGTGAAATCTCTTCCATCTTGCCCTTTGGAGTTGTCGAAATTTTCCCTCTTCTTGCTCTCCTGGATTGTCGAAATCTCCCTCTTATTTATAGGGCTAGGCCAAAGTCCTTCTCTGAGGAGGAAGTTAAGTTGGAATTAAATTATCTTTAAAGAATATAATTCTTTATTATAATTGTATTCCTACTAGAACTTCTCATATCTTCTTGGAATTTAATTCTTCTTTAATCTCTGCATGGAAATCAAATTCCTTTGGGTTTGGGCTTTGCTCCACGTCATCTTGGGTTTGTCTAGTCATCAATTTCGACTACCATATCACCTTTGCTCTTGTCGACAATTGCCCTAGCAACTCGCTCGGCGTCTCCTTCATGTATTGCCCTGGCAACTGGCTCGGTGTCTCCTTCATGTATTGCCCTGGAAACTAGCTCGGCATATCCTTCATATACACACAAAACACACCAAAGCAGCATATTTTCCCACAAAAACTACCAAGTTATGTAATCAAGCTCAACGATGGAAGAAAACATGGATTAATGCATGAATGGCTAATTATGCAACTAATATGAGCCTAAGTCTAACAATAATATGAGTAAAAAGGGTAAGAAAAATAGTACTTTTGAACACTTATCACGTATCATTATCGATGAAACCTATAAATGTGCCGGTAAGGGCAGTGGAAGAATGTTTTCCCTTTATTAATCTCTAATATTTGTATGCAACTTAGTGTGCCAAAGCTCGATTCAGACAAAGTCCAAGAAATTAATGGAAGAACTATCACTCCTGCCCTATGGAGGCAACTCATTGCCAATGAGAAAGGCAAAGGAGCCGGTGTCCAAGGCCAAAGTGCCCAAGGTAGAACCTAACACTCTTATGCCAACTGGTTCAGTGGCAATGCTTTCTCAAATCTATCAATGCCATAAGCTCATTCTTCAGAAGTTGGAGAAAGCAGAGGAGCAGAACACCAAGCTCTGGCAATATACTCATGGTTGGGACTGTGCCATCAAGAAAACTCTTGAAGGAATGTCCCGAGTGTTTTGCCAGCCTTTCTTGAGTTCCTCACTAACCTCCTTGCCAACGATGATATGCCAGCCAGTCCTTATTCTATCCATACTTCGACGCAATCTGATGCCACCATACCAGTGTCTCATGTCTAAGTTGAATCTGTAAGAACTGACACGTCGCCTGAATCAAAAGAAGAAGGAATCCAAGCCAAAGCTGCCACAACACCTGTTGAACCTACCTCATTTGCTGCCACTAAAGCTTCTGCCGCTTCGGAGCCAGCGCAGATTGTCAAGGAAGTTCTCCATGACATTGGAGCTTCCAAGGTCGTATCAAAGCCCAGCATGAAGAGAATGAAAAGTATGGCTCATAATCGTAGGAGCTTTGTCAAGAGAAAGTCTCGTGTCACACGCCAAGAAAACTTCGAATGGGGGTCTACTTCCCTTTAAACTCCTTACATTCATTTTATTTATTTGTTCATGCATGTCATCTTATTTCTTTTATTTATATTTGTTTTCATGCATTGAGGACAATGTACACCTTTGGTTTAGGGGTGTGCGTTGCCTCACATATTTTGCCATGCCATGCATTCATGTTTATATTTCTGTTTGCATTTTGTTGCCATATAGATTAGGGATAACCATACATACTAAGCCATTAAAAAAAATTTGCCTCGGTTAAATTTGGAAGTTTTGTCAACACTTTGTTAGACTAGTTAGAATTTGCTTTAGTATACTCTGTCTGATGATGAATTTTTTTCCTTAGTCTGCATATGCCGGCAGGATATTAATGCCAGGTTGCTTGGCAATTGATCTCTAGTTTAGGAAACTAAAGTCTCACTTAACATGTAGTATGCATCTAGTTCTGAAAAAACTTAGAATTCTTGAAACTAAGCTCAGAATAATAAAAATAAAAAATAATGATGATGATGTCAGGGTAAAAGAAAATAATAAGGCAACAATGTTTTGTTGGGGTAAGAAAAACTGTAGAACTCTCATTTGCCTTGGAGATAATAAGTCACTTAGGGTTTCATGTTTTGCTCCCTCTTAGTTCTCAAGTCAAAACACTTTAGGGTATGAGTTGAAGAGTAAAGCCTAGTAATGTTTAGACTAACATGGGGGTCATGCTCCCTCATGCCAAACAGTATTACCAAGCAAGCTTGAAAATACTGCCAGCAAAAACCATTGGCAAATAAAAGAAAAATATGATAATTCTGAGTTTGGGTAGTAGATTTGACTAAGGGAGTTAAAGGAATCTTGATGCATATTGCATGCACTTTATGCACACTTCATGACTCTATACTAGTGTTATATTGTTGCACTTGAATTTGCTTATCTGCTTGGCATTGTTGCACTTGGATATCTAAGGACAGAACTAGGGCTAGAATCTTCTTGCTAAAACTTGTTAACATTCAGAACAATTTTTCGAGGTACCTGTATTTTTCTATTTTCTTAATTGCATTACTTGAGGACAAGCAATGAGCTAGGTTTGAGGGAATGTTAACTCCTAGAAAGTACTGATTTTTATGCATAATTTACAATGTTTTTTCTTGTCTTTAGGTATATATGTTTGCATTTAGTTGTTAAAATCATGCATTTGCATAAGGAGTTAGGGAGTTGTTATTTTACAAGTGTGAAGGGTTGTTTTGTTGGCATTGATGGAGGTTAGGAGCAGGGCAGGCTTGGCAGCACAGAAGAAGGAAGTAGGTAAAGCTAAAGAGAATTGTCGAGACGTAGTTGGAAAAGTTAGACTAGAGATTGTCCAGACTCGGTTGGCAAAAAATGGATGTCAGATGCCCGGCCAAAGTATCTGTTGAACCAGTACACGTAAGCCCTAAAATTCAAAACAAGATAAGAGGATAATGCACTTTATCGTAAGTGCATAATCAAATTTCAAACTCACTCTAGGATTTTATATGCGTGCCAATTTAAAGGAAGGGATCGATCAACACAAGAGGAGAGCACCGTGGTGAAAGAGGAAACTAGAGGTTGTGTGGTTTGACCATCTTAGACCGAAAGCTCTGGAGCATCGAATGTCTGCATCGCCAGATCTTCTTCTTGTCCATTCTCTTAGTTTTATTTTTATTCAAGTGATGATGTTGAGATACGATGTTATTTTGTGGATGGATTCCCCAACCATGAACGAAGCTTTTACAGTTGGTTGGGGATATTTGCGATTAATGCTCTGTTTATGTTTGATTTTTAATAATCTGAATGCCTTGGCATTATTTTCTATCTGGCTAGCACTTCCTTTTCCTAAATTCGTTGCCATACGACAGTTGGCATTGTTTGCTTATTACACCTTAATATCTTAACAGACTTGAGGGGTAACGTTTAGTTGTTAGGTACTAAGGAAAGAAATTTCGACAAAAGATGTTCAAGTAGATGAACTTACTCCGGAAGTGAATCTACCCCTTGGGAGTATATATTGAAATTTAATCAAGTTAATTAACGAAAAACTTCACTATAGACATATAGGTGTTTTAACATGGTTAACTTAAGGCATTGCTATCTACGGAGGCAATGCCACTCTTGAATTCTACTCGGCAATAAATCCAAGGTAGGAAATTATTAACGGCTAGCATAGCTAGTGTAAAATCCAGGCATCCCTTGAAACACCCCAAAAATTAAGCCCAAATTGTAAACCCTAGATTCAAAATATCCCTAATTTTGAAATCCCTAATTCTTGAAACCCTAATTATTTAGGAATTTAATTTATAAACCCTAATTAAGTTTAAGGGTTAAATTGAGTTAATTTAAAATTGTAGGCTTAAATTAGAATTTTAAGGGCCATTTTGTAAATCGGGTAAAGTTTAGGTGCTTTTCTACAAACCCTTAAATAGATGGATATCCTATTGTGCGAATTACCCATTAAATTGGGTATATAAACCCTTCATCATCCCTAAAACATATTCCATTCATGAATCAAGATTTGCAGCCAAATTTCCCCTCCCCACCTCTCGTTATCATCCGATAAACTATTTTTATGTTTCTTATTTCGATCGAACATTGGTGAGTTTTAGCATCGCACAACTATAATCGTTATTTTTCCCTTCTTCTCGTAGACGACATCGACTTTGAAGAAGACAAGTTATCACCTCCTTCGCATATTCGATCTAACCGTGCACGTACCACGAAGACTACACGTGAGTATTCTTTTAGATTAGTATTAGTGTTTAGTTTGGTGGTATAGTGATAGATTTTTGATGTAGAATTTGATATCATACGTTCCGATTCAGCTACATCCGAACGTGAGAGGCATTCGTCCCAACGTTAGAGCTATTGCTGCTTGAGGTGTGTTTCTTCTGGTGCTATAAATAAATTATATGTTATTTTTCTATGTGTTGGTGTTATACCCCTTATGTGATTATTTATATGTATTATGGCTTTTATGGTTGACATCACGTGCATACGATTTCAGAATGTGTTTTTAATTATGACATGAAATATTTGATTTATGAAATCGAATTTATGAAAATATGATTTACGGATTTATGGTCCATGATTTATGAAGTATGTCTTACGGAATATCGGATTTATAGAACTATGTTTATGAATTTGAATTTCTAATCATCATATCATTGTATGAGCATGGGTTGGGATTTGTTCGGGGAAGTTCAGTGGTTTCACCCTTCGGACTGAATTCCATTTCGGATTGGCGATTGTAGTGAGGAGTTCTAGGGAATTTTCCTCTTGGCGGTTGTAGATGGGTGCATTGCACTGCGCTTGTGATTTATGTGTTATGGTTAAAAAGGATTTTATTCAAACTAATACTATGTTTTATAATTATGGTTTTCTTGCACTTTAGAGACACACTAAGCTCTTTATCTTACTCCTCCATAGTTTCTTCTTATAGGTATCTTTGGACTTTAGGCGACGTGGTACTTAGAGGATCTCACATTTTATTGGGTTATTTTATTATTTAGTATGGAACTATTTTAATTATTCAGATTATTACTTATTATTTTGGAACATTGATGTAATTTCATACTTGGGGACTATTTATGTTTTTCGGATAATTTAAGCATTCTTTTATTATAGTTTCATTTCATAGATTTTATGTAAACATTCAAATATTTAATATGACATTTATGTTTTATTTATTATAAGTCATTTATTAAATTACTGTTATATATCCTTTTTAAATTAAAGTATATATATATATTTAAAATTAGTTTTCTTGAGGGTTAAGTTTTCAAACGTGACTTTCTAAATTCGGTCTTTTCTTCTAGGCCAGGTTTAGGGTGTTACATCCCTTGCCAACGCTCATCACCTATTTGATTACTTCTTTTCGTCAAACTATTTTCACTTTCACTGCATTCTTTTAATTATTATCTAAAACAGAAATTTCAATCAATTCAAACATTCTTAATTCATTCAACAAGTAAACCGCTGAACAATTAAAATTCTTAGTCAATCCTTGTGGATACGATACTCAACTTACTATTGTATTACTTGCAGACTGTGTATACTGGCACGCAATAGACTCACTCTTGGCATTATTTCTTACATATCCACACTATATTTTCAATATTTTGCCAAGCATTAGTAAAGCCAACAACTATACATGTAATAGTTGGTATAGATGAAAAGTGGAATTAGTCAAGCTACAAGCGCAGGGCGCATTTACAGGGAGTAGTCACGGTCACAACGGGAATACTAAAGAAACCAAAAAGTAAAGACCCATGAAGGGTCTCGTTTTTAGGGAAAAAAGACGACGTTCTCGACGAAGAAGGAAACGACCCTATTGTCATCTCAGCAAGCATTGTAGGGTTCACCGTAAAAATAATTTTGGTAAATATGGGTAGCGCGATGGAAATACTGAGCTAGAACGCGTTCAACCAAATAGGAATCATGAATTTAGAATTAAAACCAGCCAACTCAGTTTATGGGTTTAGTAACAATCCCATTGAAGTGAAGGGCTCTATTCGACACTCTGTAAAGTTGGGAGATGGCGATAACAAAGTCACCCAAATGACCAACTTCCTGGTTATAGATAACACATTAGAGTTTAATGCCATTTTTGGAAGACCTCTCATGAAGAAAGCTAGGATGATGGCAGCTCCTTTCTGCTTGCAGGTCAAGTTCCCCACTCTCGCGGGAGAAGACTTAATGCAAGCCGATCAAAAAACAACAAGCTAGTGCCACATCCGCTCCCTACAGCTAGTGCAAAAGCGAGGGGACTGTGATGGAATTGTTAAAGAAGCCTTACCCAAACAGAAAGGGCCCGAGGTCAACACCCTAAGCAAAACTGTAATGACCATTAACAGCCCAGACTTCGGAGAGGGGTTGAACAACCAGGACAAAAGGGAGTCGATAAGGTTGCTGTGAGGCAACAAGGCAATTGTCATACTTGATACCTCATTCAAAGTCCATTTTTCCACCTTCTACTTGTGTTTTTAATTACCTTTTGAATCACTTATGAATAGTGAGGCATCTTATGCCCATATTTTGTAACATGCATTTTTTGTACATAACAAGCTCAAGAAAACATAGGTTTTCAGCAAATCTCTCCAACAAGAAACACCAAAATTTGGTAAAACGAAGGTCGTTTGAGCGTCCGCCTCTTTCAATAAGCGTGTACGAAGGAATCAGATCAACGATCGCCACTTCCAGAGTAAGTGAAATAAAATAGACAGAGGGTCGTCTGAGCGTCCTCCATTTTCAAGAAGTGTGCATAAAGGAATAAGCTCAACGATCGCCTCTTCTAGAGTAAGCGAGCTAAAACGGATAGAGGATCGTTTGAGCGTTTGTCGCTTTTAAAAATCGATATAAAGGAATTAGCTCAATGATCATCGCTTCTAGAGTAAGCGAGCTAAAACATATAGAGGGTTGTCTGAGCTTCCGCCACTTCTAAGAAGTATGCATAAAAGAATCAGCTCAACTATCGTCGCTACTAGAGTAAGCGAGCTAAAACAGACATAGGGTTGTCTGAGTGTCTGCCGCTTTCAAGAAGCATGCATAAAGGAATTAGATCAATGATCGTCGTTTCCAGAATAAGCAAGATAAAAAAGACAGAGGGTCGTATGATCGTCTGCCACTTTTATGAAGCATGTATAAAGGAATCAGCTCAACGATCGCCACTTCTAGAGTAAGTGAGCTACAACAGACAGAGGGTTGTCTGAGTATCTGCTGCCTTCAAGAAGTGTGCATAAAGGAATCAGTTCAACGGTCGCCTCTTCCAGAGTAAGCAATCTAAAACAGATAGAAGGTCGTTTGAGCATTTGCCGCTTTCAAGAAGCGTGCATAAAGGAATCAGCTCAATGATCGCCACTTCTAGAGTAAGCGAGCTAAAACAGACAGAGGGTCATTTGAGCATCCGCCTCTTTCAAGAAGCGTGCATAAAGTGTAACCCCCTTGACCCATCCTAGTCACAAGATCGAATCGAGCGAGCTACATTGGGTTTGCTAGAACAAAACCGTAAAGATTTAACTCGAATTACGTCTATTTTTTCTTTTTATCTTATCTAGATGCAATATTATAACATGGGGTGATTAAGCAGGCAGCGAGTGAAGACTCTACTCAATCGGGCATCGAATCGATATTCAATTATGCTCAATTGCAATTTAGGGATTAAATTGTAAATCTGGAAAATTACAAGCACTTATTCCATTTTGAAGTTACCAAACCTTAATTAATCAAGTTACATGCTCATAGGTCAAATTCCAGCTTAAAATAACCATCCAAACTCATCCAATTGCATACTTAACAATCAGGGACCAAAATGGAAGAAGATAAAACTCGGACTATACTTTAACTAACTAAACAAACACTTGTATCGGTACACGAACAATTGTTTCGGTGCACTTGCACCATTTTAAAATTCCAGATACTAGTAGCTCAAAACCATACTGAAACACCTCCTTGATTATCGAAACAACCAACCAAAATATACAGACTCGTACTGATACAATTGCTCAAGTACTGATACAATTGTTTGAGTACCGAAACGCCTGGACCTAAAATGTCCCAAATTGCTGGAATTTCATGTTTTCATGAATTCAAACACATAACAGCATGCCTCACACACATCCACAACATTACTAAGGATCAATCCTTATCATAACATCACAGAAACATCATCAAGAGATGGCATCAAGTTTCAATTGAAAGTCTAGAGGCATGCTTCCCAGAACCCAAGCCAACCATCATGCCAAAATTAAATCCAAAGCAATAACCAAACAAGTAATGCCATTTACAAATCCCAAACAATAATACAAACTTGCTCAAACAGGGAGTTTATCATAAACCCTCCCAAAAATACAATGAACCTCATTGCCTTTATTACTACTAGTCTAGTTTGAAACCATACTTTCGAATAGCCAAAGTCCTTGGATTTCCTTCACTTTCTCGCTGCCTCAATCTTTTAATTTTTTGCATTGATGGACAAAAAGAGCGTAAGCACACTAGGCTTAGTGAGAAGTGCTCAAACAACACACCATCAATGTATTTTAAAACCATTTTTCCAAAATACATTAAAATCACCATTTCAATCATCTTATAAAACACCATGCCTTGAAAACCATGCACTTAACACTTCCAAAAACCAGTATATTAAACCATATGCAACATGTATCATGGATAAACAACAAATCTCATTTGCTAACCCTCAATTTAAGCCTTCCCATGCATAACAACCCATATACAAAGCTTAAAGAGTAAACATGTATAAACAAACAATATACATAAACATCTATCAACATGATACATAACAATTATATTGGCTTTCAAGTGATCATAAACCAAATTCACTTTCCAAAATATTACATCGGATACACAAATTCAACATGTGTCCTCTCAACACTTCATGCCATCTCAACCGAAATTAAGGTATGCTCACAACTGGTACTATCACAACCCATATCATCGGTTAGAGGTATAATCTACTAACGGGAGTTTTCGGTACCATATAACCCCTCAACCATTAGGGTACTCGTGGTGGAGTATTTGGTACACATAAACCCCTCAAAACCCGAGGTGACTTATTTATAGTGCACTATCAATCCTATAGCCGACCAACTATATCCGATAACATTTTAAACCACATCACTTGCCAATATAATTCAGTATTAACCATGTACCTCACTATTTTTTAAAGCAACATATCAAAACCATTTCCAAAGCACTAAACCATGCTTTACAAGTATTCCATATTTACATGGACATTTTACTAAATGCATCCACATACTTTAAATCATGCTCAACAGTAGTTACCATGTAATTCAAAACAAGTGCATAAAATCAATTTCATAAAAGCACGACCCGAGGGAGGAATTTCATTATACTTACTTCAGAGACTAAACTAGCGTTTCAAGCTTAATTTAAACTCCCAAAATAACCTTTCAACCATTTCAAAACGGAAATCTACGTTCTCACTCACCGACAACGCAAAGCCTCGTTCGCTGATGCGAATCACTCCTTCAATGCTTCTGAAGCAATGCTACCGCTTGAGGATCAACCTCCCTTGATTTTACCACACAAAAATAGGGGATTCAAGGGATTCAATGCAAAAAAAAAGAATTCATGAACTAGCCACAACAAATCAACAACAATTCTCTTCAAACTCTAGCTGGAACCTTCCAAAACTACCAAAATCAACATCAAACATCTTCCAAACTTAAAATATCCAAAACCTATGGGTTTAACCAATCAATTACTTCAATTGACATCCAAAAATAACCTAACATCAACCTCATACCTCTAGCATTCATTAAACCTCCACGACTTCTTAAAACACATAACTAACAAACTAGAAAATTAGAGATTGGCCTAGCTTCGGGATTCCAATGTTAAATCCATCTTATTAACATTATGAAACATCAAAATCATAATGGAAACCAATAAAGAACTCGGAAAATAGATCCAATTCAAAAATCATATAATCTCATCAATTAAACATTGATTTAACCAAATTCCATAATTAAATCATTAAAACTCATTAGAAAACAAATATAAAGGATCAAATACTTGGGAATTTCAATAAAGAATCATACATTATAGGAGAAGTACAAAGCTCACCTCTAATGTTGACTTTATCCTTAATTGGATTGATTACATGTGAAAACAAGATTAAAACAATAAGGTTTTGATAGAAACCAATTAAGAACTCATTTGAAACCAAAAGATTGATGAAATAAATAAGTTACCTGGAGATTTTGAAGAAGATAAGAGTGTTTGGCTGAAGAGAATTTGAGAGAAAATCTTTTAGAGAAAAGGTAGTTACGTAAAATTTGTTTAGGAATTAATTATAAAATTAATTCCCCAAATCTATTTATATTGTCCCAAACCTTTTTAAAGTATCCAGTTAAGGAGAAAATTTTGATATTAGAATTTGGGCAAATAGCTCCTTAAAGATTCAAAGTTTTGACCTTTTTACAAAACAGTCACCAAAAATAGTTTCACAATCTTTACATTTTGGTCACTAGCCAAAATGTCACATTTCCAAATTCCGTTTTTTTAAATTAACTTTATCAAAATATCTATATATCAAATAATGATTTTTAGATATTTTTCCCAAATATTTTCTCACTCAAAAATAATTAATCCAATTTTAATCTGAAACCGACCTGAATCTCTACTCCTGGCACACCATACGTCTAATCAACCTAAAACCACTAAGCCCAAAACCGAGGCGTTACAACCTTCCCCTACTTAAGAAATTTCGTCCTTGAAATTTACTTGAAGGAAACAAATGCGAAAATTGCTTCAACATGTCAGCTTTACTCTCCCACGTGGCCTCCTCAACTCCGCAACGTCACCACAATACCTTCACAAGCTCAATCGTCTTGCCACAAAAGGATCTCTACAAGTTCCTCATCATAAGACAAATCTGGTTGCAACTCAATATCCTCCACCGGCATAACATGCGATGGATCCGACCGATACTTCTGTAACATCGACACATGAAACACATCATGTATTTTTTTCAAACTGAGGAGGCAACCTCAAATGATAAACAATAGGATATACACGCTCCACAACTTCATACGGTCAAATGAACCTCGGACTAAGCTTATCCTTACGTCCGAACTGCATCACCTTTTTCCAAGGTGACACTTTCAAAAACACGTGATCACCAACTGTATACTTAATCTCTCTACGCTTCAAATCCGTGTATGATTTCTGGTGATCCGAAGCCGCTTTCAAATGATCACAAATGAGCTTCACCTTCTCATTTGTATCTTTTAACACATCGGCAAGGAAACATGTTTTCCCCAGCCTCAGCCCAACTCAAAGGTGTACAACACTTCCTACCATACAAGGCCTCATACGGTGCCATTTGTATGCTAGCCCGATAATTATTATTATAAGCAAACTCCACCAAAGGCAACTGCCTTTCCCATGTTCCTTGGAACTCAATGTACAACACCTCAAGATATCCTCTAAGACATAGATCACACATTCAGATTGACCATTTGTGTGAGAATGATACGAAGTACTAAAATTCAACTGTGTACCCAAAGTCCGATGCAAGCACTCCCAAAAACTCACTGTAAACCGTGAATCTCTATCTGAAACTATCGACTTAGGCACTCCGTGCAAACACACAATCTCGGCAATGTACAACTCCACCAACTTATCCAAGGCATACGTGGTATGCACAAGCACAAAATGTGCACACTTCGTAAACCAATCAACAATCACCCAAATAGAATCCTTTTTGGTGGGTGTCAATGGTAACCCAGACACAAAATCCATGGTGATTCTCTCCCACTTCTATTCTAGTATCCTCAACGGTTTCAACAACCCAGAAGAAAATTGATGCTCAGCCTTGACACGTTGACACGCCATACATTTAGCGACAAAATCAGGCACATCTTTCTTTAAACCAACCCAATAGTAATCTTCCTTCAACCCTTGATACATCTTAGTACTACCAGGATGAATAGCAAAATGACTAGCATCCGCTTCAATCAAAATGGTACGCCTCAACTCATCATCATTAGCCACCACTATCTGACCCTTAAAACACAACACACCATCATCATTGAAGTGAAAATCTGTAGGATTTCCATCCATGATATCCTTAACATGTGGTACCAACGCGTCATCATAAGGTTGCTTTTCCTTAATCAACTGTGACAAAGATAGCTTAACTTGCAACTCGGCCAAAAAACCTCTATCCCGCATCACACTTAACCGTGCAAACATCACCCTTAATTCTATTGCAACTTTCTTACTCAAAGCATCGGCTACAACATTAGCCTTACCCGGATGGTACTCAATCGTCAAATCATAATCCTTAAGCAACTACAACCATCTACGTTGCCTAAGATTCAAATCCTTTTGTGTCATCATATATTTCAAACTCTTATGATCCGTATACACAACATATTTCTCACCGTAGAGATAATGTCTCCAAATCATCAACGCAAATACCACCGCAGAAAGCTCAAGATCATGGGTAGGATAATTGCGCTCGTGCACCTTCAACTATCGAGACTCACAAGCCACAACTTTTGCTTCTTGTATCAACACACAACCCAAACCTACGTATGATGCATCACTAAAAATAATAAACTCCTTACCCGACTCAGGTTGAATCACTCAAAAAGGACATTCTTTTGCAACAACTTATTCAAAGGAGCAACAATCCTCGTAAAAAACATCCACAAACCTACGGTAATAACCGACCAACCCAAGAAAACTATTAACCTCTGGTACAGACTTAGGTGACTTTCAACCTATCACCGCCTTAATTTTGTGTACATCAACCCGAAATCGATTCATCAATAAACACAACCATAAATTAATCCAAAAACTCATGGAATAATCGATTCATCATATCCATAAATGCAGCAAGGGCATTAGTCAAACCAAATTGAATCACCAAGAACTCATAATGCTCGTACCTCGTACAAAAAGCAATCTTAGGAACATCCACATCTTTCACCTTCAATTGATAATACTCGGACCTTAAATCAATCTTAGAAAAAACTAAAGCACCTCTAAACTGATCAAAAAAATCATCAATCCAAGGAAAATGATACTTATTCTTAATCGTCAACTTGTTCGGTTGCCGATAATCAATGCACATCTACATCGTGTCATCTTTCTTTTTCACAAACAACACAGGCCCACCCCACGGCAAAACACTAGGCCTAATAAACCTTCAATCAAGAAACTCTTGGAGTTGTGTCTTTAACTCCTTCCGTACCATGCGATAAGGAGCAATAGACACCTGAGCTATATTCGCATACAACTCAATTGCAAACTCTACCCCCTATTCAGTGGCAAACCCGGCAACTCTTTTAGAAAAACACCTAGAAACTCACATACGGTATGATGTCTTGAACACGCACCTCCTTTGATCCAAGATTCATGACGTAGGCTAAGAATGCCTCACAACCAGAATCCATCATATGACTCGCTTCTAGAGCCAAAACAACATTGGACATGAACTTAGCATTCTCGCCCACGATTACCACCTCGTAATCATCAGCAAGTCTCAAAGAAACTCGCTTGGTTTCAAAATCAACCATAGCCCTATACTCGGAAAACCAATCTATACCCAAAATTACATCAAAATAGTAGAACGACAACTCCATCAAATTAGCTGTAAACACGTGACCTTGACCCGTCAAATGACACCTCCTATATAACCTTCTCATAATAATCGTCCCCCCAAAAGAACTAGTTACTTGTATACCAACATCTAACACTTCTACAGATGTATTAAGAAAATGTGCATGCTCACACAAGATGTATGAATACGTAGAACCAGAATCAACCAAAGAAAACAACAGCAAGGATTGCAATGTAAATGTACCTGCAATCACATCGGTGTTGTTGCGTCTTTCTCGATGTGCATACACCTTCACAAGATGAACACCCTCTTGTTGGATAGCAACGGTGTGAGCCATTATCCTTGAACCCTCATCCCTACGTTGGAACTGCCCTCGGTCACGACCATGACCCCTCTGTGGTGCAGCCGCAGGTGCCCTGGCTTGTTCACCACCAGCCAACAACGGACAATCACGTCTCAAACGATCGCTCGATCCATAACTTAAAACAACAGTCAACAACCACAGTCGTAAGAGCCTATCTCTCACGAGCCAAACGTGGATAGTCTCTCCTCATATGATCACGCGATCCACATACCCAACATGTATTAAACGTTGCTTTAGCCTAGGTACCCTGACCCTGCAAAACCTCGCCCAGCATTACCTCTACCTCGACTTGAATTAGAGTGATACCTCTTATCACGATGCTTCTTAAACTGGCAACCACTAAAGCTAGAGTCCACAATTCTTTTGCCCAAGCTAAAACCTCCCACACAATATAATAAACCCAAGTTCTCCTTAATGTCCTTCCCTTGTGTAACCCACATGTCAAAATCGGTGTAGTTAGAAGCCAACATATAGGTCTTAACATCGTGTACTAATCTAACAGAATCGGTCACAGCGATACCTCTTATTCGGTACCAGTTCAGGTGCATACTGACTCAACCGAGCAAACTGTACCTCATACTCGGCCACACATCTACTACCCTTAACCAAAGCCATAAACTCACATTTCTTCTTATCCAAGTATCTAACTCCCAGATACTTCCTTTCAAAAGCAGTTAGAAAAAACTCATAGGTTACATCATCGGGTTCCATGCCCACGGTCACGATAGTCCACCAGCTATAAGCATCACCTTGCAACAAGGATATAACAAATCCTAGCTTACGGGCATCATTACACCCTATTTGTTCCAAAATCTGAACAGTGTTGTCATCCATCCCTCGGATGCCTCAAGTGCTAACCCTCTGAACTCAACACCTCCCAAAGTACGCAAGCATTCCAACGGTAACCTCGTTTGCACTATAGCTGGTGTAGGTATTTTCACTCCAGCAACGGCAGCTTGAAAAGCTCCAGTCATCATCTATATCAAAGGCTCTATATCACGCCCAGCTAGCGTAGGTGGTACTTGCTCTACACCCTCAGGTGGATTAGGCGGAGGAGATGGCAAACCTCAGGGAGGTACAACATCCTCTTGATTTCCCTACCCAACGGTAGCAGTAATGGTGCTAGATCTTAATTCTTTCCTCCATCCCATCGTTCTAAAATATCTAAGTCATGATAATACACCAAAATAAAACAATCAGGCCAGCTTCAAGCAAGGATCCAAGACTTCCATTTCAAATCAAAATATTTTAGACTATAGTAATAAGGCAATGTGTCCCCAAAACATACCCCAACATGGCATATAACAACCATCATGCATTTAACAACCACAATGCATAGCAATCAACATAAATCAACCAATAACATCATCCCAATTATCGTAAACTTGGCTTTGATACCACCAAATGTAACCCCCTTGACCCAGCCTAGTCACAAGACCGAGTCGAGCGAGCTACATTGGGTTTGTCAAAACCAACCTATAAAGATTTAACTTGAATTACATCCATTTTCTTCTTTTTATCTTATCTAGATGCAATATTATAACCTAGGTTAAGTGAGCAGGCAGCGGGTGAAGGCTCAACTCAATTGGGCGCTGAATCAAAATCCAATTGCGCTCAATCACAATTTAAGGACTAAATTACAAATCTAGAAAATTATAGGGACTTGTTCTATTTTGAAGTTACCAAATCTTAATTAATCAAGTTACATGTTCATAGGTCGAATTCAAGCTTAAAACAACCATCCAAACTCATCCAATTGCATACTTAACAATCAGAGACCAAAACGGAAGAATATAAAACTCAGACTACACTTTAACTAAGAAAACAGACACCCATATCGATACACGAACTAGTGTTTTGGTACACTTGCACCATTTTAAAACTCCAAATTCCAGTAGCTCAAAATCGTACCAAAACACCTACTCGAATATTGAAACGACCAGCCAAATTACATAAACCCGTACCAATACAATTCTTCGAGTACTGAAACCCCTGTTCAATTTATGCCTACCTATACCGGTACGCTAGTCCGCATATCGAAATGCATAGACCAAAAATGTCCCAAATTGCTGGAATTTCATGCTTTCATGAATTTAATCAGACACCAACATGCCTCACACACATCCACAACATTACTAAGGATCAATCTTTATCATAACATCACATAAACATCATCAAGACATGGCATCATGCTTCAATTGAATGTCTAGAAGCATGCTTCCTAGAACCCAAGCCAACCATCATACCAAACATAAATCCAAAGCAATAACCAAACAAGTAAGGCCATTTACAAATCCCAAATATCAATACAAACTTGCTCAAACAGGGAGTTTAGCATAAACCCTTCCAAAAACACAATGAACCTCATTGCCTTTATTACTACTAGTATAGTTTGAAACCATAGTTTCGAATAGCCGAAGTCCTTGGATTTCCTTTGCTTGCTCGTTGACTCAATCCTTTAATTCTCTACATTGATGGACAAAAAGAGCATAAGCACACTAAGCTTAGTGAGTAGTCCTCAAAAAACACACCATCAATTCATTTTAAAACCATTTTTCCAAAATACATTGAAATCACCATTTCAATCATCTTATAAAACATCATGCCTTAAAAACCATGCACTTAACACTTTCAAAAATCAGCATATTAAACCATATGTAACATGTATCATGAATCAACAACAAATCCTATTTGCTAACCCTCAATTTAAATTTTCCCTTGCATAAAACTCATATGCAAAGCTTAAAGAGTAAACATGTATAAACCAACATTATACATCAACATCCATCAACATGATACATTAACAATTATATTCGCTTTGAAGTGATCATAAACCAAATTCACTTTCCAAAATATTACATTGGATACATAGATTCAACAAGTGTCCTCTCAACACTTCATGTCATCTCAACCGGAATTAAGGTACGCTAACAACCGGGTGCTATCACAACCCATATCATCGATAGACGTATAATCCACTAACGAGAGTTTTTGGTACCATATAACCCCTCAACCGTTAGGGTACTCGTGGTGGCGTATTTGATACACATAAACCCTTCAACACTCGATGTGACTTATTTATAGTGCACTATCAATCCTATGGTCAGCCAACTATATCCGATAACATTTTAAACCATGTCACTTGCCAATATAATTCATTATTAACCATGTACCTCACTATTTTTCAAAACAACATATCAAAATTGTTTCCAAAGCATTAAAACATGCTTTATAAGTATTCCACATACTTACATGGATCATTTACCAAATGCATCCATCATCATTGTATGATCAAAAACAATATAAAACATACTGTAAATCATGTTCAATAGTAGGTACTATGTAATTCAAAATAAGTGCATAAAATCAATTTCGTAAAAGCACGACTGATGGAGGAATTTCATTATCCTTACTTCCGAGTTTAAACTTGCATTTCAAGCTTAATTTAAACTTCAAAAATAACCTTTAAACCATTTCAAATAGGAAAACCACATCCTCACTCACCGACAATGCAAAGCTTCGTTCGCCGATGCGAATCACTCATTCAAAGCTTCTAAAACAACGCTACTAGCTTGAGGATGAACCTCCCATGATTTTACAACACAAAAATAGGGGATTTAAGGGATTCAATGCATCAAAATGCATTCATGAACCAGCCAGAACAAATCAACAACAATCCTCTTCAAACTCTAGCCAAAACCATCCAAAACTTACGAAATCAACATCATACATCTTCCAAACTTAACCCAACCAAAACCTATAGGTTTAACCAATCAATTATCTTCAATTGACATCCAAAAACAACCTAACATCAACCTTATACCTCCAGCATTCATTAAACCTCCACAACTTCTCAAAAACACATAACTAACAACCTAGAAAATTAGAGATTCACCTAGCTTCAGGATTCCAATGTTAAGTTCGTCTTATTAACATTATGAAACATCAAAATCTTAATTAAAACCAATCAAGAACCCAGCAAAATAGATCCAATTCAAAAATCATATAATCTCATCAACTAAACATTAATTTAACCAATTTCCATAATTAAATCATTAAAACTCATTAGAAAACATATATAAAGGATCAAATACTTGGGAATTTCAGTAAAGAACCATACATTAGAGGAGAAGGATGAAGCTCACCTCTAATGTTGACTTTCCCCTTATTTTGGATTGATTACATATGAAAACAAGATTAAAACAATAAGGTTTTGATATGAACCAATTAAGAACTCATTTGAAACTAAAAGATTGATGAAATCAATAAGTTACTTGAAGATTTTGAAGAAGATAAGAGTGTTTGGCTAAAGAGAATTTGAGAGAAAATCTTTTAGAGAAAAGGTAGTTACGTAAAATTTGTTTAGGAATTAATTATAAAATTAATTCCCCAAATCTATTTATATTTTCCCAAACCTTTTTATAATAGCCAAATCTTTTAGACTTTGGGCAAATAGCTCCTTAAATATTCAAAGTTTTGATCATTTTACAAAAAAGTCACCAAAAATAGTTTTACAATTTTTATATTTTGGTCACTAGCCAAAATGTCACATTTCCAAATTTCATTTTTCAAAATTGACTTTACCAAAAATATCTATATATCAAATAATGAGTTTTAGATATTTTTCCCAAATATTTTCTCACTCAAAAAATATCAATCCGATTTTAATCCCGAATTTGACTCTAATCTCTAATCTAGGCCCGCTAGACCGTATAATCAGCCTAAAACCACTAGGTCCAAAATTAGGGCGTTACATAAAGGAATCATCTCAATGGTCTTTGCTTTTAATAGGAATCAGCTCAACAGTCACCGCTTCTAAAGCAAGCACACCTAAAACAAACAAAGGTTCGTGCATGGTAAAATGATCAAAAAGATGAGAGAATTGCCTAAAATAAACAAAGGAATTAGATCAAAGAATACCTCGAATGATCACCATATGAAATAAACATAAAGTCTAACCATTAAAAATTTAATACAATACGTGAATAATTTAGTACAAGCTAAATAGTCGCAGTATTGCAAACTCTGTAGTTCTGCAACCAAACAAAGCAAACTACTGGAAATTCTCCCCAACAGCCTTAATCTAGAGAAGACCATAAGCCCGTGTAGGCAGTATACATGAAGATGATGGAACCCCCATTGGTCCTGCTTCAACTCTGCCTCGACGATCATCCAATACAGGTTGTTTAATACCACAGTTGTCGATACCACAATCAGCCACCTTGATCTTATGTACACGAGAAAGACAGCAAAAGTCCTATCACATTCCCATGTACAATAGAACCTGTATTCGTCGCAACCCAATGTGGTTCCAAACACCAACGGAAAAATGTCTGTAAAGCCTTGCTCTTAAGATACTTTAAAATACAGTGTCCGTCCATATTCTTCATCACCAATGGCCACTCATAGCCTTCCAAATTCTATTGTCTGTCAAAACGAATAACACAGACACTACATAGCCCCGCCCAAATCTATAAAATGTAGTTTCTACATATCGTTCGATATAACAAACATGTTTGTCTTCTCTCTACCCTCAAGATGACACAAACGAAGTTATCAACAAAAAAAGCCACAAAATAAGGGGTAAGTCATCCGTAAATTAACTTATGAAAACACAAACCTAAGGAACTCCTATTTATAGCAAAGGTGAAAGCACCAAGCTCTAACCTTCCAAATTCCAATATGGTAAACTATTATATGAGCATTTGATTCCCAGATCCGCAAATCTTGAGAAAATGACTAAAGTTACGCAACCTTTAAAATCAATAAGCGCATGACTAGTTCCAATACACCTGCCAAAGCCAATCAAAACTTTCCTTTTTTCATCATGATTTACCTCGGATTGTCTAGACAACAAACATGTTTGTCTTCTCTATCCCCTCAAGATGACACAAGCGAAGTTATACAACAAAAAAGCCACAAAATAAGGGGCAAGTTGCCCATAAATTAACTTATGAAAATACAAACCTAAGGAACTCTTATTTATAGCAAAGGTGAAAGCACCAAGCTCTGACCTTCCAAATTCCAATATGGTAAACTATTACATGAGCATTCAATTCCCATATCCGCAAATCTTGAGAAAACAACTAAAGTTACGCAACCTTTAAAATCAATGAGCGCATGACTAGTTCCATAAACCTGGCAAAGCAAATTAAAACTTTCCTTTTTTTCATCATGATTTGCCTCGGATTGTTTGGACAACCATAAAACCTAACACGTGCTAAACATAATGCACGAGTATCAAAGAGAATACAACCAATGAAATAATAGAATGGAAGAATTATAATGACCCACTCCTTTTTCCTTCATTGAAAAGGTGGGCTTCACAATTCTTATGAGTCTAATTCAGTAAAATTCCATCTAATAGAACGGAAGAATTATAAATCCCCAAAATAATAGATAAGAACATCACGAATAAAGCCATCGCAACACCCATCAAATGACCCACTCCTTATCCAGGGGTCACCTCACCATACTATAAATTTAATTGTATATCATTCCACTTATGGTGTATTTGGTAAGATATGTTAACTTTGTACATCATTCCACTTCAAATAAGCAATCTCACCATAGATCCACTATGATCTTCAAAATATATGATAATGGAGACAACAATCTTAGTCGCCATCTCAATCAACGAGCATGAACCCCCCAACTCACAATACACTACACAATACACGAGACTATCAAACGAAGTGAAGTCCCTTTACCCTAAGGAAATTAGCGAGCATACAACAAAAGACAGTTCGCCACTTCTGCGTGTCACAAATTTTCAAAATTAAAAGCATAATACACACAACCAAATCCCTTGCACGACCATTCAAGCGGATCTACTACAAAGTTAATTACGAGCATATTCGAAAGAAAGAGGCAAAGAAAATCTAGCCCTACTACATGTGTTTCTCACTTGAAAGTAGGCGATCATTAAAATAGAATATTTTAGAGCTTAGGAGTAAAAATCCTCCCAAAATTAACCAGTAATGCAAAAACATAACTCCCTTCGAGAAAAGCAATATTGTTCTAGGAGAAACAAAACAAAACCAATAAAAATTGCAGCAACATTTCCAAAACAAGTAAGGGACGATGATTATTATTAATTAATACACGGTTCAAAAAGAAACAAAAACACAAAAATTCCTTGCTAACTAGGGGGCAACAACCCACCCTAACAAAATATTTTTATTAACATGCCAATACAACGTAAAATCACAGATGTACAAAAAAACTTTGCAATCTAGATCTCTGCTTTAAATCTTAGATATCAAAGCCTTCTTGTTATTTCTCTAATTTTGCAAGAACAAGCCTCAGTACTCTAGATCTTTGGCTTGAGTCACACTTGTTTATCGCTACGATACACAAAAACACAATTGACAAATGAATAGACGCCTTGGCCTCGCCCAGGGGGTAAGATAGATATGTGAACAAACAAAAAGGGGGAGTGCAATATGAGCACTAAAATACAAACGTAATTTCAACCTTGTAACCCATTCTCCATAAGTTCCTCTTCATCGGGGGGCAAGAGCCCATCCTAAAGACAAGTTAGCATGTTATTTTAATATAAAGCCACAGATATGTGACATGTTCGCGATTCTAATTTCTATTTTTATCTCTAAAAGTTCATCAAAATCACACAATTCTTAGTCCTGGCAAACTTTATCTTATGTTATACCTTTTCATATACCAGCAAAGTATAAAAAGGTTTTGAAATACAGCAAAGCGTTTGTGGGAAAAAATGGAAGTGTTTCTGGATTGAAACTCAAACGAAGAAAAGAAAAGCTATAGTTAAAGTGGTAATATACACCTCTTAAAGAAATAAACATTTTTGATCATCATAGCCTACTATGAATTGTCTAAATCACCGCAAGCTACCCCAATAAGAAAAGGACCAAATAAAGAAAAGAAAAGCTACGCTCAATATACATATTTTAAAGAAACAAGCATATGTCTTATAAGAAAATGACCAAATAAAGAAGAAGAAAAAAGTTACGCGTAATATACACCTCTTAAAGAAATAAACATTTGTCTTATACTACGCAATAGTCTGCAACGTCAAACCATCTCCACGGCAAAGTTGTGCAACATCTCGAGACCTCTCCATCGTATCAACCATGAAGGCGAAAGTTGCATCCACAACTGCCTTAATCTTCTCTGCTATAATAACATCTTGGGTAGCTTTCAGCACCATAATCTCATTACTACGTGATTCTTTAAGCTTTGTTAATCTCCTTATGAAATTTGTAAAGCTTTCATCCACCGCCCTCTTAATCAAATGCAGAGTGCTCCCTTCGTCAGTCAAAACCGAAAACAGTAAGCGAACTAGAAATTATCCATTTCTTTTCCTATTACTATGATCAAAGCCAAACGGTCTTACATTAGCAAAACCCCTTGGAGTGGCCTTCCCGCTAACCCCTCCCAAGGGAGTATCCTCTTCATGATATTTCTAGAGATAGACACGAGCACCAGTATACTCTTCTTAAAAAATAAAGTAAAATATAAAAATGCCAACTACAGTAGCTCATAACCATGTTTTTCTCAACACACTTCACATGCAACGATTTAACCCCCAAAAAAGTTGACGATTCACCAATAAATTCTACTCACACGAAATTTCATAAGACACCCACGTCTCAGGTATCATTAATTTCCCTATTCAAATTCCTTAGGTTCGCCAAGGTCATTTTATAACCTTCCCTCACCTAAGGGCAATTGTTAACACCTATCACCACGTGTTGAAACCAGAACAAGTAAGACCATGAATGCTGTAACACAAGAAATCTCAGGTGACAAGCGTCGCAATACTTGCGAACCGCAATACGCAGAATCACCTGCAAGTTATGTGATACCCTTCGTAACCTACGCTGAACAAACACAATTGCAAGCGACATCACACCTCGCCTAGTGATCAGGTGGCTTCACACGTGCCCACCACGGATGACGAGGGGAACCTAGGACGTCAAGTCATAACTAGTCCAATCAACGCCCCACTGCAACCCTATTGTGACACATGTCCGAGTAGTATAAAGTTGAACATGCAGCAAGATAGAACCAGGATGCTCCACTAAAAACATCGCTACCCTATAGAAAACAAGGGAAACACACGGGTTTCGACCCATAACAACTATCTCGGCCACCATCAGACCACCGTCTCCAGACCTTGGTCATTTTGGCCATCAATAAAGGTGTGCAAAAAAGACATTTAAACTTGAACCCTATAGCTTTTTTATACTTCATGCGGTTGTCATAGTCTTAACTTGATTTTGTGTGACACTGCAAACACTCTAATGAAAGCGAGAGACTTTTTTTTGGAATAGTCTATCACATTTATACTTTATTTGACAACTCTACAAAGAGATGACATATATTAATAGAAATGTGAAGGGTTAACCTCTTAAATCATTGTCGGTTACATGATAAGAAAGTCGTGTTGAAATTATTAAGGCAATAAGATTACAAATTGTTGAAATAAGAAAAGTCTTACTTCAAGTGGCTCTACAAATAATGATCCTAAACTATAAAGTGAAGCTAAATTCTGGGAACAAATGAGCTCGATAGTTTCAAATTTCTACTATCTACAATAATTTGGTATGAAAATTTTCTTGTTGTTTACTTAGTTAGCAAAGATTTACAATCAAAAGACATGTTGATTAATGTTGCTATTAATGAGATAAAAATGGCTTATTTTATTTTTCAAAAGTTATAGAAATAATGGATTTTCATGTGCTATGGGTATAGTAAGAAAAATAGTTAATGGAATTGGAATTGATTTTATCTTCCCTCAAAAGCATATGGTACATAGAAAAAGACAATTTGATGAAATTGATAGCGGGAAAACATTAATATCTCCCGATGAGTCATTTAGAATAGAAACCTTCTTGTATTGTGGATCAAGCTATTATTTCTTTGGATAAGTTGTTTGAACAATATTAATTATATGAGAATATTTTTGGCTTTTTATTTCATTGGATTATGTTAATCTTGAAATTCATTGTAATAATTTTGAAAATGCTCTTAAGAAAGATGAGTTATCTGATATTGATGGAAACAAGTTATTTATTGAAATGAAATTACTTAGAGGGCTTTTACCTAAGGAAAAAATGAGAGCATTGGATTTATTAAGATTTTTAAACGTTATATTTGCTTCTCAAATGTGAAAATTGCTTATAGAATCTTCTAAATATTCTTATTACTGTTACTTCAATAGAACGGGGCTTTTTAAATTTGAAGTCATACTTACGAACAACTATGTCGCAAGAAAGACTAAATGAACTTGCTTTGATGGCAATCGAATGTGATCTTTTGGGAGAAGTTGATATTGAAATCGTTATAGATGATTTTGCTTCAAAACATGCAAAAAGAATGATACTTCTTAAGTGAAAATGTTACATGTTTATAAGTCAAGTTTTTGTTGCTCAAGAGAATAATTTAATAATATCTTTTGTAATAAGATAACTTTTTTTTGGAAAAAAAATACTTATGTGTCTTACTGGTTATAAATTAATGGTCTTATTGTAATAAATTGCATAGGGCCCCTATAATATTTGAACCGCTACTAACTCGGTTGAAAGTCCTAAAGTCTCTAAAACCCATGCCTCCGAAGTCTTTCCCTTTAACAAGATTGTTCCATTGAATCCAATGAACACCCTTGCCATTAATTATCCGGAGTATTTGCCCACCAAAACCCCATCTAATGGAATTACTAATAAACCCTCATGACATGTGAAAAATACATGTTATAAAATGCTCCTAAAAATAATGTCCTAAGCCTAAAGAAGAGGGACAAGAAACACCACCTTTATTCATCTCCTCTCCTAAACAAAATATGCCTGCTTACGAGACCCCCAATATATATCATCACCAGCCACCACCTGATTTCCCCCTCAACAACCCTCCTTTTTATATTGTTTTTCCTTCTTGGCATTGGAACAAATCTGCGCTTTGCTCAACTATGTGTTTCTTTGTGGTTAGTATCATATATATTTAGATTTAAACATCTTGACGGGAGTGAAGTATGTTTGGGGATGTAGCTCATATGGTAGAGCGCTCGCTTCGCATGCGAGAGGCACGGGGTTCGATTCCCCGCATCTCCAATTGCTTTTTGTTTTCTTTATCTTTGTTCCATATAGTTATAATTATAAATTTATGTATCCTTATCGTTTAAAAATCGCTGTGGGGGGTATAACTCATATGGGTAAGCGCTAGAGGCACGGGGTTCGATTCCCCGCACTTCCAGTTATATTATTTTAAATCCGTATTTTGTTTTAGCGGAGGTAAAAGTAGGCCAGTTGACGAACTTCTTTGAATGGGCTCTTTATAGTTGGCCCAATTTTTCACCAACTTTGAAGTTTGCAAACCGATGTGACTGATTATTATTTATATCTAGTAAAACAATTTGGACATTAATTATTGAACTTTATACTTGTTTCTGTTTTGGTTTTTACTCTACCATTACATTATAAAATTTAATTTGTGATGACACTGATTATTTTATTAATTTCTTTATCATGACACTGATTGTTTTATTAAACTAAAATAAAAGAGGAAACATTAAAAAATTTAAACCTTAATCCAAAATCCAAACCAACCCTTCAACTTGGAGCTTAAAACATAAACTATTCAAACAGCCCAAAAAAACATGTAATATTTCAAAAAAAAATGTGACTGAAAATGAAGTAATCAAAATAGAAGAAAATTAAAAATTATCTTGACGATCATAGTTTTCATTTGAAGATTCTAATGGTGGAGAATCTCCTCTTTAGGACGAAATGAACATATTACCGTCAGAAGAATTTAAATAACAAAAAATTAAAGCGTTCGATGTTAAGTTAGTCAATTTTTAGGGTATTTTTCAATTAAACAGGCATTAAATGTATGCTCAAGAGGACGAAACAAATGAGTGCAAATTTTTAAGATTTATATGTTATTGTCAACGATGGGCAACAGTGGTGGCCGGAATATGGACAACTTAATAGAAAAAGATAAAAGAAAATTTAAAAAAATAAATAAAGTTCTATAAAGATATAAAATAATGTCGTTTTAGTGTCAATTTAGCTTTTTCAGAATGTTATACACGGTTAAATTCCGTAAACTATTTTAAACGACCACAAAATTTTTTGATTAATCTCGACTTTTAATTTTTCCATATTAATCTTGAATTTCTGGGTTTTGTATTCTTTGTTACAAAATAACTTTATTTTATAACTTTTAACATTAATTGATAAAATTTTAAAGTTTTTTCATTAATATTTCTTAAAGTTAATTCTCTAAATAAATAAAAATTAAGTTTTAAGTGGGGTGACTGTCCATCCCTGTTTATATGTAAAACATTTGTATTGTATTAGATTGCTTATACAATCTTAAGATCCAAATTGTTTGATACAAGAAGCAAGGGGGATGGAATGGTAAAATCTTGCTTTTAAAATTTCAAAGAAAACTTCATATCAAAGATAGCTTTGGATACTTACTTAACACGGAAAGGGAAAATAATTATCCCAACTTAGATCCATTTTTACAGCTACTTTGTCTTCTTACCATTAATACTTTTTAATTTAACTAATTGCATTATTATATTAACATTCTGGACGGGTTAAACAATCAACATTATTACGATAATTGTCGGGGTAGGCAGGGAGTGCACGTGCGTCGCCGAAATCGTCGACCAAATATTTGAATGAAAAGATGCTGCGCACGTGCTTCTCAGTCAATGGTTTTGAATGCAGTGTATTTTAATCTAATTTTATTTTAGTACTAAATAAAGTACTAATTATGATATTTTAAAGAAGATGCAAAAGATAAGAACGTTGATTAGGATATTGCTTAATGAATTATTATTATTATTATTATATTTATATTTAGAAGGTAATGTGTGTTTAAATATAATTTTCATTTAAAAATTAAAAGTATAATAGTTTAAAATATGTAAATTATATTCTAAAAATATAAAAATAAGAGAAACAAATATTTTTTCACAGCAAGATACATATTTTTTTATAAAGAAAAGGTAGGATATGCCTACATAATAGAATAGATTGATATTTCATTTGCAATTTAATATGCCTTTTTATTTTTATTATTAAAATAATATTTTATTTATAATTCATATATAAATGTATAAGTCGATATATGTTAGAGCAAGTGAATAAGTATTTCGTTGACATTATCTTTTCTTTTTAGTTTTGAGTTCAGTACTTAGAATGAACATTTTTTCGTTATTTTCTCATGAGTTGTAAATACGGTTCAAAAAAATTAAATGTATAATTTTATGTTAAAAATATATATTTTTAAAAAGTTACTAGAAATTTAGAAAATAAAATTTCAAAAACAAAAAAAATTAAATTATTAATAAGAATACTTAAAAATGTAAAAATTAAAAATTTTAAGGGTGCACTTAGTCTACCATCTCGATCTATCCCGGTTTATAAATCCGCTAAATTGGTATAGAGATACTGGCTGCCTGTACAAGCAGATGACGTGTGAAGAAGTTGATAATGCTGGAAATCAACTGAGCCTACATATCTTGCAAAATTGCAAACATGTTTACTATTTAAAAGAAACCACCATTGTTCCCCACGTGTCTGCTCATTTTCGGATGAAAATTAGAGGTTATATCAACGTCCTCTTACCTTATTTTAATTTTGTTTGACACATTACCAGATAACTTTATTATAAACAAAATAAAATTAGAATGTAACACAATACAAGTTTTAGAACATAAAAAAATAATAAAATGGTATTTTTTTAAGAAAATATGTTGTACTAATCAAATCAAATACTTTTTCTTTGTACAAAAAAAAAATCATGATCTATTGTAAGAAGGATCCCTAAAGAATTGTCAAACACAAAATAGATGAAATCCCAAAATCGATAACCACATTTCACGTTTGTTCTCAAAATGAACGATTCACTATATATTGTATTGATAAACAACCCAAAAGGGGATCAAATTTCACGCGACCACCGACAAACACGAATTAGAAACAAGCGTTGTGAGGGTCATTGTACGAACACCAAAAACCTGCAAAAATAATCATAGAAGTGTGCCATAAGGCAGGGAAAACGTGTCACAGAAGCAGAGAAAACATGTCACAAATGCAGAGAATAACGCAACAAAATATACCAAAAAATAAATTAAAAAATAAAATAAAATATGAATCATTGACGATCGACAATCAATGCAAAGAATAATGTCACCACCAACTAAACAAAAAAGAATTTAAAAACAAACTGCTATAGTTGAAAGAAAAATGAAAAAACGGCTAGGTTTTAAGAGTCTTATTTCAATTCTTTATAATATTTTTTAATAATTTTAAAATAATTACAATATAATATTTATTTATATTTTTTTAATCTCTTGATAATGTATATATATTTTGTAGATGAAGTTGTTCGAACTCGTGTACTTTAAGTCGAACATTAATTTTTTACTAAAATCATTTGTTGAATTTTTATTCTTTATAATATTAATATTAAATTTATTGATCAATTAATATAATTTAAGTATCGTAAAAACGTATTATAAAAATGTTTTTTTATAAAACAGGAAAATGAAACTAATCACCATGGGTGTTACAATCATTATGCAAGTGAGATAAAACTTCATCCAGAGGGTTGTAAAACATCCGACACTCCACCTCATTAGAAGTTGTTCTCTTGGCCATACCATTGGCTACTGAATTTCTCTCATGATATACGTGTTATAATATCATCTTCTATGAAAACAATTTTTAATTTAATTTATTTCCTTCATAATTTCATAATTTAAAATTTCAACTTTATTTAAAGGAACCAAATATAATCGCATTAGGTTAATTAATAATTGATTTTATTTGTTAATCAATATTTTGGATTTTCCCCATTAAAAACCCTTAGAGTATGTTTGGTTCACAAAAAAAAAGATGATTATTTTTTCCGGACTAACATTTGCATGTTTGGTTTAAGAGGATTTTCACTATAAGGTATTATTATTTTTTAATAGTGACTTATTTTTCCCCAAATGGTGGGAATACTATTCCTCTCATTTTCTTAAGTATTATGTTCATGTTAATCTTTTATTGCATTTTTAATTAGATAACTAATTATTTATAGTGTAAATTTATTTGATATTTTTATTTAATATATAAATGGTATTGCATATATTTAAATAATGTTGTAATATTTAATATATTTTTATTAATATTATATTTATGATATTTTAGAGATATAAGATGAGATTGCATATTGTTTGAGAGTAAATACGTTAAGAGTTGATGTTATTAATTTTATTATTTGATTTATAATATATTTTTATCTTAAAAAATAGAAATAGTAGGTTAATATATTTTTATCATTTTCACTATTTTTAGATTTATTTTATTATTTAGTTTATTTTATTTGATAAATGATCAAAAGTAATAAGAAATTAAAAAACAAAACATATTAAATATTTAGTATTGTACCATTCACAAAAAACTAACAGGGAATACGGGAATATAAATAAAAATATTTTTAAAAATGATTTAATATATTAATTATAGTATAAGTATAAAATTTTTGTAAATTTTAGATATAACGATTTCTGTCAACCAAACGTTTCTTTAAGATGATGTAATAGTTATGTGAGAGAGAAAATAGTTCATTAAAATATAATATTTTAATTCCGTTTTGCATGGGTAGGCATTATCACGTGTGATGTCACATGCCGTTAAATGATGCATTACCAAATGAAAAGTCAGCAAAAGATGCAAAGTGCAAACCTAAAGCAATTTTGGGAGGTGCAATTTGAACAGTGATTCGTTTCACTCACCGGTCCAAATTTGTTTACACCTTGCTTTATTATCCAAATTTTCATTTCAATTCTAATTTTTTTTTTCTATTGAGCATAAAGTTCATACAAACCTTTTCCCTAAATGACTCCATTTTTCTAACCAACATTTCCTTTTTCCTTTTCATTACCCCCACTAACTTCCTTACAGTAGAAATTCCTTTTCTAGATGATTGTAATTCTTTACCACTAATATTTTTTAAAGAAAAATGTTTATATATGGAAGCAGATTATTGTTATACCTTCGAATATTCACTGCTATTTGTCTAGACCAGACAACCCTAGTGAATGAAAAAGACTACGAACAATTTAGCACAGAGAGTGTCACACACGTGATCGCAGTAAACCACTATGCGCAGGACTGCATGCGAACTACACGAGGCCTTACGATGTATGCAGACCACTACACAGAATTACTCGCGAACTACGCACGATACTCTTCATGATCTATAGCGAACGGACAAGACTACTCGCGACATCTGAGGACCACGTGCCCACACACGTGGCCGCTACAAATAACAAGGAAAACTTAAGACGTCAAGTCATAGCCAGTCCAATCAACTCGCCACGGCAATCTTATCATGACACTTGTTCGGGTAGTATAAAACTGGACACGGAGCAAGAGAGCACCAAGACTCTGCATTCCGGGCATCACAAACATAAAAGAAGCAAGAGCAACACACGAGCTTCGACTTATATCAACCATTTCGGCCATCATCAGACCACCGTCTTCGGTATTTGACCATTTTGGCCATCAACAATCATATTAATTTAAGGAAGTATTATTTTAGGGTTATATTTGTTATACGATCCATATAATTTTTTTACACAATCTTTCTTTAAAATTTTAAACTATAAATCCTAAACTTTAAATCTAACTCTAAGTCTTACAACTTAAACCCTTAAACGCAAAACTTTAAATTTACCAAGCATACGTAAACTTTAATTTTACACGGACTTTCTATTAAAGTTTTTTTTCTCTTTATTTTAATTCAAAGAAGCAAACAAGAGCAAAAAGAAAGGCGTCCAACCAAACCTATTCCGGCTAAGCTCGCGTTGCGTAGCTGTCCGCTGCTGCGGTTTGTTGACCACCGAGGCTTTCAACAAATGGTTTCGTAGCTACTTGTCCTACAACTATAAAATATACACATAACTATTACCTGTTTACCTTACCCAATTATTTATCTAATTAATGGCTTCGACGCTGCCTGCTTTCCGTTTCATATGCTCTGAGCACCTATATTTTGTGTTGAAGACTTAGCTATATTCTTTTTCCATTTGATTTATCATTCTTTTGAAATATGCAGAGATAGTTGTAAAGAATGAGGATTATATATTTCAAAAAGAGTCTCACATCTATTTGTAAAACCTTTTTAGTTTTAGATACTAAGTATTATTATTTGGTTTGTAAGAGAAAAATTAGATGATGATCGCGTGTGCACATGATCTACCTTAAAGTTCAATTCAGTTCAAAACGATCGATTTTCCTTACTCATGAATACAAAAGCTTGGCTCGTTTTTGTATTTAACAAATAATTTATTTTTATTTTTGCTATATACAAAATATATTTTTAGCTTCATCGACCTCCGCAATCCGAAATTCATTCAACCTTCTTTTTACTTTTCACTAATTTGCTCTTCTAACATTTTGATTGTTTTCTCCATTAAAGCATGTATGATACTATAAATAGCATGCATCTATACCTTCTAAAATTATGTTATAACATTATCTATCTTTTGCGGTGGCGGTTTAAAAGTTTAGTACGCCTTGTATATTTTATTAAAACGAGACCCTTTAATTTATAATCTTAAAGATATATAATGTTTTTTAAAATATTTTATCATAGTAAAAAACATATCATTCATCATCTTTGAAGTCATTTTTTCTTGTAATTTATTAAATTAATATTTTTGTTTTCTTCCTATAAACATTTAATTTAATTCATTTAAGGCACATTTTTGTTAGGGCCCTGTACGGTCGTTTATCTCACAAATGTCTAGAATCCCACTGTCTTCTCATCTACTTTCTCCTCCCTAACCGAGTTTCATAGATCCTTGCTCTTTATGTTCCATGTTACGCACAAGTGTTCATTGAATACTGGAATGTACACAATATTACGAAATATCTATAATGATAATGTCTAGTACACGCTTAGATATTACAAAGACAATGAAATCTTGCATGGGCGGCAGTACAAATTAGGGCAATTTCAAATGAACGTAGGAGTTGGGGTTAGTTAGGTCAGGTTTTTACGCAATTTATGGCAAAAGTTACTAGCCTAAAATGCTATGGATACGTAGCATAGATTGTTTCGATTTCACCGAGGAAACAAAGGTTTGAGGTGATGAGCAGCAAGCCCCGGTGAACGGGGCTATTGTTCCCCGGTTTTCTCGCTCTTTGGTCTCGCACTTCATTGGTTTCCTCCCCCCAACCCACACTTATGTTTCTTATTTATGGCTTCTTTTTGCACTTTCAAAGCAAGAAAAATACCTTTCTATGTTTTTTATTTATGTTTTTTTACCTACCTACACTTTTCCTTTGACCGAATCTCAGGTAAATCTAGTCCTCTCTACCTAGTGTTTTCGTTTTCCATCCCCTCTTTTACTTTCACTTTTACTTTTTGTCATTTTTGGCTTTTCTTACCACTACTTATACTCTTTCTATTTGAAGTTTTTTTTTCTGTTTTTTTTTAATACCCAGATATGCAGGGACGAAACTATATACAGAATTCTTTTTCACTTTTATTTTTTTATATAATTTTAAAAAATAATTTATTTTTAAATTTGTACTTTCACTTTTAAATATTTATATTTTGTCCCTTAATCTAAAAATTCTAGCTCCATCCATGCTCAGATGTTCTTTGTTCATACACAAGTTCAAATTAGTTCTGGTTGTTTATAATTTTATATGAAGTTTCTGAATTAAATAATAACAATATCAAAACGTATAACAGGACATACGTATTGTACGTATATTTACACATTTAATTATTTTTATTTAATTAATTGCATATGCTATTAATGTAATGTAAATATTAAATTATTTAATTATTTTTTACCTATAAATTTACAAATTTTAAAAGTATGTAGTATTAAATATCAAATAATAAATAATAAGTAGCCAACAATATATATGAATAAAATATAATAAAATTTTTATTATTTTAAACAATATGATTCAACAATAAAGTATTTATACATGCCTTTGTTTTATCATGTACAATTCAAAATAAGTATAAAGTGTAATTTAATATTTTTTCTTGATGGATAAAGAATTATTACTACGAGCTTCATTAAAAATCTCAATAAACTTAAATAAAAGAAAAGAGTATTCGTAGTAATAATACAATCAAGGAACAATGGTACTCATAAAAACCCGAAAAAGCCGAAAGACATGTACAATCAAAAACACAAGAGAAAGATAACCAGTTAGTGCTCCTGTTGATCCGCCACAACCAAAGTAACCACTTCCGCCGATGGTTGATCTTAAATAACCTCCCCATGACTCCGATCTCTCATCATCTTTTCCAATCTATCCGCGACAGCATTTCCAGAGAGACCAATATGAGCAATGTGCACCTCCCAGTCCTTGATTAGGATTTCACGCAACCGTAAAGCAAGAGCACTCGCACTCAACACCATGGATTCACCCTTCAACATTTGCACGTCATATTATCAAGGCCTAACTCTATCTTACGAAATCCTAGTCGCCAAACATGATTAAGCGCGTCATGAGTTGCCCATAGTTCCGCAAGTAACATTGAGCAAGAGCCGATGCTTCATGCGAAACCAATAATCCACACACCAGAGGCATCACAGATCACCCCCAGTGGATGCCATGTTTCTTGAACCACCAACAGCCACAGCCACATCCGCGTTCACGTTCACCCATCCCAATTCCGGTCTAGTCCACCCCCGAGTCGCAGCCCCAATCCTTTGCCTTGGCTCTGACCTAGCAGTTGAAGCAACAAACTCATCCCGAAATCGTCTATAATGACCAACAACATCCCAGACCAACTCACCACCCCCGTTAAACACAAACGTACATCGACGCTTCCAACGAATCTAACAAATGATCGCAAAAAGAATATTCCAATGACTCTCGCCACTTTGTGCTTGACCACGACCCCTTAAGTTATCCTCAAACCAATTCACGAAAGGAGTAGCAAGGAAAGCTTGTAGCTAGTCACGCGAAATTACTTGAGACCAAACTTCCTTGGCATGAGTACACAATCGTAACACATGATCGACATTTTCATCTCCATGAGCGCACACCAGGCACAACCCATCCATGGTAATATGACGTCTGTGACGCTCAACATTTGTCATCAAACGCTCATGATTAGCAAGTCATAGGAGCGTTCAAACCCGCTGTGGTACATTCAACTTCCAAATGAGCTGCCAAAGACCCGAACCATTAGTTTCTATAGGTTGTGCAAGAGCCTTGTAAGCCGACGAGGATGAGAACACCCGGGTATCATCCCCTCTCCAAGCTGGAACGTCACTGCCAAGAGACGTGTGCAGAGGCAAAACACAAGCTAATTTATGTAAAATCTCCGGAGGTAATACTTGTATCAGTTTCGAGCAATCCCACTTGCATGAGGGGGGTACCATAGCAGCCACAGGCAATCTCGGAGGAGACGAAGTAAGCAAGCACTTCGACGCTAAAGGTTCTACACCGTCAAGCTATACATCCCACCAAAAATCTGTGTGCCACCCTTCCCGAATTTGCCAACACCCCCCTCTAACGTCCTCCCATATGTTGCTAAGACCCTTTCATAGGCGAGTAATTTAATATTTTATTAGATTTTATCTATTTAAAATTTTATTTATTTTAATATGATAATAAAAAATAATAGTTTTAAAATATCAAAGCTTTTGCTATATATCAATTTATCCAATAATAATTCTATATATTGGTTAACTTCCTTCTCTTGGATTTATTTATCTTTTACGTCGAGATAAACAAATATATCATCTCTATCTTTTGGGGTCAAAGTTTAGTCATTTTCCCCTTTATCTTTATTCTTTGCTTTGTTTTGCTTTTCCCCCTTAGTTGGGTAATTTTTGCAAGTCTTTTCTGCCGATTGGGACGTTAAAAGGTTTGGCAAAGAGATAGTTTTGGGCACGACGGACAACTTTCTTTTCCAATCAAAAGTTTTAGAGTGGAAAAGCTTCAAAACTTATTATAAAGGGATCAATTTCACCATTTTATATAATGGAAAATTTCAGATTAAACGACATGTATTGATATGTATCACTAATTATGTACTATTAATTATTTTAATAAATTTTGAAATTATGAGGTCCTAAAGCACAATTATGTTTTAGAATAAAATATGTTAAAACATTTTTTTTCACTTTTCAAATATTTTAATTTTTAATTAAAAATAATACAATTTTATTAAAATATTAAGACCATAAACTAAAAAAATCTGAAAAATGGCACATATTTTATTCTCAAAAATGAATAATCGCGTTTTAGGTCCCCATAGATTCAAGATTTATTAAAATAATTAATGATATATATCGGTACATGACGTTTACTCTAGACTTATCCAAATAGTCTCTTAGGATGAACATTATCTTTTTTTCTATTGAGACCATTTATTTAAATTTAGTCCAATTTTAAATTGTGGATTGTTTAAAGTTTGAGTTTAATATGATTTAAATTTTGATTCAATTTGATTTTTATTAAATTTATTTGTAGTGTTAAAATTCGTTAAACTACATTTATTGAATCAACAAATATGAACTCGATTCTTATTTTCTAACTTTAAACTCTGTTTTTTTTCTTTAACAAAACTTCTAAACTTCATTTTGTGTTCACATTTAAGCTCAAATCACTTATCATATGTATTAATATTAAATTCCTGATTAAATTGACATCACAATTAATCGGTTAACAACTCATTAAAAATATTTTAAAATCTTTAAAACAATAGCATACATAACCACATAGGTGAAATATTAAAGGTCTCTCATACAATAAGTAGTGATTGATAATTTAATTCATTCCCTAAACATGAAACAAATTTAAATATTATGGTCAATGTCTACGGTTTATCCTATATGATCCACTAAAACTCATATGATTATTAATTAAGCATTTTCCAGTAAATATCTTGAGAAACAAAAAAATATTAATGTACATAACTTACAAACAATATATACTCGTATCTAAATATATGCTTTATTTTCATATTTATTAAATATATTTTTCATAAATATAAGTATGTAACACTAAACATCGAAAGCATCTAGGGTAAGTAATATTTTCTTTTCATTGAAACTACTTAATAAGTTTAAAGATATTAAATATTTTTTATTATATGAATATAATACATAATAATTATTTATATTTTTCTTAATTCTTTAACAATATATATCTTGTACACGTAAATACTCAAAATTATATTATAATAATATTAATTAAAATATACTCGATCCTCAGTTGTAAGTTTTAGGAAAATTGATGTAATACATGAATACGGACATAAAATATAAGGTCGGAATTCAATACATAAACCTAACTGATGCTTTGAGAAACAGCCAGCAGTAAAAGGTTTGGGCAAACAAAGCTGCATGTCGGACAAGTGTGTAGAACCGAGAACATCACATTAAAAAATATCCCCTCATATTTTTTAACGAGAGACTTGAAATTCATATCTCCTCTTCATTTATCAAAATAATAATTTCTATGACTATCTCCGTTTCCACTAGCCCGGATCTTTCGCGACGTTGTTTCAGACAAAATATCTTCACCGCGCAGAGCTAAAAGTCAGTAAACTCTCTCTTTCAATATGGCTTCTCCGTTTTTAATAAGCTAAAACTGCCCCACTGTTTTCCCCTTGTTCTCTTTCTCTATCCCTTTAATACCCAACACCACTCTATCTTTTCCTTTCCCTCTTTAGCTTCTTCAAAGGAATCCCAGACCAGATTTGCATGCAGTTGTAGTGTATGATCAGTTTTTGTTTAGGTTAAAAAGGTTTCTGAGCTAGTTTTTGTTTGTTTCCTGAAGAAATAGTTTTGGTTTTCGGTGTTGTTTCAGAGAAAGAAGAAAAGCTTTTGAAGGTTACAGAGTTTGCATAATCTAGATATTTACTGTATAAGAGTATTTAATGGCACCAGCCACAGCGAGTAACTGGCTTTCGTTTTCGCTATCTCCAATGGAGATGTTGCGGTCATCATCTGAGCCTCAGTTTGTGTCATATGAAGGATCCTCAGCTGCTGCTGCTGCTGCTCCCCATTACCTTATCGATAACTTTTATGCCAATGGTAAAACCTTTCTTCTTTTTTCTTCGCTTAACTTATGTTTGGTTGCCATGAAAATACGAGAGAGCCCTTGGATTATTTTAGTTCTCATGTAACATCAGTTTTTTTCAAGCTGGTTACTCGAATAAACCGACTTAAAAAGCTTACTATTTTATCCAGAAAAAATCCCAGAACTTCTTTCTTGTGTTCATGTTTGCTAGTTATGGGTCCTTGTGAGTTGTGATTTGACTCGTTTATGTGCATGTTTGTTTTTGAAGACTGGGAGAATCCAAAACCAGTGGTTTTTACGCAAGGACTAGGTGTGACCCAAAGCAAAGAAACTCAAGCACGGGCCATGGCTGATGAATCTCCCATTCTCACAAGCTTCCACCATCAAGTACCGAAGCTTGAAGACTTCCTCGGCGACTCCTCATCGATCGTTCGATACTCGGACAGCCAAACCGAAACCCAAGACTCGTCTTTAACCCAAATCTATGACCATAGCGGCACTGCTTACTTCAATGAGCACCAAGATCTCAAGGCCATTACTGGGTTCCAAGCGTTTTCGACAAACTCTGGGTCAGAAGTTGATGACTCGGCTTCAATGGGTCGGCCTCAGTTTCCTGGTCGTTCCAGTTGTGCAACTGGTGGTGCCTTGTCACTTGGGGTTAATCAAAGTTGCGAAAACACCACCACCACCAACAAGAGTAATAATAAAGCCATTGTTTCAGTTGATTCCGATTGCTCAAAGAAGATTGTTGATACTTTTGGTCAGCGAACTTCAATCTACAGAGGGGTCACCAGGTCCAATCCTATCTTCTTTCCCCTTCCTTTTTCTAGTTTTATTACAATTTTTTTACCATTAATTAAAGTTATTTTGTTTAGTAAACTCCATGTGTTTTTGGCCTGAACATTTTTGGTTTTGCTGGCTGCTTGGGTTCGGCAAATGCAGACACCGATGGACGGGCAGATATGAAGCTCACCTGTGGGATAACAGCTGTAGGAGAGAGGGTCAGGCCAGAAAAGGGCGTCAAGGTCATTTCTCTTTCTCACATTATTCTAAAACAAGGACAACTCTTGCTTTGCATGCATTCAAAGGGGGGCATTAATCAGGGGGGAATAAGTGGGCATTTGGTGTCAGTCTTTTTTGATGATTGAAAGATTGATGTTATATATAGTGCACAGATGTTACTTTTATTTACTGCCAAACCTATTTTTTCTTGAACCCCTTTGATTGATTTGATCAGATGTGCCGCCATTCTACTCACTTGTCTTCTCTTTCTTTCTTTCTTTCTCTCTGATTATATCTCCTCTCCTCTCACACGACTCAGACCAACCGCCTGTTCGATCCCAACTCTGGAACAATTGGCTTTTGCTATTGCTATTAACCTAGTCAGACATCCCACCGCAGAGTCTGAGAGATAGGTCGTCTTGGTTTTTGACCAAAGCACCCATTTGATATAATAATATTAAGGATTTAAAGATAAAAAAGTATCCCCCATTATAGCCTAAACTTGTTGACAGTGTTTCTAGGCTAAGGCTGCTAATGTGGGCTATCTTCTGGTTCACACTCAAGCTCACAATCTAGCCACAGTGGTACTTTTAATATTTCAGCCTCTTATTAAATTTAGAGCACTATTTTTGTTAATATTATTATGCTATTTTGGACTCAATGACTCAGAGGTAAAATAATAGTGACTGCAAGGAAGGGTTAGTGGACATTACTTTGTTTTCTTTTAACTAAATCACATGGATGAATCCTGCAAAAGTTTGGACTTGCATTGCCTTGTAAATATGATTGCAAGCAGAGAATTTTGGCCAATTTATTACCTGATATTAACGATCTTTGCTTTACTTTCTTGCATGAAAATGTGTGATCGATGTTATCTTGGCCCACATTTGCAATTGTTTTCTACAGTGTACTTGGGTAAGAAAACTCCTACAGTTTCTTATTTTGTTATTTTAAGTTTAGATTTGTAGGCTCAAAACGTGACGTCTTGTAACCTTTATCAGGTGGCTATGATAAAGAAGAAAAAGCAGCTCGGGCTTATGATTTGGCAGCTCTAAAATACTGGGGTCCTACCGCAACCACCAACTTCCCGGTATTATATATATGAACAGTTCTTATAACTTAAACTAGTTGATTTAATGATATTTTTTGTTTCTGCTTGCCATTTACGCTACCTAAAGCATGATCATGTTAGCTCATTGTTGTGTTGCTTGTTTTAGATTTCAAATTATTCAAAAGAGTTGGAGGAGATGAAACATGTGACCAAGCAAGAGTTTATTGCATCTTTAAGGAGGTACGCATTGTGTTCTTATTCAGTTTGCTGTTTTTCTCAGCTAGTTGCAGTAATTTGATATGTCATTCGCCTGGATCGAAATTTAATAGGAAGAGCAGTGGATTTTCAAGGGGAGCATCAATTTACAGAGGTGTCACAAGGTTAGAACATTCTTGCATGGAATTCGAATTATATCTTAATGATGTGTTATCGTTATCGGTTATGTGATTTGTAGTAAATCTGTTGAGAGCAACAATTACCGATGCATTAGTTTATCATCTTAATTTTGCAGGCATCATCAGCAGGGTCGATGGCAAGCAAGGATTGGCCGTGTTGCTGAAAACAAGGACCTTTACCTAGGGACTTTTGGTAAGGCAGCAATTATGAGTGACGAACCTATATGTTATTGTATTGTAGACTGTATTTATAGAGAATGTTTTTGCTGTGAGCTGATAGTTATCTTCTTATGCATGGTGATAGCTACTGAAGAGGAGGCAGCAGAGGCGTACGATATTGCCGCCATCAAGTTTAGGGGTGTGAATGCAGTGACCAACTTTGAGATGAACCATTATGATGTCGAAGCCATTGCCAAGAGTTCTCTCCCCATTGGTGGCGCAGCTAAGCGGCTAAAGCTTTCCCTTGAGTCGGAGCAAAATCCGATTGTTAACCATGAGCAGCAACCCCAGTGCAGCTCCAACAGCAACAATATAAGTTTTGCACCCATCCAGCAGCCACTATCTACTATTCCTTGTGGAATTCCTTTCGATGCAGCTGCATTTTATCAGCAGAATCTCTACCACCACCTTCAGGCTGCCAACATCGGCATCTTCGATCCTACTGGTTCTTCCTCAACAGTGGCCACCCCAATGACCTTAATGTCACAGTCGGCAGCCGATCAATTTTTCTTATGGCCTCATCAGTCATACTGAATTAACGCAGCCAGTGTTTTAACAAGGAATAGTTTATAATTCAGCTAACTTAGTAGCAACAGGCGGCATGTTCCCAGCTGACCCCATAATCTAACTATCACAATCTGATCAATACCTTGGGTGTAGGATTTTCTTTTCAAGGCTGGATTTTGTAAAGTATTGTTATCTTCAAATGTTAAAAATCTGCGACATGCTGAAATGGGTACATCCTTTCCATTTTCTTGCAAATTACTTTTTCAATGTTTCATTATAGAAAATGAACAGATATTTAAACTTAGAGGTAAGCTAAAAACTTATTAAACTTGAATATCGGAAGGTTTGAAGTTATTCATGTGACATGGAGTACACAATTTTGTTGCTGCAAGCCTGCAACAATCTTATATGCTAGGTGTTATATTTAAACATATTTATTAGAACTATTTAAAAAAAATGAAAAGGAATCTCTTTGCAAATGTGAATTAGTTTGACCCCATACTTCTGATTTCTGATGGTTTCTTCAGATCATTTGCAGCTTCTGAATGTCTGTTGAAGAAATAAAGGCAGTTTAGGAAGCTGAAACTCCTGAACAACAAACAGATTCTAATTGATTTCAATGGTGATTGCCATCGACCCTGCAAGTGCAAAGCAGCAGCAGCAACATCAAGCATCCATTACTCCATAACCAGTTGCATATGACGATTCAAGTCATCTTGATAGCTGGTTCGATTATAAGTTTGAGAGTCACAATTGTCTAAAAATATTGGTTTTTCTCCACAAGCCTTCGGCTGATGCTCTAAAGCACCTTGTTCTTCTCCCTTAAGCATCTCTACAACCTGAAAAATCATGGTTTCTGGCATGAATTTCGAGGAGAGAATCCGAACATGTTTCCAACATTGTTTCGTTACCTTTTTCATGCTGGGTCGCAAGGAGGCTAAGTGGCTAATGCACTGTGAAGCTATTGACATTGCAAGTTTCATTTCAGTTGGGTCATAATTGTCTCCGAGTTTGGGATCCACCAACTTCTTAACATCATCCGATTCCAGCAGCGGTTTTGCCTGTAAAGGAAACAGAAAAAAACAAGTTAATTGGATAATCTTTTGCTAATTTCAATGACTTTCAGTGCAAAAGATGTACCCAAATGACAAGACTTTGTCGCGACAACGAATCAACGGCTCGACGACCTGTTAATATCTCCAATAGTAAAACTCCGAATGCGAATACATCAGTCTTTTCATCAACAATGCCGTGCATAAAATACTCTGGTGCTAAATACCTGGAGGCAACGTTATAAGTATGGCCAATGCTAATGGCAAAATCAACTGAAGAAGTTTAAAGGCCTGGATCCCATTACCCGAATGTTCCTTCAACGGAATCGACCACATGGTGTTGCCAGTTCTCCGGAAGCCATTTTGCCAGACCGAAATCTGATATCTGCATTGAACCGAACAAATCCAAAGGCATTACATTTACACTAGACTCCATAGGAATTTATTCATACCAGAGTGCATTGAACTTTGAAGTACCTGAGGTTCGTAGTCTTCGGTGAGCAATATGTTGGATGCTTTGATGTCTCGATGTATGATTCGCCTCAGACAATCATGGTGGAGATATTTCAACCCTTCTGCAATACCAAGAGCCACCTTAAACCTTATCTTCCAATCAAGGCACTCATTCGAACCTGCAGTGCATCAACATTTCCTCATCAGTCCAATGTCGATGACAACAGCAACGGCAAATGGCAATGGTACATTACCAAAAAGCAAATTAGCAAGGCTGCCGTGAGGCGAGAACTCAAGGACTAAAATCAAGCCTCGGTCGCTGCTGTAACCGACCAAGTGAGCTGCATTAGGGTGATTAATGTGCGTAATAATCCCAAGTTCCGACAACAAATCAGTGGATCTCTCTTCATTTTCCTTCTCATTCTTGATGAACTTCTTCACCGCTACAACTTGATCATCAGATAACGTCCCTTTGTATACTTGTGCACTTCCCCCTTCTCCAAGCAAATTCTCTACCATGTGTTTTCCAATGCAGATTAAAGATTTTCCCATGAAATAATAGAATTAAGAAAAATGGGGTTAAAGATGTGAATAGTTTGCTTACGGGGACTGAAATTATCAGTGGCGGCAGCAAGCTCGGAGTAGGCAAAATTCTTCCAGGAAGGCTTAACATTGGGGATGCAGTCATCTTCTTCGGCGCCATAAAGCTTTGTAATTTTCTTCATCAAGGTTTTCTTGGAAATATCATAACTGGTGACCATAGGAAAGAATGAGAAACTTATGGGCGTTTTCTTCTTTATGGTTCCAATAAATTGGTTCCATTCGAAACCATTAAAATCCAGTTTGTTGTTCTTCTGGGAAGGAATTGGCTTGGGCGGACAAATTAAGCTTGAACTGCTGCTGCAACCACCGCTATCTGAATCTGATCCCACCCCAGGATTCTCCAGTACCCCTCTTGGCGATTCCTTGTCTGCCTTTACCGTTTCTGCTGCATTCACAAAAAAAAAAAAAAAACCTGCATCTAAAAAACACAAAAACAAATCCCACTTTGATTAAAACAAGAGGAATATCTGGGAATGAAATTACCTTCCACAGCCATATTGTTAGTATTATTATCCAAGGCTTTTCAAGTGGATGAAGAAAAAGTTTGTAATTTGCTTTGCTTTGGTTTGATCTTGATTTGTTGTTGGGTATTTTTCAAATAAAATTCTCCTTCAACATTGAACTTGAAAAGTTGCTGGATAATGAAAGAAGATGAAAATTCCCCCAAAATGAATCAACTAGACATGTTCCATGTTTTCATGTTTCCAAATCCTTTTACAAAAGAATGATTTTTAGCCAATGAAATTTTAGGTGTAGAGGGTGGTTTTGGTTTATCTTTGGAAGTTGGTTATTCTTAGAAACATCAAAGCAAATGCTAAAAACCAACCTCGTCAGATTCATTAGGCTTCTCTCCTATATTTATACACTTCTCCCTCTCACAAAAAAAAAATTCTCATTTTAGAAAACAATTACTATTAAATTTTATTTATTTCAAGTTCCAATGCCAGCACACCTGGCACTGTACACAAATAGATCGCTAATTATTTCGAACATTTAGGCTCAGTTTAATATTGTTTAAAAAAAGGTAAATTATATAAATGGTCCCTCGACTATGACCCGATTCTTTGTTGAGTTCCTTAATTAACAAAAGTTATAAACTAATTCCTTGACTTTAAAAAAATAATAAATTGATCCGATGCCGTTATTAACGGCTAATGATGTACAATTAACAAGAACTGGTACAATAACACATTTAGTCCTCATTTACACTTTGTTTTAATTTTGTCTTAATCTTAAAAAATAACCCTTAGCATTTCAAAATTTTATCAATTTAGTCCCTTTTCTTCTCCCCACACAATCATAAACAAAAACCAAGAAAATCCCAATACCTTTCTCATATAACAGAGGCAAATTAATATAAAATCTAAATCTAGAACTCAACTTTAGATCCCTTAAACATAAATATCAACAAAAATCTATTATGAAAATACCCTACAGATTACTTTCGAAGTTATAACAATAAAAAAAAAAAGAAAACACAAAATTGAAAAAAAAAACACACACAAAGAAACCAATACGAGGATAATTCCTTTTCCATGATTCAGTTACAAGCAAAAACAACCAAATATAGAACAGAAAAAAATACAAACAAAACTAAAAAAATTATATCCCAACAAAGAAAACATTAAAACGAAACAAACCTAGAAATATTTACTGTAAGAGCAAAGGTTTTTTGGGGTTTTTATTTCTTTTCAAAGTTTTTGACTCTATACCCCGTTCAAATTTACAGAATAATATAAAATTTTAGAGTATTGAGAATATAAAAAATTAGAGTATTAACAAACAAAAATTAGACTTGAAATAGAAGAGTTAAAGGGGTTTTTGTTTAGGATTTTAAGCCATCTAAGTAATTAAAATTTAATTTTTTTAAATAGAATACCGATTTTGTTTAGGATTGTGTGGGGAAGAAAATGGACTAAATTTATAGAATTTTAAAATGTTAAGGTTATTTTTTTAGAATTAGGACCAAGTTAAAATAAAGTGTAAAAATTGAAGAATAAATGTGTTATTGTGCCACTTTTTGTTAACTGCCATGTCATCAGCCATTAAATTTTAACGGCATCGAACCAATTTATTACTTTTTTAAGTCGGGACCAATTTGTAACTTCTGATAGTCAAAGAACTAAAAAAAGAATTGGATCATATTTAGGAGATCATTTATGTAGTTTACCATTTAAAAATTATGGTACGTTTATAATATATTTTTAGATTTTTGTAGTTTGAGATTTAAGTATTTAATATCGCTGTAAGCAGTACTTTTAAGAAGATAAATAATTATTTTTAGACATGATGTAATAAGTTAAAAATATATATTTAAATAATATTCAAGTTCTTTAATGTAAAAAATGATTTTGTTAATAAAGACGTAGGCCATGTTTGGTAAATAGATGTGTCACGACCATTTTTAAAATCAAGAGTGGAAAATAGCCTGACGATTGGTTTTTTCGAAAATTAGGGTTTTTTGCTCATTTTGATTTATTTAATCTTGAAATTAAGGTTTTTCGTATTAAATCGAATTTTCCTTTATTTATTCTTGAAAATCAATTTAGAGTCGCCACCGACCACTTTGATAGACCGGACACCATAACAACAAGCTATTCATTTCTTTAAAATTAGGGTTCGAGAGTCGGTTATGTGTGGGAAAGGATTAGCACCCCCATAGACGCCCGTTATTAGTACCTTATTAATTTCACGTGACATTTTGGCATTTCGAACGATAATTTGAATTTAATTAATTCCTTAATCGTTAATTGAATTTTCATTCCAAATGGAGATATCCTTTTGTAGGAAAATACATTTTTAAACGAATATGAGTTTTGAAACATCCAGTTACTTTAGGATACTTCAATTCATATAAAAAAATGTATCTAAACACAAAATGTTTTCTATGCATGTCCATCTATTTTCTTGTCAATTTTAAATTTTAACTTAATTAGGGCTCCAATTGATTAAATTAATTTAAGAATCTATGAATATTATCAAACTTAGGGGTTTATGTGATAACACCCAAATGCTTGGGCACTATCCATATAAAGCCTAAATCAATAATAATCCTAATCATTTTATGACTCTAACTATTTAAACCTAATTCTAATTTAATTAACTATGTGATTACATGTTCTAAGTTCAAATGAAATATTAAATGTTCCACTAAAAAGCACTCTTGATTAACATCTCATTACAATGAGACACTATTCAACTTAGAACTTTAAAATTTCCATTTAATAATAATTTATTTTCTACAATTATCTCACTAATTTCAATTATTCAAATTAATTAAAGAACTTAAGCATTAGGGCTCTAATTAATTACTAAGTGACTAATCACTCTAACAATTATACTATATGCTTATTTTTAAATATGCAAACATTCAATAAAAACAAATAATTAGAATAATTTAAAGAGAACTATGGACTAAATTGCATAAAATCATGAACTGGAGAGCTTAATTACAAACATTTAGGGACCTAAATGAAAGAATTACAAAAGAAAGGCCAAAATTGTGAGACCCAAATAGTTAGGCACAGATCTTGGGACTCGACTCGGACCGGGTCAATGGGTTATGTCAACCCGGTGCTAAAACGACACTGTTTTGACTTGGGGATAAATCCCCCCAACTTGACTGACTCAGCCATAACACCAAACCCCACTCTCTCTCTACCCTCTCTCATCTTTCAAACTCTCTGAAGACAAACACAAAACCAACCCAGAAATATGATCCAGACGGATCAAAAACACCACATTTTGCTTGGTGTTCTTCGATGTTCATCAAGAACAACGATGAACACCAAGAACACAATGTGTCTTCGCCACCAACTTCGCCACTAGATCCTCAATCGCCACTTTTCGGTGACCTTCGGCCATTCACCGACCACTGTCCCAAAATTTGATCATCTTCTATCCTGCTTCGGCGGCCGTGATGCGATTTTCGACCGCCGTCTAGCGATTTCTAGCAGCTGTGTATTCGAACTCAAACCCAAAAAACTCTATTTTCATCCCATTTTCCATCTAAACCCTAAATCTAAATCCAAATTTGATTGGATACCCAATCTTCCCCGCCTAAGACCTAATCTACCCGTAACCCTTCCCTTTTCAACTCCACCGCAACCTTCACTTACTCGGCCACCAAAATCAGAAACAAGTTCCCCTTAAATTTTAATTTTCCTTTCATTTCTGTTTTTATTTATGAGAAACTAACATTTTCTTTTGATTTGCAGAAATTCGAGAGGAAAAAATGAGAATTACCTTCTCGATAATCTCCAATAAAAATCAACCAGCAACAATCTGCGTTTTCAGTGACCGTTCGTGTCTCAGGTTGGGTTTGAGTTTTTTGACGGCTCTTCAACTTCCAGCAGTGTTCTGGCTCTTCGATTTTCGATGACAGGTATAATCCCCAAAACACCTTCTCCCTCTCTCTTGTCTTATTATATTTATTATTATTTATGGTAAGTAATTAATGTGTCATTATTGAATCTGACAAGTCTCTCTCCTCCTTTATATAGGTGGGAGAAATCTAATGTCAGGGTGACATCATGGAGGAAAACCATGATCCATGTGATGCTACTTTGGACCAATAGAGCGCTGCCACGTGTCCTTTAGAAGGCAAATTTGGACGGGAAACCTAAAATTTATATTTGTTTGACTGGTTTTTACTTAAAATGAGCTATAGATAACTGTTTAGAATTGGGTTTTGGGCTTTGGGTATTTAGAGTGTAAAAATGGACATCTATATGTATATGGACATTATATAATAGACTTTTTGGATTTTTGGACCCCTTTTATTTATTTATTTAGTTGGGATTTATTTATATAGTATATATGGGTACCCGTATAAAAATTGGGTATTACAAGCGGTTTGAGTCAAAATTAGAGGTTTGAGCTAATGTTAGAGGTTTGACCAGTCAAATACGCTAATTTGGATGTTTGGTGAATACCATATTGGAATAACGAATTGTATTAGCTGATTGTATAAAAGTATTTGGTAAAATTAACTGATAGTTGATAGCTGTTTGATTATTTAAACAAACAAAATGACATGATTATATTCGATACTTGTTTAATTAATTTGATTATGAAAAATATTTTTTAATATAACATTACTAAGCATATTTGAAGAATCTATATATTAATTTATTATTTATATAATAATTTTTAACATAATTTAATTAATTATTAAATTTAAATACAAATATAAATGCGTGAGAATAAAAAGAAAAAAAATTATTGGTTTACAAATGTCACAATATAAATACGTGAAAGTGAAGAATTAAAATAAAAAAGGTTAAAATTTGAGTTCTTTGGAGATTTTTAATAATTATTAAGGGTAAAATAGTCTTTATAACCTCTTATGTCAAAATCTCGAAATGACTCTTATGTCAAATAAGACAATGATGGTTGTCGACGTATTGAAAATTTATTTCTTTTGATTTGGACGAAGATATGCGACAAACTGAGACCATGGATAAGATGAAAGAGATGTGTAATGTTCTGGTTTTACTTAGCCATATCTCGTTTTGGAAAACGATGACCCTTAGGGTTGTAGTGGAGAGGTGTGATGGATTTATCAAGTTTGTGCTTTTGTAGGATATATTGTATGCGACGACTAGCCCTGACTGTTAGTAAATATGGTTAGCTAGTGAATTAGGCAGGGCACAATTGTTCCTCGGTAATGAGTTGTTGATTTCGGAGATTTCAAGGATCCTACGTCCTATAAGATTTAATGACAGTAATATTTGAAGAAAAAAATATCAAGATTTTTTTATCAAAAAAAGAAACATTCATTCAAAACACGAAACAAAACAACAATACCAATGTCCAACAACAACCATGTAGACCGTTAAGGCTGCTACGAACGAAAGAGAAACACAAGGAAAGGATTAACAGCATACCCAACAGAAACACAAGAAAGAAACAAACACGAAACATAAAAGTCATGGTAAAGACCCAAGCGCAATGATCAATCAAAGGCTCAATCAATTGACAATTTTGTGAGAACTTCATCCGGAGACAGACTTCTTTCCTTGTGAGAGTGAAAAATCTTATTATCAGAACTGCTGAGGGGGCCATATTGTGAACAAAGGAAGCCATGACAGAGGGTATACCCACGATCGTGGAAAGAGAACCTTTAGATTGAAAAGGAGAAACAAAACACAGGACAAAACACCGAACAAGATAAAACCAAGGATCACCTTTCATCCTGCCAGAACCAAAAGAAGAAAACATGATCCTTAGGGAAAGGATCGAAAAAACTACCGCATTTTATTCTTCCGCCAAACAACGATGGTAGGCTCGTAAAGGATCATACTGATTGCGGATGATCATTGCCATGATCATTCGCTGTCATGAACATAAAAAGTGAACAACCACCTTCGATTGGTTTAGCCAAAATAGTGTCCTTATTCGAGCAACCATCCGCTGTCAATAGCTCACGGCCAAAACCAAGCCTTTGATACACGCCAGATTTTCTTCCTTTGTCGTTTACATTACCAGCTGTCGCCTACATTGTCGCGACGTCCGAGGAGCAAAAACCATGACAGGCTGGTAAATCAACATAAGTCCCTGGATATGTGAGATTTGTCGCTTTCTCCAACATAAAAGGAACTTTGAAGTACTCTCCACGTTGAATCTTCTAGCTTGCCTTAGTAGAAGCGCCACCTCCCAGGGAAATGCTAACCACACAATTAAAGTTGTCATGGTCAACAACATCTGAAATGACCTTTGTGCCCCGCTTCTTCTTCTTCACGCACTTCCACGGTCAAAGATCCCTCCCGATGAATATGCCGGCAACCAACCTTTTTTCGATGATGGAACCTGAAACCGGGACCCCATGATAAACATCTATTAGTTGTCTACCTTCCCGACCAAAAAGAGATGCTCAAACCGACCGAGCCAGATACGGGGACGAGATAAGCCAAAGGAAACTCCCGACCGTCGACCCTCACTTGAAAAACTAGACGAGACCACCAAAAAAAGAATCCCACCCCTTCGCTCGTTGCCGGTAAAGTCGGAACCGTTTCGAAACTCGGAGGGGAAACCCAAAACCCCCACACCCCTGGTGACTTTCCCCCGCCTAACCTCCACAACCAAACCAGATGCTCGAATGGAGACCGACGTTGTCTCTCGAGGGGGAAGTCCACGCCACCGGGCCTGACAAACGGGCAACAAACCACTGAGATCTGAGTATTGAGAAGGGAGAAGCAGGGTAAACGAAGAACCAAGTGTTATTGATTGTAAAAAAACGTCAATTAATAACAAATTGAAGAGTTTAATTAATTTAATTTATTAGTTTAATGGTTCAATTGAGTGTAAAAAAAATTGATGGTATTAATTGATTCAAGAGCTTAATTTGTTAGTTCAATGGCTCAAAGGGTATATTAGCCCATTAAAGGGTTTAATTGATTCAAGAAGTTTTTACCCCTTATTATTTTTCGGTACAAATTTCATCGTCTACGTTTCTGATTTGGATTTGGTACGTTGGGTTGGGACAACAACTCTGCAGGGAGTGCTGGGGGTTACATATAGAGGAGTAGGACGAGCCACGGCAGACTAGTTAGAAAGAATATATGTTAATTAAAACTTGAATTTTAGTTCATATATTGATTTTTAAAAGACAATATTTAAGGAATTTAAATTTGAATCTTAACATCTTGTTTATTAAAAGATGAAAATGGTTGGTAGATTGGCCTCTCATATGGAATATCCAAAAATTAAACAAGACAGAACACATCCATCACTTTAAACAATTGGTAAATGTTTTCATATAGGGAAGTGGAGCAAGTGTTTCAAATAAAAGAAGTAATATTCAACCAATCCAATTCCCAAAGGTATTGTTCATGTTAGCTGTATCAAATTTCTATAATCTGATATTTATAAGAATTTACACGATATTTTACATTAAGGAAAACAATTTTTTTATACTTAGATAAAATTATATGTAATTTAAAAATTTCAAGAACAAAAAATTAAATTATCAATAAAAAATATAAAAATATTCAAAAATTTCAGAAATTACGATATTCACCCAACACCCGATTTAATCCTTCTTGAATAACTAAACCATGATGCTTATCAGTTGACTTGAGGTCATCAACCAAAAAAAAAGTATATCCTTATTACTGGGATGAGAGTATTTTAAATCGTAGCAGCGTTTGTAGCTCATGGGACAGACGCGTTAAATTTTTTTATATATATTTTATGCAATTTTAATTTCTCCCTTGAGTTGGGCTCATCTGGCCCAAAATTTCTTTCAAGAATATTGTCATCCTAACCTAATCCTTACTTTTTTTTAATAAATAAATATTTATTTTTAATGGTTTAAGGATGCATGAAGTACTCAAAATTTTGAAAAAAAAATTAATGCTATATTTTTATTCAACTAAAATCTCAAATAAAAAAATTAAATTAATTAACTATTTAAACTGAGAAATTGAATCAATTAAACATTTTGATTAATTTGACTGTTATATTTTAGTAGGTTTTTGAAATATTATTTCTATGTGATACACTAATGTTTTATGTTGCGAAAATTACAGATTTTTCAAAAAAAAGTTTAAAGAAAGTAAAATTTTAAAATAATTTTATAAATGTATTAATAAAATAAATAAAATGACAATTGGAATCAATTGATCTAAAAAACTCTTAAGACCTAATTGTCCATGTTGATCAAAGAAGTGAATTGATGAGATTGAAGTATATGAGCTTAATTGAGTGGAAAAAAAATTAAGGGTGGGTAGACTATACAAACTTTAAATATATATACATACGGGATAGAACTATTTAAGGACTAGTGCGGTCATGATCCCACAAAAATACTAAAAAACTTAAATAAATCTAAGTTAAGATAATGATAAAATTATTCTTCAATCCCTCAAAAAATATATAATTTATGATTACCCTTAAATTTATTTTTTAATCAATCCCATCAATAAATTATGTTTGAATTAATTATCAAAGAAAAAATATTGTATTCCGTAATGTATGCATACAACACATTTTTAGTAGGGTTACGGCTGAAAGATCAAAAAAGATGCTCCTGGTTTTATCTTTAACTCCTGTATTCTAGGTGAGTCTAACGTAAGACATATTACGGTTTAGCTATTATGCGGCACTAACCGCAAATGTTACAAGACTCGGAACACGGAAATAAAAATGTTACACTTTCTGATAACATTTTAAGTTGATGGTTACATATTGAAACTTAACTTCGACTATTAATACTTAGCGCTTCTGATAACATTTTAAGTTTCTGTAAGTATCGAAACTTGTCTCTAAGTATCTATATTGTCGCGAGAAACCAACCTAAAATGTTATCAGAAAGTATAACATTTCCAGTCTTGTGTCTTGTAATATTTTCGGTTGGTGTCGCATCACAGATATACCACGACCATGCCGCACCGTAGACCTACTCATGTACTCCGTTAGTTTCCCTTAAACAATCAAATTTCAACCACACATGCCTTTGAATGATATTGTTTGCAAACCAACTCTTTTTTTATATCATTTTTGTATATAAAGTGCAGCAGTTTATACCCGTCTTCAAAATTTAAGTGGTATGTATGGCCGGAGACAGAGTTAGGATTGAATTTTGAGGAAAAAATTAATTAATTTTAAAATAAATATGGTTCTAAAAAGTAATTACATCATAAAAATTAAGGGTATAAACTGTTTAGAGCTTGGTGGTAATATTTCTGATTTTTTACAGTTTGAGAACACATTGGGAGTTGTTGTGTTATGCCCTTTAATCTTTTAATAATAAAATCATCTAGCTTTGCTAAACAAAAAAAACTAGGGGTCAATACTTAATTTCATTAATATTAACTGAAAATATCTTAAAAATAATAAACTGAAATTTTTTTGGGAGAAACAATCACTTAATTGCAATACTTTTACAACTATCAGTGACTTAAAAACAATTAATTCATTAAAAATTTGGGGGCAATTTCTCCTCACACCCTCCATGTGGCTCCGTCCATGTGTATTGCAAAAGATGTACTACCTTAACCAAGTTGTTATGTAGTGAAACAAAATCCTGTTGGGATATGTTCTTCAGGATCTGCTTCAGCTGATCAACATCACTCTGAGGAACAAAACATCTACTCGTATTTTTATTTGTAGTTCTAATATTGTCTCTCCTTTTGTCACTAGCCTTCTGCTATGTTATATTTTGATTCAAATTTTAATTGGTAATTAAGTTGAGTTTTATTGTAGTTTTAGTGGTTGAAAATTACTTGGTAATTAGGATTTACTTTAATGAGTAAATATCTATTTTAGGTAGAAGATCTTATTGAATAAGGTTTCTTGGTGACCAAATATTTGGCTCTATAAATATAGACTAGGTTTAACCTTTTAAATAATGAGAGATAGAGAGAATTATTTTCTAGAGAGATGTAACCACTTTTAGGTTCTCGACAACTATTGTGACTACGTTGTAGAGATGAGTATTGTAGGAATGTTGGGAAAAGTGTTTGGTTCCACCGGGTCATGAGATTTGTACACCGGATTTTCGGATTACATGAGTTATCATGTATTTGTACTCTTCTTATTCTCTATGTTGATAGTTGATTATTCGTTTCTCTTTTCCGTGGAGGTAAGCTAAACTAAACCACATTAAATATTGTCTCGTGTGCATGTCTTGGTCTATGTTGTTATCGCTTTGGTTATTTTGCCGCATACCAAATTCCTAACAAATGGTATCAATGCTATAGTTCGAGCTGCGCGTTTTTGAAGGAATCTTTGCTACAAATTTTTTGGTGCGATATTGGAGACAATGTAACGCCCCGATTTTGGGCCTAGAAGTTAGCCAGGTTTGGCTAGGCGGTTCGGTTGAACTGATTTCGGCAATTTAGACTAGTTTTGAGAATAAAACGATTTAAAAGGTTTTTGAGCGGGATAAAATATGGAAAAATATTCTAAAATCCTAAAATAATGTTTTGAAGGTTTTGGTGGAGCCAATTGGACAAAATGGATTCGTTTTAATCGACATTTTAAAATGGCGACTAAATCCTAAAGAATGCAAAATGTGTTTAGTGACTAAATTGAAAAGAGTCAAAGCTTAGAATCTTTAGGGAGCTTGTTAGGATATTTGTTTTGATATAATAATTGAAAAATAGTTTTAGACTAAAATGAAAAGATTTCAAAAATGATTTTAAGTCCAAACAACTTCAAAATATGTTTGATGGATTTTATAAGGTTTTGGAATAATTTAAAATGTCTTTAAAGTAGCCATTCCTGAGTTTTTTAAGTAATCGTACTGACACGGTACACCCCTGTATCGATACATTTTAGGGTTTCAGCTACGGTCTTTTTGAAACTATCAAAACATGTACCGATACAGGGCTTGCCCATATCGATACGGTGTGGGGTCGTTTCGATACGCCTCTTAGCGTTTCGATACACCTATGTGGCAAAAGCCCCAACGGCCAAAGCCCCTAACGGTCTTTTAAATTGCAGGTCATACCGATATGCTCCTACGCGTATCGATACGCATCAGCTGTGAAGAACATAATGGCTAGTTCCTAAAAAACTTGTATCGATACGACTACCCGTGTATCGGTACGGACAGCTGCAGAATTGCAATTATTGCGGGAAATAAAGGCCCCAATGGCTCCAATTCCATCCCAATGACCTCCAACGGATAGAAGCTCAATTGAGAGTATAAAAGAGACCTCCAAGCATCTATAGAAGACTAATGATCCACATCAACAATCATATGATCAAGAATTGTATTAGTTCTTAATTTCTCATTCTTTGTATAGACTGCACTTGTTGAGCTAAAATGTCAATGTATGCTCAAGTTTATTAGGATTTGGGTGAGAGCTTAAGAGTGTAAAAAATCACCTTTTAGAGGGATTTCTAGTTTGCTAAGTTTTCTCTTGTTAGAGGGTGTTCCCAAATCTCGGTTTGTGAGCTTTGGATGCTAGACTTGGTGAGTGAGTCTAGGTTGTAAATGGTTACCTCCTTAGCCTAGAAAAGGGGAATAATTCTTAGTGAATTGGTTGAAATCCTTAGTAGGAAGCTAAGGTAGTGGATGTAGGCTTTGGTTAGAAAGCCAAACCACTCTAAACCCTTTGTCAATTTTGTCTATCTTTTGCTTCCACAAAAAACACTCAAAAATCAATTTCTTCACACTTGGCAAGCAAAACGGTTGAGGGAATCGAGCCCAACAGAGCTATTACACCAAGGTGTTATTAGCTTTTCCCTTATTTTGCATGTTTTTAAAGGGATTTAATAAAAAGATTTCTAAAAGGTTTACACATTTTCTTATGTAACTTCCTATTTTCTCTTCCATTTTCTCACCAGCCAAACTATGATTTACCCATCAAAATGAGAGGAAACAATCACTTTATTTCATTATTTGATGTCCTAAATTGATCTTCTCATTTCTACAACAACTAGCATTGAATTTCTTGAAGGTTTTCATCCAAATCATTGCCAAACAAGGGAAAATTTTGTGTTAGAGGCGATCTTTCTAATTCTCCTCTAATCAAAGGTTCTTTATTGAAATTCCTAAGCTCTTGACTCTTGTAAATTGTTTTGAGTTAAAGATGTTGATATCTTGCTTTAATTAAGCTTAGATTGAGGTTTTGATGAGGAAAATGATTGAGTTTTGCTTTGATTTGATAATGATAGTTTTAGATTGATTTTGATCATAATCTTGATGTTTAACAATGTGGATAAATGGTTTTTGATATGATAATCCTGAAACTAGATGAATTGCTAGATTTTAAAGTTGAAATCTTTGAGATTATGGTTTGTTCTTATGGTTATTTGGTTGCTGGAGATATTTGGTTGTTGAGGGAATGCTTTTAGATGTATATTGATGATGTTTTGATGTTAATCTCACCGGGTAATGGCTGGAGATTGGTTTCACCGATGTTTTCGATAGTTTTCAGATGGTAAAAGCTTGGTAGTTGATAGAGAAGGTTGTGGAGCTGAGTTGCTGAGGATTTTGATGCAAGAATGTGCATTAATCCTCTATTTTGAATGGTTAATTGTAGGGGAAGTTGATCTGGTATCGTTTAAGGAAGCTTCGATTGATCCGGAGGCTTGAGACCGCTTCGGCAAAGCAAGTGAAGCATTCTCGGTGAGTGAAAATGGTTTTAAAGCTTTTCAAAGGTTGAAAGAAAGTTTTGGGAGTTTAGATTAAGCTTGAAACACTAATCTAAGCTCGAAAGTAAGTATGGAAGAATTCGCTCTCGGTTTTTAGTTTTTCCCATTGTTTGTTAAATCATGCTCATGTTTTAGAAAGAGATTGTTACCTACTGTTCTGCATGTTTTTATGAATTGAGAGATGATTCATGTGGTCCCATGATATTGAATTATGGCTTTTAAAGAGATTATGTTATGTTGAGAAAATGCTATGCTTTGAGATTAATTGAAATGGGGCGAAGAAAATGGTTTATGTTTATGCATTGGAAAAACAGTAAGGTAACACGGTTTTAAAGTGTATATTGGAATGTGGCCGAGATTTAATTGTTGTCAGATATAATTGGTCGACCAATAGGATTAAAGTGCACTCTAAAGTACAAAATTTGTACGTGAGACAAATTCTTCAGTTACACAATAGGGGTAGTGCCATTGTGAAGTGATAGGGGTAGTGCCATCCCGGCCAAAGTGAGATTATGGTGAGGGTAGTTTCACCATGAGACTTGATGGGGGTAGTGCCATTAAGGAATCTGCATATCCGAACTTGAATAGATAGGGGTTATGTTATCCAAGGATGGGGGTAGTGCCATCCGGGTCACTTGTTATGCCAATATATGAGATGTATATGTATCATGGTTTTTAAAATGATTTGTATAATGTGATTTATACATGAGATTGTGTTTTAGCTATGCTAGATGATGAGCATGCTTTAGACGTTTTAAATGAGATTTGCAGTATGGTTAATACATGAGATTCATGATACATGTTGAAAGAATAATTTTGTAATTGCTTTAAAAAGAAATTTCAAGCATGAGAAGTGTTGAGCATGATGTTTGAGAGATATTTGATAAATGGTTTAAAATGCATTGTTATTGGTTTTTAAATGAGCATCCCTCACTAAGCTTTATTGCTTACGCTCTCTTTTGTTAACAATACAGAGAAATAGCTTGATCGGGTAGCAAGAAAGAAAGTCTAAGGGATTTTACTTTGCTCAAGTATGGTTTTAAACTAGTTGATGGTAATAATTGGCAATGGGAGGGTACCTATTTGGTTTGGAAGCATGTTTTATGAAACTCCCTGCTTTGGCATATGTTCGAGTTGCCTATATGGACTTGTAAATGGCCTTTAAGAGTTGGTTTCTGGTTTGGATTGTATTTGAGGTTTAAAGTGTTTGGTTTGTCTGGGGAGCATGCCTATAGTTTACCCTTTTATGTTTGAAAGCATGATGATGAGTGTTTAGGTGTTCAATGCCTATAAAATGATAGTATTCCATGTTGTGCCTATGTTGGAAACATGTTGGATTGGTTTTGGATGAGTTTTAAGTTGTAAAACCAGCAAATTGTGACATTACAGTCTCAGGTGTACTGATACGTGGGGTTACGTACCGATATGGTATACCTGAGACAACCCAGTCATACCGATACACTTGGAGCCTTACCGATATGGTATAAGGCAAAAATAGGCAAGCGTTTCGATACGTAGGGGCGTATTGGTATAGTATTTTGACATTGGAAACTTGAGAAATTGGCGAGATGGAACCGTACCGATACGGGCCTTGGTGTACCGATACACCTGGCCGTTTTGTTAGTTATTTGAGGCAATGAATGGTTTGGTTTTTGTCACGGTTTGGTCCCTGAATATTATGAATGAAATTGTATGAGTTGGGGATGTCTTGTTAAGCTGCAAGTTGACATATATGCTTGTAATGAGACTAATTAAAGGTTGGTAACCTTAAATTGGCTAGAGCCCTTGTAATTATCTATTTTTGAAAAATGGTCCCTAATTTACATTTGGGCTTAATCGGACATCCAATTGACGCCCGATTTGTGTCGCGTTTGTCCGCAATAGTATGATCACCTTAGGAAATAATAAAACATCTAGACAAGATAAGAAAAAATGGTCGCTTGTTGAGGTAAACCTTCACGGGTTCTCTTCGATATTCCCCGTGTGACTCGTTCGATTCAGTCTTGCGACTAGACCGGGTCAAGGGGGTTACAGACAATCAAGAGAAGTACAGCTGTAATGAGTTTTCATTTGTAGGGGAGTAATTCTTAATTGATTCAACGATGCTTCAACAAATATTTGGCTTACGCAAGAATTAAAGTTGTTGAAGATTTGAAGACCAATGCTCGGATGAAATTTGTGTCAAGGGAAAGATTTGTTATATTTTGACTCAAATTTTAATTGATAATTAAGTTGAGTTTTATTGTAGTTATAATGGCTGAAGATTACTTGGTAATTATGATTTACTTTAATGAGTAAATATCTATTTTAGGTATAGGATATTTTTTATACTACTGGGACGATAATGACGAAATAAGTAAATAAACACAAACACAGAAAAAAAAATAACATCAAGAATTTACATGGAAAACCCAAAAGGAAAAAACCACAGATAAAGGATGAGAAATTTCACTACGATGGAGAAAGAGATTACAACTGATTTATAATGTTCTGTCTAAACTCCTAATTCCTAGTATCTATTTATAGGAATAAATTTCTTGTTTACAGAGGAAACTTGCATATACACAAATTCTACTCAAACTGAGTTTCCTACCTTTAATTAATGTAAAGTAAACAAGATTTACTAGGATTCTAACTTTAAACCAAATATTAAAAGAATTTGGATCACAACTAGAACAAATCTCCACCTTGAGACAAATTCTTGTCGAATAATATCTCCACCTCTTCCATGAAATCCCTTCAAGGGGTAGTCTTCAATAATCACCGGCCGAATCCAAGCCTTGCCAAAGCTTGGATGTACAAGGTAATTTATTCTTCACATCGTTAAGATCAACATTAGTTCCAACTTTGCTCACAACTATATCACCGCGAGCAATATCATGCAAACACGACCCCGATCATCAATGACAATACTATCTTTCTCATTATTTATCCTTGTAGCAAATCAAACTCTTTTAAGCTTCTCAAATCTGTTATGCCTACGAAATTCAACTTTATTCTTTTTTTTAAATTCGTTATGCTTATGCCTACTAGAACCGTTATGCCCACGGTTTTCATACTCAACACAAAATCCTTTTTTACTTGATTCAGTCAAGGCGCCTTCACTAGTAACATCGTCATTTGACACGCAGTAAGAAACAATGGATGCATCACCTAAAATAGTTGAACCTTTCAGAACATAAAAATTAGCGGGCCTTTTATGCCCTTTCATCACAACGAGAGAGCCTTTGCAAATTTTCATAGCTCCACCTTCATTGGAGTATCTGTACCCTTTTGAATTCAGAGTATCTAACGAAATCATATTTTTTTCTCAAATCTGGAACATGCCTCACATTACCAAGTGTTCGAACAATCCCATCAAACATTTTAATCTTGATTGTGTCAATACCTACAACTTTACAAGAGACATTATTTCTAAAAAAGAACAACACCTGTAGACACAGGTTTATACGTCGCAAACCAATCCTGATTTGGACTCATATAAAAACTACTACCAGAGTCAAGAATCTACTCATCGCTTGCTATAAAGTCTTCGCCAGAAGCAACTAAAAGTTCACCATTATCGTACTCATCTACAATATCAGCTTCATCTTCACTGAAATTTTGATTTTCAGATTCCCTCTTTATCTTATTCTACAATATGTAATACTTAGATTTAATGTGACCTTTCTTTTTGCAGGAATAACATGTTTTATCTCGATTTGACAACTTGGATTTTCCCCTATTTTGAATTCCAGAATTACGAGAACATTTTCTTCAACTGTCTGAACTAGTCGATTCATGCACCATGAGACCCTCTGCTTGGAACTCAGAGCCGGTAAGATGTTACATATTGTCATGAGAATTCAGATTATCATATACCTCTTCAAGAGTAAAGGTATCACAACTGTGTAGGAGGGTGCTTTTAACAGACAAGTATTAAGCGGGCAGTGAGCAAAGTAAAGTTAAACATAAGTCTTCCTCATTGTACTTTATCTCTATCGTTTCCAAATTTGAGACGATCTCCTTAAAATCGGTTAGGTGGTCGTCAAGACATGAACCTTCTGCTAACTTGTGGGAGTATAGGCGTTGCTTCAGGAGCAACTTTTTTGTCAAAGTTTTCTTCATGCGAATTTGTTCCAATTTTGCCCATAAGTCGACAATTATCATCTCTTTGTGAACATCTTGCAAAATATTGTTTTATAAGTGCAAACGGATATTGGAAGCATCTTTCCTATCCTTGCGGCGCTTCTCTGTATTCGATCATTCTTTAGGCATATTATAAAGCCCATCTAATACATCATCTAAACCCATTTGAACAAGAATATCTCGAACCTTCACCTGCCACAGCGAAAACCTGAAGTTGCGATCCAGCAACGGAATTTCATACTTCATCGTCGTCATTATCCTGAGTAATCTAAAAAGCTATGATGCCAATTTGTTATACTATCGGGACGACAATGACGAGAAGTAAATAAACGCAAACACAAAAAAGAAAAAATAACACCAAGAATTTATGTGAAAAACCCAAAAGGAAAAACCACGGACAAAGGATGAGAACTTTCACTATGACAGAGAAAGAGATTACAACTAATTTATGATGTTCTGTTTAAACTCGTAATCCATCATATCTATTTATAGGGATAAATTTCTTGTTTATAGAGAAAACTTGCATAGAAACAAATTTTACTCAAACTGAGTTTCTACATTTAATTAATGTAAAGTAAATAAAATCTACTAAAAATAGGATTTTAACTTTAAACTAAATCCTAAAAGAATTTGGATCACAACACTAAACTGATATACAACTTCATATCCACCTTTAATTGAAACAACCAAACATTAATGCCAACTTTCAATATCTGCACGACAGTTGTCTTTTGATCCAAGTGAAACAATATTTTGGTCTCTTGATTACCATATCCGTATCAACATTCAACAATCATGACTCAAAGATGGCCAGGGTTTTAAATTTTAGCTAATTGGTGAAGCTTTAAAATCTTGGCCCTCGGGTGTAAATGGACATTTGGGTAACATGAATCGTAAATGGACACTTTTGTATAATGGATTTTTATTCATTGGGCTTTATAATATTTTTTATTTTTGGATTTACTAGAGTGAATAATAATAATATAATAATAATAATAATAATAATAATAATAATAATAATAATAATAATAATAATAATAAGTCGGACAAAATCGGGGAATGACGATCATTAACCAAACAAAAACCACAGATGAAACACAATTTCTTAAACATTCGTTCACTCCCCCAAGAACACATTCATAATGGATTGAATCAGCCATACCAGCACTGTTGACTAGAGAACCACCGAGGCATATGAAGAATCTAGTTCTATAAAACCTCTCCGGGTTAAGAGTGTTTATGGTTAACCAAAATATTACAACAATTAGTCTGTAAGTTTTGTTTTTAGTCTAATTAGAACTAGGGGTGTATCTACGCTTTTATCGATGGATCACGTGACCCACCGTTAAAAAAGAAAAAAAAATCCATTTATTCTTTTGGGGTATTTTTATATTGGTCCTTCCGTTTTTGTTTGTAATTTATTTTAATATAATTTCACATGATTATATATTATTTTGATCCTTTCAAGTTTTATTTTCTTTTAATTAGATTTCTTTGTGTATTTATTTCTATCTTCATTATTATTTATTGTTTTATTGCATTGTATATTTATTGTTATTAGATTTTTAGTTTATTACTATAAAACACTACTATTATTTTTCGGCAGTTAATATATATATTTTTATAATTATAATTATAATTATAATTATGGGTCATTATACCATGAACTGGAGGTAGAACATTTTAGTTTTCACAAGTGCTTTAAATTTATGGTTTAGAGATTCAATTTAGGGTTTTATATTTAAGGGTTAGGTTTAAGTGTTTAGAATTTAGGGGTTGTGGTTAGAATTTTTGGTTTATACGTTGAAACTTAAATCCTAACATATTACCCTAAAACCTAAACCCTAATATCTAAACCATAAATTCTAAATCTAAACCCTAAATCCTAACTACAACACTAAATTCTAAACCTTTAAACTCTAAATCATAAATTGAGTCCCTAAGTCCTAAATCTATGACACTTGTGCAAACTAAAAGTTTTCCCGCAATGCATGAAATATTTTCCTTATAATTATTATGTAATATGTTTACCTCATTTATTTTTGTTGAGTTGATTAAACAATGGCAATTGACCAAGAGGGGGTGAATTGGCCATTTAAAAGTTGAAGGGTGCAAGATGAAAATGTAAAAATTGAACACAAGCTATTTTATAGTGGTTCAAGCTTAGAACAAGCTCTGCATCCACTACCTTAGCACCCTACCGAGGATTTCAACAATCCACTCAATAAATTCGTCCCTTTTTCTCGGCTTAGGAGGAAACCATTACAATCTATCAAAGCTTTATACCCAAAGCTTGATCAAAGACACTCTTACAAAGAGAAATTGTGGCAAAAAAAATTCCTCTTAAAGGTAGATAAGTTTACCCAATTACAAGTTCACACAAACCTAAACTTGAATAAAAATGAATACAATAAAATCTCTCAAGAGGGTTACAAAAATTTGACTCTATAAGGCTCAAAAGGATTAGATTATACTTGAATGTGCTTAACTTGTTCAATTGTTGTTGTTGTAGCTTTTTTAGGCTTGCTTTTATACTCCTTCATTGATTTCTATCCGTTTGGGTAGTTTGCATCATCAATAGAGCCATTGGGCTCTCTTTTTCCCACCATTAATGCACCTCTGCAACCTACTGTATCGGTAAACGAACAATTGTATCGATACCTGTCTTAAAATAGAAGCAACAACTGTGTATAAAATACAGAGGCATATCGATACGCGGGAATGCGTATCGGTACGGTCTCAATGTAAAACAAGGGGCGTATCCGAAATGGGCAAGGCCGTATCGATACAATTTTGCTCACTTGAGCTACTGCCAAAACCTGTTTCGGTACACCACGTAGGCGTATTGATACGGGTTAACTGATTTTCAAAACCGTGTGTTCCCAATAACTGACAAGGAAACGTTTGAATAATAAATGAAAATATTGGAAAAATCTTAACCCATGTATCGATACAGTGGTAGCCGTTGTTGCGCGTAATAAGTGCTACGCAATTGTGCAAGTATACACGTCGCAAGTTATAGTATAAAAGATATCGTCTCCACAGGGATTGGTGCCACTTCAAGAATCTAGTCTCTTGCACTGTAAAAAGTAAAAACACAAGTGAAGGATTATAGAAGTTTTAACTAATAACTAATCTAGAAAGCAATTAAGTAAAAGAAAAGATGAATTCGAATGAGAGAGATAGGCTAGGTTATCGTGAGTTGAGGTGTGATAGCCGATTGGATTGTCTTGGTAAAAGAGTGCACGGCAACTCAGCTTGCCGTGGGCAACTTGCACAACGGGGTTGCCGTTGGCAACTAATTGATGGTTGCTTGGGCGACTAGTTGGGCAACTACTTGGGCGATCGGGCAGCAACTTCAAGGTTCGGCGGAGCGTTCTTCAATGGTTTCTTCTTATCCCTAAGTCGAAACTCTAGCTATTTGTGCATGCCTTGATAATACATCCTCACGTGAATCAAGGGTGAACAACAACCAATCTTGCGCTCCTCTTAGCCGCTGAAATCCTTAACTTATTCCTAAGCCGGATTAATCTTCACCATCATTGATTGCATAAAGATCATATTCATTCGCTTTGAATCTAACTCTCCCGATATTAGATAAATGGATGAAATCACGAGATCTTCTCCCAATTCACTCGCAAACAATAATAAGAATCAAGAATGAATAAACCTTGAAATAAAAAGTGCAAACTCTTATTACCTAAACAAAAACCAATAGTTTCTCACAACCACAAAACACAATAACCATAGCCAAGTAAATTTAGTTCATGGCTAGGTTCCAAAGAAACACAAGATAAACAATCCCTAGCATGAACCCAATCGAACAAGAAGAAGAAAAGATGAAGCTTGTCCTCCTTGCCCTTGCCCTAGATGCTTCCTTGCTTCCTTCCTCTCTGGAGTTGTCGAAATTAACTCTTGCTCTCCCTTTTGAATTGTCGAAATCTCCTTGATATTTATAGGGCTAGGCCAAAGTCCTTCTTTGAGGAGGAGTTTGAGTTGGAATTAAATTATCTTTAAAGAATATAATTTTTTATTATAATTTTATTCCTATTAAAACTTCTCCTATCCTCTTGGAATTTAATTCTTCTTTAATCTCTGCATGGCAATCAAATTCCTTTGGGCTTGGACCTTGCTCCATGTCATCTTGGGCTTGTAAAATCATGAATTTCGACATCCATATTGCTTTTGGTCTTTGTCGACAAATGCCATGGCAACTGCTCGCGTCCTTCATGCATGCACCTTCCATTGCCCTGCAACTAGCTCGGCATTGCTTTGGCAAGTGATCCTGCACATACACACAAAAAACACACCAAAGCAGCATCTATTTCCACAAAAATCACCAAGTTATGTAATCAAGCTCAACGATTGAAGGAAACATGGATTAATGCATGAATGGCTAATCTATGCAACTAATATGAGCCTAAGTCTAACAATAATATGAGTAAAAAGGGTAAGAAAAATAGTACTTTTGAACACTTATCACACCCCCAAACTCAACTATTGCTTGTCCTCAAGCAATGCAAACTCACAATTACCTCGCCAAGACTTCAAATTTTCACAAACTTAGCTTTGAACTTGATTTCAATTCTCTGAACCGGGGCACAAAGTATGATTGGCTTTTTATTTTTCGGAAAACTGAGGAGTTACTCGGAATCAAACTATAATGCTTGTGCGTGTGTGAGTTGTGTGTGCAAGTTGATTTTTCGGATTCTATGCAAACAGTAGGTTTTCAAATTACTTCATCGGGTTCTTTTTAACTTGTTTTAACTAGAGCCAATTTCGGGCACCTCTAGTGTTTTATTTTTAGTTTTCTTAAGTTAATTTAATCGACTAGAGCCGGTTTCGGGCACCTCTAGTAAAAAAAAAATTTTAACGCCTCCTAGAGCCAGTTTCGGGCACCTCTAGTGATCAATTTTTTTAGCATATGCTAGAGCCAATTTCGGGCACCTCTAGCATTCATCCAATTTTTATTCTAATCCCCAATTAGTTAATTATCAACCTAAGTTTACTAGAACTCCTTAAATCAATCAAACCACAACAAGTGTTTCATCAAATTTAGCATCATAGTAAAATTCTAAGTTTTTCATGGTTATCCTAGAATAAAAATTCTATCAATTAAGTGCATTGGTAAAGTCATCATTGAATATTCATCAAATCTAAGCAATTCTTGTTCCAATTAAAGGCATGGCAAGCAATTTATGTATCCTAAATGTAATGCTTAAGATTAATGTAACTAAACATGGTAATTACTAATAACAATCCCCCAAACTCGAGTGAGGCATTGTCCTCAATGCATGCATAAAAATAACGAAAAATAACAATAAAAATAAAAATGCATACGAGGACTTACTCCGAGAGTTCGTCATCGTAGATGATTAGTTTCCTTCTAGTTGGCGCCTTGATTTTCTTGCTTGAATGCAATGGTTGTTTTCTTGTTGCCGGGATGTCTTCACTTTGTTGCCGTGGCATCTTCGTGGTTGGTTGCCGTGGCATCAGCTTGTGCATGCATGAAGTAAGTTACCGTGGCATCTTCTTCATTGGTTGCCGGGCAAGGATCTTGGCAAGAAATTTCCTTAGCATAGTAGTTGTGAGTCTTGTTGTGAAAAAGAAAATAAAGAAAACCTGAAAACTAAAGATAATGAAGAAAAAAAAATATCTCCTAAAAATAAAAATAAAAATAAAAAGAAAAAGAAAAAGGAAATACTGAGAGGAGAGCATGCTCATGCATCTCCTAAGTTGACCACTTCCTTGTTACGCCCACATGGGCACCATTGTAGTGCTTCAATCTTTGTCCATTAACTTTGAATTCATGGTTGTCGAGATGGACTTGATTATCACAAAGACCATGGGAGAATGGTTTGACGACTTCGAATGGTCCCGACCATCTTGATTTCAGCTTTCCCGGGAAAAGTTTTAGCCGAGAATTGAATAGGAGAACTAGTTGCCCTGGCGTGAATTGCCGTGGCAATAGTTTCTTGTCGTGCCATCGCTTTGTTTTCTCCTTGTAGATTCGCATTGTTATAGGCGAGTGCACGAAATTCTTCTATCTCATTGAGATCCATCAGCGCTTTTGTCCGCACTTTCCCAATCCATATTCACGGTCTTGATTGCCCAAAGACGCCTTGTGCTCGATTTCCACCGTAGATGACATGTTTTACCATAGACAAGCCGGAAGGGGGACATACCTAATGGTGTTTTGAATGCAAAGGCGATATGCCCAAAGTGCGCCATCTAGTCTTAATGACCAATCCTTCCTTGAGGGATTTACAACTTTCTCGAGTATTCCCTTCAACTCCCGTTGGAAATTTCGCTTGCCCGTTGGTTTGTGGGTGATATGCCGTGGCGATCTTGTGTGATATGCCGGCGCTTGCAACATCTTGGCAATTAGTCTGTTGTCAAAATGCTTGCCCCGTCGCTGATAATTGCTCTCGCATCCCAAACCGTAAATATGTTTTTCTCGCAGAATCGCTTGCACGGTCTTGGAATCGCTGTTGGGAACCGCAAATGCCTCTACCCATTTAGACACATAGTCGACGGCGAGTAAGATGTAGAGGTTGCCGAATGAAGATGGGAAAGGTCCCATAAAATCGATCCCCATACATCGAATGCCCCACCTCGATGATGTTCGAGTGGCATCTCATGTCGCCTAGAGATATTGCCCGCCCTCCCGCAACAATCACATTGCTTGTAAAAGTCTTGGGCATTTTTGTACAATGTTGGCCAATACAAACCGGATTGCAAGACTTTGGGTCATGTACGAGTTCCTCCAAAATGTCCTCCATAGGGTGAAGAATGGCATTGCCGAGTACATTCTGTTGCTCTTCTTCAGTGGACACATCGGCGTATAACCTAATCTGCACATTGTTTAAACAAAAGAGGCTCGTCCCAAAAGTAATGCTTAGCATCATGGCGAACCGCTTTCCCTTGGTGAGTAATGCCATACGGAAAATACCACAAACAAGGAAGTTAACTAAATCTGCGTACTGTGGTATTGCCGGGGCATGTGCCGCCGTAGTGTCTTCTCCCAAAATTGCCGAGGCGTGCTCGCAAAGACCGCCGCGGGCCGAGTTGCCGAGGCGTGTGCTTCCATGGTTGCCGAGGCGCCATGGGCTGTCGAGGCGCCAAGGGTTGCCGCCGAGGCGATTAGAATTTGTTCATCCGGAATGCATCGCATATCTCTAGATCCGCCCTCCTCTTCCCCTATTGCGCTCCAAACGTGATAAGTGATCGCCACTTGATTTTCTGCTCCTTTCCGCCCTTAATTTCAATATCAAATTCTTGTAAAAGTAATATCCAACGAATCAAACGAGGTTTAGCATCCTTTTAGCAAATAAGTATTTGATTGCCGAATGGTCCGTATGAACAATTACCTTTGTACCAATTAAATAGGATCGAAACTTGTCAAATGCGAAAACTACAGCTAGTAACTCTTTCTCCGTTGTTGTGTAATTCACTTGAGCATCGTTAAGAGTTTTACTAGCGTAGTATATCACATGGAAGGTCTTACCTGTGCGCGCGCTGGCCTAGGACCGCCTCCTACCGCAAATCACTTGCATCACACATGAGCTCAAAAGGTAGCGCCCAACTGTGGAACAACAATGGGTGCCGAGGCAAGCTTTTTTCTTTAGGGTTTCAAATGCTTGAGTGCAAGAATCATCAAAATCAAGACTTTATCCTGCTTCAAGCAGATTACACAAAGGTTTAGTGATTTTAGAAAAGTTATGAATGAACCTCCTGTAAAAACCTCGCATGTCCGAGAAAAACTCAATTCCTTTAACCGAATTTGGTGGGGGTAATCTCTCGATCACGCCCACCTTGGCTTTGTCTACTTCAATTCCTTGATGAAATCTTGTGGCCGAGCACTATTCCTTCATCTACCATAAAGTGGCATTTCTCCCAATTGAGGACTAAGTCCGCTTTTTCGCATCTTGCTAACACCCTCTCTAAATTGCCGAGACAGCCGTCAAGTCATTACTAAAAACCAAAAAATCATCCATGAAGATCTCAAGGAAGTCTTCGACCATGTCCAAAAGAGCGCCATCATGCATCTTTGGAAGGTTGCCGGGCGCACACAATCCGAACGGCATCCTTCGGAAGGCATAAGTACCGTAGGGGCATGTGAAGGTTGTCTTTTCTTGATCTTCCGTGCTATGGCAATCTGATTGTAACCTGAATAACCATCAAGAAAACAATAAAAGGGTTTACCCGCAAGACGGTCAAGCATTTGATCAATAAAGGGTAATGGGAAGTGATCTTTCCTAGTGGCTTTGTTTAGCTTTCGATAGTCCATACAAACCCTCCAACCGGTCACACCCCTGGTTGGGATAAGTTCATTATTTTCATTGCTTACCACCGTTATACCTCCTTTTTCGCACACATTGTACCGACTTACCCACGCATTTCGGGAGATAGGGTATATAATGCCTAAGCCAAGCCACTTGATGATTTCTTTCATTACAACCCCTTTCATGGCATGATTCAGTCTCCTCCGGGCCTCAATTGAAGGTTTGTGGTCATCTTCCAACAAGATCTTGTGCATGCACACCACCGGCTAATTCCTTCAAGTCGGCAATTGTCCACCCTATTGCCTTTTATGTAGCTTCAACATGTTGATCAGCTTTTTTCCTCTCAGTCAGAACTTAGAAGAAATAATTACAGTAATGTATTATCGATCCCTAAGTATACATATTTCAGTTGCTCGCAATTGTTTCAACTCAAGAATTGGTGGATTTTCGATAGAGGGTTTTTCGATCTTACCTTCCTTACCCGAGTAGTCCAAAGGTTCAAAGTATGTACCGGTCGATTGACTAGCCAATTTGCCTCTTCTGGTTGTTCCTCATCGACCGCTCTTCATACTCCTCAGTTCCTCTTGATCGGCAATGTAGTTGCCGAGGCAACTAAATTCCTCATCGGTTAAACTTTGCCGTGGCATGAAGTAGTTGGCATTCTTCCGATCATCGGCATGCCTTAGTGTTTGGAACACATTTAGTTTTACCTCGCTGGTCATTCACCCTCATTGTGAGTTCTCCTTTTCAACATCAATCAAAGTTCTCCCGCCGCTAGGAATGGTCTTCCGAGAATGATAGGCGCATGCTCATCTCGCTTCACAATCCAAAACAATAAAGTCACGGAAAAATAAATTTATCAACTTTTACCAAGATGTCCTCGATTTTTCCCTCGATGCACATAGGATCTGGCTGCTAGTCAGAGCATAATCATTGTAGGTCTTGCCTTCCCATTCCTAGTTTCGAAAACCGATTTAGGCATCAAGTTTATGCTAGCCCCTAGGTCGCATAGTGCTTTCCCGACATAGTGATTTCCAATAGAACAGGGTATTGTGAAACTTCCGGGATCCTTCAACTTGGGCGGCATACGACAGTGCAACATTGCCATGCATCCTCTATTATGGCAATTGTTTCAAACTCTCCTAGCCTTGTTCTCTTGGACACAATGTCTTTAAGAAACTTGGCATAGTTTGGCATTTGTTCAATTGCTTCCACCAATGGCAAGTTGATGTGGACTTGCTTTAGGATATCAAGAAACTTCTTGAATTGGTATTCTTGCTTTTGTCGCCCTAACCTTTGTGGGAATGGTGGTGGAAGTCGGATATCTTCGATCTTTTCATTGGTTTGAAACCTGATTGACGGCATTACAGGGACATCCGAGTTGCCGGCGTGTTACCAACCGGGGTTTGCCGAGGCGTGCTTATCGCAAGTTGCCGAGGCGCCATCGCTGCCGAGGCATGCTTATTGCCGCTTGCCGCAGCAATTCCTGGTTCAAAGATCCGAGACTTTGCCGCTAGGTTCGCCTTGATCTTTTTGTGGAGTTTTGTTTGACGAGCGGGTTTGAACCTCTCTAAGTTGTTGGCCACTTCGTGGTGATTGCCTTACATTGCTCATGGCCGCCTTCTTCTTGCGACTTCAGTATCGCTAGGTAAACCTCCTTGTGGTCTAGTGTTCAGATTTTGAGCAAATTGTCCGACTTGATTTTCCAATGATTTGATTGCCGCCTTGGTTTTGCAATCTCATCTCGGTCCTGTTAATAAAAGCATCAATTCTTTTTATGAAATTACTATTCTCACCCATATAAGATTCAGTTTTCATCATAAAAGCATTTAGAGAATTTTCCAAAGAACTAGATGTCGCTTGGTTGTTGCCGCGCATCCGCTGTCGCGGCATATTCTCTCTGAATCCCGATGCTTGTGCATTCTGATTGTTCCGTTTAGAGCATTGTTGGGATTACTCCATGAAAAATTCGGGTGCTTCTTCCAAGCTGGGATTGTATGTATTTGACATCATGTTGTTGCCCCGATTGTAATTCCCACATAGAAGCTAGATTCCGGATTCTCGCATACATTCGTAAGAATTATGGTTATCACCACATAACTCACAAAAAGAATCCATTACCTTGACTTCATGTGTGTTGTTTGGTTTTTGCATGTTCGACCATCTTGGTTAAAGCGCCAATTGTGCCGAAATTGAATCTGATGATCCTAGTTCATGTATTGTGGCTTGGCGCCTAACTCCTCCTCTTCTAGTAGATGGGAATTGATAATCATTCTTGGCCAGCCTGCTTAAAATTTGCATTGCTTCTTCCGGTGACTTATCTAGAGTATGCCGCTTGCCGAGGCGCTAGCATCATCCTTGTTGGTGTATTCACGGCATTGTAAAACATTGTCACTTGAGTCCACACCGAATCCGTTTAGGGCATTTGTGTAGAAGTTCTCTATATCGCCCCCAAGCCTCGTACATGGATTCATCATCCGCCCGCCGAAAAGAAGTAATGTCGCTACGGCTTATCGCTTAAATTTGTAGGATTAAATCTAGCAAGGAAATCACGACAAAGATCAGTCCAAGATGCTATGGATCCGGCAGAATGCTATTTAGCCATGCTTTCGCCCTATCCTCGAATAGGGGGGAATAATCTTAATCGTAAGACATCGGGGTGACTCCGTATCTTGAACGAGTTGCAAATCTCGAGGAAAGATTTCGATGTTGTCGCATCATCTTCGCTTGCCGAGCCGCCAAATTGACCTATTGTGTTGATCATATTAAACATTACCGGTTTCAACTCAAAGTGGTCGGCTTTCAATTTCGGGTGCGACAACTCCCGGGTTAAGTCCATCAAGATCTTCTTCAAGATAGTCTCGAATAGTTCTGCTTTCGCAAGAATCACTCCTCCTCCCGCCGAACATCTTGATTCATATTGCCGCCTTGATTTGCCATTGCTTCTCTTATCCTTCGCCTAAGTCTTTGTAAGGTTCGCTCGATTTCGGATCAAATGGATATTCTGTGAAGTCGGTCTCGCCGGTCATATACCAATGCAAAACCAAAGTTTGTTAGCCCTTTGAATTTTAAACAAGAAAATAAAAAGAAAGTGCAAGAAAGTAAAAACAAAGTCGCTATTGCCAATCCCGCAACGGCGCCAAAAACTTTGTTGCGCTGTAATAATGTGCTACGCAAATGTGCAAGTATACACGCCGCAAGTTATAGTATAAAAGATATCGCTCCACAGGATTGGTGCCACTTCAAGAATCTAGTCTCTGCAATCGTAAAAAGTAAAAAAACACAAGTGAAGGATTATAGAAGTTTTAACTAATAACTAATCTAGAAAGCAATTAAGTAAAAGAAAAGATGAATTCAATGAGAGAGATAGGCTAGGTTATCGTGAGTTGAGGTGTGATAGCCGATTGGATTGTCTTGGTAAAAGAGTGCACGGGCAACTCAGTTGCCGTGGGCAACTTGCACGAACGGGGTTGCCGTTGGCAACTAATTGATGGTTGCTTGGGCGACTAGTTGGGCAACTACTTGGGCGATCGGGCAGCAACTTCAAGGTTCGGCGGAGCGCTCTTCAATGGTTTCTTCTTATCCCTAAGTCGAAACTCTAGCTATTTGTGCATGCCTTGATAATACATCCTCGCGTGAATCAAGGGTGAACAACAACCAATCTTGCGCCCTCTTAGCCGCTGAAATCCTTAACTTATTCCTAAGCCGGATTAATCTTCACCATCATTGATTGAATAAAGATCATATTCATTCGCTTCTTGAATCTAACTCTCCCGATATTAGATAAATGGATGAAATCACGAGATCCTCTCCCAATTCACTCAAAAAATAATAATAAGAATCAAGAATGAATAAACCTTGAAATAGAAAAGTGCAAACTCTTATTACCTAAACAAAAACCAATAGTTTCTCACAACCACAAAACACAATAACCATAGCCAAGTAAATTTAGTTCATGGCTAGGTTCCAAAGAAACACAAGATAAACAATCCCTAGCATGAACCCAATCGAACAAGGAAGAAAAGATGAAAAGAGGCTTGTCAAATCCTCCCTGCCCTAGAATTGTTCCCTTTCTTCCTCTCTTGGAGTTGTCGAAATTAACTCTTGCTCTCCCTTTTGAATTGTCGAAATCTCCTTGATATTTATAGGGCTAGGCCAAAGTCCTTCTTTGAGGAGGAGTTTGAGTTGGAATTAAATTATCTTTAAAGAATATAATTCTTTATTATAATTTTATTCCTATTAGAACTTCTCCTATCCTCTTGGAATTTAATTCTTCTTTAATCTCTGCATGGCAATCAAATTCCTTTGGGCTCGGACCTTGCTCCATGTCATCTTGGGCTTGTAAAATCATGAATTTCGACATCCATATTGCTTTTGGTCTTTGTCGACAAATGCCATGGCAACTGGCTCGGCGTCTCCTTCATGCACTGCCCTGGCAACTAGCTCGGCATTGCTTTGGCAAGTGATCCTGCACATACACACACAAAAACACACCAAAGCAGCATCTATTTCCACAAAAATCACCAAGTTATGTAATCAAGCTCAACGATTGAAGGAAACATGGATTAATGCATGAATGGCTAATCTATGCAACTAATATGAGCCTAAGTCTAACAATAATATGAGTAAAAAGGGTAAGAAAAATAGTACTTTTGAACACTTATCAGCCGTATCGGTACGTTGTTCTTAAATCTTAAACCCAGTTTGAAGGCCATATCAAAATGGAAAGAACCGTATCGAAACAGGCTTGGCTGTATCGAAATAGATTCTTACAATGGCCTTTTAAGTTTTGGGCGTATCGATACGCCTGGGCGTAAAAGTTGAATTTGACTTTAAAAACACTTAGAAAAAATTACGGGGTTTAAGTTTTTGACTTTGAATGATTTTGTACTTGAAAAATCCTTGTCAGTTGTGAGTCTTTGAGATTCTTTTACAAATAGGTCCTTAAACAATTTGTTATATCAAAATCAAACTTTGGTTTTATAATCTCCCCATTTTTTGATATAACAAAACCAAGTTAAATTTTTAAGTCTTTTTTGAAAAACTCCCCCTTATTTTAAGATAGGTTTTAAAAACGTTTTGGAAAGTTTAAGCTCTTTTACTTCTCATCCCTTTTTGTTAGATCAAAATCAATGATAGATCAATAGATAAGCAAGAGTAAAGCAAAAACAACATAATATTCATTGAAGCATAAAGCAATCATCAAGCAACATAAGAAAAATCCAAACTTAAAAACCTTAAAACACAAGCATAGGTTCATAATTTAAATATCATAGATGCGTAAATATAGAAATCCTAATATGACATGTATGATATGCAATGAATGTCTAGGGAGCATTCTCATCATCCTCGTCCTCTTCATCTTCATCTTCATCATGGGTTTGAGTAGCTTGAGTTTGTCTCCATTCCCCATGGAAAGCCATGAGAGAGATATCCATTGATCCTTGTTGGCTCTCAATTGCTTGAACTCGTTCCTCCAAGGAAATAAATCGAGTATCAATGGCCGCAAACCCTTCATTCATGGTTGTATTCAATGAGGTCATAAAGGTGTTTAATGTAGTGAATTGCTCATTGAGATAAGCCATGAGAGCATCCATAGCCGGTAAAGCTACTAGAGCTTGAGGAACGACTTGTGGTTGAGCTTTCAGTTTTTCGGGGATAACATCATGTGAAAGCTCGGCGAGACGTAGCCACTCACCATTGAAATAGTGAAACTTTGAACGAACAAGAAAATGCTCATCAATTGGATCGGTAAGAGGCTCAGGAAATTTTTGCGAGCAATTGATCTCCAATTGAGTAAACAAATAACTCAATGCTTTCCCATAAGTGAAGATGAAACTAGAGGGGTGTGGCGATGTTGGATGAGGTAAACTAGCTCTGAGAACATAATTTGAGCAAGATTGGGATGCTTCTCTTCACGAAAACATCTAATCCAAAAGTCATCCACTTGTCAGATAATGGAAAACTTATCACCGGATGGCCGAAGCCACAAAGTGATCATGAGATGCAAAAAGCGATCATGAGCATCAAGAATAGTGACAGAACTGCTAGAACATGTCCCATGGAGTTCTCATCATCGATTCCCTCATATTCTATCCCAAAAACATTGACTATAGTTTGAACATCAATACAAAAAATTTTCCCCATTAATAATGACTCAATAGTAATGACCTTAGAATGGTCTTGGTTAGGGATGCACCGGGTGTTAGCAAAGAAAATCAAGATAAGATTACGGTATAAAATCCCAAGGATAGCCAAAAATTGAATAAAATTCTAATGTCTCAAAAGATGAAGATATCTAAACTTGAAACATTCAGAGTTTAAGAATGGAAGAGATGTTACTCTTTCGGTGCGGATTTTGTAGTTTTGATATTGCTTGAAGTGATTTAAAGCCGCCAGGGTCGAAAAACTCTTTTGGTAAATAACACTAAGGTTAGGATGAGCTAAATTGTCTTTGGTTGAAGACTCGCCAAACTCGTTTGTTCTAGCTCTCTTTCTCGGTGCCATAGATAATCTAAAAAACAATTTTAAGGCACAAAACAATGTATGCATAAACCATCATATTCGATCCAATATTCAATCCAATAATTCAAGGTATTGTTAAAACACAATCTATAGTTTAAAAACATATACAAGTATAAAATAAAATTTTCGTAAAAAAAATTTTGAAAAAAAATTATACGATATATTTTTATATTCAAAATAAAAAATTTCCAGTTTTTAATTTTTTTACAGAAACTTGAAAAACTATATTATGTATATGTTTAAAACACAAAAACTAAGTAAAAACAGTATAGAAATCAAAACGAAATTAAAAAGAAAAAGAAAAAGAAAAGAGTTTTATACCATGAAGTTGGGATTATGGATGAATGAGGATGAAGCAATGCACAATATTGGGATGATGTTTTGAGTAAAACCTCTCAAAATCTTTGCTGATTTGATGTGAAAAAACATAGAATTGAGTGTGTATTTAAAGGGAAAATCGGTTAGGGTTTTGAGAAAAAGTGTTTGAATTAAAGTCAAACCCATTTAATGACTCATTTAAGGACAGACAACTTCACGTACAGATACGCCACGTGGCGTATCGGTACAGGTGTACCGAAACACTAGTACCGTTTCGATATGGAATCAACTATATCGAAACCTATTCTTGAACCCGTATTGATATGGTTGGACCCGTACGGATACACTTGTGCTGAGAAATACAATCTGGGTTAAGACAAGAATGGTGTATCAAAAAACCTTTACCCGTTTCGATATGGATAACCCAGAAAATGCATTTTGGGCCACAAGTTGCTCAAAAGTTCAGTTTTATTCGAACCAAAATGTATGCAGATGATATGTGAACAACATGTATGGTCTAACATGAATACATACTCCCCTAGCAACAAGCATAGATGCATCAAGAAGCAAAATCACACATGCATATCAATCAATTGAATTCAAGCAAATTTTTGATCTTAAAGGGCTCTAAAGGGTCAAGAGAGGTTGGTTAAACCCAACTCTCTCCTAAGAGTCCAAAATCGCTCTTTATCTAAAGGTTTGGTAAATATATCCTCTAATTGGTGTAAGGTGTCAACATACTCTAAAACTACATCATTTTTCAAGACATGATCTCTAATGAAATGATGTCTAATTTCTATGTATTTGGTTCTAGAATGTTGGGTGGGATTCTTAGTGAGACAAATGGCACTAGTGTTGTCACACTTAAGGGGCATGGTACCTACATCGACTCCATAATCTAAGAGTTGTTGCTTCATCCAAAGGACTTGAGCACAACAACTCTTGGCTGATATATACCCCGCTTCGGTGGTAGATAAAGCTATATTATTTTGTTTCTTAGAGAACCAAGATATGAGCATACTACCTAAGAATTATCAAGATCCGGAGGTACTCTTTCTATCTATCTTACATCCCCCATAATCCGCATCCCAGAAAACATTAAGATCAAAGAAAGGATCTCTAGGATACCAAAGACCTAAACTAGGTGTATCTCTAAGGTATTTAAAGATATAAGGATCTCTAGCACACAAGCAAACACTAAATATACTATCGGGTCTACTTGCGGTAAGGTAAAGCAAGGAGCCAATCATGGAACGATAAAGCTTAGAATCGACACATTTACCTCCTTCATCTTTGTCAAGCTTTATGGACGAGCTCATTGGTGTGGCTTGAGACTTCACATTATCTAAGCCAAACTTCTTGAGCATGTCTTTTATTAATTTGCTTGATTGATAAAGGTTCCATCATTCCTTTACTTGATTTGGAGCCCCAAGAAAAATGAAAGCCCTCCCATCATGCTCATCTCAAATTCACCTTGCATTAGTTTAGAAAACTCTTGGAAAAACAATTCATTAGTAAAACTGAAAATAATATCATCTACATAAATTTGAACTAATAAGATGTCTTTGCCATATCTTTTAATGAAAAGTGTAGTATCCACCTTGCCTTTTTCAAAATCCTTTTCAATCAAAAAGTTTGAAAGCCTTTCATACCAAGCTCTAGGAGATTGTTTCAAACCACATAAAGCTTTAGTGAGTTTGAAAACATGATTTGGAAATTTTGGATCCTCAAAACCCGGTGGTTGTTCTACATACACTTCTTCATTTATAAAACCATTTAGAAAAGCACTTTTGACGTCCATTTGAAAAAGCTTGAACTCATGAAAGCATGCAAATGCAAGAAGCATCCTAATTGCTTCCATTCTAGCTACGAGTGCATATGTTTCATCAAAATCGATTCCTTCTTCTTGAGTGTAACCTTGAGCAACAAGTCTAGACTTGTTCCTCACTATGTTACCACTCTCATCTAGTTTGTTTCTAAAGACCCATTTAGTTCCTATTGTAGATTTATTACTAGGCCTATCAACTAATGTTCATACTTTACTTCTCTCAAATTGATTAAGCTCTTCTTGCATAGCCAATATCGAAAAATTATATTTTAATGCTTATTTGATATTTTTAGGCTCAATGCATGAAATGAATGCAACATTATTAAAGAGCTTAAGAGAAGAACGAGTGGTTACCCCTTTAGATGGATAATCCAAAATCTCACCACCCTTGACATAGTTGAACTCCCTTGGGTAGATGACCTCCTTTTCCTCAAGAGCCATTTCCTTCAAGGCTTCAATAGGTGGATCTTGTGTTTCTTGTTCTTTGGTTGGAACCTCATCCACCTTTGATGTTTGTCCTCCATCAATGGCTTCAATGATTCCTACATCATCATCATCACAAGAATCCTTCCTCAGAAAGAGGTTATCATCGAAAACAACATGGATGGACTCTTCAACAACCAAAGTTATTTTATTAAATACTCGATAGGTTTTAGAGTTTAAAGAGTATCATAGAAAAATAGCTTCATTACACTTAGCATCAAATTTACCTATTTGAAATTCGGTTCCATGGTCACTTCTAATATGTGAAATCTTTTGACCAAGGTCATTTTGAGTAATTTTTGAAAATGTGATGAACTTTTTTCTAAAGCCTCATCCTTAGTACTTAAGAAGAGAACCCAAGTGTATCTAGAGTAGTCATATACTAACACAAATGCATAAGATTTACCACCCAAGCTCATACTCCCAATTGGCCCAAAGAGATCCATATGGATCAATTGTAACACTCTACATGTAGAAACATCATTAATGGATTTAAATGAAGATATTTGATGTTTATCCTTAGCACATGCATAAAAAATTTTATCTTTAGAAAAATTTAGCTTAGGTAAATCTCTTACTAGATTTGGGAAACCAAATTTCTCTAAAAGATTCATGCTAGCATGTCCTAGTTTCCTATTCCATAACCATGTATCATGTTCATTTTTTTGCAACAAAGCACGTATTAGAAACATGAATGTCATCTAAATGCACCATGTAAATGTTACCTATGCAATGAACTATGAACATTATTTGATTAGTTTCAATGTTCATAATTTTACGTTCATTAGCATCAAATAGAACATTAAAACCCTTATTACACAATTGACTAATGCTCAATAAATTATGCTTAAGACCATTGACATAAAGAACATTTTCAATAAGAGTAGTTGAGAGATTATCAATGGAGCCAATCCATTCAATGTAGCCTTTGAAGTTGTCACCAAAAGTCACTACTCCTGTACTCTTTGGTTTAAACTCCAAGAATCTACTCTTGTCACCGATCATGTGTCTTGAGCATCCACTATCAAGGTACCATGTGTTTTTGCTTGAAGCTATGGCCTTGTAGCAATGCTCTCTCTACAAACAAAGAATTAATTCTTGATTTTTGGTACCCAAATCATTTTGGGTCCATATGTATTAGCTCCCAAAAACTTGGTTCCCTTGAGAATCCAAGAAGAAATAGCATGAATATCATTTGAAGTAATAAGTTCTTTAGGAACCCATACACTTCTAATGTTTTTACTTCTAGAATGCTTATGGAAGCTTCTTTGTTTGTGGTTAACAAAATTTCTTTTCACATATTGGGATTTTGAATAACTTCCTTTCTCAAAATCATTTTCCCAATAGTGTTTAGAGAAGTTTTAAGATTATCCACCTCTTTGGTGTGATAATCTTGGAAATTGAAAAGAAGTTTTTCTAAATCAAGATTTTTCTTTTTGAGATCATTTGAAAGATTTATCAAATACAAAATTTTCTTTTCGAGTTCCGAGTTGGTTTTTGAAAGAGAATCGCTTTGAGCTTTTAAATCGGAAATCACTTTCTTATTTTTCAAAATCGATTCTTTAAATTTTTCTACCAACTCATCGTAAACCTTTTGCAACTCATCATATGCATCATCCAATTCATCATATGTAAAATCAAAAGATGATGAGTTAGAGGTTACCATAGGATCCTCCTCAAGAGCCATGAGGCAAGGGTTGGCCACTTCTTGCTCCTCATCCTCGGATGATTCCTCATCACTCCAAGTTGCAATTTGAGCTTTGGGCTTCTTCTTATTTCTAAAGCTCTTCTTTTTTAGTTGAGGGCACTCTGTTCGAATGTGACCAATTTCTTGCACTCATAGCATATGAGTTGGTTCTTATCTTTCTCTTTGTTCTTGTTCTTGAAGTCTCCTCTTCGGTTAAACTTTTTTTCTTGTTGGACTTTATGAACCGAGTGAACCGTTTGGCTAACATAGACATCTCTTTGTCTTCCTCCCCACTCGAATCACTCTCATCAAAAGAAGCTTTAAGAGTAATTTCGAGTTTCTTCTTTTCTACCTCTTTTATCTCTATCTTCTGCTCCTCTCTTTTATTTTCTTCATCTCTTTCTTGCTTCATTATCCATGAGTGAGAAGAGAACCCATGAGAGCATTGAGCTTTAGTGTCTTCAAATTTTTTACCTCGATGATTGTAGTTCTTTTTCCGTCCCATGACTCAAGAAGAGAGTAGAGGAGTTTCTGAACAAGTTTGTCTTTGGGAATAACCTCACCGAAGCCTTTGAGACCATTTATGATGACCGAGAAGTGGTCGAACATCTTTGTGACACTTTTACGGGCTCCATCTTGAAATTTTCGTAGCTCATGTTGATGAGTCCAATCTTGGTCTCTTTGACATCGTTGGTGCCCTCGTAGGTGGTCTATAGAGTGTCCCACACCTTCTTTGCACTTGTACATGAAGACATCTTTGAGTACATATCCGGTCTGAGCGCACAAAAGAGAATGTGCAAGGCTTTGTCATTCAGTTGAAGCTTCCTTCTTTCTTCATCCGTCATTTCGTGCATGGCCTTGGGATCTTGTCTATCACCCTTTTGTTTCATCAAAATGGATGGCCCGTCCTCGATTACATCCTAAAGAGCGTAATCATTGGATTTGATAAATAGCCTCATCTAGTTCTTCCAATATGGGTTGTTGTCCCCATTGAAGAAGGGTGATTTCATGATGGATTGCGACTCGTACAAGCTTTGACCAAAGGTAGATGCCATGGCTTGATTGTAGCTTGGTGTATGGTTATCAACTTCTCCAAGATCAACTCAAGAGGATGTTAATCCTTCCAATGAGTGTAGCTCTGATACCAATTGTTGAGTTGATCAAACAATGGCAATTGGCCAAGAGGGGGTGAATTGACTATTTAAAAGTTGAAGGGTGCAAGATGGAAATGTAAAAATTGGACACAAGCAATTTTAGAGTGGTTCAAGCTTAGAACAAGCTCTACATCCACTAGCTCAGCACCCTACTAAGGATTTCAACAATCCACTCAATGAATTTATCTCCTTTTCTCGGCTTAGGATGAAACCGTTACAATCGATCAAATCTTTCTACCCAAAGCTTGATCAAAGACACTTTTACAAAGAGAAATTGTGGTAAATAGAAAAATGCCTCTCAAAGGTAGATAAGTTTACCCAATTATAAGTTCACACAAACCCAAACTTGAATAAAAATGAATACAATAAAATCTCTCAAGAGGGTTACAAAAATTTGACTCTATAAGGCACAAAAGGATTGGATTTATACTTGAATGTGCTTGACTTGTTTAATTGTTGTTGTTGTTGTAGCTTTTTTAGGCTCGCTTTTATACCCCTTCATTGATTTCTATCCGTTTAGGTAGCTGGAATAATCAATAAAGCCATTGGGCTCTCCTTTTCCCACCATTAATGCACTTCTGCAACCTACCGTATCGGTACATGAATAGCCGTATCGATACCTGTCTTAAAATAGAAAGAGCCGTTGTGTATAAAATACAGGGGCGTATCGATACGCGGGAAGGTATATCGGTGCAGTCTCAATGTAAAACAAAGGGCGTATCGAAACGGGCAAGGCCGCATCGATACAATTTTGTTCACTTGGGCTACTGCCAAAACCTATTTCGGTACACCACATAGGCGTATTAATACGGGTTAACTGATTTTCAAAATCGCGTGTTCCAATAACTGACAAGGCAACGTTCGAATAATAAATAAAAAGATTGGAAAAATCTTAACCCTCGTATTGATACGGTGTAGCCGTATCATTACGCTGTTCTTAAATCTTAAACCCAGTATGAAGGCCGTATCGAAACGGAAGGAACCGTATCAAAACACCCGTATCGGAACATGCTTGCCTGTATCGAAACAGATTCTTACAGTGGCCTTTTAAGTTAAGCCCGTATCGAAATGCTCGAGGGCGTATCGATACGCCTGGGTGTATAAGTTAAATTTGGTTTTAAAAACACTTAGAAAAAATTACGGGGTTTAAAATTTTGACCTTGAATGATTTTGTACTTGAAAAATCCTTGTTAATTGTGAGTCTTTGAGATTCTTTTACAAATAGGTCCTTAAACAATTTGTTATATCAAAATCAAACTTTGGTTTTACAATTTTATTATATTTATGCTTAAACCAAAAACACAACCTTCAAACTTTTCTTTTTTCCTGTTTTAAGTTCCTAAACTATGGTTTGGGCAAAATAAGCCCCTAAACTATTATTTCTGGTCATTTTAAAGACATAGTTAAAGGGCTAATTTTTTATTTAAGCCTTATATTTGTTATGATCACTTTCATTATTTTTATTATCAATTTATCCTATATATTATTTTACTTTTTTTACTACTATTGCTACTGCTACTCTACTACTGCTGCCGCTGCTACTACTACTACTACTACTACTAGGGTAAACTATGCCAGGTACCACCAAACTATTGGGGTGACCCGTTTATACCACCAATCTTTCAATTGGTCCAAATTTGCTACCAAAATTTATTTTTCGACTCGCTTATACCACCGCACTGTTAACTCTTGAAGAACGTGAAGACTTGGATGCTAGACCAAAATGACGTCGTTTTGGTGCCGCTATTTTGATACTAAATTGCCCAAAACGACGTCGTTTTACTGGAGGAAAATATGGAAAATTATGCACTTAATGGGATTTAAACCCAGAACCTTTATAATCAAATGGAACATCCTAACCACTAAGTCAACTTCACATGTTTGTTGTGTTTTCAGTTCAAATAATATATATTCCAAACTGTAGTTCACCATATAATAATATTACTCTATATAAATAATATAAATATATCATTTCTAATATAAATATATTAGAAATATATTAGTATACATATATTAATATATAAATAATAAATAAAATAAAAATATATAAATATTTTTATATTATAAGTAATATTAAATATATAATTTAGATAAATATATTATTATAAAAACTAAAAGACTAAATTTCGAAATTTCCAATAAGCCCAAAAGCCAACAAAACCTTAAACTCTAAACCCATAAACCCTAACCCTAAACTATAAACATTAAATCCTAAAATTTTATCATAAACAAATAATATTAAAATATATAAACAAATAATATATTATTATAAAAACTAAAATACTGATTTTTTTAAAAAAATCTAAAATTTCCAAAATTTACAAACCCCCAATTCATCAAAACCCTAAAGCTTAAACCCTAAATTCATCCATTTTTGTTGCTAATGGGTTCATGATTTTAGGATTTATGATTTAGGGTTTATTGGTTAAAATTTAATGTTCGGTAGATTTTGAAGTTTTTTTTTGTAGATTAGTTTTTAAAAAGTTTTATAATAATATATTATTTATTTGTATATTTAATAATATTGATAATATATATTTTTATTTAATATAAATATTTTATATATTAGTTATATATATATATTAATATATTATTATATGTATATTAATATTATTTATAATATATTGATATTACTTATATAGATTAATATTATTTATATAATAGAATAAATTGAATTAATATCAACTGCAGTTTGAAATATATATTAATTGTGCTGAAAAAAAGACAAAGATTTGAAGTTGACTTAGTGGTTAGGAGGTTAAGGTTGTAAGTTTAAATCACATTAAGTACATAATTTTTCATATTTTCCTTCAGCAAAACGAAGCTGTTTTGGGCAATTTAGTATCAAAATAGCTGCTTCAAAACGGCGTCATTTTAGTCTAGCATCCAAATCATCACGCCGTTAAGGAGTTAATGGCTCGGTAGTATAAACGAGTCAAAAAATAAAGTTTGGTGTCAAATTTAGACCAATTAAAAGGTTGATGGTATAAACGAGTCACCCCAATAGTTTGGTGGTACCTAACTTAGTTTATCCTTATTATTATTATTTGTTCAATAATTAAGTTTACTTGTAGTCATTATTATGTCTTAATAATTTGTAATTAATTTTTTTATGAATTTTAAATATAATTTTTAATAACTTATTAAATTTACGCTCGATTTATATGTGATTATATTTATTATTGATCTATGAATTATCAAGTTTAAATTTTTGGTCCGCCCCTGATTAAAACACATTAACTTTAAACACTATCATCTAATTATGCTAAGAACGTAACTTATAGATTAATCATTGTAATATTAATTAATCATGAACACCCCTATTTCTGGTACAATAAATGTTATATCACTCTAATCTTCGAGTTCCTATGATCAGCACAAAAACCAAGCGTCATCCTAAAAACATGCTTCTAGTCGGCATGAAGCTAAAAAACTTTTATATTCCCAACTATTTTTAAACAAAAGGGGTCTTGCTAACAAGTGCAATAGTAAGCACTTACAAACTATTCCACAAAACAACAATGTATTGACTAGGGTCGAGTATTCTTCGAACGAGTCTGGTGAAAAAAAAACGAGTTAGTTGAATTTTCTAGTACTATTTTATTAATAAAATTTTATTTTGATTTTTAGTCGATTTTTATAGAATTTGAGTCGAATCAAATCAAATCTATTTGTTCGAGTTTTTGTTTAGACTTAAATATAATTATTTGTAATGTTATTTAATAAATCAAATATCATCTAAAATTATATAACATTTATAAAATTGTTTATTAAAGTTGAGTCGAATCAAAAAATCCCAAAAAAACCAAAAATCACATTATTGGACATTTTACAAGTAATATTCTTTTTTATTTTCCTTGATTATATGCTTCAGTATGATGATTGATATATGGGAGAATCATTCCTAAAAGAATTTTGAGCCCAAAACGAGTGTTGAATCCAATTAGTCCAAGCCTAAAATGATGTCTAAAGTTTGGTTACCTTTCAAAACAATCCAAAACGTTCAAGATTCATCAACAAACGTTCGAATCAGCTCAAGAATCCTAGGAGGACGTCGCTTAGGGTATACCTAGTCAAACTTGGGTTTTCTTTGTGCTTAAGCAAAGCTATTTTGTCATATTTTCTGGCTTGAGGCTCCCGTCTAGGTTCCTAAGGTGAAACAACCTTAGAGCGTTGGACATTCCATCCATTTAAACAGACATTCTTTGTAACACCCTGATTCCGATCCGATCTGAAGTACTACATTCGGGTCACCCAAAAACTAACACATCAAATTTCTAATTTAAATTCATGAGTTTAACCATCATTTAAAAGCATTAAACATCCACAAATTTCTGTAATTAAATAAGCGTTAGAATAAGTTTACAAAACAAGAGCTCCAAGTTTAAAACACTGTAAACCAAAATAATATTTCAAAATAGAGTTACAGACTCAACAGTGGTAAGGTCCTATGAATACATCAACCTAAACTAAAATAACAAGTACTGTACTCTGAAGCGAATGTGATATTGGGAAATCCTTGCCGATGTGCTCGTCCAAAGGGGTGACATGTCAACCTACGCACTGAAAAACCACACATCCGCATGTTGAGCCGACAAAGCTTAGTGGTACATTTCTACTCTATCATAATTCATGATTATCATAAAATAAGCTGCAAGATAGATACAGCCTAGAGACCACAAATAATGCTTTTCTATCTATGAGTTATCATCTAGCCTACACTAGCTAGAGTTCTTAGATTGCCTATCTCAAGACATCAACAAGTCTACAAGAAATCTTACATGATCCACAAGCTTTACCATACTCGAGGTCACATAGCCTATTGAGATACTCGAGCTCACACAACCCATTAAGTTAATACATACCATACCCAGATCACTCATCCATCGAGTATATAAGCCATCATCTATAACATCCATACATCAGACATAAATACATCCATACATCATCTACGTAATGGCCAATGAAGCCCTACTTTACCCGTGTTCACACAACTGTCGGGTTACCTGTGTTCACATAACCGCCGGGTTAAAAGGATCGCACCTGGATCACCATAGCCACATATACGTCCTAGACATACTTGGATCATGTTATCCACAAGTAGTTTTTACCTGAGTTCACTCAGCCTATCAGGTTACTCGAGCTCACTCAACCTATCGAGGTTATTATCTTATCCGGATCACCATAGCCACTGATAGATTTCTAACCGCACCCAGATCACTCAGTCCGTAGGTACATCGGATGTACTTGTTCAGACAACCTGAAGTACGCATCCCCTTATATATGTACCATAGTACTGACTCTAGGACATCCAGATTTCTTTACCACAATATAAGATAATATATGCTCCCCGAGCATTCATACACCTCACCAAGAGGTAAGTGGCACCAAGCTAAGCCAACAACAATTGCCCCAATGCATAACACCAACCATCACATTTATATCGAGTCATCATTTACTAAGCTATATTCACGTTGCTCTCATACATGAGGATTAAAACTCGGTTTCTCAGTTTTACAATTCATTTTATCACATTAGAAGCCCATTGAGCCTTATTCCTTGAATTATAAGCCCCTTGAACTCAAAAATGTATTTTTCAGGCAAATTGCCTACTAAGTACCGATACCCAACATCGAGTATCGATACGCCTATCTGGGTTCCGATACTCACCCTACGCGTACCGATACTCAGCTTCTCATGAAAAGGTTGACCGTTGACCCCGTACCGATACATAAACCCTGAGTACCGATACACCCTAGGTATGGATACGACTTAAAGCGTACCGATACCATTTTAAGATACTAAAATTTCAATGGAACATAGGGTACCGATACGGCTCCAGCCTGTACCGATACCCCCTTTAAAACTTGCACGTGTTCTTCAAATATAACACAGGGTATCGGTACGGGCTCCCCTTGTACCGATACTGAAGCCTAGAAATGGCTTCCAAGGCTCGGGAAATCATTTCCCAAGCCCTCAAGAATAACTTTTAACCCCTTATCTTAATCCTACATCTTATGAGAGTTAATTAGGATAGTTTGCTACCATTTTTACACATTATTAATAGTTAATCCGAATTTCACCATTAAAAGGCTTTAAGCTACCAAAACACCAAACTAGCAATCTTTAACCATAAAAATCAAGCAATGCAATTACTTTATGATATTCAAGAATCAAAGGAGTCAGAGATGTACTGACCTTAGCGACAAATCATGGATTTAAGCTCTCCAACAAAAACCCTTCAAGTTTCTCTATTGTCTAAAGCTTGAAGAATCCCAAAACACCTCTTTTTTACCTCACAAACAAAGAAACAAATCAAGACTTAAACCAAACACTAAAGAAATGTTTGGTTACAGATTAGCCACCTTGAAAACATGGAAAAAGCCTCAAAATCTTAACCCCTTCAAAACCCATAAATTAAGAACTCACATTTTTAAGAAATGAAGACCAGTTTCATAAAGCTCTTAGAACATACTTCGATTTTGAATCTTGGATAGAAGAAATGAGCACCAAAGCTTAGGTCAAGCTCTTTGGCTATGGAGTTCCCATGGTGAAAATGGGTGAAGAAAAGAAGATGAAGAAAGGGTATAGGATGGTGATCTCACCAAATGAGTGTTTGTTCCCCTTAAAGTCCATGTGAAGACACAAACAATAAAAGGAAGATCAGCCTTTTATTTGAACAAGGGTACAATCCCAACATAAACCCCCTAACTTTTACCTTTATTACAAAATGATCACCTCTCAAGCCCACATAGCCAAATTATTATCCAACAATGCCCAAAGGTTTCAAATACCCAACTAACACGAGGGTCCATATCCCAGGTCAATGCCAAATAGTTGACTTGGAAATTTAGGTCGTTACATTCTTAAGAACGGTATCTTATGACCTTTCAAAAAAAGGGTATTTTATTAGGTGTGTAGACACCACCATTAGATGGCTCACGTTTACAGTTTTCTTTGGGTGCACGTTAGCAGGCCTAATGTGCCCTAAGAAAACCATTGTTTCTCCTGAATTTTCTACTCGATTTCTTCTAATTTCCTTGATTCTATTCTTGATTTCATCTCAAATTCATGTTAGAATCAAAGTTTGTGGATTGGAAACATCTTTTTGTGGGGGTAGAGGAACACATATTGGAATTTTTTTCGTCAAAAGACTCAGAGGATACGCCAGAAGTTCAACCTCCATCCGCAGTGTTCGGCGAATGGATATCAGACTGGAAGCATGCTTTGGTTGGGCAGTTCATCGAAAATGTGCCAAACTTCTCCTCATTACAGAGAGTTGTTAAGCTACTTTGGGGGGAAAGCTCGACGATCAAGGTTAGTCTTGCGGGCTCAAATCTTTACGTCTTCTCTTTCACTAATGCTACGGCTAGAGACTGGATATTAGAGAACAGGACATGGCATATCCAGAATAAGCCATTAGTTCTTAGGAATTAGGAGCCGAACCTGAAGAAATTAGAATTTGATCTATGCAAAATACCGATTTGGGTTTAACTCTTTAATGTGCCATAAGAGTTGTATTCCAAGAAATGTCTGAACTATATAGCTAGCCCATTAGGGATACCACTCTATATAGATTTTTCACTACTTCTAAGGAGAGATTAGAATATGCTAAAGTGTTCATTATTGAAGTTGAGGTTGGCAGAAAGATTCCTAGAACTGTAAATGTGATCATAAGGGATGGATCTACAATTGCAGTAAGGGTTGTTATACCCAAGATGCCACCAAGTTGTACTGGCTGCAAATCTTTTGGGCATTCAGATAAAACTTGTAATGAGAAAGCCAAACAAGTTAAGAAGCTTGTCCAAGTTTGGAAAATTAAAGTTTCTCCAAGGAACTGGGCGAAGCAGATTGCATCAACATTTGTCGAGTAGGTGGAGAGGTCTTGGGATCTTGTTGAGCAAGCCATTGCAAAGTTAAATGATTTGGAATTCCCTTCCCTATAAGATTCTGTGAAGAAAAAGGGTAAAGGCCGTGGGAAGGGAGGACAGGATAAGAAGTTTACTAGCTCTTCAAACAAGCTCGATGATCTTGCTGAGCCTTTAGCTGTTGGTAAGGTAAGGAGGCAGTCTAGGGTGGCATCCTAGGGAGTTGCTAACCTTCTCCAGGAAATTGGAGGCAAGAAGAAAGATTGTTTGGACAAGTCTAAGGTAAGTTATGAGGTTCCTGCTTCTAGTGCAGATGTTGGTGGGAGGGTTACCCCTTTTACATGACAGTTTGCTTCTAGAATGTAAGAAGGTTTAACAACCCTCTCAAGTAGAGAAGAACGATGGCCAGGCTTGATAAATTGAATGTGGAGGTTCTTTGTTTTCTGGAAACAAGGATTGGACGCAATAATGTTGCTAGTATTGCTTCTAATTTTTCCTATGAGTGGAATATCTTCTTCAACTATGATATCATCAATAATGGTCGCATTTGGATTTTTTATAGGAAGGATTTGCATTTTACAATTACTAATGTTGCTGACCAGACTGTCATTTTTAGGGGTAGATTGCAAAACCATGATATTTATGTTATTGTTGTGTATAGTAGTAATGATGGAATCTATAGAAGGGATTGATGGGATCAACTAAATGATGTTAGAGATTCTGTTAGATCCATCCCTTGGGTGATTGGTGGGGTCTTTAACATTTTTACAGCTGCTGTTGAAAGTTCTGATGCTGAGGAGTTAGAGCCTTATATGTCATATGATATGGAGGAGCTGAAAGTTGGTATGGATGAATTGAATGTCATAGACCACCATTTTTTAGGCCCTTTGTATACCTGGTCTAATAATCAGTGGGAGAGTTTCCTTGCCAGGAAACTAGACAGGGTCTTGGTTAATGGAGCTTGGTTCCACACTTTGACAGATTCCTATGTAGAGTTTTTAGCCAAGGGAGAGTCTGATCACTGCCCTGGGTTTGTATGTCTTGCGAAGGATACTCAGGCTTCTTATCTATCCTAAGCCGTTTAAGTTCTTTAACTTCTAAACTTTGAACTCATCCTACAAAGCTATTGTAGAAGAATAATGGTAGGAGGAAGTTATTGGGGATCCTATGAGGGTTTTATTCCTTAAGCTTAAACGAATGAATCCCAAGCTTAAGGCCTTAAATAGAACACAATATAGTAACATTTCAGGCAGAGTGGTGCCTAAGAGAGCCCAATTGGAGCAGAAGCAGATTCACAATCTTTGCTTGAATGGAGTGAGGGATCTTGAGGGAGAGAGAGTCTTTTGTTCTGAACTTCATGAACTTGAGCAGGCTGAAGCTTTATTTTACAAGCAGAAAGAAAAAGTGTAGTGGCTAGATGAAGTTGATCTTGGTACCAAATTCTTCCATTCCACTGTTGCTGCCAAGAAGAAGAATAGCATAATTCAATTGCTATTTGATGAGGAAGGTAATAGCTTGGAGAGTTTTGAGCAGATGTCAAGTGAGATGGTTTCTTTCTTTCAGAATCTCATTACGACAGAGGACTCTAATGTTAGAGGTTGCTCTGTAGACATGCTTAAGGAGATTTTGAATGTACCCTTGCATACTGGAGCTAGTGAAATGTTGAGCAGATATGTGACTACCTTAGAGATTAAGGAAGCTCTCTTTGGTCAAGGAAATAAGAAGAGCCTTGGCACAGATGGGTACACTACTTGGTTTTTTAAGAATTATTGGGACATTGTTCAGGGGTACTTTGTGGTAGTAGTGAAGCATTTCTTTCACACTTCTTCTCTTCTGTATGCTTTTATTGCTACACATTGTTCAGGGGGACTTTATGGCAGCAGTGAAGCATTTTTTTCACACTTCTTCTCTTCTGTATGCTTTTAATGCTACAAGCATATCTTGGTTCCTAAGTTGTCCAACTTCTGCAGGGAAAATGAATTAAAACATATTTCCTGTTGCAATGTGATTTATAAGACCATCACTAAGATTCTGGTAAATAGGATTGTTGTTTACTTCCTTGAGCTAATCTTACCCAACCAATCTACTTTTGTTAAAGGGAGGAGTATTGTTGACAACACATTGCTAGCACAAGAATTGGTTAAGGGCTATGCACAAAATGTAACACCCCAAAATAGGGTCTATGAGAATTATGTTGTTATGTGTGAGTTTAGACCTTAATTATGGGGCTAATTGAAGGAAACAAGAATTAAGTGCTTCCAAGTTAAGAAATCTAAAATTCGTAGCTAATTTCCAAGTGACCGATTTGTTAAAGAATAAACTTGAGCTTATTGCATGTAATTTTAATAGGTGAAAATGGTTCTATGATATGTCACTTGATAAACCTTTCCATGTGGCAAGTGAGGGCCACACTCGGCCTTGGAAGAGGGAGAAGAAGAAAACAATCTTCATTTCTTCATCTCCTTCATGAAACAAACAAAACAGTGAAAGGGAAGGGTTAGAGAATTTAATCATTTGAATAGAAATCTAGCTTGATTTTGGGCATTTTCTAGCTTGAATTCTTGAAGAGAAGGTAAGTAATCCTTTCTCTCTTAGTTAATTTTGTTTGAATGTTAACTCTTGGAATGAATCTTTGTGTTTCAATTGGTTATGTTTGAAAGGTAATAATACTTAGTTAAGTGGAGCTAGAATTGGTTTAAATAGATGGTTAATGGTATGAATTCTTTGTTGGTCGTACATAAGCATGAAATGACAAATATTGTTTGAATGTGAACTAATTAGAATTCGATTCTTGGCTGGTTATCTTAATCTAAAGAACCGAACTGTTATTATGAGTTCATGAATGATCATATAATTTTGAGATATACGAATGACTATAAGATTGTTTAAAAGAGTGTAAATAAATTGGTTTGATAGGTATAAACTCAGGGCTATTTATTGGAGATGGATGTATGTTATAGGACTATTTTTAATGGATCTAGAATCATGTAATCTAGACATTCTGCTGTCTTAAAAATTTGAGCAGTTTTGAGATTGAATTCATCCAATTGGATGAGCTAAAAATGTGTACTGGTGACTAAGAAAACTTCCCTGTTAATTAGAATGAAAATTAGGATTGTTTTAGTGTTTTGAATTGAATGATCATTGTTAGTTTGGTTAATTAAAGCCATAATAGCTCTCGGGACTATTTTAGTCCAAGTAAATTAACTTAGTAATGCTGCCATGTTTTGGCATTTGTAGTACATGCTAAATTTGGAAGAAATGGAGTAATTTAATTAGAAGGTTGTTAAGCCAAAATTTATTGAAATCCGCGTCTTATTGTGGTTATGCATGCTTGAGAAATTCTCATGGTAAAAATGTCTAGTTATTAATTATGAAGTTGAATGGAAATAGAAGTGGATAGATAGAATCTCATTGCTAATAAATTCTATAATGTTATATGTTAGAAGATCAAGAGAATATGGAAGGAGAGAGGACTTTTGTAGATCATAACAACAATAGGAAAAAAGGAATCATATTACGGGAGCAACAATAGCTGGAAATCACCTGTAAGTGTAACCTAGTATAAGGATAAGCTATGGCTGTCCAAATTCAATCTAGTTCTTGAATTTTAACATGGGTTAATGTATTTGCTTTGGATAAACTAAGCCCTTGAATAAATGCTAATTGAGGTAAGTATCTTGAGGTAAGCTCGAGCAAGCTAAATTAATTGCTTATGTTACACTTTTCTAGTTAATTTGACATTATACTTCTTTGTGAATCGAATGAACCTAATTAATGACTTAAGGCACTTAATGCCTCTTGATTGAAAAGAAAACAAGATTATAAATATAAGCCTTGATTCGAGTTAGTTTAGACACAGTTGGCATGCCATAGAGTCCGTCGAGCTCGCTAGTTTAGACTATGGTCCTTTGTTGTTAAGATCAAGTGATCTTTTGGTACCATGAGTACCCTTGTTCAATATTGAAATAGATTTGGTACTTTGTGTGCCCTTTTTTCGGTACTATATGTACCCTTGTTATTGTTACACTTAATGTGGATTCATGTGTCTAGTAACTTGTTAATCAAGGTTCAAGATAATCAAAAAAATTGTCATAATGAATCTTGATAGATCAAAAGAAAGAAAATTTGGAATAGGTTCCTTTGATGTTTAGTTGGATTATGATCCCTTGATCATGTTGGACTTTATGTCCCTAAAGATGTTCAAACTAAACTCTATAATTGATGGTATTTGCATAAACTCATTAGATTGAAAAGTTTTATTCACACTTGATATTGAAAATGATGAAATGTTCACTTTGTAATATTCTCATGCTTGAATGAATACTTGCATGCTTGCTTTGAAAATGAGTAGTGAAACTCATGAATTAACTATAGAAATGTAGAATGTTTAAAATGATCATTTTTAAAAAGGGTCATTTGATAGCATAATGGGAGACTTGAAATCATATTTCTAAGTTCTTAATGATTGTGAACTTACTTGGTAAAGGCCTCACTAATTATCCCTTTTATGTTCCAGGGTAACTTTCGAAGTGTAGATCAATTCAAGGGACTAAGCAATATCCAAGAAGTTTAAGTGTATGTTTTTTTTTAAATTTTTACATTGACTCCTAGAATGGTTGTAACACCCCATCCCCAGGTTAGCCATAATTCTATTCAGGAGCGTTACCAAAGTGAGAACAAAGCAAGAGATAGGTTACTTGTCGAACAAGTAACCTCGATATACATAACTTGCAATGCAAGTAACCTAAACACAACCATACAAGACATACAAGTAATCCACATTAATCAAAACAAACACACTAAGCATGCTAATTTAGGTACTAATTTGTTTTATTTCATACTTATATTCTAAGTTACCACTTTTCATGCTTAATTAACAAACTTATTTACATATCACATACTCATTCCATTAGCAAGAACTAAGCATAACTTTATTCTTTCAATTAGCTTACTTGCATCTCAAGATACTACTTATTTAACCAATCAACATGATCAATACAAGGATTCCTTATTCACTCGACTAGTTATAGCACATACAAGACATACAAGTAATCCACATTAATCAAAACAAACACACTTAGCATGCTAATTTAGGTACTAATTTGTTTCATTTCATACTTATATTCTAAGTTACCATTTTTCATGCTTAATTAACAAACTTATTTACATATCACATATTCATTCCATTAGCAAGAACTAAGCATAACTTTATTCTTTCAATTAGCTTACTTGCATCTCAAGATACTACTTATTTAACCAATCAACATGATCAATACAAGGATTACTTATTCATTCGACTAGTTATAGCATATACAAGAATGGTTCATTTCATTACATTTTGAAGTTAATCAATCAAGTAGCTTTTCTAGGCATCTTCCATTTCATGTAATTGTATATGTATGTTCAATACATACCTTATCTCCAATCAATAGACATTGTCGAATCATACCAATGACAATAAGAACAAATGCATTATCATACAATTTTGGTTTAGCATTCGAATTATACAAGGTTTCATCAATCATTGGATTTCTTTCACAATATGCGCATCATCTTACTCATTTATATGCATATAAACATAGTTTAAGTCATCATAGTTGGTTACATGATAGGCCTAACAAAACATTACATATGCTAGTCTTAAACACACAACAAAATGCATGATCAAGGCTACCTATTACAAGTTCTAGTGCCACCAAACTAGGAGCATACAAAGAGTATGAAATCATACTTTCAAGCTTGCTTCAAAACGTTGCTTCGAACTCAAGATATCCTCTTGGAAGTGTCCTTAATCTTCTATGGGAAGAATGAAGAGTAGAGTGGTAAGTACAAGTTATGTACTTTGTGAGGTAACACTAAGTCTAGCCAATTTCCAAGTATACATATCCAAGTTTACATGTATTTCAAAGAATCAAGATCATCTCTACATGACATATACCATTTGAATGAATAGGGTAAACATAGGCAATCTTCACATATCACACATTCAACATTGCAACATCCATCATGTATCCATAACATACTATTCAATTTATTGCTTAGGAGACAAGCAATCAAAAACACCAAGTACCGAGTAGGCATTCTTGCACAATAACATCATCTATGCATTTCTTTCATGTGAAGTAACTAGTTATACAATCATTCATGTGTTATCTTTCAAGCCAAGGATGTTCATTCAAGAATCTTACAAAACAAGTAATGTTCACATCACACATCTAAGACAAACAATGTTCATTTCAAGTTATTAATTCATCTTATAACACCCTTGGTAAGTAGTTCACTAGATAATCAAATCTTCAACAATATGCACTGAAGTGCCAATATGCACCTCGTGCCAATATGCACCGTAGTGCCAATATGCACCGTAGTGCCAAAATGCATCGTCATGCCAATATGCACCGTAGTGCCAATATGAGCTCTAGATTCTAAGGCATGCCCTCCTATCTATCCAAACTAGCTACGAATGTTGTTTGATTATCAATTTCATTCAAGCTTTATACAATTCATTAATCAATACATGATTATGCCATTCAAGGTTTATGGAGTCTTAACTCCCAAGACAAGTCTATCCATGCCATTCGAATGACATGAATACAAGGTGGTACCATTGTTCATTTCATTTCAAACTAACCATGTATATCAATCACAAACACATTCATATGTATGCAATGTGCGTATCTTATTCTCCAAGCAAGCATGCCATTTCTTACCTTTGGCATAAGCAATGCAACATGTCAAGCATTTCATTTCATTTGCTTAACACCCAAGTAAACAAATAGATCATGACATCAAACAAGTTGACATTCATATCATTCTTCCCTTAATTAGGCAAATATATATTAGGTCATATTACATGGCAATGTCATTGAATTACAGAGTTCTAATTTCATCTAACATGTTTGCTCAATTTCTATAACCAAAACAGTCTCTAACAAGACTGTTTTCTATCATGTTCATAATTCCCAGATTTTCCAACATTGGTTACTAACAATTTAGCTTGTTTAACACCTTAATTACATTACCAAATCATGATCATGTTCAATTAATTAGTTCCATAGTTTAATTACATGTTCTAACAATTCAATTCTTACAACAACATCTAATTTCAAATTTCCAGCAACCTAATTTTGTTACACCATCAGTTACACATAAATTCCAGCATTATACCTAGTGTTCATTCTCCAAATTTACATAATCCTACAACAATTCAATCATCTAACAACATATTAAATAGTTAATTTCATCTATAATCATCAAAACAGCCCAAGTCAATAAGTATAGTTTCCTATTCGATTGAACAAGAATTGAATTATACTTACTTTGCTTCTAACTTTAATTTCCTTACAAAATCCTATACATGCAAGCTTAATTTCCTTTCATAAATGGCTGATCTCTCAAACTCTCTTTCTCCCTAATTTCTTCTTCAATTTCGGTTAAATGAGATAATGGATGAAGATGACATCCATCTTAATGGATTTAGGAATTTACCATCTTAGCCTTAATTAGTTATTAGTCATAGAATTAATTAAGGGTATTAGGGGAATTAAAGAGTTTAACATGCAATCATCCAATTTGCTATGCATTTCGATTTGGTCACTTTAAATTGGTCACTTATTTCATTCATTCTTCTAATTAAGTCCTTTAATTTGGCATTCATATTTGTTAATTATTCAATTCAACCCTTAATTGACTTTACTTAATTCAAGATGATTTAACTATTCAGGAATTCTAAATAGTGGTAACATTCTAAGCCCTATTTAGGGGTGTTACAATTCTCCCCCTTAAATTAAATTCGTCCTCGAATTTACCTGAATCGAATAGATGAGGATATTGCTTCCTCATGACTTCTTCAGATTCCCAGGTAGCTTCTTCCACCTTATGATTTCTCCATAAGATCTTAACAAGGGGAACAATCTTGTTCCGAAGATTCCTTACTTACCGGTCAAGAATCTGAATAGGTTCTTCTTCGTAGGACAAATCGGGATTCAATTATACTTTTTTGGGCTCAAGGATGTGTGAAGGATCAGATCGATACCTTCTAAGCATTGAAACATGGAAGACATTGTGTATCTATCAAATTCTCTAGGAAGAGCTAGTCGATAGGCCACTGAACCAATTCTTTCAACAACTTCAAATGGTCCGATGTATCGGGGACTGAGATTCCATTTTCTTCCAAATCTGAGCACTTTCTTCCAAGGTGAGACCTTTAGGAATACTTTGTCTCGAATAGCATATTGGATGTCTCTCTTTTTTAAGTCAGCATACGCTTTCTGTCCATCAAAAGTCGCCTTCAATCGATCGTGAATGATCTTGATTTTTTCTTCGGTTTCCAGAAGCAATTGAGGTCCTAGAATATTGTTTTTTCCTAATTCGGTCCAACATAAAGGAGTTCTACATCTTCTACCATATAGAGCTTCGAATGGTGCCATTTGAATAGAAGATTGATAGCTATTGTTGTAGGCAAACTCTACAAGAGGTAAGGATTTCTCTCAATTCTTCCCAAAGTCGATAACACAAGCTCGTAGCATATATTCTAGTACTTGAATGATTCTCTCAGATTGGCCATCCGATTGAGGATGAAAGGCCGTACTAAGATGTACTTTAGCTCATAGAGCTTTTTGCAGAGAATTATAGAATCGAGAAGCAAATCGAGGGTCACGATCAGAGATGATTGCTGTAGGTACACCGTGTAACTGAATTACGGATGTACAACTCGACAAGGGTTTCCAAACTCATGTTCATACGAACATGGATGAAGTGAGTAGATTTAGTGAATCTATCAACAATCACCCATACAACATCATTCTTTCTTGGAGTAGAAGGAAGACCAGTGACAAAGTCCATAGTAATTCGATCCAACTTCCATTGGGGAAGTTCAAGAGGTTGGAGCAGTCCAGTAGGGACTTGATTCTCGGCTTTGACAAGTTAAGCACTTGGATACGAAGTCCGTGATTATAGATTTCATGCTTGGCCACCAGTATAGTGGCTTTAGGTCCTTATACATCTTAACTGATCCAGGGTGGATCGAGAAAGAACTTTGATGTGCTTCTTTCAACATTTCCCGCTTCAATTGTTCGTTGTTAGGAACACAGACTCTATCTTTGAAATAGAGGAGTCCACTTGACTTGAGGGTTAAGTCAGAGCTAGACTCAAAAGCAAGCTTAGATATGATCTTCTAAAGATCTGAATCAACTTGTTGAAGTTATTTGATCCTCGAGACTAGATTAGATTGAACTTGAAGTTTAGACAAGAATTTCTGGCCCTTGGATACTCAAAAATGAGCATTGATAGCTGTAGTAGATACGAAAGAATTAACAAGGTCATTAGAATGATTTTCAATAGATTTCATGCAATGCAAGGCACAGTTCAAATTGTTTCTTGTAGAACAAGGCATTATTCGAATGCTTTCTTACAAGCTAAGAAAGACTCAATTTTAATGGTTACATGTATTTTAGGCACAATTCTTATTCGAATGGTAGTTTAATTTTCAAGGAGTGTTCAAATGGTAACTTGTAGCTTAAGAAAGCTCTAGATTCATTGTTTGCAAAACAAGAAAAGGCACGATTCAAATGAATTTAATTAGAATTCTAGATTTAGGAGTTACCCGAGTATGGTTTGCGACTAAGGGCGTCAACAACTGCATTTGCTTTCCCCGGATGGTAGTCGATAACCAAGTCATAATCCTTAAGTAATTCGAGCCATCTCTTTTGCCTCAGATTCAAGTCCTTCTGAGTTAGGAGGTATTTAAGACTTTTGTGATCGGTAAATAGATTGCATTTCTCTCTGTACAGATAGTGTCTCCATATCTTGAGAGTAAACACGATAGCTGCTAATTCCAGATCGTGCGTTGGATAATTAGACTCATGTGGCTTCAGTTGTCTTGAAGCGTAAGCAATTATGTTCCCATCTTGCATCAGGACACAATCGAGTCCTAGATGAGAAGCATCACTATAAACAGTGAATTCTTTGCCCGATTCTGGTTGGATGAGTATCAGGGCATGAGTGAGAGTTTTCTTAAGTTGATCGAAGCTTCTTTGTTGGTTCTCCAACCAAACGAAAGGTGTATCTTTGCGGGTAAGCTTAGTAAGGCTTGCAGCAATGGAGGAAAATCCCTTAACAAAATTTCTGTAATACCCGGCTAAACCGAGAAAGCTTCAGACCTTGCTTACATTCTTCAGAGGTCTTTAATTTAGAATAGACTGAATCTTGCTTGGATCGACTTTGATTCCTTTAGCCGAGATAACGTAGCCGTGGAAAGAAACTTCTGGTAACCAAAATTCACATTTGGAGAACTTGGCATACAATTGATGTTCTCGGAGTGTTTGTAAGACAATTCGGAGGTGTTTAGCATGTTCCTCCTTATGCCGAGAGTACACCAAGATGTCGTTGATGAAGACAACTATGAATTTGTCAAGATAGACCTTGAATACCCAATTCATAAGATCCATGAAAGCAGCCGGATCATTCGTTAACCCAAATGGCATTACGAGGAATTCGAAGTGGTCATATCGAGTACAAAAGGTTGTCTTGGGTACGTCTTGTTCTTTCACTTTCACTTGATAGTACCCCGATCGAAGGTCGATCTTAGAGAATACGAAAACATCCTGAGTTGATCAAAAAGATCTTTAATTCTGGGTAGGGGATACCGATTCTTGATAGTGAGCTTGTTTAGCTGACAATAGTCAATACAAAGCCGCATAGTCCCGTCTTTCTTCTTTACAAACAAGACTGGAGTACTGGTTAGCCCGAAGGGCATAACTAGGAACTCGTAGTAACCATAACGAGTTTTGAAAGTTTTTTTAGATGACAATAACCAATGCATAGCCTCATCGATCTGTCCTTCATTCTTAATGAACAATACGGGTGCTCCCTAGGGTGCAGAGCTAGGCCAAATAAAGCCTTTATCTTGTAGCTCTTGGAGTTGCTTCTTGAGTTCTTTCAATTCAATAGGTGCCATTCGATAGGGTGTGATGGACACCAGAGTTGTTCCAGGTTGAACATCAATCCCGAATTCAAGTTCATCTTGTATAGTCATGGCAACAAAGATTGAGGTTGGTTTTCTATCAATTAGGAGGATTGATTCCTTTACTAAGCCCCGGAGATACAATCTCCTATTTAGGCAACCTATCCAGGTTTCATGTTTGCTTAGCCAATCTAGTCCTAACACTAGATCGAACTCACAATTTGGTAATACATACAAATCAATAGGAAATGGTATGTTTCAGATAACTATAGAACATTCCTTGCAAAGGAAGTTAGCGGATGTGATTCCCCCTATTGGGTTTGAAACAACAAGGCTTTGCTTTACAATTTTAGGTTTCATTTTGAAAGATTATCTCCTTTATTCGAGGAGCCTACGGGATTATCGTTATCCCAACCAAGTCTCATTTCTGACATTCTAGTTCAATCAGAACAATAAGAGATTTAGTTTACACATTTACACAATTAAGCAACAATACAAGCTTATATCAAGTCTCCTAGGTGGCACAATATCCTATATGATGCAAGTGAGCTTAGTTTAGTCCTAGAACCGACTAAAAAGCTCTGATTACCAATAAATGTACCACCTCATCCCAGGGTTAGCCATAATCCGGTTCAGGAGCATTACCAAAGCGAGAACAAAGCAAGAGATAGGTTACTTTTCGAACAAGTAACCTCGATATACATAACTTGCAACATAAGTAACCTAAACACAACCATACAAGACATACAAGTAATCCACATTAATCAAAACAAACACACTTAGCATGCTAATTTAAGTACTAATTTGTTTCATTTCATACTTATATTCTAAGTTACCACTTTTCATGCTTAATTAAAAAACTTATTTACATATCACATATTCATTCCATTAGCAAGAACTAAGCATAACTTTATTCTTTCAATTAGCTTACTTGCATCTCAAGATACTACTTATTTAACCAATCAACATGATCAATACAAGGATTCCTTATTCATTCGACTAGTTATAGATATACAAGAATGGTTCATTTCATTACATTTTCAAGTTAATCAATCAAGTAGCTTTTCTAGGCATCTTCCATTTCATGTAATTGCATATGCATGTTCAATACATACCTTATCTCCAATCAATAGACATTGCCGAATCATACCAATGGCAATAATAACAAATGCATGATCATACAATTTTGGTTTAGCATTCGAATTATACAAGGTTTCATCAATCATTGGATTTCTTTCACAATATGCTCAGCATCTTACTCATTTATATACATATCAATATAGTTATATACATAGTTTAAGTCATCAAAGTTAGTTACAAGATAGACCCAACAAAACATTACATATACTAGTCTTAAACACACAACAAAATGCATGATCAAGGCTATCTATCACAAGTTCTAGTGCCACCAAACTAGAAGCATACAAAGAGTATGAAATCATACTTTCAAGCTTGCTTCAAAACGTTGCTTTGAACTCAAGATATCCTCTTGAAAGTGTCCTTAATCTGTTATAGGAAGACTGAAGAGTAGAGTGGTAAGTACAAGTTATGTACTTAGTGAGGTAACACTAAGTCTAGGGTAAACATAGGGTAAACATAGGCAAGCTTCACATATCACACATTCAACATTGCAACATCCATCATGTATCCATAACATACTATTCGATTTATTGCTTAGGAGACAAGCAATCAAAAACACCAAGTACCAAGTAGGCATTCTTGCACAATAACATCATCTATGTATTTCTTTCATGTGAAGTAACTAGTTATACAATCATTCATGTGTTATCTTTCAAGACAAGGATGTTCATTCAAGAATCTTACAAAACAAGTAATGTTCACATCACACATCCAAGACAAACAATGTTCATTTCAAGTTATTAATTCATCTTATAACACCCTTGGTAAGTAGTTCACTATATAATCAAATCTTCAACAATATGCACCGAAGAGCCAATATGCACCGTAGTGCCAATATGCACCGTAATGCAAAAATGCACCGTCGTGCCAATATGCACCGTAGTGCCAATATGAGCTCTAGATTCTAAGGCATGCCCTCCTATCTATCCAAACTAGCTACCAAGGTTGTTTGATTATCAATTTCATTCAAGATTTATACAATTCATTAATCAATACATGATTATGCCATTCAAAGGCCAAGCCCTTAGGCTTATGGAGTCTTAACTCCCAAGACAAGTCTATCCATGCCATTCGAATAGCATGAATACAAGGTGGTACCATTGTTCATTTCATTTCAAACCAGCCATGTATATCAATCACAAACACATTCATATGTATGCAATGTGCTTACCTTATTCTCCAAGCAAGCATGCCATTTCTTACCTTTGGCATAAGCAATGCAACATGTCAAGCATTTCATTTCATTTGTTTAACACTCAAGTAAACAAATAGATCATGGCATCAAACAATTTGACATTCATATCATTCTTCCCTTAATTAGCCAAATATATATTAGGTGATATTACCTGGCAATGTCATTGAATTAAGATAATAGCAAGGTTGGTTAGGACCTAAGTCCTAACCCTAAAGACAGTTACACTCACAATACTCCTAGCTAATTACTTGTCTTGTATCCAAATCCCTTTGCATCTTGCTTTGGGATGTTCAATCTTTTCTTCCTCTTCCAAAACTTGCTGCCCTTGGTCTAGCAAGCATAACACATACAATTCATCAAAACAAGCACATAATGTCACACATATATAGTAGCAATGTTACCACAGTGTACCTAACATTTAGCTACTATTTTATTATGCTTTCTTTTAATCATTTCTTACTTGTTCCTCTAAATTGTTATTACCTCATTTTAGAACATAACTGGACGGGTTACAATGTCCCAAAACTGTTTTGGAAATAGTTTGCTTCTAGGTGCAAAAACAGTCCCAAACTGCCCAGGACACTACTGTCTGGTAGTTTGCACAATGTCCCTTTAAATGGTCATATCTTTTAATCCGTGCGTCAGAATTTTGATTAATTTACACTTTTGGAAAGCTAAGAAAATTTTCTTTATGACCATATAAGGCTTGCATTTTAGTTCTTAGCCAATTAATACAGTTTATTGTTCAAAGACATGGCATTTACACTGTCTGGACAGTTTGCACTATCCAGCTATTTCTAATTACAGTTTCCAGCATAGGACCCATATTTCAGTTCTGTTTCACCTAATGAAAGTAGTCATACTAAGGATCATGTCACTAAAATTTCATCTCTGAATTTGATTTATACAAAATTTGGTGAATTTTAAAAGTTACTGCCCAGAATAGAGCAATTCTGGGCAAATTGCACCTATTCACATTTTAATTCCTTAAATTCATTTTAACCAATGTTGTATCCCTATAATTCATTTCATATTAAACCCTAAACATGTTTAGTCAATGTTAATTCATTTTTAAAGGTGACCAAAACAAAGTAAGTTGGTTAAGTTGCTTAATTTTGCATGTTTACACATCAATTCATCCACTAGGCAGTCCATTACCTAATTTAACTAGTTCAATTAGGTGTAGTCACATTTTCCAGCAACACATGTATTCAATTCAATCTTCTCTTTACCAAGTAACATGATCAAAACAGGGTTCTAAGTTCATCTAACATGTTTGCTCAATTTCTATAACCAAAACAGTCCCTAACAAGACTGTTTTCTATCATGTTCATAATTCCCAGATTTTCCAGCTTTGGTTACTAACAATTTAGCTTGTTTAACACCTTAATTACATGACCTAATCATGATCATGTTTAATTCATTAGTTCCATAGTTCAATTACATGTTCTAACAATTCAATTCTTACAACATCTAATTTCAAATTTCCAGCAACCTAATTTTGTTACACCATCACTTACACATAAATTCCAGCATAATGCCTAGTGTCCATTCTCCAAATTTACATAATCCTACGACAATTCAATCATCTAACAACATATTAAATAGTTAATTCATCTACAATCATCAAAACAACCCAAGTCAATAAGTATAGTTGCCTATTCGATTGAACAAGAATTGAATCATACTTACTTTGCTTCTAGCTTTAATTTCCTTACAAAATCCTATACATGCAAGATTAATTTCCCTTCATCAATGGTTGATCTCTCAAACTCTCTTTCTCCCTAATTTCTTCTTCAATTTCGGCAAAATGAGATATTGGATGAAGATGACATCCATCTGAATGGATTTAGGAATTTACCATTTTAGCCTTAATTAGTTATTAGTCATAGAATTAAAGAGTTTAGCATGAAATCATCCAATTTGCTACGCATTTCGATTTGGTCACTTTAAATTGGTCACTTATTTCATTCATTCTTCTAATCAAGTCCTTTAATTTGGCATTCATATTTGTTAATTATTCAATTCAACCCTTAATTGACTTTACTTAATTCAAGATGATTTAACTATATAGGAATTCTAGATAGTGGTAACATTCTAAGCCCTATTTAGGGGTGTTACAATGGTGGCACCCTTGTGGCATGTAAATCCTTTTGTTGAAATGGTCGAGTTAATCAAGTTAATTTTAGTAGATTATGCTCATGATAAGTGGTAAATGAATATGCTTAGAATGGCTTTGTATAACATGTTTGGTTGGTTTCTTGGCTGTAATGTTAGATTGTAGGAATCTTAAGGTTACCCTATTTTAAAATAGGTCATCCCTGAAAAGTATGGAATAGTTGAATGCTTGATCTCATTCAAATGATATGTCCTTCTTGTGCTAAAACGGTTTGTTGAATTGAATGATTGCTTGTTAGAGGTCGAATAGCTAAATTCTAAAGAGTAATGTCTTGAAGAATAGGAGTGCTAGCTACCAAATAGGAAATTGATGTATGAATCTTGGATCTAATAAGATATCTCAAATTGTTTAGCAAAAACACATGATCTAGTCCTTCTTTGCATGTTTCCATTTGTCTTAGGTCCAATGCCTTTTGTTTTGGGATGTTTATTAACTATTATATGTTATAAGAAGTCAAATGATAAATCGAATTATAAATAAATCAATCTTGTTTGTTAAGCCTCTAACTTGTATCACAAGTTACTTGTTTGTTATTCTTAACACCTTAGAATCGGTTTACTACTAAGTCGGGTCTAGGGGTGTTATAATTTGGTATCAGAGCTAAGGTTTAGTCGGTCCTAGGACTAAACCAGATTCTATTATATTATTTTGCCATGTTACACCACCTAGGAGTCAAATTCAATCTATACTTGTGATCTTACTTAATAAAGTCTCCTTTGAATTCTATTAATCTTTTAGATGTCAGAGACACATTTGGGTAGGAAAAAGGATAGTCCCGCTGCTTCCTCTAATGAAGGAGAAAGTGTAAGAATGAATCAGGAATAACAGAATCCCTAAAAAGCTGCTGAACCTCAACTTGAAGCTCCTTAGATAAATCTGATTCAGAAAGAATGCTTCTTGAGCATGACTGAGATGTTCAACCAGTTTTTCGTCTCCTTGAAACAAAAATCCTCCTCTGCACCTGCAGTAGGACAAGCTAGAGCACCAATCGATAAGTTGGCTCAACACCGAGCCTACACCTTCTCGAGAACTGATGATGAAAATCTCGAATTAGCTGAATACAGGCTAGAGACGACAATCAGAATCCTAACAAACCAATTGCAATGCTCGGATGAGCATAAACTCAAATGTGCCTTATCCTTTCTAGCCGATGAAGCCCTTAATTGGTGGCAGACCACAACTTTAACTGCTCCGGCACATGCCATTGATTGGGAATTCTTTCTCAAAGAATTTCATAAAAAGTACATCAGCGAGCAGTACTTGGTTGATCATAGAAAGTGTTTCTTGTACCTTAAATAAGGAAGCAAGCCCTTAATTGGTGGCAGACCACAACTTTAACTACTCCAACACATGCCATTGATTGGGAATTCTTTCTCAAATAATTTCATAAAAAGTACATCAGCGAGCAGTACTTGGTTGATCGTAGAAAGTGTTTCTTGTACCTTAAATAAGGAGGCGAACCCATTGAGCACTATGTGAGTGAATTCTGCAAGTATTGTAAGTATGGAGCGGAGCACATAAAGAAAGAAGAAGACAAATGTCGTATGTTCATTGATGGTTTGAATGATGAGCTAAGCCATATGTTTACGTCCCTCGGGATTATTAATTTTCAAGAATTGGTGAATCGGGTGATTGCCACTGAATCGAAGATGAATTCAGCTGACAAAAGGAAAGAAAGCTACTCCAAAAAGGGTAAAAGGCAAAGAAATGATAATAAGCCTTCTTGGTCATCAAAGAAACTGAAGCATCAGGGAGGGAACTCCTCGAGCCATTTTTCTCCTCCAAGGAGTAGTTTATTGCCTAAGCCCCAAACCGTAATCAAGTCCTAGGCACCTGCTATCTCGGTGAATAGCTCGGGGAATTCTGGTAGGGAATCTCAGTCCCAAATTTGCAAATTTTGCCAGAATTATCATACGGTTCTGTTTAGAAAGCAAAACAATGCCTGCTTCCAATGTGGTGGACTAGATCATTTTATCAAAGATTGTTTGCAGAATTCAAACAAGGCCCTTACTTGTACACCCTCCAATATCAATTCAAATCAACCATCCCGGGGCAAAGGATCAAGACAAGCTCAGTCCAGAAATTCAAGAAGAGGTCAAAATTAAGCCCCTACCTCCACTCATCAGGAATCTCGGGCTCCAGCTCGAGTATATCATGTCCGGAGACGAGAGGAAGAGGACTCACCTGATGTCATTGCATGTACCATCGAACTTTTCGATCACCCAATTTATTCCTTGTTTGATTCGGGTTTGACTCACTCTTTTATTTGCTCAAAGTTAATTTAAAAGTTTAGAATAACTCCTGAAATTTCTAATTGCAATCTTGAAGCTACAAATCCTTTAGGGGATAGAGTCTTGGTAAACCAAATGTGTAAAAAATTGTCCCCTATATATACAACGCATCCCTTTCCCTGCAAACTTGTTAGTACTACCCATTGATGAATTCGATCTAATCATAGGATTAGACTGGTTAGGTGAACACCATGCTTGGGTAGATTGTAGTATTAGAAGATTCTTTTTGCATTGATTAGGAAATGAGCCTATAATTATTCTAGATAACAAATCACACAAATCTGATGCTATTTTTGCCCCTATATTCGAATTGAATAAGACTCAACCGGGTCTGGAATCCATTCTAATTGTGTCACAATTTCCTGATGTCTTTCCCAAGGAACTTCTGGGTTTACCACCAACTCAGGAAGTGGAATTCAAGATTGAAGTTCAACCGTGATCCAATCCAATGTCAATTAGTCCCTATAGAATGGCACCGGTCGAACTAAAAGAACTCTAGAATCAGTTGCAAGAACTTCAAGATAGAGGCTTCATTAGACCAAGTTCGTCTCTTTGGGGAGCCCCAGTTCTGTTTGTCAAGAAGAAAGACATGTCTATGAGGTTATGTATTGACTACCGACAATTAAACCAGATCACAGTTAAAAACAAATACCCATTGCCTAGAATCGAGGATTTATTTGAACAGCTCAAGGGTGCAAGTGTATTTTTGAAGATTGATCTCAGGTTGAGTTACTATCAAATAAGGGTGAAAGAATCGGATGTACCTAAAACAACATTCAGGACTCGATATGGTCATTTCGAGTTTCTTGTTATCCCTTTTCGATTTAACCAATACCCTAACTGCATTTATGGACCTCATGAATCAGGTATTTAAACCCTTATTGGACAAGTTCGTGGTGGTATTTATAAATGACATACTGGCTTACTCCAAAAATAAGGATGAACATTCTGAGCACCTTCGGATTGTGTTGCAAACTCTTCGGGAGCACTTTCTTTACACAAAGTTAAGCAAGTGTGAATTCTGGCTTTCGGAGGTATCCTTTTTAGGCCACGTAATTTCAGCCAAAGGAATTAAAGTAGACCCGGAGAAAGTTTAAGCAGTAGTAGATTGGTTGCCTCCTAAAAATGTCCGTGAAGTTAGAATTTCCTAGGTTTGGCCGGGTATTATAGGAGGTTCGTAAAAGGATTTTCAACCTTGGCTGCAGATTTAACTAAGTTGTTTAGGAAGGAAGAAAGCTTTTGTTTGGTCAGAAAGGCAACAGGGAAGCTTCAACCAAATCAAACAAGCCCTCACCCATGCCCTGGTTTTAATTCAACCTGAATCGAGAAAAGATTATACTATTTTTAGTGATGCATCTCATTTAGGGCTCTAGTGTATCATTATGCAAGATGGAAATGTAGTAGCTTATGCATCTCAGCAACTTAAACCTCACGATTTAAATTACCTGACTCATGATCTTGAACTCGCGGCAGTTGTGTTTGCTCTCAAAATAGGGAGACATTATCTGTTTGGGGAAAGATGCTACATGTTTACTAACCACAAAAGTCTCAAGTATAGCTTGACACAAAAGGACTTGAATCTCCGACAAAGAAGATGGCTTGAATTGATTAAAGACTATGATTTAATCATAGATTACCATCCCAGGAAAGAAAATGTAGTAGCTGATGCACTCAGCCGCAAACATTCGAATGGTAAGGATTTTATTCAAACCCCTTAACCCTATATGATTCGAATAAAGCTTGAATCAAGCCAATTTTACATGATTGATAATCATCTTGATAATTTGTTTTGTAGCCCCGATGACCATAAATGCTCATTTTAGACTTTATAAGAATCAAAAGCTTCTATCTTAGATTCAAATTAAATCTGACCTAGTGACTAGAATCAAGACCTTACAACAGTTTGATCCCGAACTTCAGAAAATCCTGAGTAACTTAAAAGCCGAATCCAATTCTGATTTTACCCTAAATTTGAATAAATTGCTTTACTTTAGAGATCGGGTTTGTGTACCGAATGATGAAGAATTAAGAAGTGAGATGTTAGCTGAAGCTCACCAACGCCCATTTTCAATTCATCCCAGGGCAGTTAAAATGTACAAAGACCTAAAAGAACTGTGCTGGTGGCCAGGAATGAAGATGGCTATTGTTGATTTTGTTTCTCGATGTTTGACTTGCCAAAGAATCAAATCTAAGCACCAAGTCGATACGGAACTCTTGCAGCCAATCGAACTTCCTAAATGGAAGTGGGAACAAATTACTATGGACTTTGTTAATGGATTACCTTTAACACTAGAAGAAATAATGCAGTGTGGGTAATAGTTGATAGACTGACCAAATCGGCCCATTTCTTGCCTATTCGAATGACCCTAAACTTGGAACAATTGGTGAGGATCTATAAAGGAGATAATTCAACTTCATGGTGTCTCGATTTCCATAATATTTGATAGAGACTCTCGATTCACTTCCAAATTCTGGAAAGCTCTATAGAGACCTTGGGATCTAAAATAAATCTAAGTATTGTCTTCCATCCTCAATCGGATGGACAATCAAAATGGGTGATTCAAATTCTCAAAGATATGTTACGAGTTTGCATAGTTGCTTTCGGGAAGGATTGGGAGAAATCCTTACCTCTAGAAGAGTTTGCCTACAATAACAGCTACCAAGCCTCTATCAAGATGGCCCCGTTCGAAGCTCTTTATGGTAGAAGATATAGAACACCACTATGCTAGTCAGAACAGAGAGAAAACAAATTAATGGGACCTAATTTGTTTAAGGAAACTAAAGAGCAAATTCAAATCATTCATAACCGACTCAAAGAAGCTTTTGATAGGCAAAAAGCCTATGTCGATAGGAGAAGAAGAGAAATTCAGTGTGAAGCAGGAGATCGAGTTTTTCAAAAAGTCTCCCCATGCAAGAAAATCTTCATATTTGGAAAGAAATGAAAGCTTAGTCCCTGTTTCATCGGGCCTTTCGAAGTAGTAGCAAAAGTTGGTCCCGTAGCATACAAGCTAGCTCTTCCAAGTGAATTTGATAAGATTCACAACGTCTTCTATGTCTCTATTCTATGCAAATATAGATTCGATCCTTCCCATATCCTTGAACCTGAAGATATAGAGCTTGACCCAAATCTTACATATGAAGAGGAACCCGTTCAGATACTTGATCGTGAGACTAAAAGACTTCGAAACAAATTTGTATCCCTTGTTAAAGTTCTTTGGAGGAATCATAAACTAGAAGAAGCTACTTGGGAACCCGAATCTATCATGAGAAATCAATATCCTCATCTATTTTCCCTAGGTAAATTCGAGGATGAATTTCTTTAAGGGGGGATTTGTAACACCCCAAAATAGGGTCTAGGAGAATTATATTGTTATGTGTGAGTTTAGACCTTAATTATGGGGCTAATTGAAGGAAACAGGAATTAAGTTCTTCCAAGTTAAGAAATCTAAAATTTGTAGCCAATTTCCAAGTGACTGATTTGTTAAAGAGCAAACTTGAGCTTATTGAATGTAATTTTAATAGGTGAAAATGGTTTTATGATGTGTCACTTGATAAACCTTTCCATGCGGCAAGTGAGGGCCACACTCGGCCTTGGAAGGGGGAGAAGAAGAAAACAATCTTCATTTCTTTATCTCCTTCATGAAACAACCGAAAGAGTGAGAGGGAAGGGTTAGAGAATTTAATCATTTGAATAGAAATCTAGCTTGGGCATTTTCTAGCTTGAATTCTTGAAGATAAGGTAAGTAATCCTTTCTCTCTTGGTTAATTTTGTTTGAATGCTAACTCTTGGAATGAATCTCTATGTTTCAATTGGTTATGTTTGAATGGTAAGAACACTTAGTTAAGCGGAGCTAGAATTGGTTTAAATAGATGGTTAATGGTTAGTGCTTGGTTCTTTGTTGATCGTGCATAAGCATGAAATGATAAATATTGTTTGAATGCGAAGTAATTAGAATTCGATTCTTGGCTGGTTATCTTAATCTAAAGCATCGAATTGTTATTATGAGTTCATGAATGATCACATAATTTTGAGATATAAGAATGACTATAGGATTATTTAAAAGAGTGTAAATAAATTGGTTTGATAGGTATAAATTCAGGGTTGTTTATTGGAGATGGATGTATGTTATAGGATTGTTTTTAATGGATCTAGAACATGTAATCTAGACATTTTGTTGTCTTAAAAATTTGAGCAGTTTTGAGATTGAATTCATCCAATTGGATGAGCTTAAAATGTGTATTGGCGACTAAGAAAACTGCGTTGTTAATTAGAATGAAAATCAGGACTATTTTAGTGTTTTGAATTGAATGATCTTTGTTAGTTAGGTTAATTAAAGCCATAGTAGCTCTCGGGAATATTTTAGTCCAAGTAAATTAACTTAGTAATGTTGACCTGTTTTGGCATTAGTAGTACATGCTAAATTTGGAAGAAATGGAGTAATTTAATTAGAAGGTTGTTAAGCCAAAATTTATTGAAATCCTTGTCTTGTTGTGGTTATGCATGCTTGAGAAATTCTCAAGGTAAAAAGGTCTAGTTATTAATTATGAAGTTGAATGGAAATAGAAGTGGATAGATTGAATCTCATTGCTAATAAATTCTAAAAATGATATATGTTAGAAGATCAAGAGAATATGGAAGGAGAGAGGGCTGTTGTAGTTCATAACAACAATAGGCAAAAAGGAATCATATTACGGGAGCAACAATAGCTGGAAATCACCTGTAAGTGTAACCTAGTATAAGGATAAGCTATGGCTGTCCAAATTCAATCTAGTTGCTGAGTTTTAATATGGGTTAATGTATGTGCTTTGGCTAAACTAAGCCCTTGAATAAATGCTAATTGAGGTAAGTATCTTGAGGTAAGCTCAAGCAAGCTAAATTAATTGTTTATGTTAAACTTTTCTAGTTAATTTGACACTAAACTTGTTTGTGAATCGTATGAACCTAATTAATGACTTAAGGCACTTAATGCCTCCTGATTGGAAAGAAAACAAGATTATAAATATAAGCCTTGATTCGAGTTACTTTAGACACAATTGGCATGCCATAGAGTTCGTCGAGCTCGCTAGTTTGGACTACGATCCCTTGTTGTTAAGATCAAGTGATCTATTGGTACCATGAGTACCCTTGTTCAATATTGAAATAGATTTGGTACTTTGTGTACCCTTGTTCCGGTACTATATGTACCCTTTTTATTGTTACACTTAATGTGGATTCGTGTGTCTAGTAACTTGTCAATCAATGCTCAAGATAATCAAAAAAAATTATCATAATGAATCTTGATCGATCGAAAGAAAGAAAAATTGGACTAGGTTCCTTTGATGTTTAGTTGGATTATGATCCCTTGATCATGTTGGACTTTATGTCCCTAGAGATGTTCGAATTAAACTCTATAATTGATGGTATTTGGATAAACTCATTAGGTTGAATAGTTTGATTCACACTTGATATTGAAAATGATGAAATGTTCACTTGGTAATATTCTCATGCTTGAATGAATACTTGCATGCTTGCTTGGAAAATGAGTAGTGAAACTCATGAATTAACTATAGAAATGTAGAATGTTTTAAATGATCACTTTTAAAAATGGTCATTTGATAGCATAATGGGAGACTTGAAATCATATTTCTAAGTTCTTAATGTTTGTGAACTTACTTGGTCAAGGCCTCACTAATTATCCCTATTATGTTCCAAGGTAACTTTCGAAGTGTAGATCAAATCAAGGGGCTAAGCAAGATCCAAGAAGTTTAAGTGTATGTTTTTTTTTTTTTTTTACTTTGACTCCTAGAATGGTGGCACCCTTGTGGCATGTAAATCCTTTTGTTGAAATGGTCGAGTTAATCAAGTGAATTTTAGTAGATTATGCTCATGATATGTGGTAAATGAATATGCTCAGAATGGCTTGTATAACATGTTTGGTTGGTTGCTTGGCTGTAATGTTAGATTATAGGAATCTTAAGGTTACCCTATTTTAAAATATGTCATCCCTGAAAAGTATGGAATAGTTGAATACTTGATCTCGTTCAAATGATATGTCCTTCCTGTGCTAAAATGGTTTGTTGAATTGAATGATTGCTTGCTAGAGGTCGAATAGCTAAATTCTAAAGAGTAACTTCTTGAAGAATAGGAGTGTTAACTACCAAATAGGAAATTGATGTATGAATCTTGGATCTAATAAGATATCTCAAATTGTTTAGCAAAAACGCATGATCTAGTCCTTGTTTGCATGTTTCAATTTGTCTTAGGTCCAATGCCTTTTGTTTTAGGATGTTTATTAACTATTATATGTTATAAGAAGTCAAATGATAAATTGAATCATAACTAAATCAGTCTTGTTTGCAAAGCCTCTAACTTGTATCACAAGTTACTTGTTTGTTATTCTTAACACCTTAGAATCGGTTTACTACTAAGTCAGGTCTGGGGGTGTTATACAAAAGTCCTTATCTGCTAGATGTGCGTTGAAGATTGAACTTCAAAAAGCTTTTGATTCCATAAGTTGGGAGTTTCTGTTGAATGTACTTGAAGCAATGGGCTTACCCCTGATTTTTATTGGCTGGATCAGGGCCTGCATCATTACCTCATATTTTTCAGTATGTTTCAATGGCAGCTTGGTGGGGTATTTCAAAGGGAAAAGAGGGCTGAGGCAATGTGATCCCCTCTCTCCATACCTTTTTTGTCATGGTGATGAATGTGCTATCATGTATTTTGAATCTTGCTGCAGAGAATAAGCTTTTCCAGTACCATCCAAAATACAAGAAAATTCAGTTGACTCATCTGAGTTTTGCTGATAATCTTCTCATTTTTTGCAAAGGTGACAGGGAGTCAGTGGTGAGAGTATTGGCTGCATTGGAGCAATTTTACAGTATATCTTGTCTGAAATTAAATGCAGCTAAGACTGAGATTTTTGCTTGTGGTGTTAGTGATGTGCAATTGTTGGAGATTTAGGGGGCTACTAGGTTCAACCCTGGGAAATTGCCTATAAGATACCTGGGAGTTCCTCTAGTCTCGAGGAAGCTTAGTGAGAGGGACTTCCAAGCTTTATTAATGAAGATCAAAAGAAAGCTAAGTTGCTGGGCTAACAGTAAATTAAGCTATGGGGGAGATTGCAAATTCATTAGAGCTGTCTTGTTCAGCATTGCAAATTACTGGTGTAGACAGTTAGTCTTACCTAAATCTGTCATCACCAAGGTTGAGCAATTATGCATGCAGTTTTTCTAGAAGGGAGAGAATGCACAAGCTCATGGAGCAAGAGTGAGTTGGCAACAAGTTTGTTAGTTGAAAGCAGATGGTGGACTGGGTCTGAAGAGCATCCACAGCTGGAATAAGACTTGTCTTCCCCACTTGATCAGGACTATCCTTGCTGGGGAAGGTTCTCTATGGGTGGCATGGCTGCAGGCCTATGTGTTTAAGGGAGAGAATTATTGGTCAGTAAGCTGCAAGGCCCATTTCATTTGGGTGGTTAAGAAGCTTCTAAAGCTTCGAGATGAAGCAATGGGTCTTTTTCGATGGATGACTAACCTGAACGGGGTTAGTACAAGGTGGATTTGGGATAGAGTTAGAGACCGAGGAGAGAAGGTTGGTTGGCAGAAGATTATTTGGTTCCCTTTTCATATACCTAAGCATTCTATCGTGTCCTGAATGGTCATTCTGAACAGGCTCCCCATACGAGACAGGTTGTCCAGGATGGGGATAACTTAGGAGACTTCTTGCCTATTCTGTGATGAGTTGGAAAACAAGAATTACCTGTTCTTTGGTTGCTCGTTTGCAGCTGGTATTCGGAAGACCATTTTGCGCACCTGTAATGTGTACAGGTCCATTGGGTTGTCACCCGGCTCAAAGGTAGATCGCTTGTGGTTCACATTTTAATGGCATGGAATGCTTACATTTACAATATTTGGGAGGAGCGCAACTGTAGGTACTTTAGGGGTCCCTTTCGAGGTTAGGGAAATATTGTAAAGCAAACTAGAGACATTGTTAGCATAAAGTTGCAAAAAAGGAGTATAGATATGACTGATAGTGTAAACTCGTAGTTATGTGCTAATTGGGGCATACATGTATAGATGTATAGGTGAGGATTGTGGATTGTAACTATGTAACAGAGCTTTGCTGTTTGAGCAATAAAATGATAACATTTATCCAAAAAAAAAGAAAAGGGTAACTTATCCATCTCATTCTTTTTAACTTCTTTTATTTATCTTCATATTCTTTTTAACTTCTTTTATTTATCTTCATAGAGTTGTTTGGAAAATTTTGAATACTAACCCCGTCTCTATCACATTTAAATAATATATATATATATATATATTGAAATCGATCTGGTTATTTAAATAATATATTTACACAACACAAAATAACTTTTATTTTTTTAATGTATAAATTGATAAATTTAACCTTTAATTTTTATTTTTATTTTTGCTAATTTACCCTGATTTTTTAATTAAATTTGATCTTTAACTTTTCTTTTGTTAGTCAAATTAATGTGATTTTAACGAAAATTATGCCAAAAGAATGTTAATTTGCAACGATGAAGATTGAAGAATTGTTGGCGAAGATGTTCATTAATGGTGGAGGAGAGGAAGGACAAAGATTGTGAAGGGAGATAAAATAAAACGTAGGGGTGATTTTTTAGAATGGGGACCAGATGAAAACAAAGTGTAAAATATGAGAGCTAAATTTTTATTTTATCATTTTTTTTTGTTAATTGTCTCGTCATCAATTGTTAAATTTTTAACTGTAACGAACCACTTGTTACTTTTGTAAGTGGTAATCATCTTGTAACTCTTCATAGTTAAAGGACTCAATAAAAACATTCTATAATAGAGGGGAGTGTTTAAGTAGTTTACCTAATTAAATTTACTAGATTGTCATATTTGAATAAAATATTTCATCTAAAGTATTTATAAAAATTAATTTAATAAATAATTATGAGTGAAATAGAGAAAAGTTGATATATAAATTTGTTAAACTCATCTTTGATTTTCGACCCGTAATTTTTAGATCTTATATTTAATGATTATATATAAATATGAAAGAAATAAAAAAATGTTTTATATTACTAATTATCATTTAAAAAATTAAATATTTTTTCAACTGAAATGATATCTAAACAATTTTATAGCATTAATTCAATAAGAAATTTTATAATAAACAAGGATACTTGAGAAAGAATTTTTTTTAACATAAACTTGAGAATGAATTCGTTTTCTTATTCATTTCAGTTTTTCATTTGAATGTAGATTCATACTTCTTATGATTCTCAGTTCCAAAAGAAGATTTGCTAAGATTAGCTTTACTAATTATATTTACTTTTTTAATAGAGCACTCTGGTCAAAGTAGTTTGTTTATTAAATTTCATTTAGAAAATTGTTCAAATTCTTCTGAAAGTGATAAGTTTTGTATTTTAATGTTTTTTACGCCTCTTAAAATTTTATTGTATTTATTTTTACGCATTGATCTTCCAATATTTGAGGTGTGATTCTTTTATAATCTTTTCACTTTAAATATAATCTAGAATTAAAAAAATAGATTTGCTAATCTTACTATCTTCGGACAAAATGGGACCCGCGGCATTGTCATGTAGTGTTAGAAAAAGTAAGATTGAAACTGATCCTATGATTTTGTTAATTGGACTCAGAAAAGTATTTATGTTATATTGAATTTTGTCGTTTTGGATACATTTTCATTGATTGTAATTTTACTGATTAATGAGCGAGTTAGGCCTTTAATTTTATAATATGTGTTATGTCGATTAAATTTTAATTTAGTTTGTATTATAATTGTAATAATCTAAAGATTATAAATTTAACGAGTAGTCTTAATAAAAAAAATGAATGATGTCATCTTAAAATACTCGGATTTAATTACAATATTTGCAAAGTGTGTGTGCACCGTTAAAAAATTAAAAATATCTATAAACAAATATTATCTTGTAAGCACCTTTAAACTATTAAAAAATTAACATCTTTAAATCTAAATTTTTTAATCTCTTTTAAATTTAAAGATTTGCCAATGATTGAGTAGTTTAAGTATCATATTGAGAAATAATTTGTGTTACTTTTATATATAACTCAATTTTAGAATCTGGCAATTCTCTTACGATGGATAAGACAATTTATTGTAAATAAAAAATAAACTTAGTTTTAGTTTTTTTCTATTACCTTGAAATTTGAGATTTAATCATTTCGTTTTAATTTGACATGAGACTTTGTTCCTTTTTACTCCTATAACGTTATTATTAGGTCCAAATTAAAAATATTGCTAGTTGATGCTATTAAAATATTATAAAAGTTTTAATTATTCGATCGACATGTAAATTAATTCTTTGTTGATTATGATTGATTAAATTTCTACTTGGTCTCGACCGGGTCACCAGAAAACAATAAAAATAGATTCATAACATCAAACTAATGGACAACGAAGGATTTACGTTGCAACTGAGAGAGACTTTTGCCCATGACGCAACAATTTTATTTTAAAATTTAGATAAATTATAGATTTACCCTTTAATTCGAATATTTTATGCATTAACCCTTCCAGATTTCAACTTCCAACCCTGGCTTCGTCCCCACGAAAGATACTAAATGCTTAATCAATCTTATTTAATTTAATCAAATTATGTGGAGCAAATAGATTAAATTTGAAAGATTGGCATAGTAAAGAGATGGAAAGCACTAGTGGACCTAAAACAAATAAAAGGGCAGTGGTGGGATGGGAGGGGAAGAAAGGTGGTTGGGAATCAGCAGATAGTTTCCCAGTGTTGCAACGACTCATGAGCATCTTGCATGTTTGTAAGCTGTAAAAATGACAGTTAGAGACACCAACACCACCAACTTTTCTCTCAAATGAGACCCCCCTCACGTTAATCACGCCCCCTTCCTTCATGTTCTTCATCGGTTTCTCTCCTTCACCCAACCATTTCTTTTGTCTTTCCTCACACCACAAATCAAAAGAAAGTAATATATATCAAAACTCAGTTAGTTTAATAGGATGAGACGTTAAGTCTATTATGTAAGGTCAGAGAAACGAATCATGATATTGTAAATAGAGAAAATTAGATTAGAAGCATCGTCCTCATATTGGGCTTCTGCAAAACTATATCCAAATTAATCGGTCAATCAGTTGAATTTTGGTAGTTAAAAAAAGTCATATATTTGTTAATTATTTTACTTATGTCTATGGTAAAGTTTAAAAGGGGGAAATCAGAAGAATAAAACAAATGGGTACAATGATTGCTAAAAGCGTTTGTGCATATGAGGAAATATTGGTAGGGAAAAGCAGAAACATGATGTTAAAAGGTGGGGATTGGGGCCAAAAGCATATATATAAGGATTGTTTTGGTGTCTTTTAGAAGGGAAATCATGGCCCTTGTTTAGGTTAACATAAACCTATATAGAATGTTGCAAATAATGTTAGAAAGTGAAGAAAAGGCAGACAAGTGATTAAAGGCTGCATGTACCCTAAAAACAAAAGGGTTAGGAAATGAGACAGAATGGTGGCTTGTTCTCCATCCAGGCTGTAACATTTAAGCAGCAATATTAGTTACACACATCAATTATTTTCTTGAATATGAAGGAGGCCACACTCTCGAGAAAAGAGACGATTTACAATGGTTGAGATTCGAATTTTTGAATTAAATATCGATTTTCTTAAAAATAATTATAATTAGAGGATAATGTCTAAAGATAATATATTCTTTTCATTATAGTTAACCATGAATACCCCTAGCTCGAACCCATCTCAAAGACCCCAAGAAGCTAAACCAAAAGCAATTCTCTTTAATTTCTTTAACGTCCACAGTCTTTAATTTAATTCACTTTGAAGCCATCACTTCTTTTTTCTAGACATGATACCAAATCACAGCATACTGCAACTAATTATTAAGAGCCCTAGGCATGGAGAGAGGGAAAACAGTGGCAGGCTTAAACACTGCAAGGCTAGGCAAAGGCAGCTACTCCAGCGGAGCGGCGGTGGTGTTTCATTTTTATGGTGACAAACTGACAATGTTCAGTGGCCTCCAACAGCCTCAGACTCGGTTCCTTAATTTAGTAGGGAGAGAAAATTGAGTGAGACAGTACTGAGACACTGAGAGTTTTGGACACTGACTCAACATCAAACAAATCAAACAATCTATTGATAGATTGAGTATTTAAGGAACAGATAATCAATTGTAGAACCAACACAGCATGTATCAAACACAAACAACTAGTAGAAATTAAAAGGAAAAAAAAACTATAAAGTGATTAAGTAATTGTTCAACATCTTTTAAAATAAATAATATCAAAAAGAAAAAAAAACAATCTCTCGTTCTTTTGGGACCTCATCCAAGTATCCAGCTTTTACACGTCGATAACTGAAAGAACCCAATGAAAGATATTAAACAGATAATTAATTAATTAATGTTTTTTTTTACCTTTTTGATCATTCTCCTTTTTAGGGCAACGTGCTGTACTGATGCAAATCATTCCATGGTTGAACCCCATTCCAGTTGCTGTTTGTATTATCATTACCATTGCCGCTGGTGGTTGCAGTTTGAGTTACTGGTGCAACATAAGAATTCCCGAACAACCATTCCTTGGCGGTTTCATTGCTTGTGTCTTTTCTTGGATTACCAAATGCCGAAACGTTTTCAGGTTTTGAAACCTCCAGATTCTGGAACAAAATGGGTAATGGCGGCTTTTGTGCTTGGTTCTCATCAAGTGCCGGATCTGAATAAACAGTGGTGCTATTTTCCTTTTGGTTCTCACCGTCAAAGAGCATAGCTAATCTTTGCTGCTGCAACTTCCAGTGTAAATCTTGGTATATGGAACTTAAAGACTCAATTGAAGAAGCAAGGCTACTACTAACATTCAACGAAGAACCCATCTCCTGAATTGCACCACCAACACCACCACCGCCAAGGCCACCGTTACCTGAAGGTAGCGGATAATTACTAAACCCCATCAAAGAACTCGAGCTACCAGATGGATCAAGACATAAAGAAGCACTATTTCCATCTCCAAATGAAGCAAACTGGTTGTAAATACCAGTTCCTGGTGACGGGTTAAGCCTAGGAAACGCCAACCCACCGAGCTGAAAATCCATGGCCGGGGAAAGCTCATGAAAGAACTTCAATCCACCCATTTCTGAAGCTGAAGTGTTGACTTTGGAGTCACCGGACAGCCTTGAAGACGATTTCATCTTCTTGTTCTTGCGGCAACCACCGCCGATGGGCACGTTACGCAGAGCCCCACCTTTAGTCCAGTACCTCCTACAGGTCTTGCAGAAATGCCTGGGCTGAGTGAGGCTGTAGTTATTGTAGTAACAGAACTTGGTGTTGGGAGAGTCGCATCTGGGACACTTTAGGGCTTGTTCTTGTGTCTTTGATGAACTTGGTTTCCGGTTGCCACTCTTTTCAGTTTCTTCTTTAGAACCACCTGGTTTCGCAGGAGGCTTATCAGGAGACATCATGGAAATAGAAGAGAGAATAAGAACTCGGAAAGAAGGTGAAGGAAAAGACAAAGAAATTGTGGGTTTATCTGTAGGTTTTCTCAGTTTCCTTTAGCAGAGGCAATGCTCATACTCAATTGATTGGTTTCATGCACGAGTTTAGATCTGGTGGAAATTGGAATAAATAAAGTTACAAAGGGAAAGGAAACGAGAAAAAGAAACTGTAGATGATCTGAATCATTTGAAAGAGAGATTAAAAAAAATTAAACCGATGATTATATTCAGAGTAACTGAATTAGATTTTAATAAGGACAAAGTTGTTTTTTTATAAATATACATGACTTGAATTTAAAATCATATTGAATTTTTTATCATTCGATTTAACAATAGTTAGTAGTGTGCTTAGATGTTCGATTCATGATTAATTGATGATTTGGGAAATAATGGAGATTTTTTTTTTCCCTGGGCAGTACTGTTGTCTACCCTATTTCATGGTAACAACTAAGACAAAGTTATGCATTAAAACAAGAGGGATTAAAAGTAGGTTTGGTTAGTGTAATGAAATGAAGCATATCTGGTTTTTGTCAGGGGGAGTTCCATTAAAAGCCACTCTTAGTTCCTTTGTGTCATGTCCATTTCCCACAAGTAAACATACAAGAGGTCAATCTGTTAACCCAAAATAGAAGTTCAAATAGAGTGCATTGAACTACTCATGTACGAGAGGTAACTAGGCGGCTACAGCAACTCCGTATCACTATCAGTTTAACGTGTCGAAGGATGGGACTATCTCTTTTGGTTTTGGACAAGGATTCGTAATTTCATCCAATCTGGTATGGTTCACATCACTATTTTATATACCATATAAAAACATTAACATAAAATAAAATAAAGAAATCGAGTTCCGTGGCCCTACCAATGGACACTTCTAAATATCCAAATTTTTAAGAGTTCCATATTGTTTTTTTGCTGACGATATGGTTCTGTTTGCTCATCGGGTCACCAAAGCTATTTACTCTTATTTGCTTGAGAAGATGAGTGCGCGATTGCAGGGGTGGGCGACAAAGTCCCTCTCGCTTGCGGGAAGAATAACTTTGGCCAAAGCAGTGCTTTAGGCGATACCGGTGTATGTGCTGCAATCAACATGGCTTTCGAAAGGTACTTTGTTGGGAAAACCGAGTTATTTTCCACACAAGCATAGCTTCAAATCTGAGCTAAAATATCAAGATCGAAACTACCAAAATTTGCACAACTGGCAAACTCGTCTACTATTGAATATCGAAACCCAATGGAAAAAACCCAATAATAAACAAGCAAAATAAATAATGGAGAGAACACACTGTATTTACGAGGTTCGAAGAAAATGTCTACTCCTCGAGCACCACCACCGGATGATAACTTCACTAATACCAAAATGGTACAAACAAATGGAATTCCTAAGAATTTTCAAATATTACAAATGAGAGAAGAGAAACGAATGGGAGAGATGGTATGAATGTTGCGATGACTTTGGATTGAAATGGTAGCCCCTATTTATAGTTGAGCTATAGGGTCCAACTCCCAAATAACCTAACAATTCAATGGTCAAAAGCAAATTTTCCATTGCCAATTTTCAAACCAAATTTTGAGGCATTAATGCATTGCACTTTTACGGTGCCAGCCTCTGCCAAATTGACTTTGGCTTTGATTTTCAAGCCAAAATCAACAAATCTTCACCTTGGCTTGAAATATCATCAAATTTCTCAAAGTCTTCTTCTCCCCAAACGTTATCTTCTGTAATGCCTCTAAATGCGTTCACGAGCGCCATACACCTGAAGTTGCTCAAACTTCCAAGATGTTAAACAAGTTCAAACAATGGTTGAACTTGATTATTGTCACCACCTTGGTCAACATATCTGCAGGATTTTTTGCCATCACAATATTTTGAAGTATAATCGTTTTATCTTTAAAGATCTCCCGCACAAAGTGATACCTCACGTCAATGTGCTTGGTTCTTGAATGGTAGACTTGAATTTTTGCTAAGTGAATATCACTCTAACTGTCACAATAGAGACTAATGTGACTTTGAACAACTCCTAAGTCTTCCAACAATCTGTTAAGCCAAATCGCCTCCTTAACAGCCTCTGCAACCGCCATGTACTCTGCCTCTGTAGTTGACAAAGCCATCATTGACTATAAAGTAGACCTCTAACTCATTGGGGCTTTTGCTAGAGTAAACAAATACTCAATAGTAGATCGACGCTTATCCAAATCACCAGCATACTCAGAATCAATATATCCAACTACAAACTGACCAAGTGTTTCATCCTGCTCAAACACTAAACCAACATCTACGGTATGTTAGAGATATTGTAGAATCTATTTCACAGCTTGCCAATGTCCTTTTCCAGGATCATGCATGTACTTGCTCACAACTCCAACTGGTTGTGAAATGTTAGGCCGTGTACACACCATCGTATACATCAAGCTCCATACGGCATTAGTATATGGAACTTTTGCCATATATTCTCGCTCTTCATCAATTTTAGGAGATAATTGAGAACTAAGTTTCAAATGAGAAGCAAGTGGGGTACTTACATGTTTTGGGTTTTCATTCATGCCAAAATATTGTAATACCTTTTTTAGATATTGCTTTTGAGTCAAATAAAGCTTGCCTCTCCGTCTATCTCTACTTATCTCCATGCCGAGAATCTTTTTGGCCTCACCCAGATCTTTCATCTCAAACTCTTGATTCAACTCAGCCTTCAATTTTTCTATCTCTTGTTGACTCTTTGAAGCGTTTAACATATCATCAACATACAAGATGAGCTAAATGAAAGATCCATCTTGTAGCTTTCGTAAATATACACAATGGTCGTATTTGCTTCTTGTGTACCTCTACCTCCTCATAAAGCTATCAAATCCCTTGTACCACTGCCTCGGAGATTGTTTCAATCCATATAGCGATTTGTTTAGCTTAACAACCCATTTCTCACCACTAGCATCTTTGTATCCTTCTAGCTGAGTCATATAGATCTCATCTTCTAAATCATCGTGCAAGAAAGCCATCTTTACATCGAGTTGAGCTAGCTCTAAATTCAACTATGCTACCAAAGCCAATAATATTCTAATGGTGGAATGCTTCATAACAGGGGAGAATACTTCATTGTAGTCAATTCCCTTCTTTTGAGCGTAGCCTTTAGCTATCAATCTTGCCTTATAACAAACATCTTTCTTCTTGGGAGATTCATCTTTCTTTGCAAATACCCAGTTGCCCTTTTACCTTTCCAGTAAATACGCCAAATCTCAGGTGTTGTTCTTTTGGAGATACTACATTTCTTCATCCATAACGCTTTTCCACTTGTCACTTTCTAAGCTTTGCATTGCTTCTTGATAAGTGACAGGGATATCATCATCAACAGTTGGAAGGGCATAGGCCACTGTATCTATAAATCGAGCAGGTCTACGAATTTCTCTCTTTGGCCTTGTAACTGCAAGTGGTTCTGGTGTCTCCAATGGTTATTAGGTTTGAACCTTTTCATCTTCTGATTCCTTCAATGGATTTAAAGAATCAGCGGCATCAATTACTGGACTAATCATCATCTATTGAAACTCTACCTGTTATGGAGTACTACTTGTCTGAACATCTCTATTTGTTACCTTCTTCAACATGATGGATTCATCAAAGGTAACATCTCCGCTATAGATTATCTTCTTTGTGTCTAAGCACCAAAGATGAAATCCCTTCACTTCATGGGTGTTTCCCATAAAGAGTGCATTATTTGCTCTAGGATCAAGCTTTGACTCATTCACGTGATAATACGTAATGGATCCAAATACATGTAAAGAATCATAATATGTAGCAGGTACTCAAACCATACCTCCAATGGTGTTTTTCCTTCAATCGTCAATGATGGTAGACGATTGATGAAATGGCCAACATATGTTACAACCTTAGCCTAAAATGGTTTGCCCAACCCAGCATTGGATAACATACATCAAACTTTCTCAAGTAGTATTCGATTCATACGCTCTGCCACCCATTATGTTGTGGTGTAACAGTGAAGTGTCAAACAATACTATGCTCTTGGCAAACGTCAAAGAGTAGATCACTTTTATATTCCCCTCTATTGTCCATCCTAAGTCGTTTGATCTTCTTACCAGTCTATTTTTCGATCATATTTTTCTATTTTATGAAAACTTTGAGCACTTCATCTTTAGACTTCATTGTATACCCCAAACTCTTCTGGAAAAGTCATCAACAAAAGTTACAAAATAGTGTTTTCCTTCTAATGACTATGTCTTGGAAGGACCCCAAACATCTGAGTGAACATAATCTAAAATATATTTCGTATTATAGATAGTGGTACCGAATTTTACCCTCTTCTACTTTCCCAGAACACAATGCTCACAAATATTTAACTTGCAAGCATTTTCACCTTTCAACAGTCCTTTCTTTGTCAGAATTTGCAAGGGTTTCTTACCAACGTGTCCCAACTGCATATGCCACAACTGAGTAGAATCCAATTTGTCTCTATCGAAAGTTGCTGCTACTGCATCAATAACTATATTCCCTTCATAGTAGTACAAATTATTTTTCCTGATGCCTTTCATTATCATGAGTGCGCCCGATGTGACTTTCAAAACTCTATCTCTCATAGTGACAACCGAGCTTTTAAATTCCAATTCTCCCAACGAGATGAGATTATTCTTCAAATTGGGCACGTATCGAACATCAATCAAAACTCTGTTGATCCATCTTGATTCTTCAATCGGATGGAACATATCCTAACAGTTTTACAGGTATTGTCATTGCCCATATAACAACTCCTCCATTTAGTTCTACTAAATCAAAGAACCACTCTCGATTAGGGGACATATGATAGGTACAACCCGAATCCAATATCCACTTATCTAAACAAAATGATGATTAGAAGCAACTAGTGATATTTCAGAGTCATTGGTATCATGCTCTGCAACACATGCATCTGGAGCAGCTTTTCCTTTCTTCTTCAACTTTAGGCAATTTTTCTTCCAATGGCCTTTCTCATGACAAAAGGCACATTCATATTTCCTAAGTCTGAACTTTGACTTTGATCTTCTTCTCATCTTTGGCTTTTGGATTTTTGAGTGACCTCTTACCACCATGGCTTCTGTTGTATTGTACTTGTTCTCCATTTTGGTTTTCTTTTTGAGCCTGTAACTATACAGAGCAACAATTACTTCTTTAAGGGTGACCTCATCCTTTCCATAAAGTAACGTTGTTTCACGGTGCTCAAATTCATCTGGAAGGGATGACAACAACATTAAAGCCAAATCTTCATATTTGAAAGTTTCATTCATGCCCAATAGATTTGCCACTAACTCATTGAAGGCAGTGATGTGTTCATTCATATTGGTGTATGGCTGATAATCAAATCTGAACAATTTTTTCTTCATTCTTTAGAAACTTTTCCTCTAATAATTTCCAAAGCTTGCTTGCAGAAGTCTTGTTCCTGGAGCTATACTTCTTCTCCTTAGAAAGACAAGATTGAATCGTACTGCACATCATACAGTTGATTGTTCTCCAATCTTTCTCCACCATATTTGTGGGTTTTTTTCCCTTAATGGCAATGTATAGACCTTATTGAAATAAAGAGTCTATCACACCACCTTGCCACATGGCGAAATGATCGGGTCCATCGAACAACTCTATTGAGAAGTTTGCATTTGACATTATCCTCCTCACCGGTATAAAGAAAGAACTTGATGCACCATTTAACCAATCTTTTGTCATGGCAACGAACAATATTCAACAACATGAACTGGATATTGAAACACTGCACCAGATAAGTTCCCAGGAAAGAGAGGTGGATCACACGGATCGCTTAAATACCAAGTCTTTCTTAGACATGCACTATCACAACACTGTACTTTTTTGCAGCAACCGGGATAGCCTTCTCCGAAGCTCTAATACCAATTGTTGAGAAAATTTGATTATTTTGTACATGAACGTAGCTTCAAATCTAAGCTGAAATGTCAAGATTGAAACTACCAAAATTTGTACAACGGATAAACCGTCGACTATTGAATATTGAAACCCAATAGAAAAAACTCAATAATAAACAAGCAAAATAAATAATGGAGAGAACACACCAAATTTACAAGGTTTGACGAAATTATCATCTACTCCTCGGGCACTACCACCAGATGATAACTTCACTAATACCAAAATGGTACAAACAAATGGAATTCCTAGGAATTCCCAAATATTAATGGAGTAAGAGAACAAATGGCAAAGATGGTATGAATGTTGGGATGATTTTAGAGTGAAATGGTTGCCCCTATTTATAGTTGAGCTATAGGGACCAACTCCGAAATAACCTAACAATTCAATGGTCAAAAACAATTTTCCCATTGCCAATTTTCAAACCAAATTTCGATGCATTAATGCACTGCACTTTTACGGTGCCAGCCTCTGGGAAATTGACTTTGGCTTTGATTTTCAAGCCAAAATTAACATACTTTTGAGGACATGGAGAAGTTGATTCGACGTTTTGTGTGGGTTCAAATGATTGTCACGGGGCCATTACCCTCTTCACAAAAGAATGTGCAGCGCCACCGTATTTATATCCCAATACCTCTCTTTTTCTTTCTGATGTGGGATTAATGACCCCGCCTCTTCTCAGACGTGACATTCTTCCCCACACAACCTCGTGACGCCCTCGTCACGAGCTTCTGCTCTCGTGGTCAACCTCGTGACACCCTCGTCACGAGCTTCCGCTCTCGTGATGGGCCACCTTGTCACAGTTGTCCATCTTGCCTACCCCACTCATGGGCGCTCGGCGTAAAATCGGGCAGTCAAAGGGTCGCTCTGATACCACTTGTCACGGGGCCATTACCCTCTTCCCAACCACTTGTCACGGGGCCAAGTGGTATCAGAGCGACACTTTAACTGCCCGATTTCACGCCGAGCGCCCATGAGTGGGGTAGGCAGGGTGGACAACTGTGACAAAGTGGCCCATCACGAGAGTGGAAGCACGTGACGAGAGCGTCACGAGGTTGAGTGGGGGAGAATGTCACGCCTGAGAAGAAACAGGGTCATTAATCCCACATCGGAAAGGAAAAGTGAGGTCTTGGGATATAAATACGGTGGCTCGTGACGACGGCCTTAGACGCCTTTGACGTTAATCAGTTGATTCCTGCGCCTAAGTAAGCCTTCAACCAGCCTTACGAGTACTCCTGCTCAACAACGGCTCGGACAAGCCCTCCAGGCTTCGATGGATGCGGAAGCGCTTTAAGCACTATGGTGGCTACTCTTGGCCACTCGAGAGGCAACTAGCTCAAAGAGCTTTAGAAACAAAGACAACTGAAAGGGACAAGAGGAAAACTAGAGTAAATGCCTCAGGGTAATGGCCCACGGTTCGTACCCACGGTTCATAGCCACGGTTGGTGAATCGAGTGTTCGTGGAAGGCATTGTTCGAGATGGCGACAAGGAAAATGGAGGTCTTGGGATATAAATACGGTGGCGTTGCACATCCTATCAGACATGTCTTTTGGGAAGAGGGTAATGGCCCCGTGACAAGTGGTATCAGAGCGACCCTTTGACTGCCCGATTTCAGGCCGAGCACCCATGAGTGGGGTAGGCAGGGTGGACAACTGTGACAAGGTGGCCCATCACGAGAGCGGAAGCTCGTGACGAGGGCGTCACGAGGTTGAGTGAGGGAGAATGTCCTGAGAAGAGGCGGGGTCATTAATCCCATATCGGAAAGGAAAATGGAGGTCTTGGGATATAAATACGGTAGCGCTGCACATCCTATCAGACATATCTTTTGGGAAGAGGGTAATGGCCCCGTGACATGATGGTAAAGTGGGTATTAATCTTGTTCCTTGAAAGATGGTTTAACAGCCCATTGACAAGGGAGGTTTAGGTTTTAAAGGTTTATATATACAAAATTGAGCCTTTTTAATGAAGATTGGATTTCAATTGTTGTCGGATACGGATAAAATCTGAGTGCAAGTCTTGTGTGCGAAATACAAATAGGAGGAGGTATTGCCTTTGTCGGTTCACCGCAGTAATAGTTTTCGGTTTTGGAAGAGCTTAAGTAGTATTTGGGATGACGTCAAGGAAAGTGTGAATTAGAATATTCGGGATGGAAATCACACGAATTTTTTGTATGTGATTCTAATGGTCGTTTAATTTTTTCTACATTTTTCCCGAGGTTCTATGACTAGCAACAGTTTCGGATATAGTCAGTCGTTCGGGGGATTGAAAGCGCTTATTCCCTGCTTACCTACGTGTGTTTTGGAAAAATAGACACAGTTAAGCCTCCACAGGCTCATTTGGGGGTCGATAGCTCTGGTTGGCGATGGGACGATAAATGAATGTCCACTTTAAGATTGGCGCATAATTACTTGGTAAATAGGGGCTCTGACTCCATATTCGAATTGGAGGACGATAGAGGCGGATGCATCCGCCTCCCATAAGGAGCATATGCATCCCTATTTTTTCGGGAAATTTTTAAAATATAATATAATTTGTAATGAAAATTTTATTTTGCATACCCATTTATAAAGAAAAAAAAGTGTATTAAAATTTTGGACCCCTATTTTTTAGATCCTAGATCAGCCACTAGAAGACGATGTGGCATTTACGTGTTCCTCAACGTATAAGGGTTTTTCTATGGCTCACTGCTCATCAACACCATCTTACGAATATGGAGCGTGTACGAAGGCACCTAGCATTATCGGTGGGGTGTAAGATCTGTCATGGGGGGTCAGAAAACATTGATCATATTCTTCGATATTGTACCATAGCCATAGAGTTATGGACGAGAGTTCTGCGGCAAGACCAGTTGAAGGATTTCTTTTAGGTACCATTTGAGAATTGGCTGCAACGTAATCATCATCCCTCAATGGCTAATTTGCATCATGATACATATTGGAATATTCGTTTTTCAGTCTATTGTTGGCTTTTTTGGAAGACCTAGTGTAGTCTGTTGCTCGATGGGGGCTTTGTGTTTCGGGAAGTCATCGTGGTTCGTGGGGACAGATTGGTGGAGGAGTGTCTTCGATAATTTCCCCTTCCGGTGTGGGTTACGGATATTAGTCCCCAGTCCTTTTTCAGTGGCTTAGGCCACATTCAGGGTGGATTAAAGCAAACATTGACGCAGCGGTGAACACTATGGACGGTCGAGCAGCGATAGAAGATGTTTTCGGGATGACAATGGGGCTGGTTATTTGGATTCTCAAGATTTGTTGGCCGTTGTTCTGTGCTAGTCGCCGAGTTATGGGTGTTACATGATGCGCTTCTCCATGCTTAGACGTTGGGGTTTCGACACGTTGAGGTGGAGACGAACTGTAAGGAGGTGGTTTAGATTATAGACCGCTCGTCGAGGGCCTTAGTAGGTAGTGCTTTGGTTGAGGCGATTTATGAATTCTTACAACAGGATTGTCATACAGGGATCCGTCATATTAGTCGGGATAGGAACAACGTTGTGGATAAGCTTGCTTCTCTGAGTCGAGACATGTCAATGGAAGGCTTGACTTTCTTCGCGCCTCCGTCTAATGTGACTGCACTAGTTGAAGAGGATCAGATGCGTTGCTTGGGGTTGAGCCAGGGCAATGCGAATTTGCATGGAGTTGGTTCAGGAGATGGTTCCCGTTTGCATGAAGACCCTGGTGGGTGAGCTTTGCGTCTTTTTTGGGATGATGCTTTGCTTTGGTTAAGTTAATGCTTAGGCTGCTTTTTTAGTTTTTTTTTTTGTCGAGCTTTCACTTGTTCGTTTTACTATGGGCATTCTTTTCTCTCATTTAGATTTAGGGAGTTTTTAATGAGGCCTATAGTAGTATCACATCTTCATTATTTATAAAAAAAAATTAAAAAATAAATCACTGTGAAAAATAAAATTATACTAATTGTTGTTTTAAAAAACATAGGGTGAAGTGACATCATTTAATTCAATAGTGTATATAGATTTATATTAAGTCATCAAATATAAATTACATATTGCTTTGATTTTTACTTGGGTGAATATGTTGCGTTGGTGAGAGCAAGTGTTGATTGCCTTTGAGTTAGTAAATTGAATTGTTGTATGTATGATATGAGGAGTCGTTTTCTTTTGGTTTTTTCTTGAGTCATAGGTGTATGACAAGATTTGTTTTGTGTTTTTATGTATTGTATTCTCGAATTCGTTTATGGGATTTTCCTTCTATTTTAGTGGGTTTTTTTATTAATGAAAACAATTATTCTGCGAAAATTTTCTTTTATTTTGCATTATTATTTGTTTTTTTCGGTAAATAAGACTTTTTTATCAAATTGAATTGAAACAAAATATCCTAATCTTGAATTATGAGCCTCATTAGAAACCTCTTATATAACCAAGTGCAAACAACCAAAAAAACAAAAAAATATTACAAGTTCATTAGAAACCTCTTATATAACCAAGTGCAAAACAACCACAAAAATAAATAAAAAAATATTTCAAGTCACCCCATTCGGACAACACCCGAACAACAGTGCAGTGAGATGTAAGACAACAGCAAAAAACATACAACCAAAAATATTTTATTTAATTTAGTTTCAAATATAAAACTGTTTATATTAAAAAATAAATTAAAATTATAAAGTGTATATTAATTAAAAGTTGAAATAACATACAAAGTGTTGTTAAGAGTGTTCACAGGCAGTTAATCGTACCAGAGTGTCTTGCCGGTACAGTACTTATCGAAACAATTTTATTTATTGGTGAATTGTTATCATCTCGTTTAAATCGATTAGAGCCTATACAGTTAACCGGTTTAAATAAACTAAATATTTTTATCATAACGGCATTTAAATAAAGGCTTTTAATAAACTTACTTTTATAAATAATAAAAAATAATTTAATAAACAAAACGTACCATTTATTAAAAAAACTAGTAGTTTTTTTAGATAAGTTTTTTATTCTATTTCATAAAAAAAGTAGAGGATTGCTACAAAAAAATAAATAAAACAAAACTGGAAATCCTATTGATGAATACCCCAGTCACTACACAATTGAGCAATGACTGCAGAATCTCTATCTATCAACTTAGGCACATGCAATGGAAACCAGATCAATATCTGCCAAGGAAAATTTTCCTTCCTTTCTCGAATACACAACCAAATATTCGGGATAGAGTTACACCCTGCATCAAGAAAATACACGCATTTCAAGAGGTTTGAACCTAAGACTTACAGATGAAAAAACTCACCAAATATAGGTTCGTTAATATGATAAATTTAATATGCATACCAAATGTATTTAACATTTTAATAAATTTATTAGTCATTTACTGTGCACATGTGTGTGCATGTGCATGTGCATGCGCGTGAGTTTATAAATCAATAATTTTTTAGCACAACTCAATAACTCGAACACATCCAATTTGAACCTAAATCTATCATAATTTAAATTTGGTTTAATAAAAAATAAATTAAACTTTAAATTACCCGCATCAAGTTATTGAAACTATTTGAATGTGAAATGATGAAACCCTAAAATGATCTGATCAAAATAAAAAATCAAACCTAAATGATAAAAATCCAAAACTAACTAAAATAAAAAAAAATGACACAAACCTAATTGTCACGACCGAAAATGAGCTGATCCAAATTTACATTTGTATAATATATGAATCTAATTGAGAACTTGAGAAGGGAAAGTGGCATGTTCCACCATCAAAAAACCAAAGACAGTACGACCGACCGCATAGCAAAGATGTAACAGTTTAATGCATGCAAGAAAGGAAAACGTGGAATGCCTTAAAAAAACTACAATTTGGTAAGAAAAACCGTTGGATGGAAGGGTCCAGATAGACGAATACATCAGTCGTTTTGTCTGATATTATGTATGAATATGATGAATGAAGAAACGAGAGAGACGCAAACAAAAGGGTGAAACACGTGATTGTCCAAGAGAGAGGAGGTGGTTGGATTCCCGTGATGACCAAACCACAAAAACCCAACTCTATACATTTCCATATACAAGGACCAAGTTAGGAATTCTATCCATATACAAGGACCAAGTTTGGAATTCTTTATTTCTTTTGGGTCTAAAGTAAATTATAAATTTAAAAAAAGTTTGAATATAATTTTAGGATAAAATACACAAATGGTCACTAAACTATCCCAAAATACAAAATATTATTTTTATTCATTATTCTAATTCTAAATTTAAATTTATACTATTTTTATTGATGATAAAATAATTTTAAACTTATATAATATTTTTTTGTTAATATTTATGTAACCATAAGTGGGAAGTTAATTAATAATATAAAGCTGTTTATAATAGAGAAACATATAGTGAGCATACTTTTCTTTTAACAAAACAGTTTCCAACAATGAAATAGATTTCAGTTAAAATAAATAAATTCTTCATTGAACCCAGAGTCAGGCTTGAATTACAGTATTTCACAAATCAACGCATATGTCATTACTACCTAAACAAAAGAATACGAAAGAATTTCCTAATTCTACATGAATATTATAGCTAATTGACTAAACTACTAGGCCCTTCCAATCGAATGTAGTCGTACATTACAGCTTCAAAAGAGCTACGGCTTCTTGTCTGAGTCAGATATATGGTGTTGTCCCCTTGACGAAAACTATATCCAGGCACCTTAATGCTATAAAATCTGTACAGTCCATGAATTCCATGCCTTGCTACCACGTTATCGTAACCGATTCTTTTGGTTGTAAAATATGGTCATCGTGCATCCGGATTGTTGAACCGAACCTATGAATGCATCCGGGAAGAATTTCTCAGTAAGTTGAAGACTTATCACTGATAAAAAGATGAATGGGAGATGAGATTTACAGTTTCATACCTGCACTTCAGCATAAGAAGCTGCTGCCAATGCCAATTGGAGAGTGTAAGTTCCATGCTTGTTTACTTCTTGGAGATTGTATTTGATTTGCCATGTGGTTGCCCGGTTCGTACTGTTCCCTACTATCCTGTAATTGGAAAACCAGACGATTAAAACGAGTAACACCACGAAAGACATACAAGGATGTTGAAGAATTAGTGTGCTGAAAATGGTACCTAGGAACATGAGCAAAGAACCAATCCCTCGAATAATTGCTTGTGCTGATGGTGTAGACGAGATCACCTTCAGGATAAATATCCGAGTATTGATCCCACAATCCGTACTGTCTGAATCTATTCATTGCAATAACATAAACCGTAAGTTGATGAAATTTGTGTTGGAATCCTAGGCAAAAAGGAGTTTTTGATCATGTTTACTTGTCACTGCCATCTTTGGTAATTGAGTTCATAAACTGTGGGTTTGGTTCGGGTATGAAGAACTCGGGGGCTGTCCTGTCGGGAACTCCGATTTCCCACAATGTAGGGCCATTTCTGGGAGGATCATATATAAGTGTACCCAATTCGATCTTATTTCCTGTATTCCGACATTGTTTAAGGGATGAATTTTCCTAAGAAAGCTTGTTCAATTGGGAAAAGAAAGGCAAGACCATAACGGCAATAACATTTACTATAACTTACCTGGTTGGATGGTGATGTTGAGGTCTAATTTGTAGTTTCCAATAAAACCATGGACTCAGGCGTACAAATTATACTTCCCTGGTCGGACATTTTTTATACTGAAACGTCCAATATTGTCAGTCTGAGTCCAGAATTGGTAGCCCTGAAACAAAACAGAACATGACAAAATTAAACTAAGCGTTATTGGACCAATTTGAAATTTTGCACATAGTTTGAGGACGACTATGTAATAAACTGAATTGATATGTAAATTTGTTGTTGATTCTAACCTTTCCTTCTGTTTGCCATGATCCTGCATCTCCAGGGGCAGCCAACCCCACAAAAGCAGATTTCGCGTGCATTAATTCCTTAACCATGTACCTAAACAACAAGAAGATTAAAGTAAGATAAGCTTTATGCAACACTAAGTTGAATTAGATGAAGCATGACAAGAATAGAAGAAATAAACAAATACCGGTCTTGCACTAGCAATTGCCCATTAACTTGTCTTCGTTGCTCAGAGGGAGGAAAATCTTCTGATCGAGTGAAATTGTAAGGCCAACTTTCGATTTCTTCACTCAACTAATTGTACCAAAGAAAACACATAAAAATGTAGAGGTTAAATCTCAAATTCGAACAAAGTAGAAGGACCAAAATTGTAGTCTGATCATTTAAGATGTTAAGAATACAAAAAATGGGCTAAGCCGCAGAGAGAGATTAAAAAACCTGTCTTTTAGCATCATTCCAGAGGATCTTGTGGTGGTCATCTTTTGAAGAAGCGGAATTGAGGTAGATTAAAACCGGACCAAAAACCTTCTTCCAGGCCTCTCCTTGCTTATAGAATGTGTCTATTTCGGACCCGGTATAATGTGTACTGACAAACATCTAGATCATGGAAATGAATCGAATCGAATCAAATCGAATCGAATCGAATTTTAAGACGAACACTACAAGAATGTGTTGGCTTGTAAGTAGACTTACCGAAAGAGCAGTCGGGCCAACATGAGAAGTGAGGTCCTGTTTGTGAGGGCCACCGGTTCGGAACTCATTGCTGGGGGTGATTATCCAAAAACCGACGCCATCGTCCTCGGATATCCAACCGTGAAGCTTGTTATCTTTATTCTCAGCAGAGTATTGGTACTTGTCATCAACCTCTCCTTTAAGGCTTGGATTGGACGGATTGGTCAATAGAACAGCTTCTTTGAAGCCAAGAGTCTGACTGTGACGTTGGTCCCGATCTTCACTCCGAGTCATGATCCTTTGTATCGTGTCAGATACTGCCATGAACCGAAACCTGATTCGAAACATCACGCGAATTGGCATATCAATTAGTTTTCCCAACAGAAAAAAATAAACATAGGATCATATTCTTATCAAGGGTGTTCATTTTTGTATTTTTACTTGTCTTCATTGAGCTTGAAAGCAATCCTTATTTGGTACATGTGAGCCTCGGAAAATCTTCCTCGCGCTCGAAAATACCGTACATGTAGAGCCCCGGAATGCCGCGTCGGACTATGAACCTGAAAACAATGTTAAAAATAAGCATAAAGGACCATCAAAAACTTGTCCTGTTTTTTTTTTTAAAAGCTGAAATTGCTGCTGAGGTTTGTAACATTGCTTACCTTTTTTGTACGTTCAAGGGAAGTGTCTTGTCATGGTTTCTAGAGTTCCATTTTTTGGTAAACGAAAGCTCTACCTAGTCATCAGTTTGTGTTATGACCTCGACATGTTTGGTTTCCAGTCTGCATTAAACAGTCAGAACAAACCCAACATAAATTCATGAAAAAATCATTCAAGTTGAACGGTCCAACAACTTACTTGTCATAGACATCTTCATCCTACACAACGTCCCAGTACCTAGAACATATTTTTAAAAAAATGAAACTTAAATTATGCTTCAAGTTACGATTAATTACGATAGTTATCGAGACATTTATTTAAAATCCCGAAAATGATTGTGACAGTTTGTATAGCCTTACCCTTTATTGTGGTTGGTGTTTCTACTTTCAAGCACATTCTGCATATCTTTATATTTAACTCCTATCAGATAACCAGTTGGATTCTCAATGGTGACTTCAACAAGTCCATTGTCAATAACCACCTGAAAAAGAATTCATTAATACAATGATATGAAGAAATATTACAATAAGTTTGTATTGTAAGAAGGGGAATAGGATCGTACATGGCGATGACTTATTTGTAACCGGACACGAGTGTCACTGCCGTTATCCTTATGGGTTACTAATTTAGAAAATTCAATGCTGTTTGTTCTTGGCTTTGACGACTGGTATTCTTCGTTCACCAAAATTCAGGTCTAGAAACAACATTTTAGCAAAACAGGATAATAATGACAATAATAATAATAATAATAATAATAAAATAGAATTCAAGTCCTACCATATTTCTTTGAAAAAGTCGAATGAGTTTTGCTCCAATGAGGAAATTGGATGGACCGAATGTTGCGAAAGTAGAAGAAAAGAAAGTCAATTATCAAACAACTTAGTATACTAATATTCTATTTTATATTATAGATTATAATTTAAAATTTTATTAATGGATGTATTCATTGGAAACATTAATTACCCTATGAAAAATTAGGACCGCTTAAATTTTAATTATTGGTCGGTAATGCTATACCATAACTTCTTGAGTATTCGAATCCAATTAAAAATAAAGTATATTTGTTAATAATCTCTAGAGTAGGTAGCTAAAACTTCAATTGACATCTTTTTCTTTTATTAAGTTGTGAGTTTAAGATTTAGGAGTAAAATTTCCCTTCCCTTCCTTTAGGTAAAAATTGTTAAAAAAAGTGTACTTTTGATTTGATGAAATTTGGGATTATTTCTTCTAATCAAGTTGTTCTTCATCCCTGCCTAAATTTAAGGGCCTAATTCTTAGATTGCTTAATTACTTGCAACAAGTTTTGATTAGCCATAATTGGCTACGGAATTACTTGCCATTGGAGTTCCAAATTGCTATTAAGAGTTATGACCATGAATCCCCCAGAAAAATTAAATATCTTTTTGAGCATCGACGATTTTGGAAAAAATTTGAAGTTTGAATTTAGCTTAATTTTTCAATGAGCCAATAATAATGTGACTAGGAGCTCTAAATTCTTGTTCTTCGGGTCATCCATTACTATTTGATATCATTAATATTATTCATAAATATAACTCATACAATCAATAAATCCATTTTACACATATGTTTGATAATTTGAAAAGTATTGAACCAAATCACAACTCAAATTCTTCGTTATACTTTGGATGTGTTAGATATTGATCATAATTCTAAATACTAGGTGAAGTCGAACATTACTTGCGTTTGAGTTTATTAAGTAAAATTTTATATTATATGGGAAATTTTATATATTTCAAAATCATTAATAAATAATTACTTTCATATAGTATTTCATAATTATTGATATTTTTTGATAAATCTTAAATCTAATCTTAATCATATTTAGAAAGGAGGGGAAGAAGACTCTAAAGAAAAGAGTAAGAGTGTTTCTAGTAGGTCTAGAACTCATGACCTAAAAGAATATAAGAGAACAAATATGAACAGCTTGACCAACCGACCAAACGTACTTGCTCATAATTATTGATATTAACCTTTCAAATCTAAAACACACATATATATATATATATATATATATATATATATATATATATAACTTTTTATATCCCATTTAAAACATTTTACTAATGTCTTTTTTTAACGAACATTTTACTAATGTCAACATTGTACATTACACGACACAATATTAATGTATATATATAAATAAAAAATGGCATTAATATATTTATACACGTAAAATATATCAATATGAATAATGGAAAAAATGACATAGCAAGTTTTATTAGAAAAAAAAATGTTAAACTATTATATGGACGTGGTAATGTCAAAAGTGGTAAGTTGAAGTGGTTGAAAATGTGTGAGATATACGTCAAAAAGTCGTTAATTTAGTGGTTGAAACATAGTACTGTTATTTGATAAAAATTGTGGTTTGTTTCAATTGTTGAACTAAAATCTTGAAAAGCCTTCTTTTGTTCCAGCATGTTTCAGGCTTCATTTGAAAAAATCGATTTAAAGATGTTTTATGGAGACTTTCTTTTATATTTCAAAGTAAATTCGTTTCCATTATTCATATCTTCTTGGAGCTTTTTTTTTGGCGACTTTCTGCTTTCAATTTTGGCGTAGGGAGAAAATTATGAAAACTTAATCATGTCCTGTGGCGGTTCCAACAATATTTTTGAGGATGGGCACATAAAATTTTAAAATTTTAGGGTAGACACCACTTATAAATATTAAAAAAATTTAAAAATTAATTCATAAAAAATAAGAAATTGAAGTCAAATGTGTGAAAATTAAAAAATTTAGGGTTCACCTGGGATGCACTTGCATTCACCACTGATCAAGTCACGTGTTACTTTTTTATTTATTTATTGTACATGCTTTTTCATTATTATATACTTTATTTGTCTAAGCTATTTTTAGTCTTAATGTTATAAAAAACACTTGAACTTAAAAAAAAAAATCAATTAAGCCCCTGATTTTTTCCCACCCAATTAAGCTTCTTAAACCAAGAAGTCTAATCAATTAAGCCCTTGAACCAAAAAATTGAATCAACTCGGCCCTTTGACTAATTTTAACCATTATATATTAATAGTTTTGTTGGATCTGTTGGTGCAGTGCGTTGTGTCGCGTTGTTTCTGCTTGACATTTTTATAAATTTTTATTCTATTTAAAAATTTATTTAAATGTTCTAAAAATTCTAAAAACTTATAAAATTTATAAAAAAATATTTTTTGAAAAAATGTAAATGCAACATGATATAACTGTAATGTATCATGTGTCAGTAGTATCTAAAGGACAAGCAATTTAGGAGATGAATAAAGATTGAAATTGTGAAATTTTTAAATATTAAAAGGTAAATTTATTAAATTATTTTGAATTAGGATTAAATTGATAAATTGTATAAGTTTTGGGACTAAAAATTTTATTATATCATGACACATTAGATGGAAAATGACATGTTCGTAAAAATAGGTTAATTGAGTGACATACTTGTAACTTTTAGAAGAAAAGTGATATATTTGTTACTAAACTCATAGTTAAGTGACCTTGGGTGTAGTTTACCGTATAATCAATCAGTATAATATATAAATATATGGATTAATAATAAAAGGGTAAACTACACTAGTAGTCCTTAACGTTTAGGGTGCTTATAATATGGTCACTAAACTTTAAATTTATTTTCATTACGGTCACTATCGTTAAAAAAACTAACGTAGCGCGTTAACTTAAAAAATAAATATTTTCTCATCCTATTTTCTCCCCTCCCTTTCATTTTCTTCCATTTCCCTCTCATCCAAACATACATCTTCCCTCTTTTCCTCATCTCCCTCCTCCACTTTATTCAATGTTAATTGTGGAAGTTACTTTCAAGTTTGATGTCTATCACATATTTTATGATGTTTTTCTTATGTATTTGTAGGGATGTCAATGAGGCGGGTTTTACGGGGATTAGCTCCACTTCGCATTCAATTGGAAAGGGATGATTATAAATTTCTCGGGTTGTGGGGTGGGGATAAAGGTAAAAATTAAATTTGTCGTGGTGGTGGGGAATGTGTGAATATGTCTTTGTACTCGCCTTATCCTCACCCGCCCCGAATCGTCTCCACCCACCCCAACAGATCTTGTAAAATGTTATTAAAAATACAATACTGGTTTGGATCATAGTCAAATTTAAGATAATTTATATTAAATTTTTCTTGAGATATTAATGAAAAATTCAATATATATATGTATATAATTGAGTTTGAAATTGATCATATCAAATTTATAAATATTTTTTAATATATTAATTTGAATCAGAGTCAAATTTAAAATAATTTACATTGACTTATCTTGAAATATTTATGAAAATATATATATATAACATTTATTATGTTTATTGGTTTATTTTTTATTGTTGTCTGTCGTTATACCTTATTTTTAAGGTTTTTTTTCTTCTATTCAGTCCTCACCATATATATGCTATTCTTCTACTTTTTAAATTTTATTTTCCTAATATTGTATGTTATTTAGATTCTATTGGTATTTGTTCTTATTTTTTAAGGTTATTTTTTAATTGTTATGTTTTTTTAGTTCTTTCTGTAATGTTTATTTGTTAAGCAATTGAAATATTATTTTACATGTTATTTGTGCTATTTTTGATCCTTTACAATAGACTTCAGTATCTTTTTATTCCAAATTTTGTTGTTGTACAATTTTAATTTCGTATATTATTCTTGAAAGCAATTATTTTTAAGGTTTTTTTTTGTTGTTGTATGTTCACCATGTATTATTCTTGTGAAAGCAATTCACATATCTTCCGGATATGTTTAGCCAAACACATATTTCGGCTTTGCCTCGTGCATAGCAATTATTTACATGATTTGGAGAGGCGTCGAGTTTTGAAAGATCTAAAGGTAATGGTCTCGTAGCACTTAGATAGTATTTTTGGACCAACTAAGAAATGATGCTTGTAGATCAATATATATATGGTACTTTTGGACCAAGAATATCATCACCCTTTTTTCGAGGGCAGAATGGATCTTTATTTATATTAAGAGACCTAGCAACCATAAGGGTGATCAACGAATATGCGTTATGCATGTAAAGTCTCTTTAAACATATTTCTGTGTATGTCGATTGATACACAAGGATTCCATTGTTAAAGAGATCTCTTCACGAGTGTTAACGATATTCAAATCATCAACATACACAACAACAAAAATGACAAATCCAGAGCTAAACCTCTTAATGAAAATGCTCGGGGAAATTGAATTATTCTTATAGCCTTCCACTAATAAGTATTCATTGAGGCGATTATACAATATGCGCCTGATTTGTTTAATCCATAAATAGATAAGTTCAATTTGATTGAATAGTGTTCTCGAGAACTTGAACTAACTGCTTCTGCAGTCTAAATCCTTCTGAAAGTTTCATGTAAATGTTATTATCAAGAGGCTCATACAAATAGGATGTAACAACATCTATTAGGCGGAAACTAAGTCTTTTATTGCCAGACTAATAAAAATCTTTTGTATCCACCACCTAAGAGTATTTTTCTCATAATTGATTCTAGGTCTTTGTGAGAATCCTTGTGCAATCAAATGAGTTTTAAATCTCAAAATTTCCACTTTTTCATTTCTCTTTCTCACAAAGACTCCTTTGTATCCATGGGCTTTACACATTCCGGTGTATGAACTATAGGCCTGAATACTTCTTCTTTCGAAAGAGATTTTAGTTTTGCCTCAATTGCCTCTCTTTATTTTGGCCAATCATTTCTTTGTTTACATTGTCCAATTGACAATAGTTCATGATCCACGTCAAAATCTATAGTGTTATATTGCATGCAAATGTATTATCGACGTCGAGTTGATTTCGGTTCCGCTTATTACCAGACATCACATAATCTATTGAGATTTCTTTATATCAGGTACTTGAGTCTTGTCAATGCCTCTGTTAGAGACCTTTTAATCTCTTCTAGAGATTTTCATAATACGATGATTCCTCGATCATACCATCATAAAATATAGCTATTTTTTATTTTATTTTTTGAGGATTTTTATCTTTGGAACCTACTTGTCTACCACGCTACTGGCGTAAGTTAGACTCATTAGCAACTAGAGTTTGTCCTTTTGGGACATCAAATTTAATCGGAGCATTCATAGCTGGTATATGTGACTTAGTCACTCTTTTAGGGTAAGCAAAACCATCTAGTATTTGATTTGCTAAGTTTTGTACATGAATTATCCTTTGAACTTCCAGTTCATATTGACATTGTTGAGTACGTGGATCAAAATAAGATAATTCATTCCAATATATTTCTTTTCCCAACTGTGTATTTTCTCCCTCTAATATTGAGAAAATCGACTCATTAAAATGATAGTCAGTAAATCGAGTTGTAAATAAATTCCCCATATGAAGCTCGAGATATTTAATTATCGAAGGGGATTCAAATTTGAAATATATTCCCAACCTCCTTTGAGGACTCATCTTTGTGCGTTGTGGTGGAGCAATTAGAACATATACCGCACACCCAAAAATTCTAAGATGAGAACTATTTGGTTCTTGACCAATAACCATATGTAATCGGGAGAACTTATGATAATTTGTTGGCTTGATGCAAATTAGTGATGTTGCATATAAAATGGAATGTCACAAGCATTATCAGGATGAATTGTCTTTATAGGGTGATCTGGAAAATGTGCTCATAATTTTATCAATAGAGCAAGTAACCTCGCAAACGCCAAGTTGCGGGTTGATAACAAGGATACATATGACCATCTAATCGATGCATCGATTAAAATAGTAAAATATCTAGATGATCTATAAGAAGGGTGTATGGGCCCACATATATCACCCTGTATTCGTTCTAGAAAATTAATAGATTCATAATCTATCTTAGCCGGTGATGGTTGAATAATCAATTTGCCTTGAGAGCAAGCATCACATGAAAACATTACTTTGAAGAATCTATCAGTTCTTCAAAGAATAACACATGAAGTATCAATAGCTTTTCGCATCGTAATTGAACTAGGATGGCCTAACTGGTCATGCCAAATAATAAAGTTATTAGTAAACTTTTGGTTTACAATAGCATGAGCTTCAATCTGTACTAATTCTTGTGTAGTACAATTCGGATGATAGTGCATATAATTTTGTCAAGATTTTCTTATTGCCTTGGTTTATACTCATAATATGGAGATAGTCGCATCCCCTTGACTAATAGTCTCAATTTGATATTCATTTCTGTTAATATCTTTAAAATTCAATAAGTCTCTTTGCGATTTTGGCGAGTATAACGCATTGTGAATATGAAATAAAGTTCCATTTGGCAGTAACATATTTGCTCTTCTGGAGCCTTCTATGATATTAGTACTTCCGGATATAGTACTCGCATTATCCCTTTGCATTTTAAATGGGAAAATATGTATAATTATGCACCTTTCAATATGTGCTTTGTTCCATTCACTTTGAATGAAAAATATGTGCTTTGCATCATTCACTTCAGGGAATGAAAAATATTAAATATAGCACATATCAAATCAATTATCTATCAAAGATAATGTCACAATAACTTATTACTCTTTCGGAGCATTGATATTTTAGTACTTTGAGATATAGTACTCACATTTCCCCTTGCATTTAAATGGAAAAATAGTTCTTATGCTTAAGTATAGTATGAGTACTTGCATTGTCTGCTAAGCATAAATCACCACAATTCATTTCATATTTTATTTCGGAAGTAATCATATTCTTCAAATGATAAATTAACATTAAGCGTAAATAAATAATATGTAAAACAAATTAACATAAATAAATAATAAATAAAACAAATTAACATAAAAAATAAAGGATTAATTATTCCCTTTAGAGGTTGTAAGGGAAATAAAATAAATAGCGAATTATTTCCTTCAAGGATTATGAGGAAATCAACAATATCTAATTGAGTTGGACCAAAAACGCCACAATTATTTTCGCCATAAACAAAATTGTTTATACTTTCTTTCTTTATCATTCATGATTGTGGATAAAGGACCAGAATGCTTCGGCGTTCGGCAAATACAAAGCTAATGATTTAAGTTATTACATCTATGACATATAGATTCCTTTTTCTTGGAATGAAAATTTGCACTATTGTCATCTTTATTGTTCCACTTGTGGTGGGCATAATTATTCTTAAAATGACCATAATGTCTATGTCCATAGCCTTGACCATGACCACAACTACTGATATGGCATTTTTTCATTATAAAGTCACATTCACTTCAGGGAATAGAGTGGAGCCAGTGGGCTTTTAAAACATTTTCACGATATTGTGTCTGAGGAAAACATTATTTGCGTGAAAAATGGAGTATGTTTTTTTTTCTAACATATCCTCATCAGTAATATTTTAACCACATAACTTCAATTTGTGAAGTAATTCGAAACATAGCAGAGTTATACTCGCTTACTGATTTAAAATCTTGCAATCTTAGATGCAACCAACCATATTGAGTTTTAGGTAGAATAACAGTTTTCTGATGGTCATATCGTTCCTTCAGATTATTTCAAGGAATAAGAAATCTTTCACTGTTAAATATTCAGATTTCAACCCCTCATGGAGGTGACGACGAAGAAGTATAATGGCGCTGGCCTTATTTTGAGCAGATTATTCCAAAGATTTAATCCTCATACGCAGCATTGTTAAACCAGTTCACAAGGTCCTTTCGAAACCTTATTTGAGACAAATAGCCTCACAGAACGGGATGTCCAGCCAATATACTTGGATTAAACCGACAGAACAGAGAACATAAATCACCATAATTTATAACAATCTTCTTGTAGATCATAAATCACCATAATTCATTGCACTTTAAAATCATAATTTAAAGAATAAAAATAAAAATAGAGTTTACCGATAATAATTTTCCTCTCGAGGACGATGGAGACATAGCAAATGACCGAGACAACTTCTCATAATCCCTTTTTATAATGTCTCTTTCTAAGTCATTTAAACATATCATGAAAAATTCAAAACACGGTTAAAATTATCAACTCTTATCAATAGAATAAAATAAATAAATATGGATCTTTAGGTTATGAACTAAAGAAATAAGAAAATCTCAAAATTGAATTTACAGAAGTGTAGGGACTTAACCAAGTAGATTAAAAAATTTAGGATCCATGTCATAATTTTCTCTTTTCATAGCAATAGTTGCTTATGCGCAGCACATCATTCAAATTCTTATACCAACCTCGACAAGTGCAACTTCCCAACATTAAATTCTCGTTGCTTTGTCATCAAAATCTTCAATAGCCAATGAACTGAGCGGTTGGGATTGATATTTTGAATTTAGCTCGAACATTAAATGTTTAGTATTGCGCCCAAAGTTAAAAAGAAATTAAAAACTAAGTTAAAATATAAAGAGGAAAAATAATCAGCAATTTAAAAGAAATTGAGGGGGAAAAACTTATCTTCGGTTCAACGTAGGATCAAACTTTTTCCGGTAACTTCTTTAGGATTCGAACAAAGAACACCAAAATCTTCCGAGCAAATTCGTGTCGATAATGTATTGTGAATAAAGTAAAGGGCAAGAATAAAATAGATGAACAAGAACGAGATGAGGGACAAAGAGAGAGACTTGTATTATATTCTCAAAGTAGGGTTGTATATAATGCTTTCTCCAAACTCTATATTTATAGGCATAAGATGAAAACCCTAATTTTAATGGGTATTAAGCCCTAATAATAAAGTACATTAAAGTCTCATTAATATATAGATATCCACCATAAATAAAGATATTCATAACAGAATCATTAATTTTAATAAATAAAACATATCTATTCAATAAATAAATAAATAAATAAAACATTTATGGTACAAAGAAAAGTAAAATTTTATAAAAATTATTATATGCGATGAAAATTCAAATTTTGTCGATATAAACAATTGGATAAGGATTAATGATAAAAAAGAAGTTCCTACAAAATACATACATTTTATGATAAAAGAAAATAACTAGGGTTAAATGCATATTTGACCACTGAATTAGTACATATTTTATTATTTCTGCAACTCTTGCGGTTATATTATAGACACGTTGAAGGATAATTCTACGGTAAATGATATGTACCGTAATGTACCATTAACTGTTTTAATTAGTTTTAAAATTTGAAGGACCGAAAGTGTTATTATCTCCTTTTAGAATAAAATCTTAAAAATAATTTTTATATTAATTTTTCAGATTTTCTTTTATTTTTTAATTCAAAAAATAATTAAACTTTTATTAATATAATAATTCTTACATTCACTTTAAAATCGGGTAAAGCTCACAAATGATAACTGAACTTTGATAAATTATTCAATTTGGTAACCAAACTTTTAGTTACTTCAATGTTACCATTAAACTTTTAGTTTCGCTTCAATGTTAACATTTACCCGTTAATAAACGTTAACAACAGTGAAAACATTTTGTATAATAACACATTTAGTCTTCCATGTTTTTATATTCAAACAATTTAGTCATAATTCAAAAAAAATTGACCTTCATTATTTAAACATTATTTTAGTTTAGCCATATTTTTTATTGAAAATAACTTAACCCTAAACTTTACACTTGAAACTCAAAACACTAAACCTTATTTTTATTATTTTATTAAAAGTATTTTTGGGTAGCGAAATACAATCTCTGCCTTTTAACCTCACTCTCTATATTAGATTTGAGGTTTTAGACAGCCTTAGGGCCAATTTGGCAATGCTTTTGAAAAGTGCTTTTAATAGTGCTGTCAGAAAGTGATTTTAAAAAGTTAATTGTAAGATTTTAGTGTTTGATATTGTTGTCAAAAAGTTCTTTTAAGTAGATAAAATATCTATTTTGGACATTCTTTTTAAAAAAATATAAAAGGATTGTGATATAAACAATGATATATGAGTAATTTTACTTAAAAGTGCTTTTGAAAAAGTTAAAAGCTAAAATTTTCGGCTTTTGAAAAGTACTTTTCAAACCAAGCTAAAAAACAATTTGGGCCTCAAAAGCTACCTATTTTTTATTGCTTTTGGACTCAAACCAGCTTTTAGTTTCAAAAGTTGGTTTGAAAAGCAATAAAGAAGGGGCCATAATCTGATGCAAAATGAGCGTTGTATGTTTCTATACCGACCCAAATAACTTCCATTCGTTCACCTGCAACTCTTAGCCAATTTATTCCAGAATTGTATTAACATAACATTTAATATTTGCCTTGACTCACACACATGCTGAAAGCAAAATAAAACATTTAAAGTGGTTGCGGAAGTATTTTTAAATCGCTTCGATAGTATAATCAATACTATAACAATCAATCACCATAAATCTCAATGATCAATATCGCTCTTATTTAAATCTCTAAAAATAATAACTCCAAAGTCAGCTTCTATTTGCAAAATTGGCAACTTGTTGTGATTTGCTTCTTTAAATAATCACAGTTTGGAGCTTGGCATAAATGTCAATTGATCTTGGTATAACAGTAACCTTGTTCAACAGAAGAAAAAAAAGAGAAGCAGGCGACTCGTGCATGACAATGAATCGATTATGTTGCTATGAGAATTTCCTTCATGTTATTATTTCACATGAACCACCTTTTCTTTTCACCGTCAGCTGCAAAATTTCCTGGTATGTATTTAGTGTTTTTAAAGAATTATACGGCCAGTGTATTTGAGATGCAAAGATATATGTTTTGACACTGTCTCTTATATTCTTGTTTTCATTCATTGGAAATTTTAGGTTCAGAAAGTTGAGAGCAGGAAAGGTTAATCAGAAAGTTAGTTTTCAGCTACAAATTTGGGCATTAAAGTATATGTTTTCACTTTGTCTCTTATATTATTATATAGGATATTTTTGAGTTTGGGGTTTAAGATTTAAGGGTTTAAGGTTTTGAGTTTCAAGTTTGAGGTTAAACTACTTTTAATAAAAAAAATAGGGTTAAATTGAAATAATGTTTAAATAACGAGAGTTTTTTTTTTTGAATTATGACTAAATTGTTTGAATGTACAAATATGGAGGACTAAATGTATTATTATACAAAATATTTTCAATGTTGTTAACGTCTATTAACGGGTCAGTGGTAACATTGAAGCGAAACTAAAAGTTTAATGGTAACATTAAAGCAATTAAAAGTTTAATTACCAAATTGAATAATTTATCAAAATTTAATTACCATTTGTGAACTTTACCCGATTTTAAAGTGAATATAAGAATTATTATAGTAATAAAAATTTAATTATTTTTTGAATTAAAAAAAATCTGAAAAATTTAAAAGGGGATAATAACACTTTCGGTCCCTAAGATTTCAAAGCTAATTAAAACAATTAATGATATATTGCGGTACATAAGAATAGTAGTACATTGCGGTACATGTCATTTACTGTAAAATTATCCCACGTTGAATGAGTGTGAGTTATATTAGGCTATATATATATACTCTTTATGATGATCTTCATGTTTTTATGTATTATTTGTTTCTTTTATTTGTGAAAATAATTTATATATAAGACCGAATCACATTAAATTTTATTTTTATACGTATTTTATTTTATGCTGATACTACTATTATGCGTGTATATCTGATGTTAATTCGATAGAGATGATACGCATGGAGTCATATTTGTTGGCGAGAATACCGTGTATATCTAAGTCGAACTTTTGCTGATGGAGAAAGTGATTGTCTCGATTAAATAATGTCTGACGTTAATATTTGCGAGATGAAGTTGGTATTTGGGGCGTCTTCTTTGAACAAAAATCAGTTGTCCATTTTAGTGTATCTTTCTAAACCTTAACACTAAAAATTAAATTATAAGCCTTAATTATAAATTTTAAATTTTAACTCTAAAAAATATACATCTACCCCAAATTTTTTAAACTTTAACCTTAAACTTAACTTTTAGAACAAGACATAAATGAGAGTAACCTACCCCAAATTCTTTAAACTCTAACTATAAGTCTAACTTTTATACAAGACATAAATAAGAACACTAATAAGGAGTAGATAATTTTTATTCGTTTTCTTCCGTGTTTTGGTGGTGTTGTTTTGTACTTATTTTTCTTGATTTTCACTAAATTAGAGTATTATCAAATTATTCTTAATTAAAACTAAGATTAAATTGATAGAATATATAAATAATAAAGTTGAAATATATCATTACAATAATTTAATAGTCTCCAAGGTAATTTACCCTGAACAATTTTCTTTTAAAAGAAGCAAAATATTATTAACGTCAAACACCCAAAAACCCTATTTATACCACTTTACTCTTTCAACCAGGAGAAATAACGTGTTTAATAAAATGAATCTATATCAATCGTAAATTTCAAAGAAATAGCCGAGGAGAGTTGAATGTAATAGTAAGATACATTATTATTTAAAGAAAAAATTTAAGTTTGAATTTTAAAGATAATATTATTAAAAGAGAAAATCACAAATATAAATCATAAAATTGACAACCAAAAAAACAAAAAAAATGCAAAAATAGTTTTTATTGTACCATTCGTTCAACGAGGAGTGAAGCAAAAAGATTAGGTATCGGTGGTGAATCGAGAGATAAGTGTTATTTTTTTTTAAAAAAGAAAAAATTTTATTTAAATATTTTTGGCAAATTTTAATCCTAATATTATTTTAAGGAGAGGAAAAGTAAAGATTTTATGAAGAAAAAAAATATTTCTAATGAGTCTAAAATCTATAATTTAAAAAAAATATAAAAATAAAGATGATTTATTTTGTCAACTGATCAGATGTGCTTGTTCATTTTAATATTCTTTTCGTTCAAACGAAAATTGATCAATTTTGTGGATTTTTTTATAACGGTTGATTAAGCTTTGTTAATTTGAAGATACGTGGCAGTAAGTAATATTAATCAGATGTCTAACTTTGGTGTAGAATTCAAGTTTCTTTTTACCTATATCATAAAAAAATAATTCCTATATTGACATCTACTTTTTACATTTATCGAAAAAAATATTATTTTAATGATTAGACTCTTCTTTATCCAACGTGATTAATCTAGTCAGCAAAAGGGTGACATTTTATTGGTGTAAGAAGGCTTAAACTTTTGGAAGAAATCAATTAAGCTCATAATTTTTTTTGTACTCAATTAAGTTTTTGAATTAAAAAATTAATCAATTAAGCTATTGAATCAAGAAATTAAATCAATTAAGCCCTTTGACCAATTTTGACCATTAAATCTTGACAATTTTTTTCTTTAGATATTACTGATACATGATACACTACAGTTCTATAATGTTACAATTATAGATTTTTTCCAAAAAAATATTATTTTATAAATTTTATAAGTCTTTTTACAATTTTTATAACTTTTAATGAAATTTTTAAATAAAATAAAAAAGTTTCTGAAAATGTCAAGTGGAAATACTGTGATACGACGCACTACACCAACAGATCCAAAAAACCGTCAAAATTTAATGGTCAAAATTGGTCAAAGGGCTTAATTGATTACATTTCTTGGTTCAAAGGCTTAATTGATTATATTTCTTAGTTCAAGGGCTTAATTGTTGGACAAAAGACGGTTACTTGTGGAAATAATTAAAGTAACAAAATTACAGAAATTAGAAAAACTGAAATAAGCTGAAAACATAGATTCGAAATAACCAGATTCAGTTGCTGAGGCCTGATAGGAACGCAATTTTCTTAAGACAGATTCGACCGCTCTTCGGTGCTAGAGGTCGTCGGTCCCCTAGGATACAACAGCGAATGATTATCTTCAGCAGCACCACTGAAAAATCACGAACGTACTCGAGCCTTCGACTATCACCAGAAAACTATGCAAGTTTGGGAGAGAAAACGTTTTGAATTGTGTGTTAAAACCTGAAAAATACTCATGTATTTATAGGAGAAAATTAGGTTAAACATGAGAAACATTATTTCGATTTTGTCCCTAATCGGATAATTGAGTGGGCTACAAGCAAAATTCGAATTTAAATTCGAATATATATCCCTTAATTTTTGGAATAATCTGCCATTCAAAAGGAAACAAATTAATTTGAACGTGGTAAAATATTCGCAGGTCCACATAGGGCCCGACCGGTCTGAATATTCGCGTCGCCCATGTCGTGCGGGTGCACCCCAACCCGAATAGAATTGAATTCGCACCCCCTGCGCGCGAGGCACAGTTTCCTTTCAAGTCATTCAATGACCACAAGTAGTGTAAGTGTATATAAACACTTCCCAATCCATTTTATCACATCCAAGTGGGATATGGGGGTTCCATTTCCTTTTCTAATTCCCTACCTCCTTACTTTGACCATCAATTTCTCATTCATTACTCAACCATTTTGACATATGAGATACCATTATAAAGGTCTCATGAAGTAGAATAAGATCCAATTGAATCCTTATTCGAATCTCCATCTTTACTCATTTGAATTATGGATCAAAGTTACCATTTTCTCACATTTTTCCAACAATCCCCCACATGAATGAAATTGATGCATTTTATCAAAAACATTTTGACTCGATGTGGTGATAGTTTCTACGATTGATAGTTGCATAGGATAGGTAGGTGTCCACCATTGAACTTTCCCTTGTGAAAGTATATTTACTTTACTGGCTGCCCAATGGACGTGATGTCCTTGAACTATTCTGACGTTTGTGTAAACGATAATATACTCCACACAACTACCTTTCTGGCACGAGTTTAGTTCTTATGGTTATGTTCATATGACCGTGGACATTGCCTAGTTCCTCGAGAGTTTGAGAGAACTATGCCCCAATTGTCTTTTTGAAGCGGCCCCACTTCACTCTTACATAGGTGACTTATGTTGCTCGGCTTCACCGACGCATACAATGGTCATTAAAAGCATTGCTTAGCCTGTTCTGTTTTTAGTCACTGTTTGCATCATAGGAATAGACTTAGTAGAGTAACCCCCCATAGTGACCGCAAAAAGTCTATGTGATTAGGTTGTCCCTTTGAACCTAGATCTTGGGATCTCCAGTCAACCACGTAGGGTTTTCTTTCTCATAGCGCCTTAAATTCCATGGGCTTTAGTCGCATTCCTTTCGATGTTTTCACAACTTGATCTCGGTTTAACCCTTTGGTTAGCATATCCGCAACGTTATCCTTTAATTTGACATAATCAACAGAGATAACCCCATTTGAGATCAGTCTTCTAATTGAGTTCTGGCTATACCAGAATCATCCTTGTTAAATTCTTCAAGAATTTGTCCACATAGTGTGACTAAGTCAACATGAGACCTTCAGATAACCGTTTGATTTGGATGCCCAAAATCAGTTGTTTCATTATCATATTTTTCATGACATTGGTACGTTTTACCATTTCATTGTTACATATAACAATGAGCGTGTCATCAACATAGGATCATATGTTCTATTGCACACTTTTGTCACACTGTTAAACGTATGGACTAATTTCCATTGATAGTCTCCAAGGTTCATTTCATTGAACTTGGACCAACTTCCCTAGATATATAGGAAATATATTTCAAAGAATGAGTCATTCTTTGTTTTCATTATCATATTCTTATGAATCTATTTGTACACAAGAAATTGATATCTGTTACTATGTTCTACATAGTCAATGAAAATATAGTCCACTTATTTTCATTTACTTCGGTAATGAGAATATTACCTTTTCAAGACACCCCCCACATTTTTATGTAGTTATAGGAAGGTTTTATTTCCTTCCATAACTCATATGGTGTCTTATTAGTTGATAGAACAACCCCCCACATGTTAGGCACATTTTGAAGTTTTAATTTTTATCTTCAAAATCATTGTACCCTTTGATGTTGTGAAGTTATTCTTATAGAGTTTCCCCCCAAATTAGTCAATTAATTTTGGGTTTCAACATCTTACTCATAGAGAACAATTTCTCTATAGTATCTTTGCTCTTAAGCAAAAATTAGTTTGTTCTATCGTTTGAATAAACATCGCTATGATTTAGATTAAGCGGTTTCGTACTTCTTCACATGTTTTATATTTGAAGCGAAAAGGATTTGTTCCATGTTAATTGGTCTACACAAAGAATCATAATTAACATGTTCATTCCATAAATTATGTAAACAAAAATGACGATATTGTTTATTCATAATTCTTGGGTTTTACAAAGATTATAACATATCCATACCCACAACCATTCCCTTTTATTAGGCATATAATTCTTCCTCCTCCACAATATTAGCCTCATTGGCTTTCTTTGCATGTCTGCATTTAGAGGATCTGTGCTTCACCTTGCCATAGTTGAAACATGCTCTCTTGAATTTCACCTTGCGGAAATTCCACCATTAGACGCCAACCTTGTTCTGGCTTGGTGTTGTTGGGGTTGTCTTCCCTTCTTGTCTTCGACAATATTTGTCTTAGCCTCCTAAAAGGTTTGTTTACTGAGCTTTCTGGTATTGCCTCTATTGTCTTCTTCAATACGAAGTCTGACAATCAGTTCCCCCACCGACATCTCTTTTCTTTTGTGCTTCAGGTAATTTTTGAATTCATTCCATCCCGGAGGCAGTTTTTCCGTGATGGCAGCTACTTGAAAAGAGTCGCTTATCATCATTCCTTGAGCAAGGATTCCATGAATAATCAGTTAGAGTTCCTCCACTTGACTTACTACTGGTTTTGAATCAACCATAGTAAAATTCAAGAATTTCGCGACTAAAAATTTCTTAACCCCAACATCTTCTACTTTGTACTTTCTGTCCAATACAACTCACAGTTCTAATGTTGTTTTGTACACATCATATACCGGATACAACGAGTCTTGTAGTCCGTTGAGGATGTAATTCTGACATAGGTAATCACTATTTTCCCAATCCTCAGTGATGCGGAAGGCAGTGAGTTCATCCACCTCTCCTTCTTCGTCTCCTACCGTGAGAATCGGTGGATCTTCCTTCAGATATTTTACCAGGTTCAACATGGTTAGATAAAACACATCTTTTGTTGCCATGTTTTGAAATTCAGTCCACAGAATTTTGGTGGCTTCTCATTGTGGTTCATTGCCACTGCCGTTGCGTTCAGATTTGGGATAGATTTTTTCGAACCCTGGCCCAGGGTTGACACCTTGGTGTTCGACGAATCAACAGACTTATCCATAGTCATTGTTCTTGTTAGCAAAGAAACCAATACCTGAAATTAGTTATACTTCCAATAAATCGAAATTCGGTTTCGTTTATTTCTGATTTGGTTTTTTTCTCACAAAATTCGTAACCTCAGTTACTCTCAACGACAATTTTTGTAACACAGATTTGTCCCGTTTATTTCTGAGATCTAAGCAAACCCGTTAAAACGATAGGATAATTCCTGAAACCAATTTATTTGCTTGACTCGCACACTTATCTCGAATTGCCTTTTGAAAATATAATTCGTCTTAAGATTGTTGGATAAAAGACGGTTAAATTCAAAATAAATGCGGAAATAATTAAAGTAACAAAATTAGAAAAATTAGAAAAATTGAAATAAGCTGAAAACACAGATTCGAAATAACCAAATTCAATTGATGAGGCCTGCTTGGAACACAGTTTCCTTAAGACAAATTCAACCGCTCTTCGGTGCTAGAAGTCGTCGGTCATCAGTCTCCCAGGATACAACAGCGAATGGTATCTTCAGCAGCAGCACTGAGAAATCACGAACGTACTCGAGCCTTCGACTATCACCAGAAAACTATGCAAGTTTGGGAGAGAAAACGTTTTGAATTGTGTGTTAAAACTTGAAAAACACTCATGTATTTATAGGAGAAAATTAGGTTAAACATGAGAAACATTATTTCGATTTTGTCCCTAATTGGATAATTGAGTGGGCTGCAAGCAAAATTCGAATTTAAATCTGAATATATATCCCTTAATTTTTGGGATAATCTTCCGTTCAAAAGAAAAAAAATTAATTCGAACGTGGTAAAATATCCGCAGGTCCACATAGGGCTTGACCGGTTCGAACATTCGTGTCGCCCACGTCGTGCGGGTGTACCCCAACCCGAATAAGATTGGATTCGCACCCCCTGCACGCAAAACATAGTTTCCTTTCAAGTCATTCAATGACCACAAGTAGGGTAAGTGTATATAAACACTTCCGAGTCTATTTATCCTATCCTTGTGGGCTACGAGGTTCCATTTCTTTTTCTAATTCTCAACCTCCTTACTTTGACCATCAATTTCTCATTCATTACTCAACCATTTTGAGCATATGAGATATCGTTGTAAAGGTCTCATGTAATATAATAAGATCCAATCGAATCCTTATTCGAATCTTCATCTTTACTCATTCGAATTATGGCTCAAAGTTACTATTTTCTCACATTTTTCCAACATTAATTGGGTACAAAAAAAGTTAAGGCTTAATTTTTTTTTTCCAAAATTTTAAGGGCTTCTTACACCCTTAAGCCTTTTTTAAACAAAGGATAACATTTCATATCAAAGGCAGTTACAATAGTTGATACAAATCATTAGGGATTTGTCGCATCCACTATTATGGACATAAACCTCTGAAAGTAATCCGAGCAACCCAATCAGCAACTTTGTTGCTCGTACGACATACAAAAGAGAAAATAATATTAGACATAGAATTTCTCATTTTCATATATCAGAGACGATAACTTTAGCTTCCCATGATTGACAATTGATTATTTCAATAGCTTGCTTGCGGTCGGATTCAACAATAACTTGTTGCTAGCCGCGTTGTTCGATGAGGGAAGAACCAAGTCTTAATGCATGACATTCAGCCACGAGTGCGTTAGATGCGTGAACTTCTGCGATGATTCCATCAACAACCACCCCATAACAGTTTTGGGCTACGACTGCAATACCGGCAAACTTTTTGCTATTAGAGAATGAAGCATCACAATTCACTTTGAGGAGATTTGGAGGAGGTGGAGACCATATGCTCTCTAGTGATGGCTGACTAGTAAGGGTACTGGTAGCGATCTGCTGTTGTTAGAACTCCATAAATTTCTTCAGGTTTGAGTTACAAATCTGGACCGAACTTTCGATACTTCCATCGAAGATCTAAGCGTTGCGTGCTTTCCAAATTCCCCAAACAGTCCAAGTAAGTAAACTTTCACAAGACCAAAAATCATCCCCATGGAAAAGGCTTCTCACATCCTGCCACCATTTAGCAAAAGATCCAAAACCCATCAAAGCTGGTGAATAATGAAAATTTGATGCTCTCTAGATAGCTTGTGAAAATGGAAAAAAATATAAGGTGTTCTAACGATTCATTTTCATCACCACATCGCATGCAACACAATGTCATTGAGTGCCTCTTCGGAAATAAGTTTTCATTAGACAGGACAACATTGTGACACGCCTTCCAAATAAAATTGTGAATTTTGGGCAGAGTTTTAATGTTCCAAATGTGTAACCAATCTGTCATGTTTGTATTAGCATGTACACTTGAACTTGATGCTGGTTTTGTCTCTTGTTCATCATTAACATGTGATATCCAAGCTTAACAGCATACTCCCCATTCTTTGAAAAATACCATACCATGAGATTAGATAGTTGATGGACGCTTAAAGGGATCTGGACAATAGCTTTGACTTCTTGATTAGAAAAAAGCGTCTGAAGAAGGGGAATGTTCCATGAACAGTCATTACTCAAGTGTTTGACAAGAATAACGTCTGTTTTAGTCGATCTTGAAGATGTAATTCTGAAATTGGGTAAAGATGGGATCCGCTTATCATCCCATATCATGATATCATTTCCATTACCAATATTCCATCGTATACCTTGTGAAAGAAAACTTAGTCCTTCCTGTGAGCTGTTCCATGCCCATGATCCTTGTTTGCTCTTGCGTATTACAAGGGGATTAGAAAAGGGAAAATAAATACCTTTAAGGATTTGAACCTATTTCTTCTTCGGATTTTGAATGAGTCTCCAAGCTTGTTTAGCGAGTAGTGTCCTGTTGAAAGCCTGAAGATCTCGGAATCCCATTCCTCCTAATCTTTTTGGAACTTCAAGTTTGTCCCAATTAGTCCAGTGAATACCCTTTTTAGATAGATAAGTCAGCACCTCTCCACCAAAAATGGTCGAGGATAAGATTAAGTTCATTGCAGAAAGTGATCGAGATCTTGAATCAGTGCATAAAGTAAGTTGGCATTGCCGAGACCACTGCCTTGATAAGAACCCCTCTTCCTGCTTGAGACGGAAAATGAACTTTCCAACTTGTGATTCTTGAAACAATTCTGTCCCTTATAAAAGCTAGTGCTGCTTTTTTCCCCTACCCCAAATAATTGGGATTCCCAGATATTTAGAGGCCAAATCCATAACAGGGATGTCAAGTGTTTCCAGGATCACATTTTTTTCAAGATTCCTCGTATTAGGCGAGAAGAAAATAGCAGACTTAGAGAAATTAAAAGTTTGGCCTGAAGCTTCCTGGAACAGTGGCAAATTGCATTGCCATTATTTGCTTCTGCGAAAAGGAGGCAGTCATCCGCAAAGAGTAGATGTGAGAAAGAAGGACATCTCGGCTTTATGCGATAGCCCTTGAGGTCTCCCACTTACTCAGATTTATCAAAAAGGATAGAGAACACATTAGCAACAAAATTAAAGAGAAACGGTGAAAGTGGGTCTCCTTGACTTAGTCCCCTAGTCGGTTTAATCTCCCCAATCTATTCTTCATTAAGCATAACCGAAAGAGTAGAAGACGACACACATTCCATAGTCCTTCGTACCCAGAACTCTGAGAAACCCATTCGAATCATAACTTCTTGCAAGAAAGCCCATGAAACCTTATCGTATGCCCTCGCGAGGTCTAGTTCTATTGCCATGATGCCTTTTGTCCTTCGCGTTCTTCTCTTTATCGCATGGAAGGCTTCTTGTGCTATCACAATGTTGTCTTGAATTTGCCTTCCTGGAACAAATGCAATTTGCGAGGGGGAAATTAGATTTGGCATGAAAGGCTTCATTCTAGATGTCATTATTCGAGCAATGATTTTGTAGATAAAGTTGCAGCACCCAATTGGTCGAAATTCATGGATAGTTTTAGGATTGCCAGTCTTTCGAATAAGGATAAGGTTTGTCATGTTAACCCCTGGTTGCATGATCCTTTCTCTGAAGAAAGTCTTCACCAAGTCACAGACTTTTTTCTTGATAGTCTCCCAATACTTCTGGAAAAATATGCCCGAGAGTGCCCCAAGTTCAAAGGTGGCATTTCGAATTTCTTCATCAGTAACTTTCTTTTCCAGTTCTCTATTCATAACTTCAGTAACACTACCTTCGACCATTTCCAGAACCTCACTCCCTCTAGAAATTGTCTCTGCTTGAAAATGCTTATCAAAATGCTCAACAATGTGTTTTTTGAGTCTATTAGTATCCTTAATCCACTGTCTGTTTTCACTCATGAACCGTCGAATTGTGTTTAGTTCTTCATCTTTGAATTGTCGTAGCATGAAAAATTTGGTATTTTTGTCCCCATAATTCAACCATTTAACTCGTGATCTTTGATGCCAATATTGTTCTTCCATGGTCAAGAGCTTATTCAATTCTTTTTCCAACTTTTGTATTTCATCTCTTGTTTCATTCGTTAGAATACCATTTTGAATTTCTGCAATTCGCCTCATTAAGCTGTCCACAAGTTTTCTAGGGTTGCCAAATTTTAGCTTGTTCCATTCTCCAAGACTCTTTCGGGTATTCGCAATTCTTTGTCCAAAACTAGAAAAAGTTTCCTCGTTGTTGTTCTCAACGCATGCCTTTCGAATGATCTCGTCACAGTCTTCATCTTGCAACCATTTGCTCTCAAATTTAAAACATGATTTCCTTTTACAAGTCGTATAACTATGGGATTATGGTCAGACAACACTGCAGGAAGAGCCAACCCATGAGCAAAAAGAAACAAAGTACTCCAAGAAGAGTTTATGAAGCATCTGTCTAATTTTTCATGGATGCAGTCATCTTCAACCCTTTTGTTAGTCCATGTAAAATTTCCTCCACTGATGTTCAATTCACTAAATTCACATGTATCGATCCAGTTTTTAAACATTGAACAAAAATTACAGTTAACAGGTCTTCCACCCCTTTTTTTAGTTTGGTTTTTGATAGCACCAATATCACCTAAGCAAACCCATGAATCTTCTTTATTGTTTTTGAGACTGGCAATTGATGATAAGACTTCTTCTCTCAGCTCTCTTTGAGGGTTGCCATACACAAAGATTTTAAACCATAAGTTCGTGGTATTCCATTTAAGTTTTGTATCAATGAAATTTCTGCTATAATGAAGTTAACATCGTGTGTCCACCAAAGTGCTAGACCTCCCGACCTTCTAATAGGGTCGACATAAAACCCTTCAGAGAAACCCCAATTAACTCGTAATTGTTTCAATTTACTCTTTTTTTGTTTGGTTTCCATGAGAAAAATCATTCCTGGGTGATGTTGGTTAACTCATCTCTTTAGGATCCTCTTTTTTGAAGATTTTTCCAAACCTTGACAGATCCAGCAGATGATGCTCATAATATCATTCAAGAAAACACAAATTGTGACAAGCAGAGGTTTCGGTCCACAAATAAACCAAAGAACCAAGACTGAAAACTTAACCAGACCTTACCAAAGCAGAAAAATACGAACCAAAAAAACAGAAACATTCAACAACCCAACCCAAAAAAACACGCACCTCTCCAAGACTCAGGCGAAACCTACTACTTGCAGCTTGAAGAAGATGTTATACTATCCTCCAACACAACTGAGAAACTCGGCAAACCAGAAAAAAGAAACTTGAAAGGAAACGACACCCAAGACAACAACGCCACTTCAAAACGCAGAAAAAAACCACTCCTCTACCGCCTAGTATCACAAACAAAATCAATCGTCTATGAAATTAGGGGAAGCGCGGAACCGACCTGAGTGAAAAGAACCAGCTCAGGACCAAAATCTCGATCAACGACCATTGAGACTAGGACGACAATGAAAGAATCGAAACTCTAGGATTTGGGGGTTTTCCTTCCTTAGTGTTTTGTTGGTAATTTATATTTCATTTGTTTTTATTTATTTGTCTTGTTTTTTGGTATATTTTGTTATGTGTTTTTGTATTTTTATGGTATGTTTTTTTTATGGTACGTCTCTGTCCTATGATATGTTTTTATGGTTATTTTTTAAGTTTTTTGTGTTCGTACGGTGACCCTCACATCGCTTGTCTCTAATTCGTGTTTTTCGGTGGCCACGTAGAATTTGATCCCTTTTTAGGTTATTTGTCGATGTAATCTATAATTAATCGTCGTTTTTTAGAATAGGCGTAAAAGATTGTTGCCGACTTTGGGGATTTATTTTAGTTCGTGTTTTAACAACTCTCCATAGACTCTTCTTACAATGGACCGTAGAGATTTTTTTTGTGCAAAGAGAAAGTATTTGATCTCACTGGTGCAACACTTATCTTTTGTTTTTAAATTTATGATTTTTTTTGTTGTTTTTTTGAATGATCTAGATCCTATATTATGTTTATGTTCTGATTTTATTTTATTTATCAATAAAGCTAGCAGGTTAATGTGTAAAAAAACTGAATATTAATTATGAAAATTTGATAGTTAAAATTTTATATATCTCAAATTATTTAAAATTATTATCATTAAACTTTAAAACTTTAAATATGAATGTTAAAACGCTGTATCATATTTTTAAATGCATATATGTTAAAAAACTGAATATTAATTATGAAAAATCTGATAGTTAAAATTTTATATATCTCAAATTATTTAAAATTATTATCATTAAACTTTAAAACTTTAAATATGAATGTTAAAAGCTGTATCATATTTTTAAATGCATATATGTTTGGGGGCACTGTTTGAAAATTCCAAATAACTCTTTATAATTGATCGAGTTTGAAGCTACCGATGTATGTAATAATAATTTTGATTCTGACATTATAAGAATGAATATGGAAGCCTCCATTTTTCACAATCTTCATAAAAATTACATAAATAAACATGAAACTAATGTGTTGAAGCTACATTTCATCTATCTAAGTAGTCTTCTGAGAATTTAGAAGAGCTTTCTCAGAGGCTGTCGATGGTGATGAATATGCATGTGCAGAACAGCTACTACAAGAACATTGAGTTCGATCTTTGTCTGAACCTGTAGCACCAGTTGATGATGTTGTGTTGGAAAACAAGCAAATATCTAACGGAGGAGCGTAATACATCGGCACTGGTAACTTCGATGGCAGGCTAGGCAATGGAGCTTCAAAGTTCAAGACATTTATAACTTGCCTTATTGAAGGCCTATGAGTGTAATCCGGATGGCAGCACCATAACCCAATCACCATCAAACATTCCATTTGCTCCTCGTCGAAGTCCTCACCAAGTCGCTTATCAATGGCTTCGAGAAGTTGGCTTTTTCCGTAGAGGTCCCAAACCCATTCCACCATCCTTACCTTGCTCGGTTCTTGCCTCGGCTCAACCGGCTTTCTTCCACACGCGATCTCGAGGGCCACGACGCCGAAGCTATAAACGTCGGATTCCTTGCTAGCCTTACCAGTAGTGACACATTCAGGGGCTAGGTAACCCATGGTGCCGGCCAGAACAGTTGTTTGTGAACCCATGTCGTGGTCCACAAGTCTTGCGAGACCAAAATCTCCAAGCTTTGCATTGAAGTTGGAGTCCAGCATTACGTTGCTGGACTTTATGTCTCTATGAACAACACATTGTTCCCACTCTTCGTGAAGATACAACAAAGCAGAGGCCAAACCCAGAGCAATTTTGTACCTTACGGTCCAAGTTAACATGATTTTACCCCCAAATAGATGAGAATCAAGGCTTCCATTAGGTAAGAATTCATAGACAAGGAGGAGCTCACCTTTTTCATGGCACCAACCGAGAAGTTGTACCAGATTCCGATGTCTCAAACGGCTAATAATCTTCACCTCAGATGTGTACTCTTTTTTCCCCTGCTTCGATCCTCTCGAGATCCTCTTTACTGCCACTTCTGTGTTTGAATCGCTTAATAAACCCTTGTATACACCTCCGAACCCTCCTTCTCCAAGCTTTCCGACCTCATCGAAAGCGTTCGTCGCACGACTTAGCTCATGGTACGTGAACCTCTTTGGCCCCGTCCCTTTCTCGAATTCATCATCCATAGTAACATCGATGTCCTCATCGTCGTCGTTCAAGCGTGACCTTCTCCACATGATGAAGAAAAACAAACATATTCCACCACCCAATAGACCTAAACCAAGAACCAAACCGAGAATCAAGCCTAAATTATTCCCTTTTCCATTACCGGTCTCCAAGCTTGAATCAAAGCTCCAACTGAGAATGTTATGAATCTCAACTTGACGTCCGGTGGAGGCCGAGAAACCTATTCGAACCCATTCCGGCAAAATATCCCTCAAATCAACAGGAAATGAAAGGCTAGAGTTTCCACTGAAGACTGGATTGTCGGCATAAGTTAAAAAAACACTTAGATTTCTAGTGGTGGAATTGTAACTGACCCATGCGTTTGCTGTTCTTCCATCCTTAATGCTACTTTGCCATGTCACATTTCTCACAGATACGATGGAGTTCACGTTGATGCCTACATGGTCATCACTCGGATCCCATTCATTTCGGAAACTATCAAACTCCACTGCAACAATGCTATTGTTGGTGGAGTTGGACACAGTCGAGTTAGGATTGAATAATGCAAGATACCCGTCACTCGAATTCTGGGGCATTTCGGACACGAAAGGTGCCATAAAGAAGGACAGTCCATCACCGTATTCACTAAGATTAACGGCTCTTATGATGAAGGAGAAGCGGGTAGTGAAGTCAGTCAACTCCCGGTTTCTAGCATCCCAAAGTCGAACCGGTTGATCATACGAGGCACGTCCGATGCTACCGGTAAGGTTGTCGATAGCATCGTTCTTCGTTAGCTGTAGAACGTTAGCTGACGGGAAAGCGTCGCCTTCAAATCTAATGCCTTGCATATTCGGAGTGAAGCCAGTGAAGTTGAAGGAAAGTGGATTAGCATAAGGGAATAGCAAAAGAAAGGAAATTATGAGGATCTCCATAACAAGAGCCATGGTTGAAACTTGAAATGCATACAGAAAAAGAAGGAAGCTGAAATTGTTTCTACAGGGCCTCTGAAGTAGTTCAACTATATTAATAATAACTTAAAAGTTATTATTACTATAATCTTAACTGATACGTTTAATTATTTTAACAAGGTCAGCAAAGCAATTCCTCTTCTGAACTCTTCCACGTTCAACTTTGGCATAAATAATTGAATTAGTCTGCATACAAGATTAAAAGTTATCTCAAATTTAATCAATATAAAATAGAGTTAATTGCATTAGAGGTCCTTAAATTATGAATCAGATTTTAAATTAGTATCTAATTTCAAAATATTTTAATTGAATCTTCAAACTATCAATATTGTGTTAATTTTGATAAAAAAAATATTGCGTTAATCAAATTTTTATGTCTACCTAATCGTCAGCATGGGTTAATATTAGCATAGACCTGGAATATATTTCAATCGCTTGCATTGAAATTTTAAACACATTTGTTACAATCGTATAAATAGTTTAAACTCAATGTGTTAAAAAATAATTCTCATAAAATTTAATGGCATGCATATGTTTAAAATTTAATGTTTTTTAAATACATTTCATTCACAAATGCGAGCTGATATTTAACGCTAAAGTTGACATTAGAACGAAGGACCTAGTTGACATATGTTTAATGTGTTAAACAAATCTCTCATAAACTTTAAAGACGATATAACTTTTTCTGATAGTTTTAAACTGATTACAACTTATAAAATAGTATATGTTCATATATTTTGGGTTTTTGATAATATATTTTGTAAACAAAATTACTCGAACTCGGGGTTTTAGAATGAACATCATTCTTTTTTCAACTAAGGTCCCTCGTTAGGTTTGACAATGTATGTTATTTTAAGGCAAAATGACAAAAGATGCCCACAGCATTTGCATGTTTTGTCATTTGTCTCCTTATTCTTTTTTTTGGAGCAAACAACTCTCAATGTTTTAATTTGGTCCAAATATGCCCATGTTGGATTGGAACTGCCAGTCAATTGACGGTCAACAACTGATGTTAATTGGACTTGTCATGTGTTAAGATCTGCTGACGTGTCAACATCATATTCGCCACGTGTCAGCATCATATTTGCCGCGTGCCACCATCTGTTTCGGCCACGTGTCAGCATGATAATCAGCCATGTTTCACCATAAAAAGGGTATAACAAAATATTTTTTAAAAAAAGATCTGACGTGCCACGTCAGCAAATCTTAACGCGTGGCAAATCCAGTCAGAATCAGCCGTTGACCATCAGTTGACTGATAGTTTTCATTCAATAGGGGCATATTTAGACCAAATTAAAACGTTGAGAGGTTGTTTACTCGAAAAAAGAATAAGAGGTCAAATGACAAAACATACAAATATTGTGGGCATCTTTTGTCATTTTGCCTTATTTTAAGGCATCAAGTTCAAGTTATCTATGCATTAGATTTACATGTGTATAAAATTTAATGTGTTTAAATATATTTCACGTCAAATGTGAGATGGTATTTAACATTCAAGTTGACATTAGGATTATAGGACTTAGTTCATATGATATTAATACTTTGATGACTCAATTAGAATGATAATTTAAAATTTAGATTATAGTTAAGTGGTATTTGATAAAATTAATACGATAAAATCATATTATTTTAGCAGCTATCAAGTATAAACGGATTTTTGTGCAATACTTTTGAACTAATAATAACAGTTAGTTTTATTAAATAAAAAGAAAATACAATAAAATTATCGAAAAAGTATATAAACTAGAGTAAATTATAGATTAGTTTCTTTAAATCCATCAAAGTGCACAAATTAAATATCAAATAAAATAAAAAATTCAACCAAATAATTTAAAGAGATAATAAATACAAATAAACACTATCGTTGATGACAAAGTACACTAAATCCTTTAAGCAATGTCAAGAGTTTGAACATTGACTAGGGGTGAGCATCTGGTCGAGTCGATTCAAGTTGACGAGATTTTATAACTCAAATTTTATTTGAAGCTTTTCGGTTCTAGTTGAGGGACTAAATTGTAAAAATAAGAAATTTATTTTCAAAAATATGAATTGAAGCTAAATAGGTATTCTACATTGGTTTAAGAACATATGGTTCAAATTTGGTCCAAATTTGACTTAAAATGAAGGGGGAATTGAAGAAAAAAAAGAAAATTATGGACTAAATTGCAAAATAGTAACATTTGAGTTTTCAATTTTTCAAATTAAAAAAATGAACTTGACTCGAACTCAAAATAAAAAAAAATGATTTTTTATTCGAGTTTTGCTCAACCTTAATCTTGACATTGTAAATGAAAGAAATTAAAATAAAAAAATCATCGCATAATAGATCTTTATAATACTATATGTCAACCAATAAATTAAACTCACGTGATTATAAAATAAATACACAGTACATAAATCATCAACGGTATTTGCACGATATTTAAAATTGCTTCGGAGGGGCAATGGAAACTTATAATTAAATTATGGAAGGGTAAACTACACTGTATATTATTTAGTTATATATTTAGTATTAATCATGTCACTCTTCTAAAAGTAACAATTGAGTGATTTAATTGTAAGATTAAAAGCAAACAGATTAGTTTTATTGCATTAAAAGTAACAATTTAGCCACTTAATTATAAGATTAGGAAAAAACATGCCTCAATTAAAATTTTGTGATAAACGAGTAACTTTGTTATTAAAATTGAAACAATGGTTTGGCATAATTATAATTTTAGTCCCTAAAACTTATGACTCTATTAATTTGGTCCTAATTCAAAATAATTCAATAAATATAACCATTCATATTTAAAAATTTCGACATTGCACCACCCTGACACACCCTTCGACCTTTACCACACATTATGCTATTGTCCATTAGTTTGATAATCAACATATATGATAGCTCAACAAACACAGTCGCTTCACTATCAAAGAACTAACAAACTAATAATAGACTTATTATAACCTTAACATCGCCTGCTAGTATACACAATTACTTCACTAATGAAACTTTTAAATATGAAGGGTTGAGTTTATTGAATTATTTCGAATTATGACCAAATAAATAGAATGCATAAGTTTATGGGACTAAAATTGTTATTATACCAGCCTTTATTTCAATTTTAATGATAGATTGACTTGTTTGTCACGGGATTCTAATGAGTGACATATTTGTTTCTAAACCTATAATTGAGTGATGAATTGTTACTTTTACGGAAAATATAACTTGTTTGTTCCTAAACCTATAATTTTTTTTAAACAATTTCTACCTAAGGTGAGGGAAAGAGGAATTTTACTCTTAATGGCTCTTGAACCCACAATCTAGGAAAAGATGAGGGTGTCAATAAGAGCTTTAACCACATGTTCTAAAGACTGTTGACCTAAACCTATAATTAAATGTTACCTTTAAAAGAAAAGTAATAAGATAAAAAAGTTAAAAATATCTATAAACGAATGCTACTTTATAATCACTTTTGTATCATTAAAAAAATACATTTGTTACCAAAACCTATTACTAATAACACGTAAATTACTTGTGTAATTTATCTATTATAGAAAAGCGACCGACCAATTCTCGAAGGCGGCGTCCTTATATCCAAATCGCTTATGGTAATATCTTAAACGCGGTTCTATCTACTCCAACTCGGGAATTAAAAATGTTATATTATTTTTTGTAAGGGTAGGTGATGGTTCTTTTGGATTCTTATGTTTGAACTTTGTTGTTATGTTCAATTATTAATCCAAACAAATAAATATTTATCAGTTACCTAAAAAAGCATAATGAATACTCACTTTCAAAAAAAATTATATAAAAAACCTAATATTCTTGTATATAGGATACTTATTTTAACTTATCCTTTTATATAAAATATTAAAATTTAAATCTCTAATATTACTTAAAAAATTAGCATTTTATCACTATGAATAATTATATTTATTATTATGTTTATCGGTGATGAATAATTATTTTTGTTTATTTTTTAAATAGTCTAAATGTGATTATAATATAGTATTTGTTCATACATATTTTTAGTCCTTTGACAATACACATACACCTTATAGACAGTAATTTCAACTCGTTTCTCCTAAAATAATTATATTTATTAATATGTTTATATGTTGGATTATCGTATTAGATATGCAGTATACCAAGTCTTAACACATGTAACAATTTTCTTGTTGTAAAAAAAAAAATGATTGCCACAAAAGACTGCCGTGCCGGGCCGTGCTGGTTACGATGTATGATGGAGTTGCGGGTATTCGTATTTACAAGTTGAGAGCGATTCATTTGTTTTTTTTTTTTGGTTAATAGGTGTTTAAATTATGTTTTCTTTTTCAGTTAGGTGTTCAAATTTTTTTCGGGCTAAATAAATACCTAACGTTTTATTCCATGACTCATTTAAAATTTCTCGTTAAGTCTTACCGTTAAAGGACACGTGTTATCTCTTGAAAATTTCAAAATTATATTTAAAATAAATAAAATTAATAAAACAAAATAAAAATATAATTTGAAATTTCCAAATATTCCCAAAATACCCCCAAATTCGACCACTCCCGTCGACGTTGGCCGTGTTGCCGACGACGGAATGAAGCGTCCTCCCCTCGCCGAACAACTCACGTGTCTTTCGTCGCCCCTCCTGTCGCCGTTTATCGCGAATCGTTCGAAGGAACCATTCAACAATTTTGGCGATTTGCACGGCGTCAGTCGATTTCCGGCGACGGGGTGGTGGGGAAAATGGTCATGATGGTCGAGCGACCGATGTGGTGGGCGACGGTATGGCAATCGGCGGTGAAATTGGCCCAAATCGAGATTTGGATTTTGGGGAGTTAAGGATTTTGGAATTTGGAGGATGTTTTGTGAAATCTGGAAAACTTAGAGAATTTTTGAAAATTAAGTAATTTTATTTTTTTTTAATATAGTTTTGAAATTTTCAGGAGATGATACGTGTCCTTTAACGGTAAAAATTAACGGAAAACCTTAAATGAGTCACGAAATGAAACTTTAATCAACCATTTAGCCCGAAAAATAGTTTGGGCACCTAACTAAAAAAAAGCATAGTTTGGACACCTATGTAACGTTAAGCTTTTTTAATGTTTCAGGATCATTTTTTCTAGTTACTTGTTTAAGTGATTTCTATTTTGGATTATCTTAAATTCAAATAATTATTAAGCGCTTTTAAATTTTGGTTCAAATTAATATATATTTAAATTGAATATGTTTAGGCTGTTGTATTTTATGGTCAAGTTAATTTGAGACAAGTTTGAATCCAGATTCAATGAACTCTGATTTCATTTTTATTTTGTCAAAGTTGAAGTTGCAATTGCAACTACAAGCATCACATTTGCATGATTACAATAAAGATTAATTAGAATAACTGGGGATGAGTAAAGTCCGGTTTGTTTCAAAAACTAAATAAATAAATTTTGAAACCGATTAAGTTATTCGAGTTATTTGGTTGTTTAAATAAAGTTGAATAAGTTTTTGGTTTTTTCAAATTTGAGTCTAGTTTTTACGATTTGAAATTTGATAAGCCAATAGACAAGTTGGTGTATATACCCTTTGGATCTTTGTTAATTTTAAAAATAAATAAATTGGTCTCCCTAAAACACGGAATAATTTTTCAAATTTTCAAAAAAATATAAAAAAATCCATAAATTTATAAATATGTATTATAAAAATTATATAATACTAATAAAAATATTAAAAATAAAAAATATTGTCAAAACAATTTAAGTTATACAATAATTCATTCTTGAGTTAAATGAAGCAGGGACTGAGGCAGGATTCACTCATGGGCCAAGTTGCTTAACTTTTAAATGAGTATGGTTTTATAAAGCAATTAAACTATAAAATTAAGGGAGTTAGTGTTTTATTTTTTTAATTTTGAAACTAAAAGACTTAAAAAGTAACGAAACTAAAAAATTAGGAGTTAAGGCTTAATTTCATTAACGTTTTTGATAAAATGAAGAGATAAATAAAACTAACAAGATTATAAAAAATAATTAAACCAAAAAAATTGAGAAAAGACAAAGACTTAATTACGAAATTTTAGGAGAGACATAAACTTAATTATAATAGTTTCAAAACTACCAATGACTTAAAATGCAATCAAACCATTAAAGTTGAGAGAGACATTTTTTCCTTATACGTCCCTAAATTAAAGTTTTATTTGGTTTAAACATTAAACATGTAAATTATCAATCTTAATTTATCATGCTTGTTATACCACTAATAAATGCTATGTGACCTACCAATACATTTGTCTTCTCCAAGAAATTCCTTCCCAATGAAGGCTTAAGGTGGCTTCTCAATGAAGCCTCAAACAGTTATATATATAATGGGTGCATTCTCGCTTGAGAGAAGAATTCTCTGACCGCGAAACCACTTCTTTCTCGCTTCCTGTGGCTCTCCGTCCATACTAGAATGGGTGAACCACCACAAATCGTCACCAACTACCGTTCTCATCTTCCTCTTCATCACCATCTCTATCTCCTTGTTCGATGTCTTCGATGTCTGATATTTTGAGTATCCACAATTGATGCGGTGAGCGTGGAGATCTTTCCAACCAAAAGAATCAATCGAGATACATCCTCAAAGATAGTCATCCCAAATTATCCATGTATCTCCAAATCCATCCACTATGCCTGGTTTTCCCAACTGGTAACACCGAGACAAAAACTAGAAACTCTTTTGAGTAAATTTGAGGCGTGAGAATGAGATACATCTGGTACCTACCGTCGATGTTTTTAGTGCACGTCGAGGTCCCACTCCAAGAGAACACGAAACATCTCCACCACTATTAGCTTTTGCTTGAGAGCTTCAGGGATAATCATCACGCATCGTTTACTACAAAATTTTCAGCAACGACACCATCCTTCGAAAAAGTATTGTAAGTTTGTGTGAATGTTAGATAAATCTGACACATCTATTTGAATGTTTCAGGAAAGAGTATTACGGCCTCCGCACCTCCAGATGAGGAACACTATGTGTCATGTACTCTAAAATCTTCAAGCGCACATCCTCCGCAGAACGATGTAAGTCCGGATAGTTGTTATGTAGCGTAGAAACAAAAGCCTTTAGGCTAAGCTACTTAAGCTATTACTACAAACAAAGATGTTGAGACTATCTGATATTCTTTTAATCTTAGAAATGATTATGTTCCTTAGCTAGAGCTTCTAAGAATATTTTTACAATCTACTCCACTCTCAATAGGCGTTAAAACGAACTAGCTTAAAGATCGTACCTCACCCTTAGAGGTGTAGAGATAGACTAACTCATGAACTTTCCTTCGCCCTAAGAGGCATAGAGAAAAATTGCACGTAGCTTCGCATTCAGATTCAATAACTTGCGACATATTTGCAAAGACATTGAAATCTGTCACCCCTAAGTCAATATATAGAATGTTATGTATGTTTCTACAAATTCTTCGAGATACCTCCGCCCAATATTCATAAGTGTTTTATAATTTTCATCATGAATGAATAGATGTATGAATAGTTGAATAGTTGAATGTTTGAATGCCAACATATCATTTTTTCTCATATTATTACGTCATCATGCGTATTGAATCATTCTTAGCTCACCTAAAATCTCTGTTATTTGTGACTAATTTCTCTAAGAGTGTCGAGATAAGCTTCACTCAGTTTTACATATGTTGCCTCCAAGAGTGTTGAGATAAGCTTCACTCATTATTATACGAGTGTTTCCTCCAAGAGTGTTGAGACAACTTTTCTTTGAACTACGATTGTCCCTCCAAGAGAGTCGAGATAAGTTTCACTCAATTTATGATTGTCTCTACTAAAAGCAACGAAACACCTCTTTTCATTCAATGTCATCAACATTGCAATTCTACAAGGACGACCAATTAAGGCATGTGGTTGCTACGAACACATGGATGCCTCTAAATTCTTCTCCCAATCACCACAAACCATTGTGGATCTTTGAAAACAGAGATGCCTTTATCCATTCAATGCCATAGGCATTGCATTTCTCCAAGGATATAGAGATGTCTGTCTTTTACACCAATTGGAGCATTGGTTGCTACTTACACATGATTGCCTCTGATGGGGAGATACCTCTGCGCTACTTAAGATCGCTGGTCTGAGAGCCTGGAGATGCCTTAATCCCATTGACAATTATTTCTCCAAGGGTGAGAGTTGCCTCAACCCCATTCATAATTGTTTCTCCAAGGGTATGAGATGCCTCTATACGATGGTGCCTCAACTCGATATATCCAATAAAGTGTGAGATGCCTTAGCCCTACTATTCGATTGACTCTTCAAGGGCATGAAATAACCTTCGAAAGGCAAGGAAATAATATTCATCCCTTCTTGACTACTTTAAAAAGTTACTCGCTCAGCACATGGTTGTTTGCTCTAAAACATCAAAATAACTCCCAAGGCTTATATGGAGACGACCTCTGCCTAATTATAAAGGAGACAACTATGAAAAAAGAACATGATCCATTGAGTCAAGGCTTGTCTCTACAAGGACGTCAATCTATGCCTCTGCCTATTCAATACCTCTAGCATTGTGTTTTTCTTCAAAGGCATTGTGATGACTGCACTCCTAAGCCATAAGCGACAACTAATCTCTAAAAGTGTGGATGATTTTATCACTCCTCTGATGATTTTTTAGAATTGAGCCATTTTATTATCTACTATTTCGATGATCTTTCGGAGTCGAGTCATTTACTTGTATCTACTTCTCCAATGATTTTTTAGAGTTGAGTCAATTGCTTACTCCCTTCCGGGGTCAATTCGTGCTTGCATATTCACTCCCATAATGACTTTCTAGGGTTGAGTCATCCGCCCGTTCTACATTTTTTCTGCTGACCGCGGCTCTCTGCCCCAAGCCTATAGGGGTGAATCACCATGATTTCTCTAAAACGCCGTCACATTCGCGTCAAGTCATTTGCTCCGTGTATAAATACAAGCTAGACATCAGCTACACATCTCAGCTCATATCACTTTATGACATTTCCCTCAACTAAAAGGGGGACAATTGTTATACCACTAACAAATACCATAGGATCCACCAATACACTTGTCTTCTCCAAGAAGTTCCTCTTCAAGGAAGGCTTAAGGTGGCTTCTCAAGGAAGCCTCAGACTATTATATATATAATGGGTGCATTCCACCCTGAGAGAGGATTTCTCCAACCGCGGCACCTAGTGCCGTCCCTAGGCATGGGTAAGAGGGTCGCATGCCCAGGGCCCAAATTTTTTATAATATTCGATATTATGATCCATTTTTTTAATACTTATTTTTAGGGGTTCACTCTTAAAATTTATTTTTTTAATATTTTTATTATGGGTCTAATTGTTTTCGATACTTGTTATTAGGACTCCAATTTTTAAACACTTGTTATTAAGGACTCATTTTTTCTCAATGTTTTTTTATTATGGCATACTCTTAAAGTTCAATTTTTTTCTAATATTTGTTAGGAGTCCAATTTTTTCACAATACTTGTTATTAGAGCGCAAGTTTTTGTAATACTTGTAATTAGGGGCCCGATTTTTTCCCAAATATTTGTTATTAGGGACCTACTATTAAGGGTCTAATTTTTTTTAATACTTATTATTAGGGGCATAATTTTTCTCAATATTTGTTATTAGGGAGTAGATACATACTCTTAAAATTTAATTTTTTCGACACTTGTTATTAGAGACCCAATTTTTTAATACTTGTTATCATGGGCTACTTTTAAATCTATTTTTTCAATATTTGTTATTAGGGGCCTAATTTTTAGGTTCGCCCTTGGGCACTAAAATCTCAGGAACGACTCTGGCGACACCACCTCTCTCTCACTACCAATGGCTCTTCGCTCAACAATGCTAAAATCTGTTTTTCAAAGTTTATATATACTCTAATTTATATGGTTTAATTCGAAGGTTTTTTAACCTAGCCCATCTCTCCCAAATCTCTGCCGCTTGTAATTTTGCTTTTCTTCCTTTGATTGGTGGTCGGCAACCAATCTTAGTACTGATCGTTGACCACCGAGTCTATTATTTTTCTCTCTTTTTTTCTTGTTTTTCATGTTTTAATAAGAATCTTTGTCTTTGTGGCATGCGTTTCTTTTGTCCTTGTGACATGTTTTTCTTTAACTTTTTGTTCGTTTCATCTGTCATTGTGGCATGATTTTCAATATACCTTAGCAGTCGGTTGGTCCTCGTACAGAGATCTTCACGATGCTAATCTATGATATATGGTTCTGTCGGTGGTCTTAGAAAGATGGATCCCCACTCGGTTGATGATTGATTGCCGATGTAAATAGACTTGGGTAGCGGAGCAATTTGCCCAATAGTTTGGTTTGCTCACCACTCCTTTTTCACCCCGTAAAGCGTCTCGTTTGGATAAAGACAAGGAGATTTCGAAAAGTTTTTAAATTTTGGTATGCTAACCTCGATGAAAATATCTGCTTTTTTTACACTATTGTAAGAGATTTTAGTGGACTTATCCTCTCTTTTTTTTTTCTTTTTAATGCATTATATTGTATTATCTTTTATTATAATTAATAAAATTCAGATATTATTATTCAATAAAAAAATTATATGGTTTAATTCGAAATTTAGTTAGATTGTAAAGACGCTTGTTTCAATATTTATGATCGATTTCGGGGTGGGTGGGGTTGGATTTTTGGGTGATAGTTTGCGTTATTGAGGGATCCTTGTCGATGAGTTTTGGACAGCTGTGGATGTGTTGGTCATGGGTGATGTTTGCATGATTATTGGGTTGGTCTGGAGTTGATGTTACGATGCTCGGGGACAAAGCAATATAATAAGTTGGAGGGACAATTACCTATCTAAATTTTAATAGTTTAATTACATTTTAAATCATTAATTATTTTAACATCATAACAATTAAATCTGTGTCTCTCTTATAATTTTTTTAATTTATTATCTTTTAGAATCCTTTTTAGTTAATAACTTAATATTAATGAAATTATATTTTGACTTATTATTTTTCTAATTTAATTATTTTTAAAACTTCTTAATTTTGAAATTAATAAATTAAACTTTAATTTTTTTTAATTTTTACGATTTAATTACCTTTTAAAACTTTATTCGTTTCAAAACTAGTCAATTTATCCATACACTTCAATCATAACTTCGAGATTATATTTATATTTGTAATTCGAGATTATATTTGTATTTGTCGATGTTCAATGGGATTTCTGATTTGTTTTTTTCTTTCATTGTTTTGACTTGAAGGTGTATTGCTATTTCGTAGGAGTTTTTAGACTTTGTCATATCTATAGGTGCGTTATGTTTGTTTGGCTCTCGATTTGATTTTGACTTCTTACGATTTTGACCAGTCTCGTTTTGTTGTATTCCACTTTGTTTGGATATTTCGTTTGAGTTCTTTTTTTAGAGGTAAACAGAATCTCATCAAAAACTTTCTTCGACAAAGTCGAAAAAAAAGAGTTATTTTATTAAAAAATCCCGAGGGACATGGCTCACAAATAAATCGCACCAAGCTCTAACCCCTATTTATAAACCAAAATACCAAACATCAAGTCATTTGAGTTATTTTATTAAAAAATCTAATATTAAGTTAAAATAAAATAGAATTCTTCAATTTAATTATATTTTAATTTTTTTATTTAATTTGATTCAATTAAATATCACCTCCAAACCTATGTCTAAAAATGTTCCACAGAATCTTCAAAACTAAGTTTAGAAAGTTAATGAAATTAATTTAGAAAACGAGGAACATAGTCGCCTCAACCCTAATATTTTCTCTGCACCTCCTCTTGCTTTTGTTACCTTAACCGGTGGTCAACTACTAATAATAGTATTAGTTGTTGATTATCGGATTTAATATTTTTAAATTTTTTTTATATTTTTAATAAGAATATCTGTCTTTGTGTCACATTTTATGGCACATTTTCTCTGCACCGTTAATTTTTTTTATTTAATATTCATATTAAAAATATGAAAAGAAAACAAAAAAAAACTCAGAAAATATTAACGGTGCTAGTTTTGGTCGCTCACTACTCATTCTTCACCCCGTTATGCATCTCGATTGAATAGAAACAAGGAGATTCAGAAAGGCTTCTGAATTTTTATGGTATGTTATTTTTTATGGAAATATTCACTTTCTTTTGCACTTTTGGGTTTGTAAGAGATTTTAGTAGATTGACTCTATTATTTTTCTTTCTGAATGCATTGTATTTATAATATTTTTATAATTTTTTAATAAAAATTCAATGAGCATTGTAAAAAAAATATTCACTTCCAAGTACAATGCAAAAATAAAACTACAAATACAATCAATACATTCGCATAATTATGATTGAGTTTAATCATTACAAACCATAAATAAACGGATTGATAATTAAAATATACCAAACGGACATTTTTTCTTAGAGAAGTTACAACGAGAAACAATACATTCATTATAAACACAAACAAACTATATATAGTACTTAGTCTGTTTGGTAAACAACCTTTTAAGTTAAAATTACAAATGAAATTACAAATAGAATAAATACACTCATATATCTATAACTAAAATCAATCATTATAAAGCACAAACAAAATATATATTTATAGTACTTATTCTGTTTGGTAAACAATTTTTTAAGTTAAAATTAGAGGTTTGACCAGTTAAATCTGCTAATTTAGATGTTTGATAAATAGATGATTGTAATAGCGGATTGAGATGAAACCTCTCATTTTGAAAAATCTCACTTTATGAGCTTTTTGAGTTAGAGATTTGGATAAAAGACTTGTAAAGACTCTTTTGTCCTTGGTAATTATATTTTTTTAAATAACATAAATTTGAATAACTAGTAAAATTAAAAAAACAATTTTTTAAAAATAAATTAATATATACATATAAATTTAATATTAATAAAATTATATTCAAAATATAATTTTATAAATAAGAAATTAACATATACATCTAAATTTAATAATTATTAAAATTATATTAAAAATATAATTTCACAAATAAAAAATAATATATACATCCTTCGTATATGTTTAGCAATGATATTAAAAAATTAATTTTATAATATAATTAATATTAATTAATAAAAAAATTATAATAACTAATAAATTATTCAAATAAGTATTGAATAATCGTGTCTTTATATGATATTTTTCTTGTTCAAATAATCAAACAGCTATCAACTATAAGTTAATTTTTCCAAATACTTTTATACAATCAACTAAAGAAATTCGCTAGTCAAATCAACTAATACTATCAGCTATCCGTTATTAGTTAATATAATTCGATATTAACTATTAGCTATCCACTAATTGTTAAACAAAAGTGTAATTTAATATGTATGGTGAGACTCACACCTAAATCCACAAAAACTTAGGGCCTTAGCCTTGGCGAAGTTTGTCGAGACATAGTTGGCTTATTTTATTTAAGATTTCAATTTCAGTTTTATTAATATTGATCAAATTTGATTCATATAGGTACATTTTAGCTATATCATTTAAATTCAGATATAATTGTGAAGTACGAATGATTATTTAAAATATTATATTCAATTCTTTTTAGGCGTGTTTGGAAAACTACTCAATAATTAGATATGAGTGTAAATATTTGCAATCACACTTGTGATTGGTGACGGGTCTTAGTAAAATAATTTGAGGGGACGATTGAAAAATTTAGAGGTTTAAATTAGTTTTTTATATATATTTTTAAAATGTTTAATTTAAAATATTTAAGAAAATTAAAGGTTTAACTGAAATTTTTAAAATTTTGAGATTTAATAAAATTTAAAAAATGAGGAAATTTATTAAAAATATTCAAATAATTTAACTTTTCTAAATAATTAAAGGAGCAAAAATTATTTTTTTATAAAATATAAAGGACTAACCGTTAATTTCCGAAACTTATGGGGGTCACAGGCTCACAGCCCACGCCCACCCCCTCCTCCCCACTGGTCATTTTTGTTCCGCTCCTGCGCGCGATATATATTTATAACTACCGTTACATTCAACTACAAGTCTACACCTTACCGGCATTTAAAAATATCGGGAAAAAAGAAAATAACCACCCCTCCCAATTCTCCTATTTGCTCCGCGGCAGTAACAAAGAATTTTTTTTTAAGTTTTTCTTCTTTGTTGATTTTTTTTTCACCAGCAGTGGCTTTTGACCGTTTTGTTAGTTTTGTAAATAAATAAAATTCATCTTTTGTCGATGAATGTTTTATTCTTAAGTTTTTTCTTGTTTTTTTTTCTTTGTCAGATTCATATTATATGTTTTTTGGCAGTTTTTTCGTCTGTTTTTATGGCAGTTCTTTCGTCTACTTTTATAGCAGTTATAGTCTGTCTTTATGACAATTGTCTATCTTTTGACAGTTTTGCGTTCAGATGACGAGTATCAACGAGCGTTTTGTCAGCGAAGGAGGCCGGTCTGTAGATGCTTATGATCCCCTTTTGTGGTTGTGCCGTTATGCCAAGAACTAGTAGCGCAATGATTTGCTTTCTTCATAGAGCACTCTGGTCAAAGTAGTTTGTTCATTGTATTTCATTCAGAAGATTGTTCAAGTTCTTCTGAAACTGATAGGTTTTGTATTTTAATGTCTTTCACGCCTCTTAAAATTTTATTGTATTTATTTTTACGCATTGATCTTTCAATATTTGATGTGTGATTCTTTTGTAATCCTTTCACTTTGAATATAATCCAGTATTTTAAAAAATATCAGGAAAAAAAGCTATTCAAAAAAATATCAGAAAAAATATAGCATTCAACGTTTATCAAAACAAGAAAAATAAGCTTTGTTAAATAGACCTATTTTTTCGATTTTGGACATAAATATGAGTGCTTATCGAACGAGTCGATCGTAAGTTGAACAATGTTTGACTCGTGTTCGTTAAAAGAACTCGTTGCTCGACTCGACTTGTTGTTTGTTAAGCTTAATAAAAATTTGATTGACTCGTGCTCGTTAAAAAATTTTGTTGCTCGACTCGACTTAACTCGTAGCTCGTTAAGCCCCCCCAAAATTTTTACCTTGTATTTTAATATAGGTAAAATCTAGTGATACTATTAGAGCTTAATATAAACATAAAAATTCATAAAAAAATGTGATGACTAAGAAGATAAATAAATGAACCTGTCATGATCGAGTTAGATATGAAGTCGATACTTGAGTATGAGACTCTTTTTAGTTTTTCAAAAATCTTCGATGAACAAAAAATGAGAGAATGCCTTAGAGATTTCGAGATTTTGACTTTCAATTGTACTTTTTTATATCGGAACTAAAGACTTCTCTAGAGTTTTCAACCAACAAGTCACTAAAATTTTCTAGAGTTTTCAACTAGCATTTAAACTTTTTAAAATATTTTTTAGGTAGCCACCAAAGAATCATAAAAAAATAACGAGCTACTCGCAAACTTATCGAGTCAAGTTGGATCTTGCTCAATTTGACTCGCTAAGATCTCGAGTTGAACGTGAATTTGAGTCAAATATAGCGTTGACCGAGTCAAGCTCGAACTATTTGTAAGGTGTTCAACTCAATTAACACTCCTAGTCATAAACTTGCTACCATCTTTCGACGGTGTCAAAGAGCGAAACATTGGCAAGAAGATCAACAATATATAAAGTTTTTATTTAAAATATAACAATGAAACTATTTGATAAATAGACGTTTGAGCCAAAATTAGAGGTTTAAGTTAAAATTAGAGGTTTGACCGGTCAAATTTGCTAATTTGGATGTTTGGTGAATAGTTGGATTGAGGTAAAGCCTCTAATTTTGAAAAAGCTGGGAGCTTTTTGAAATTAGATGTTTTAATATTAGAGTTATAAAGATTCTTTTACTCTTAACAATTATAAAAAAATCTCTAAACAACCTAAATTTAACATTTTTATTTTAATTATTCACCCTCGTGTATTTACATTATGGCATTTGTAAACTAGTACTTTTTGTTTTTTTCTTTTTATTCTCACACATTTATATTTTTATTTTTATTTAATAATTAATTAAATTTTATTAAAAATAATTATATAAATAATAAATCAATATATAGATCCTTCAAATACGCATAGTAATGTTATATTAAAAAATATTTTTTTTATAATATAATTAATATTAATAGATACAAAATATTGATAACTAATAAACTATTCAAACAAGTATTGAATATAATCACGTCCTTGTATGTCATTTTGCTTGTTTAAATAATCAAACAACTATCTGTTAATTTTACCAAATACTTTTATACAATCTACTAGTCAAATCAGCTATCCGCTACCAGCTAATGTAATCCGCTATCAGCTATCCACTAATTGCCAAACATGTCCAATATATAGAGTTATTACACCATCAAAGACTCCCTCTGATTACGGATGTACCATCAAAGACTCCCTCTGATTACGGATGTTTATAGAAACTCAAACTGATATATTGTATTAGTAACAGATCCAAAATATATGGAGAAAAGATAAAAATATTGTCTTTCATTTTTTTCCTCCAAAATATGGTATTACCCAAATTATTTCTCAAAATATTGTTGTTTCTACAGTAACTTGAAAGGTGATACCATCTGGTTCTGAGTTTGAACAATAAAATCAATATTTCGAATTTAAAAAATTAAAGTTGATCGCAGGAGGTGCCGAGTTTAAACAATGGCCATAGAACCACATGGCACGCAACCATCCGCACGGGTACTATTTAAAAACGGGCTCACCTGGCTCCGCTTATGAACATCGCTTGCATCAAATATCGGTACAGCTTTGCGCAGTGGAAACTTTGGTGGGCGGCATGTATGGGTTTTGGTAGGGGGCAGGGGTTGGCAGGCATGAGTTGGTGTAATAGGTTGGGTGGAGAGGTGGTTGTAAAATAAATAATTTGGATGGGGTATTAATAAGATGAATTATTTGAATTTTTAAGTTAAATAGGGGATGAAGTGGGAGTAAAAATTTGTAATTTTTTTGAAGTTTTAGTTGAGAAGAAGGAAAAAAAGAAGAAAGAGAAAAAATATAGTAAGTATGAGTTTGAATTTTAAATTTAGTAATATAATTTTATTTTGAAATTGTATTTCATATCTATTACGTTATAATTTTGTAGGAAAGTTGAAGAAGAGGGAGAAAGATTTGAAGTAAGTTTAATTTGAAGAAGAAGAAAAAAAAATTTGAAGTAAGTTTTGTAAAATTTATTTGAGAAAATTTTAATGTAATAAATTTATTGTTAATTTGAAGTAATTTTATTGTTAATTTTGTAGGAAAATAGAAGTATAGGAATTTGAAGTAAGTTTGCTGAATTTTACTTAACTTATTTGTAAAAAGGGAAGACGAGTGGGTTATCGATTTTTAAGGCTTTTTTTTTTCTATTTTCAGCAAAAAGTTGGTGTTTATACTCGGTTCCCTTATAGAAATGGGATAATTCTCTTTTAAATCTTTTCTTCTTTGGTAATAACGCCCGCAACCATTCCACGTTTTTGAAATTACACCCGCGGCTATTCCGCCTTTTTAAATCACGACTATAGTCCCTAGGTTTTTTATCTTTGCCGTTTTGCCCCCTTGCATCCTATATGTTTAATTTATGCCCTTTTCTATTACTTTTTTCAATTTCAGGCTTATTTATTGTTTATGTTCATTTCTGTACCTTGTTATGATTTGGATATATGTATGCGACATGTATATAGTATATGTTACATAATATATGATTTTATGTGTATAATATATGCTATATATAATATAGTTTTTATGTATATAATACATGATATCTATAGTATAGTTTCTAAGCACATAACATATGTCATATATGACATATAGTTTTTATGTATAATATATGTAGTTTTTATTATATACATAGTTTGTATATAATGTATGTAATATACGTTTTTAGTATATAATATATGGTTGTAAATATAATATATAGTATGTATAATATATGTTTATAATACCTATATAATATATGGTTTACTATGTGATACTACTTGTATGTATTACCATATGATATATTTGATAAATGTTATATGTATTTCACATGTTAGATACGTTTTGCTATCCCCTTTGTGCATGGTTTATTTTCATGTTTATTTGTTTTATTTTAGATAGTCCTTATAATTTAATTAATTTAAAATATACCCTTAGCTTAATGAAGTGAATGTTTAATTTAATTAAATTAGACCTAAGGCAAGTTTCTAGGGCTGTAGTTAGATTTAAGGTTCGAATTAGTTTAATAAGTTCAAATTTATCCTTGGCCTATTGGGATAAATGTTAAATTCATTAAACTAGTTGAACACCTCTTAATTACCCCTTAGGATAAAATTGACAAAGCTTAGATGGACACTTAAGTCAAATCACGATTTAATTAATTTGATTCGTTTTAAATAAAATCTCTGGCTTATTGGGAAACTAGTTTAAAATTAATCAAATTAATTATCGTTTAAGATAATTTGTAAATCATTAGGAGTTTCTTTTTAGGGTTAATTAATTTAGGGTTAATATTAGACTAACCTATCTAATGATTAGATCACTAATTAAATTTTCATAATTTCGATATTTGCATCGTGACAGTCATAACTCAATGGATGTTGACTAAATATTTGAATTGATCCTTACCATGCGATGGTAAACATTAATTCGAATTAAAAGTTGATAAATCATACCATCATATTTAAATGCTTGCATCATGCATAAAGGTGATGTACGAAATTCGAACCATGAATTAACACAGCAGTCGGCCTTATTCGATGTCAGCTTAATCTATGGTCCGTTGTATCATTACCCTTATTAATTAAACATTTAATTAATTCGGACCTACCAATTTGACTAAGCCCACTTAACTAGAGTCCATACTCAATTGAGAACACTTAATTAGATTTAATTTGGAATTCATCTACTTCCATCAATTAAAAGCAATATATGATTTGGTACCAATTTCGGGCGTTGTGGGGGGTGCTAACCCTTCCCACACGTAACCAACTCCTGAACCCAATTTTACAAATCTCTGGTTTTGTAGTGTCCGATCTACCTTATCCAAGTGACCGGTGGCGACTCCAAGTCCTCTTATTTTCCAAAAAAAAGAAAAAAAGATTTTTCAAAAGAAAAAAGGTCGCTAAATAATGTATGCTAGAGATATAATGATTGGTTTGGATTTTTTAATGTCAATTGATGGTTTGAAGTGTTAGATTATGGCTGAGTTTTGTTTAGGTTAAGTTAGGAGGTGTTTTCAGAAGACGTTTGATAGATATTTGCGAGGCGAAGTTGAGGAGTAGTGTTGCTAGGATTATGAATGCATGATGATGCATTAATCCTCTGTTTTTATGTGATTAAAATAAGGGAGAGTGGTCCTAAGGTCGTTGGTGAAGCTTCAGAGTCTTCAGACGCTTGTTTTCGTATCAATGATTAAAGCTTTGCGTGTCGATGAGTGAGAATGTGGATTTTAGCTTTGAAATGTTTTAAAGATGGTTTATGGAAGTTCAAACATAGCTTGAAACGTTGGTTTAAACTCGAAAGTAAGTGTAAAGGGATTTCTCTCTCTCGGCCGTGCTTTAATGAAATGGTTTTATGCACTTGTTTGAATTACATGGTACCTACTGTTTAAGCATGTTTTAAAGTATGTTACATACTGGTTTTTATCATGAAATGATGATGGATGCACGTGGTAAGTGATCCATGTAAGTATAAGTTATACTTGTCTAAAAGTATAGTTTGCTGCTTTAGAAATGATTTTGAATTGATGCATATAAAAACAATGAGGTACATGGTTAATAATGAATTATATTGGCAAGTGATATGGTTTAAAATGTTATCGGATATAGTTGGCCGGCCATAGGATTAACAGTGTACTATAAAAAGTCACATTGGATGTCGAGGGGTTTATACAGTATACCGAATACTCCATCCAAGTACCGTAACAGTTAAGGGGTTTTATGGTATCGAAAACTCCCATTAGTGGATTATGCATGTAACCGATGATTGAGATTGGTGTCATCGGGTTTTAAATGTACTTTTGTATTCCGATTGAGATGACATGAAGTGTTGAGAGGACACTTGTTAAATTCATGTATCTGATGTAATATATTAGAAGGTGGAACTTGGCTTATTATCACTTGGAAGCCAATATAATTGTTAATGTATCATGTGATGGGTGTTGATGTATAATGTTGGTTTATACATGTTTACTCCTTAAGCTTTGCATATGGATTGTTATGCATGAGAATGCTTAAATTGAGGGTTAGCAATGAGATTTACTATTGATCTGTGATACATGTTGTATATGGTTTAATATGTTGGTTTTTGAAAGTGTTAAGTGCATGGTTTTCAAGGCATTATGTTTTAAATGATGATTGAAATGGTGATTTCAATGTGGTTTTGGAAAATGGTTTAAAAATGCATTGATGGTGTGTTGTTTGAGCACTCCCCACTAAGCCTTGTGTGCTTACGCTCTTTTTGTTCATCAATGCAGAGACTTAAAGGTTGCAAGGCAATGTACGAGCAAGTGAATACCAAGGACTTCGGGATTTGAAAGTATGATTTCAATTTATACTTGTAGTAATAAAGGCAATGAGGTTCATTGTTAGTTTGGGAGGCGTTTTGATAAACTCCTTGTTCTAGCATGTTTGTTATGTTGTTTCGGGTTGTAAATGGCCTTTAATGCTTGGTATTGTTTTGGATTTACAATTCATGCTTTGAATGACTTGGTTTTAGAAAGCATGCTTCTAGTTACTCATTGAAGAATAAAGTCATGTTATGATGATGATTCTGTGATGCTTTGGTATAGATTAATCCTTAGGGATGTTGTGCTAATGTTTGAAACATGTTGGAATGTTGTCGTAGCCTTGAAAACATGTAAAACAAGCAAAATTGGACAGTACAGGTCCAAATGTATTAGTACGCGTATCCTTGTACCGATACGAGTAAGCAATTTCAGGGACAACATTTCGGTACGTGGGGATCTATTTCGATACGGGCAAAGGCATTGTGGCAAGGCGTATCAATACGCATTAGCCGTATTGGTATGGTTTTGAGCTACTGGAATCTAAGTTTTTAAGAAATGATAAGTCGTACCGATACACTTACTCGTGTACCGATACTGGAAACTGGTAAATTAGTTACTGAGATGTTTGCAAGTTTTTGTTTATTTTGTTTTGGTCCCTGATTAATTAAGGATTGGTAATTTTAAAATGGATTAGGTCCCTGTAGTTTTCTAGAGTTGCAATTTGGTCTCTAAATTGCAATTGCGTACAATTATATGTCAATTCGACTCCCGATTGAGTTGAGTTTTCACCCGCTGCCAGTATGCACACCATAGTTTAATATGTCACATCTAGATAAGATAAGAAAGAAAAAATGGCCGTGATTCGAGCTAATTTTTATGGGTTTATTTTGGCTAACCCAATGTAGCTTGCTCGGTTCGATCTTACGACTAGACCGGGTCGAGGGGGTTACAGCCTCTGTCGATGGCAATACCCTAAGTTAACCATGTTAAAACCCCTATATATCTATAGTGAAGCTTTTATTAATTAACTTGATTAAGTTTCAATCTACACTTCTAAGGGGTAGATTCACTTCTAAAGTAAGCTCGTCTACTTGAACATCTTTTGTCGAAGCTTCTCTCCTTAGTACCTAGCAATTGATCGTTACCCCTCAAGTCTGTTAAGATATTAAGGCGTAATAAAAAATAATTCCAACTATCGTATGTAAAAGAATTTAGAAAAAGGAAGTGCTAGCCAGATAGAAAATAATGTCAAGGTATTCAAATTATTAAAAACTAAACATAAATTGGGCGTTAAACGTAAACATCCCAACCAGCTGTAAAAACTTAGTTCATGGTTGGGGGTTCCATCAATAAAATATCATCATATCTTCACATCATCATTTAAATAAAAATAAAAACAAAGAGAATGCGCAAGAATGAGGTCCGTCGATGCAGCCTTTCGAATGCTCCAAAGCTCTCGGTCTAAAGTGGTCGAACCATATAGCCTATAGCTTCCACTTGCACCACGATGCTCTCCCCCTTCAAGTTGTTTGATCTCTTCCTTTAAATAGGTAGACATGGATAACCCAATAGTGGGTTTGAATTTGAAATTTGATTCTGAACTTGGGATAAAGTGCGTTATCTTCTTACCTCTATTTGAATTTTAGGGCTGACGTGTGCTGGGTTCAACAGCTACTTTGACTGGGTATTGGAATTCACTTCTTTTCCAACTAAGCTTGGCAATCTTTGGTCCAACTTTGCCAACTGCAACTCGACAATTCTTTTTCTACATTCATATGTTCTGCTCTTACGCTGCTCTGCCAAGCATGCCCTGCTCCTAACCTACATCAATGCCAACAAAACAACCCCTCACACTAGCAAAATACAAACTTCCTAACTCCTTATACAAATGCATGATTCTAATAACTAAATGCAAACATATATACCTAAAGACAAGCAGAAGCATTGTGAAATATGCATAAAAATTAGTACTTTCTAGGAGTTAACAATAGTGTAGTGTTACACTTCCAATCCACTTTTCTATTATTGAGTTCCACTTTAGAGATAGGGTGGTGAGGTAATTTGGTTTCCACCATCCCATTCCGCGTATTCCACGTGATCATTAATTTCTTCACAATTTTGATGGACGCGGCAGACCAGATACAGATTGGGAAGCCGTACATGCCGATTATTTTGCTTTGTGGAACGATAGAGATTCATCGTTGTCATATCGTAGTCCAATACAAGCTGATGATTTTGATATTGATAGTTCAGAGTACATGATCTACTGTCATAGTCATGGAAAGTCGTACTTAACTACTCTCGAAGGACGTTTAAAATGCTGATCAAAGACTACATATGGTGCATATGAGAGTAGAAGCATTTAGAATAGAAACCTTGAAGGTGGCCAACCACTTGAGAGCCAGGTATGATTAGTAACGCCGATAAATGTATGAGAAAGGGAACCGCCTCTTATATGTGTACAACCAAAAATGGGCCCAAGCTCCTCATATAATCTAAGGTTTGATGATGCTAGTTTACACAAACCCGAGTTTTATCTGCCTCCTACATGTGTACAACCAGAAGTGGGCCTGAGCTCCTCAGATAATATAGGGTTTAATGATGTTGGTTTATACAGACCCGAGATTTATCTGCTACATTCACCCATTTACTCGAACTTTAGACAGAACATGAATTTTCAGGAAATGCAAAATTTCTTGAATTCATCAGAGATTATGGGAAGGCAGAGCGGTTACATGAATTTTTTCACAACACCGTCTTTTATGCCCTTGGTGACTGAGGAGGTGAGCTAAACTAAAGAGGATGTTGAAGAGGATCCCAAGGCACCATAGAGGCCACAACCTGCTCGACGACCACCGCAGAATTATCTTTCGTTCACACCCCGTCATGGGCAGAAATTACATAAGAAATGATTTTATGTCTTTTGTGTAATACATTTGAGTTTGAATTTTATCGTTTTTAAATTTTAACTGTTTTTTATTATTCACTTTATCTAAATCTAATTTCTTTAGTAATTAGTGAATCACTTTTCAGATTTGACTGTTTGAATTCATTAATTAGAAATGGCTTAAATGTTCATGTTCATGCTTAATATTATATAATTAAGTTACCTAATAATAAAAGTGACAATTAGGGGTTAAAATGACTTAAAATGTCATATTTTGGTGAAACGGGACAAAAGGTTTCGGAACCATACTAAGAGGCATCAAAATCTCCATTCTAGAATGTTAATTTTGTGAACCTGTGACATAGGTTTTGAAAACTTTCCAAAAGGTTTTGAAACATTACCCAAATTATTGTTTTTTTATGTTTTGGTCACCATCTCATAACTTTTTCAATTGAACTCTGATTCAGTCACTATTTTTTTAAATTCAAAATTTTTGATGAACATGAGATTAAAAATATTTCCTACTAATAAAACATAAAATTTCATTGGTCCTTGAAACTTTTAGAAATTTATAAATTAGTCCTTGAACTTTGAATACTTAGTAATTTGGTCCCTAATTATTAAATCAGAATTAAGCAATATGATAGTAGTAAAAACATAACATTATAAATAACTAATTAATACTGATGCAAAGTAGAAAATTTTCAAATACAAACATAATATTTTCGAATACAAACATAATAAATCACTAAGGCATAAGTACAAATCTTGGTTAATTTGGACAGTTCGATCTCGAATGTCCTTCAGCCCTACTTATGATACATCTCTTTTGTTGTCCCCCCTCTCCATGATGAAGATCCATATTGGTATAGATGTGAGTTGATCTAGGTCAGCCAGTTGGAGTTCTACGGAGTCTAGGATTCGGTAACTATTTTTCATGCTCCACTAATGGCCAATACTTTGAGTTCGCGATCGGTGGGAACCCACTTTAGTAAATATTGACCATATTGTGGAGATCGAAGAATTCATCAACAAAGGAATATGGGTCAACCCCTATAGCCATACATGCTGCAACTACATGAACACTTGGATATCATTATGCCTAGAAAGCACCATAGTCACACCACCTACGTCTGAAATTGACGCAAAATACATTTGAGTGCGCTGCTTCGCTGTTGCGTCTAGAACAAACAACATAAAAAGTTTGATTAATTCGGTCGAACCCGTGAACATTCATCGATGTTGCATTCTGCATATTATTTCCTCACAAGCTTAAGAGCCCATCTTTGCCCCCTATTTATTAAGGAATCAATTTGCTTCCCTTAAATGGTCCAAACTTTAGCCAACATGTAGTACGTCTCTTTTCACAAATCTTGCTATTAAGAGATGATGTGATCCTTTTGGTACCATATTTATGCACTCCATAAGGTTGGTTGTCATTTGCCCGTATTGTCTACCACCTTTATCATACAATTGAGCTTGCCTTTCCCTCTCGATATTGTTTGCCCAACTCCAAACGCTCTCTTCGTACTTCATTAAATTCTCCATCTTCCTCTCAAAATCTGGCAGCAATAGTAGATATCCTATGTCATAATATTGTTAGTATCGAGAGAAATCAAAACACATAAATGGATATGCATATATAACGTACATCGAAAAAATAATGCTTACTCATGTTTAAAATCTCATTACAAAGGTATTGGTTTTTGAACTGTTCGTAACTATTCTTACCAATGTGACAAACATAACACGCGAGATATGCGTGCTGAGGTTTCCATCTCAATTAATTACTGATTTGATACTTGTCCCTCGATCGGATATAATTTAGACCCCATCTTCTCGGATGACATGCTCACGTAAATTGCTCAAAAAGAAATTCCAAGCTTCCGTCGTCTCATACTCAACAATTGTGAATGTAATTGGCAAGATATTGTTCTCACCATCTTGGGCAACGACAATCAATAGTACATTAGGGTATCTCTCGTACAGTCACGCGCCATCAACTTGGACCACACGTTTGCAATATGAAAACCTTCAATGACTTGAAGGCCTAGAAAAATCGATAGAAAAATTTATATCCTTCAACAAGTTGGCATTCTCGATCGTATGCATCCGAGGTTTGATACTTCACTATGGTGCATGAGATGAAATGTGCCATTGCTAGTAATAAAGCCGATAGTTCATTGTATGACTTATCGTAATCACCATACACCGATTGCATTGCCTTACCCCTTGCACGCCACCCTTTCTTGTATTTTATCTAATATCAAAACTGATGCGCAATGGTTTCCTGAATCACTGAAACGAGAACCCTTGGATTTGCTTCAACCAGCTTCATCACGTGATAACTTATTATATTCGAGTCCAATTTGTGGTGGTCCGGGTCGATGGAAGTTCGTAAACATGTGTGATCACCTTTGTACTTTGTCACCTCTCAAGCATTTTTCCTCTAAAGCTTCAACACTCGAATCTTTCAATTGCACTCTTGTTCATATTTCACACACTTGGCAAAGAAAGTCCTTTGTCTGGATTCTACAACAACGTAGTCCACATGCTTCTTGATGATATACTTTTTAACTGCCAATCTAGCTTCATTCTTTTCATTAAATTGAAGCCTAACCAATAATTCACCATGCTGACTTGAAGTTAATTGGGGTATATCCAGGATTTGAGACGCCCTCATCGAATCAAAATCCACTAAGTTCATGTGAGCAAGAAGTTCATAGTATGTAATGTCTTCCCTGGTCGAAACGAATTCTCTAACACCGAACTCAGGGGCATCACCAACGTTATCAGGGAACAAATCGGGATCCCCATATCTTCATCTTCGCTGGAATCTTCAAGTTTTTCTCCCCATTGACCTTAGAGGTTTTCCACATTAGCATCAATAGTCGGCTCGTATGATGAAGTATATGTCGAAGGCCCAACTAGATGAAATGCACCGATGTCCCACTTGCCAACATTGCGACAAAACTACCTCTGGACATATCAATCTCATTACCGAAAACCATTTGAGCAGATTCTCCAACTACATTTCTGGATGGGTCGGGAACATCACGCACCTCAACAAACAACTCGATACTTTGAACCTCCATAGATTCATGCTATGCAATCATCATTCCAACACCATCATCTTGGAGAGTGATTGCACAATATCTAACTAGATCGTTACATGCCAGCCACCAATACTGCAAACCATGAATCTCAGCTCCAATTTTCTCGGATATGTTCTCATTCATTTGTCGAAGCGTGATTTCCTTTTTAAATCTCATCTCTATAGTGCTTTTAGATTCAAATACAATCCCATCATTAGTTTTCACCATTTACCCATTGTAATGGACAATCGTCACAAATCTGTTGTTGCTCATTTTCTCTGCATGTTCAAAACAATATATATTTTCAATCAGAATACACAAATCAAAATGAGCATACTAAATCAAAATGAACATACTAAATTTTAAATTATGTTATTAACATCGGGGATGAGTTCTTTTCGAATATATACTTTTTAATATACTAAATGATTTTTTCCTTCATTTAACCACATTTCTAATATGTTTTCTCAATTTTAATTTTTAAAAATATACATATTTCGAATGAACATACAATTTAAAATTTAAAATTTTCGTACTAATTACACTATAACATAAAAATACACATCATCTACTTACTATATTAAAATATATAATTTGTAATATGACATACAATTTAAAAATTAAAAATAAATCTAATGAACCTAAATTAAACAATAAAATACACATATACTTACTATACTTTCTTCAAATCTTCCTTCTTTACTCAATTTTCTTACAATTTTCACCAAACCTTCAACCACCTATTCAACACAAAAATATTCAAAACCAAGCCTTGAAATTAAACTTATACTAATCATTATCAATACTAAATTAAAACAATATCAAATTTTGATAGTAATTACACTATAACATACAATTTATAATTTAAAATTACAATTAATGAAATAATACTATTGCTAAATTAAAAAATACACACTTACGATATTTTCTCCAAATCCTATTCCTCTTTCTACACCATCAGCTCAAAAAAATCAAATACACATACCATTTCCCACCTTCAACCTCTATTTAACACCTCAAATTTAATCCCAACCAACCAACTCATCCCTAATAAAAAATAATTCTCGAACCACTCAAACTCGCCTTGCCATCCCACTACCTGACGCCCCTGCATGCATGCCACGCAGCCTGCCACCCTAATAACCAGGCACTATTTGAAGTCGAAGCCTCCTGGCTCCATCTTTGAACTGGCCATGGTTGCGTGACACGTGGCATAGTGTCCACTGTTTGAAGACAGTGGTTGCTGGTGTCATCTTCATATGGACACTATTCAAACTCGGCACCCTTGCTATCATCTTCCATTTTTATTCGAAATATTGATTTTATTGTTCAAACTCAAAACAGATGGTATTTTCTTTCAAGCTATTGTAGAAACAACAATATTCTGGGAAATAATTTGGGTTATGCCATATTTTGGAGAAAAAATGAGGGATAATATTTGTGTAAATTATTCAAAATATAGGCTATTTTTCCCTCTCAAACAAGTATGTAAAATCTTTTTCTTTTACACAATAAATATAGGATAAAATTTTGATACGCAGGCCGCGTAAAACTAATTTTACACAAGCATGCATATTTATAGTATAAAACCCAAATCTTAAATTTCTAACTCTAACCCTAAAAAACTAAACCTTAAACCTTAAACCCTATACCTTAAATTCTAAACACTAACATTAAATTTTAAATCCTACAGCCTAAATCCCTAAACTTTAAACCCTAACCTATATCAAAGTTTTTTCCTTAAATATAACTGATAAAAACCGAATTAATGAAAAACTTAACTCGTGAAAATTTATAAAAGTAAGGCAAATACCAAGCTTTTGTAAACTAAAGTTTACACAAGCCTTTCAATTGTAGGGCCTAGAGATTTATGTTGTGGTTTAGGGTTTAGAGGTTTAGGTTATATGATTAGATTTTAAAGTTTGGGGTTTAAGGTTTAGATTTTAAAATTTTTGGTGTTAGGGTTAGTGATTTAGGCTTTAGATTTTATAGTTTAAATGTAGGGGGTGAGAATTGGGTGGCAGATATCCGAAAACCATGGGAACCCAAACCGATGGGATGAGGAATAACCGAAATCTTCACCCATGGGGATGAAGGCAGGTAAGTTTTATCACTTAAGCTCAAATGGGAACAGGGACGAGGATTGCTATATTCGAGCCGTGAGGACAACCGAACCTTAACTGTATAAATAACCGTGAGGATCATAATAAATTTCCGCAAGGATCCTGATATTTTACAAGATTTTCAAAAAAAATTATACTTATTTATCTATATACCCTAATATACATATATTTCTTAATAAAAAAACGTCAACTATATTATTATCACTCAATCTTTCTCTCAAACGTAGTCACACTCAAGTTTATCAACATGTTTTTATCTTAGTTAAGAATGTGAAGGATTGTGTAATTTTTTTTTATACAACTTGTGGTTAACCCTAAAAATAAATACCGAAAAATAGAAGAACAACAAAAAACAAAATCTAAACAAGAAATCGTTAAGGATGATTAGGGTTTGCCTTGAAAGAAAAGCTAACTTGGAATTCAACAGTTAACCCAAACCCAACCAACCGGGCCCAACTTTATTGTTTTTCAAAAGTCAAATTATGATTTTAGTCTTTTTATTATATTCAATATTTATATTTAATCTCTATACTTTATTAATTTTATTTGTTAATCCAAATAGTTAACGAAGTTAATTGTGCCAATTAAAATGTTGACATGATATTTCTTTAAAAACACCTCCCCTAACACATAAAAATATGTAAGCATAATTAGTTATAAAAGCATCTAAGAAAAGTTTCTCAACATTTATTAAATATTTGAATAGAATGACATCGTAAAAATATCGGATCAGTGATCAAAAGAGTAAAAATATCTGATCAAATATATGAAATTATAAATTTGAGAATAGTATAGACACCAAAACCAAAATTTCACCAAAAGAGTTTATTTTGTTGTTAAAAATCGAAGAAACAACAGGAGTCGAGAGATCCGTAGATATCGGCAATTCTTTTCTCGGAAAAAAGAGAATGGCAAGGGCAGGAGGGATAACGAATGCCGTAAACGTAGGGATTGCAGTCCAGGCCGATTGGGAGAACCGCGAATTCATCTCTCACATTTCCCTCAACATTCGTCGCCTCTTCGATTTTCTCCTTCAATTCGGTATATTTTTTTGTTTTAAATCTCATTTATTTTTCAAGTCCGATTTACTAATTTTACCCCCTTTTAAAGCAAAATTATTTCTAGTTTGTTTGTCTGTTCGTTTCCAGAGGCTACGACGAAGAGCAAATTAGCATCTTTGAACGAGAAGCTCGACACTTTAGAGCGTCGCTTGGGGCTTCTTGAAGTTCAAGTCGGAACTGCTTCTTCAAACCCTTCTCTTTTCAGTACGTGATTCCAATTTCGAGTTGTATTTGTTTTCATATCTTTCTCGTGATTTGGTTCTTGTTACAGTTTTTTTATTTTCCCTTTCGTTTGACCTTTTGTAGAAAAACGTAGTTTTTCTTTTTTGTCTATATGGTAAACTTGTTGATTGGTGAATTTTGCTTTTGTATCTTTTGAATCTGTTACATTTTATGTGGCATTATTATCTTTTGTTTAGAAATTCAATGATTCATCTTTGCCTCTGATCTTTCTTACTCTTCGTTATTGCAATTTCTTTTGATATATCTCTTTGGATTGATTTATGTTTCAAATACTTTATCTGCTGTAAAAGATCACAAATTTCAATTCATTATTTCTCCAATTTCGACAATCTAAACAAATAAGGAAAGAAAGAGCATTATCTTGTATCTTTGAGGAAGCTGAAGATTCTGACTCTTATCTTCATAGGCAATGGAGAAGTTATTTTAATGATGATGATGAATGTTATCTTAACTAGAAGAAAACCTAAAATTTTGGGTTCAAGTGGAACCTAGATTTGAATCTTATCAAGGGTAAAAAAAAGAACTTTTATTTTCTTTTTATTCTATGTTTTGGAACATGAATGTGAAGATCTGGATATGAATTTCACTTGCTATAGAAATTGTGAAAAATGCATACATTATGCATAAATCAGTTGAGAATCATGATTATATATTTGAAAGGTATAAGAAGTTGATTCTCAAAATCTCAAATACTTATAGAAATTTCAAATTTTCTTTTCCTAATTATGCATTCAATAAAACCATGAATTTGAGAAATAATATTGAAATTTCATATTTATGTGTTTTATCACACAACTTACACTATTTCTGAAATCCAATTTCTAAATCCCTACCTCATGGAAAACATCAAATAGCTCCATTGTTGTTTTAAACCAGTCTTACTTACATAAAATAAGACCTATTTCACTTCCATGCCTCTTTCTGCTTGTATTTGTTAGTCTGCTCAAGTTCGAGGATATTGAATAACTAACTCAGCTGCTTTTGGCTCAACATCAGTGCATTCATCTTTTTAATGGTTATACAAAATTTCCTGTATGAACTTTTAGATGTTGAAGAAATCTTTTGTATGTTTAATAATGAAAGTTCAAACATTTTAAGTGGTAATTGCTCTATTATTCTCTGTGGTTGTGTTCCCGGGCCCATTAATAATGTAGGATGTCTATTATTAAGAACAGTGAACTTGGTTTGTGGTGTAAGTTTATAAATTTGTTACAGAAAATTGATGAATATATTTGTCTTAAATCATCTTAAATTTCTAGATATTTGTCTTTTAGATGCGTGGAATGTGTATTAGCACCACGTTAAGGTATGCTGCAATGGTAAATATTTAAACTTCAAAATAAATGGAGTAGAACAGATTAAGGTGTGTAATTTTTTATTGAAAAATCATGGGGTAATTCTTCTAGTAGCTTATAGTCATTTCTAAAATTGATAAACATCTCATCCACCCATCTTCTATTTTGTCTCTAGAAGAACCAATGCTTATGTGTTTGTTAATAGGTGAGGGTTCTGATGCAGTTCGGGCACTATCTTTATTTTTCTTTTCCCCCTTTTTACCCTTAACTGTTGAGAATCGATTGGACCCTACCAAGCCATATCTGATTTCGATGGACTTCATGCATTCTGATAATCTGATAATATAAGCATCATACAGGTCTAGAACAATGTCAGACATGCATGGCTAATGAACAGAAAAGGGCTCAAGACAAAGCAATGCATTGTCCTGTATAATCTAACCATTTTTGTTATGTTTAGATTGACCATATTTTGTGCATTCAAGTTGCTGCTTTAGAAGTGGCATAGTTCAACAAAACTGAATAGCTTAAAGAAGGTTTAGCTGTAGATTATTGAAAATAGATAACTTGCCTATGTTTTGCATGTACTAAAGGTTGAAGCCATAGGTAGATTATAAAGTGATTTTATGGATCGAGACGTTCTCAAATAGATAACACTGCATTTATATTTTCTTGTTATATGATGGGAATTAATTGCTATGTTTTTTTTTGGGAGGGGGGGGGGGTTCAAAAGGAGTTAATTGCACAATTTGTAGATTTATTTATTTATTTAAGTTGTTATGGTGTTGAGATTGATGAAGATGTCAAGCTTTAATGAAATGAGTTTGCAATAGGAGTGTTCAAAATCCCCGACCCGAACCTAAAAATTGGGTAATTCTTTAAAAAAATTACACGACTGGGCCGGGTACTCGACCCGGGACGATTTTTTGGTAACCGGATATACGACCCGATAGTTCTAATATATTTATTTTTTTGTTTTAAATTATATTTTTATTTTAGGTTCTTAATATTTTTACCAAAACCTAAATTTAAATCTTTAAATTATTTCTATGTTTGTATTATGTACTTTAAAATTTAATTTTTTTATTAAATAGATATGTATTACATCTCATACCGGGATTTGAAATAAAAAACAAGATTAATATTTTTAAAGTCTTTTTGGTGATAAACTTTATATATATATATTCAAATATTTTCTCTTAAAACTAATTTCAAATCACTAATTTTTGTGTTTGGATAATATATTATAAACTTTTAAATTTTATGTGTTTACAATGATAATTTAAAAATTTTAAATCAAAAAAAATAAAAATATTTACTGAGTACTTATTACTTGATTATTTAAGTATCTAAATTTTATGGGTACTCGAATAAAGCGGGCTGAAACATAAGCCGGCAAAGGATGTACTGAATAAACTGGGTACTAAATAAACTGGGTACCTGACAATGAACACCTTAGTTTGCAACACATCTGTTCCTCATTAAAAACATTTGAACGGTCTAACGACTATTTCACAAATTGTAAAGCATAGAAGAAATCGAAGGCCAAATTGGATACATCGCAATTTGCAAATACGACTGTTCTAACTTTCAATTATCGGAAGAAAGAACGAGCAAGTGTTTCAAAGAATTTAGTCGATTTGAATGCAACAAGTGGTTCCAGTAAAAAAGATGATGTTTATTCTAAAAGATTCGGGTTTAATTCGCTTTGTATGTAAGATTTGTGTGTGTCTGTTAAAGGGCTAAAACTTGTATGAATATCAATTACCTTATAATTACTTTTAAGACTATTTTAAAAAAAAATAATCGATTTTAGGTACGAAATGTTAAATTATTTTAGGTACCATTGAATTAGATTTTATTTTATATCATAATCTGAACACAATATGTAAAAAAAAAAAAATTCGTGATATTTTTTAAAAATTAGAAAATATTGAAATTAATCAGATTTGTATTTTATTACTAGCAAATTGTTTTTTTATCAGTAAATTGTATGATTAAATAAAAAAATCATACAATCGAACATAATTATGTGTCTCGTTAAAAAATTTTTTAACCTTAAATGAAAAATGGTGTACACCGTAACTTTGTATGGCACAAACCAAATAAAAGATCGCACGACCCCAAATTGAAACACAACCAACGACATCATAGTCACAATTCCTTACCCAAGTCAACTCTACAACTCAACACCACCCCACAGCCTGCATCCCCTACACTTCATGAGCAGGCAGACTCGACAGTCGACACCATGCCAAGATTCCAACACAAGCACCCTGCAGCAAGGTAAAACGCGCAAGGAACCAGACATGACACCCCGCTCCACTCCACAACCGAGCCCACCACACAAGGAAAACCAACAACACCTCGCCCCCACGCACTGCTGCACAATCAGAACCCAGCCGAGAGCATCAACTCCCTCTTTTGCCAATACATTGGCAATCCCATTTGTTTCCCGATATAAATGAGGGAAACAAACACACATCAATTCAGCGCACACAACGTCACGAAAAACTCATGGTCGATGTTCTTTATGTAACACCCAACCATCTCACACCGTTGTCTACGGATCACATCCTGAACCCCTCTCTTCTTGGCTGCACCTCTCAACCCTCTTACGTTCCAGGAGAGAATCCACATCTTAATTTGGCTTGCGCCGTTCCGCAATGACAGTAGAAAATTCTCGAATTATATCCTCTTCTCGACCTTTAGTGCTAATCTCAACCAAATTACACAAATGCAGCGTAGATGTAGCTTCACGGACAAGATCGTCTTTCCTCTGTTGTGAAATTGGCCTTGCCTGCTCGATAGATTTCCTAGGTCTCCCACGCTTCCTCTTCTGGACTTCCTCGGGCACCACACAATCAACAAGTCCTGACCCCAATACAACTCTCATATGTTCTTGTCCCAATCCATCATCGTGCCCCTCAAAATTTTGAACATACTCATCTTCGGCTCCAATTCTATCCTTATCACTTGCCAAATCAAATGCTCCGACTCCAACTCTATCCTTATCACTTGCCAAATCAAAAGCTTCGATTTGATCATATCCCTTACTGCCCGAAATGAAATGATCTGCCCCAACAAACTCCTCCAGCAATAACGGTCTGGTTGATCTCAATCCGTTCAATACACTGAAATTCATCTCCCGATCGATGAACCATACCACCTTCTGTATCCTCCTCTCGAGCCTGGTTTGCTCTCCAATTGGGTCTTACAATTATCTCCTGGTCTCTGACCACATAGACATCCTCGTCCAAAGAAGTGGTCGCTTGTCCCTCAACCAGCGCACTCTCCTTTGGAACATTTTCCAAACCCTGTCCAACACATCCAGGCTCGAATCAGACTATGTGTCGGAATCACCCTTCCCAGCCATAGATGGAGTGAACAACGCCGCTACCTCCGATACTCGAATTCGAAAAATCCTACACTGCACCACAAGGTCCAACATTGCATCAATCTTATCAAGTAAACTCGTAGAAATTAAAAGATTCACCCTCTCAAACGATATCGGCTCTAATGTCTCCCCATCGACCTCAATCAACCATCCCCATTGTTCCGCGATATGTTCAAACGTGATCCGAGACCACGCATGCATTGGCACCCGATAGTTGTTATCCACACCCTACGACTATGAAACTGAGAGGCTTCTGCCGACCATTCCTCAACCTTGCTAAACCATTTGCTGAGATGATCGTGAGACTGCAAAAAAACCTTACGATCCTTTATACTGGAAAACATAATCAGCGCCGTCATCCCTGCAATTCGCATGATTGAGAATCCGGTGAGACCCTCCGCCTTCATCTCTTCTGCCAATACACGAATGCTATAAAGTCGATTAACCCAACCCACGACACTCAGACTGAGGACCGCTACGGAACTCTCGTCCACTTTGCCCGTCACAGGCGTTCTCGACTGCCTACCTCTATCTTGTCCTTTGTCTTGCCCTTCCCCAAGGCCTAGAGTGGAACGAGTCCCCATGTGAAAATGCTAAAATGTTAACACAAGAAAATTCCAGATGTTGATTTCATTTCAATTTTTCTTTCTTTTAAGGTTAATTAATTTATTAAAAAAGTTAATAAATAGAGATCAATTCATATTAACAATTACGTTAATTCTATTCAATCATTCAGTTCCTAATCTGATTTTACCAAGAAGGCAAAAGCCTCATAATTGTACCCGTTTTCTTTGCCAATTAGTACACAATGTTTTTGAAGGTTGTAGGTTGGATTGGATTTAGATATTTACTATTTTTATATGGGTTTGCTATATGTAGTCTTGAGGGTTATGCTTAAAAACTAGATTTTTATAATTAATATTTATTTTTTAATGGAATCTACTAAGATGCTTAATTGTAGATATAATTAAGGGTTTTGCTATACACATTCGTGAGGGCTATAATTTAAGATTTAGGATTGGGTTTATAGGTTAGAGTTTAGGGTTAGTTTTTAGGGCCTGAAGTTTAAGATTTTGCTTTTAGTGTTAGTGTTTAGGGTTTATGGTTTCACTTTTATTGTTTGGGTTTATGGTTTAAGGTTAGAATTTAGTATTTAGGTTTTACTGTTAGTGTTTAGGGTTTAATGGTTAGGGTTGAGATTTATGGTTCATGATTTAAGGTTTAGAGTTTAATGGTTAGGATTTAGGATTTAAGTTTAATGTTTAGGGTGTGTTTGGATGGCAGAAAAAATTATTACCGGGCGGAATTTTTTTTTCTTCCAGAATATAATACCTACGTTTAGATTAAAGTTATTCCCGTCGAGAGGTAATAAAACACTCCCAACAGTAGCGCACTTTAATTAAAATCCTGGGAATGTCAATCCCACCACTCCTTTTGGTATTGTTCAATTCCTGGTATTTCATACAAGATTGTCCCTGTAATTTTGTTCTTTCATTGTCGGCCTCTGCGTCAGATATTCTTGATTTATTCTTCTTTTTGGGTTTTTTTCTGCTTGCAATCTAATTTTGTATATTTTTATCGATATATTTTCTAAGAATCAATTTTTGTTTTATAATTATCACCAGATTCAGAGTTTTTCAATTGATAATGATGAGGTGTCTTTCTCTTCCTCTCCTCTTAGGTTTTTCGTCGCTACAACTCCTAAGCTTTGTTGTCGATGATGCTACGGTATTTTAAACTCTTCAACATTTTAGGTTTATTTTTATATCCCTTTGATGTGAAATTAGCTAGCCTTGATTTTTAAGAAGTTTGTGCCTATTTTCCCAGTGTACTTCATTCTTACTTGCACACATTAACTTCAAAACTGTAAATAATCTTCATAGTTGTAAAATAGAATATTTATTATTTGTTTAAGTTTTATAACTCATATATGGCATCCTTCGGCGTAATAAATGTTATAGGGTGTTACGTTGGAGAATATATATACATAGACTAATGTCGTTGGAGGAACTGATATGGTTCATGTTTTTGATCATGACATTTCTTCACATTCTTCATCACCGACTCATCACATTCATGGTGGAAAGCATGGTAAGGAGAAAATCCGAATTTCTTTCAAAATTATACCAAAGTTTCAATTTTGCTTTATGTTGAAAAAATTCTAAGTTTTCTAATGCTCTGAATATGTTTTTCCATATGTAGGAAGGACTCCAATGGATGTTATCCGAGAAATAGAGATGAACAAATAAACCAATTTTAGAAGAAGAAATGAAGGAAGCTGATGATAGAGATTTTAGACCAGCTCCGTAAAATGTTTTGGATCATGTAAAGATCAATGTGGAGCATGAAACTCCTATATCAATCCTAAAAAGTGTAATCCAAAGTACGAAATCAGATTTATCATTCAACAGACAAAAACTGAGGATTGTAGAAGAAAAGATCTTGCAAGCTTTTGTCGAATTCTATAGAAAGCTTAGGCTTTTGAAGAGCTACTGGTACCATACCTTCCTCCTTTGTTCATTGGAAAACCATAAACAAATGAAAATCTATCTATTTTTGTACTTAATCATCTCTGTATTTGATTTATCAGTTTTTTGAATCAGTTGGCATTTTCCAAGATCATGAAGAAATATGACAAGGTCTAATCCTTTTCACTTTCTATATCTCAATCAGCTAGAATTAACAAGGATAATTGCTTATTCGTATTGATTTATCAGTAGTTCTGTCGAGGTTAGAAATAGCTAATAAGAATGTCCTTTTGAAAACACAATCTTTGAACATTGCTCCTTATGAACCTCTTATTGCCTTCCATCCAACGCCCCAACATAGACTAATCTCTATAGGTGTAGTAGTTGTGGTTATACCAACGACAATTATTGCATGTATATGAAAAATATTTGAAACCTCATTGTCCTTTATGCATCTGTTTTATGAACCTTATTTTTACTTTTGACAAAGAAACTGTAACTTACATAATCATTGATGATATAATGGTGAGGCGGCGTATTGTCACTTTGTATTAAAAACAGCAAAGAACTTACAATAGCAATTTCTGGACGAATTATAGCATGAAGCCAAAAAAATGTAATTTTTCTACTAAATATAAAGTTTTTACTAAATTTAGTGTAACAAAGATATTTTTATGAATTTTCATACATATATTTATAATTTAATCTTTGAAGTTGAACTTGTTAAAAAATATGTATACAAGGACAATTTAGTAAAATATGCATTTAGATAATTTTATATTCTACCAACCAAACACTGTAATTTTATATTCCTACAAAAAAACAAACAATGTAACATTCCCATTAATAAATCAAGTAATGTTATATTCCAGAATGCTATTCCCAGAGGTAATGTTATATTTTGTGAACCAAACGCCCCCTTAGTTTTAGTATTTAGGGTTTAAGGTTTATGATTTTTAGGATTAGTGTTTAGAGTTTAAGGTATAAGATTTAATTTTTGTTTTTAAGATAATTAAAAGAATAATTTTTTATGAATATTAATTATATCTGCAATTAAGCATCTTAGTAGATTCCTTTAAAAAAGAAATAGTCATTAATGATAAGAATCTAGTAGTTTTTAAACATAACCTAAGGCTGCATATAGCAAAATCCTTTTTATTTATAAATAATTTGTTGAAATTGAAAAAGATTTAATGATAATTTATAATATGTTATATTTTGATATAAAAGTTGTATAAAATTTTTTTACACAACCTTTCATATTTAAGCTATAAAATTTAAAACATAAATTCCTACACTAACACCCTACAACTTAAACTTTAAACCCTAAATTCTAACTATAAGCCTTAAATTTTACAACCTTCAACCTAAACTCCTAAACCCTAAAATATAACATAAATCTCTAAACCCTAACATTGAAAGGTTTGTATAAACTTGTATCAAAGTATTTTTCATTCGGAATACGTATAAAAATAAATATAGTCAACACAGTCAATGCTTATACCAATCAAATGGTACTAGTAGTACAAGTTTGTACATAAGCTCTTGCTATGTAAGTTATTTTTTAATCTAGTAATTAATCATTTAAATAAACATTACAATTTAGGATTTTAAGTGTGCCATTCGGAAACGCAAACCTCTTGTAATATTAGATATTGTAGTGAATTTCTCATCTTCTGCTTTTGATTATTCTTGTTAAGCTTTTTACATGTAAATTTTGATGTCTTTTTCTTATTTGCGATCATATACTTGTTGTTGTCCTTATTGTATATCATAACAGCATCATCTGAAATACTTTCTGGACTCGAAAAAGCACACTGAATATGATCTAAGTCGTTTGCCAGGTTGAAAGCTTAAGGCAACCTAGTTCCTCTGAGCATAAATATTGAATTAGGAAATTGCTTCACATGATAAATTACAATTACTTTAGCCACACGAATTTCTGATATGGATTCTCAAATTTGCCATCTTCCAATACTTCTTCACTGGTTTTAACCATATGTAGACTGGACCAAGGTTACTGGTGCTTCTTTCTCCTTTTAAAGGGCTCTTCCTCAGGTCTTTTTGGAGATTGTTGGAGTTAAGAACTTAATTGATGGAAGGGAATCCTCTGTCTTGTTCAGTAAAACTCAACATGTTGTGTTCTGTAATAATAAGCAGAAACTGACTATCTTATCTGAGTCTGGGCAGAAACAGGTTGCTTCATTTTAGTGTGATAGCAGTGGCTCTGGCCGAGTGTTGCGGGTGCGGTGAAGGTTGTGGAAGCATAGCGAACAGCAGCGGCTGTGGAATAACTATAGCTATTATATGAAGTTTGTGGATTTGGTTCTGTTTCTTCAGGTTCGCCGTGTGTACAATTTCCTTGGAAAATGTATTACAGCACTCTAATACAAGCATCTAAAAGTACTTGTTCATGTTGAGTAGTAAACTATCCCATTCTATTTCCTTGGAAATTATTGTCCTGTCATGATTTGAAAAAGATTCAAACATGTTCTTGTAGTCACTCATTTTTATCCGCCCTTTTTATTCGAATTCAGTTGCGCATATATGTAATATTGAAATCCATAAAAATAAATAATAAAAAACCAAAAAAGAGTCCATTAATCCATTAAGACCCATATACACAAATTAGGGCTTGTTTGGCCCAAAGTTAATCCAAGAAAAACCCTATAACCTAAGGCTTATTCTCCATGCGCCGCCGCCCCATTACTGTCGAATCAAGTTCGATCCAGTGGTTCGGATTAAAGCCTGTAAACCACAGCCCTTCATCCCAAGCGCCGCTCGTCTCAGCACCGTTCGATCGAGGGGAAATCCGATGGTCCAGATCGCGCAGGGAAGCTTCACGCAGATCACCATTCGCGCTTGCCTTCCACGCGCCTAACTTTTTGAATTTTTTAGCTTCCATGGCCACCGTTGCAACCACTGCCGGTCACCGAATGCCATCGTGTATCACCACCAAGCTTCATTCTTTTCCACTTTACTATGACATGCAAACATGTAAAACCCGTATTTGATTTTGATATAACAAATTGTTTAAGGACCAAATTGCAAAAGTAAATAAATTTTTAAGTACTCAAAAGTCTCACAAAAATGACAAGCATTTGAACCAAAATTGTTTTCTAAGTCAAAAACCTTAAACCCAATAAAATTTTCTAAGTGTTTCAAAGCCAAATAAGGCATTTACGCCCAGGCATATCGATACGCCTTGAACGTAGCGATACGATTTTTTAACACTGGAATTTTAATCGAAAAAAGTGTACTGATACGGTTATCCCCGTATCGATACGACTTTTAGTATGGGCTTGTAAATAGGCTTTAGTGTAACGATACAGTTGTCCCCGTATCAATACGGTTTTTCATCTAGGTTTAAGATTTTACTTTAGAGTACCGATACGGCTCACACCATATTGATACGTTCTGGTCAGATTTGCAAATATTGGCACTTAATTTTATAGCCATTGCTTGTCAGTTATTGGAATGAGTATTTTCAAATGATCGTTGAAACGTATCGATACGCCTTAGTAGCGTACCGATACCATTCTTGCAAAACTTTCACCAAGGATTCCAATGAGCAAATCTCGTACCGATACGGTCACTCCGTATCGATACGCCCTTCTTTTTACACTATGACCGTACCGATACGCGTCCCCGAGTATCGATACGCCTATGTATTTTGTACACAACGGCTCTTTCTATTTTGAGACAGGTATCGATACGGTTGTTCGTGTACCGATACATTAGGTTGCAGAAGTACATTAATGGTGGGAAAAAGAGAGCCTAACGGCTCTATTGATGATGCCAACTACCCAAACGGATAGAAATCAATGAAGAGGTATAAAAGCAAGCCTCAAAAGCAACATCAATAACTATTAAAAGATTTTACAACATCCAAGCACAAATTCAATCCCTTTGAGTTCTTAGAGTCAAATCTTGTAACCCTCACTTGTGTATTTTTATCGTATCTATTTATTTCAAGCTTGGGGAGTGTTCGTTTGTAATTGGGAAACAAATCAACCTATTGAGAGGTATTTTTCAGTTTGCCAAATCTTCTTTGTAATAGAGAGAGAGTCTTGATTAGGCTTTGGGTAGAAAGCTTAATCAAATTGTAAGGTTTCCTTCTAATCCGAGAAAAGGGGAAGAATTTCTAGTGGAAATTGGTTCAAAATCCTTAGTGGGAGCTAAAGTAGTGGATGTAGAGCTTGTTCGAATCTTGAACCACTATAAATCGTGTGTTCTTCATTTTTATCATTTCAATTTCCTCCCTCCAATTTTTTAAAATCCATTTCACCCCCTCTTGGTTATTTATCCATCGACTGATCCATACAACAATTGGTATCAGAGCCTAACCCTTTGAAGGACTTACATGCACAAAAGGCGATACTGTAAGTGTTTCAATCGACCATCAATCAAGCCATGGCGTCTACCTCTAGCCAAAACTTGTATGAGTCCCAATCCATCACCAAACTACCATTCTTCAATGAGGATAACTATCCTTATTGGAAGAATAAGATGAGGCTCTTTATCAAATCAAATGACTACACCTTTTGGGATGTAGTGGAAGACGGACCAACAATCTCAATGAAGAGAGATAAAGAAGGAAGACTCATTCCTAAGACAAAGGTGGAGATGACTGATGAAGATCGAAAGAGACTACAAGTTAATGACAAGGCCTTGCACATCCTTTTTTTATGCACTTGGACCAGACATGTATGTGAAGATGTCCTTTTGTACAAGTGCAAATGAGGTGTGAGACAAGCTCGAGACCACCTATGAAGGAACCAACGGCGTAAAAGATACCAAAATTGGAATCCTTAATTTGAGCTATGAGAATTTCAAGATAGAGCCCGATGAGAACGTCTCCGAGATGTTCGATCGTTTCTCCATCATCGTCAACAGTCTCAAGGGCTTCGGTGAGATCATTCCCAAAGACAAGCTTGTTCAGAAACTTCTCTATTGTCTTCCCAAATCATGGGATAGGAAGAGAACCACCATCATCGAGGCTAAAAACTTGAAGACTTTGAAGCTCGATGAACTAGTGGGGTCTCTCCTTACTCATGAGATCATGAAGCAAGGAAGAGAAAAAGAAAATAAGAGAAAAGAATGAAGAAGCAAGAGGTAGAGAAGAAGAAACAAGGAATTACTCTTAAAGCTTCACAAGAAGAGAGTAATTATAGTGAGGATGAATTTGAAGAATTGGCTATGATAGCCAAAAGATTCTCTCGGTTTATGAAGTCCAATCCAGGAAGAAAATTTCAAAGAAGAGGTGACTTCAAGAACAAGAACAAATAGGAAGAAAATGATCAACTCATATGCTATGAGTGCAAAAAGCCGGGGCATATTCGAACCGAATGCCCCTAACTCAAAAAGAAGAGCTTCAGAAAGAAGAAGAAGCTCAAGGAAAATATGGCTACTTGGAGCGATTCAGAGTCATCCGATGAGGAAGATCAAGAAGTCGCCAACCTTTGCCTCATGGCTTTTGAAGAAGATCCTAAGGTAAATCCTAACTCATCTACACTTGATTTTACCTTTGATGAGCTTCAAGAAGCTTATGATGAGTTACAAGAGGTTTATGATGAGTTGGTTGAAAAATACAAGGAATCGATTTTGAAAAATAAGAAAATGGTTTCTGATTTTAAAAACCAAAGTGATTCCCTCTCTAAAACCAACTCGAAACTTGAAAAGAAGATTTTGGTTTTACAAGATGATAAAAAATATTTTCAAAAACAAAATGTTGATTTAAACAATCTTCTTTTCAAGTTTCATGATGATCACCACAAAGTGGTGAATGAGCTTAAAGCTTCTCTTAACCAAGTTGTGAAACAAAATTTTGAAAAAGTAAGTTCTTCAAAACCCAACTATGTAAAGAGAAACTTTAATGATTACAAACAAAGAGGCTTCTAAAGGCCCTATAGAGTTAAGAGGATTATGAGTGTTTGGGTTCCCAAGGACCTAATTACTTTTAATGATTTACATGCTGTTGCTTCTTGGATTCCCAAGGGAACCAAGATTTTGGGAGCTAATGTTCATGGACCCAAAATGATTTGGGTACCAAAAATCAAGAATTAATTCATTGTTTTAGGGAGAGTATTGCTACAAGGCCAAAGCTACAAGTCAAAATACATGGTACCTTGATAATAGATGCTCAAGACATATTACCGGTGACAAGAGTAGATTCTTAAAGCTAAAACCAAAAAGTGGAGGAGTGGTGACATTTGGTGACAACTCCAAAGGCCACATTGAAAGGATTAGATCTATTGGTAATCACTCTTCTATTTTCATTGATAATGTGCTTTATGTCAATGGTCTAAAACATAATTTATTGAGCATTAGTCAATTATGTGATAAATGTTTTAATGTTCTATTTGATGTAAATGGTTGTAAAATCTTGAACATTGAAACTAGCAAAATAATGCTCATAGGTCATCGCATAGGTAATATTTATATGGTGCATTTAGATGACATTCGCATTTCCAATGTATGTTTTGTTGCACAAAATAAACATGATTCATGGTTATGGCATAGAAAACTAGGACATGCTAGCATGAGTGTTTTAGAGAAATTGGTTTCCCAAGATCTAATAAGAGGTTTACCTAAGCTAAAATTTTCTCAAGATAAAATTTGTTATGCTTGTGCTAAGGGTAAACATAAAAGAGTTTCTTTTAAACCTATAAATGATATTTCAACTTGTAGAGTATTACAATTGGTCCATATGGACCTTTTTGGCCTAATTAGGACTATGAGCTTGGGTGGTAAATCTTATGCTTATGTTTTAGTAGATGACTACTCTAGATACACTTGGGTTCTATTCTTAAGTACTAAGGACGAGGCTTTAGAAACGTTCATCACATTTTCAAAAATTACTCAAAATGACCTTGGTCAAAAGATTTCACATATTAGAAGTGACCATAGAACCGAATTTCAAAATATTGTTTTTGAGGATTTTTGTAATGAAAATGGTATAACCTATAATTTTTTGGCTCCTTGCACTCCTCGACAAAATGGGGTTGTTGAGAGGAAAAATCTTACTTTAGAGGAAATGGCTAGAACCATGCTTTGTGAAAACAAGTTACCTAAATATTTTTGGGCGGAAGCCACTAATACGACTTGTTATATTATTAATAGAGTAATGATTGGGCCTATTTTGAAGAAAACACCTTATGAGATTTTGAAATCCAAAAAGCCTAACATTAGTTATTTTCATCCATTTGGTTGTAAATGCTTTGTTTTAAACAATGGAAAAGATAATTTAGGTAAATTTGATGCAAAAAGTGATGAAGCTGTTTTCTTAGGATATTCTTTAAACTCTAAAGCCTATCGTGTATTTAATAAAAGAACTTTAGTTATTGAAGAGTCTATTCATGTTGTCTTCGATGATAACTTCCTTTCGAGGAAGGATTCTTGTGATGATGATGATGCAGGAATCATTGAAGCCATTGATGGAGGACAAACATCAAATGTGGATGAGGTTCCAACCAAAGAAGAAGAAACACAAGATCTACCTCTTGAAGCCTTGAAGGACATGGCTCTATAGGAAAATGAGGTCACCTACCCAAGGGAGTTCAACTATGTCAAAGGTGGTGAGATTTTGGGTGATCCATACAAAACGGGTAACCACTAGATCTTCTCTTAAACTTATTAATAATGTTGCATTTATTTCATGCATTGAGCCTAAGAATATCAAATAAGCATTAAAATATGACTATTGGATATTGGTCATGCAATTAAACTAAATCAATTTGAGAGAAGTAAAGTATGGACATTAGTTGATGGGCCTAGTAATAAGTCTACAATATGAACTAAATGGGTTTTTAGAAACAAACTAGATGAGAGTGGTAACATAGTGAGAAACAAGGCTAGACTTGTTGCTCAAGGTTACACTCAAGAAGATGGAATTGATTTTGATGAAACTTATGGACATTGTAATGATTATACAATTTTAGGATTTTAATGTATTTCATAAAACTTTGGGCATTTATTTTAATTTGTAAAAAGTTTAGGACTTTATTTTAATTTATAAAAAGTCTGATCCTTTCTGTAGATTTATGAACTTTAATATTTTAATAAGAAATTTTTTTTAATAACTTAAAAGTTTAAAATCAAAAATTAAGATTAAATTATAAATGCAATTCAATAAAAAATACTATTTATTGTGGTCCATTGTGACAATTAATTATCTAATGAAACTAAAAATGTGACCATATATTTTTCATCACCTATAAGTTGAAGTTAATGCATTATTTGTGATGATAATATTTTTTAATAACAAAATCTTATAGAATTTAGCGAAATAATTAATTGTCATCAAATATAAAGTATAAAGTGACGTTATGTATTATCATCATTCATACATATATTAGGTGAGGATATACTATGTCACTAATTTTGTGACGATATTTATTTCGTCACTTACAAAATGAAATGATTCTATTATTTGAGATGATACGAAAGGTCAATGATGAACTTTTCATTGAAAATTAATTATAAGATGATGTTATATAATATCGTTACTATATGCTCGACAATATGTTTCGAAAAAAATATATCGTCACGAATGACATTTAGTGACATACTTAGCGTGACGAACACCGTGACATCAAATTTTACGTCACTAAATACAAATAGTTACGTAAATGCAAGTTTCAATGACAATATTTTAGATGTCACTAATAAGCAAATCTTTTGTAGTGTCATGATTCTTCCGAGCCTCTTGGCAAACCAATTGATGAACGTTCTCTTGTTCGATCAAAGTTCCAATTCATTGACAACGAGTGGGTTCGTATCAAAGTTCATTGACAACCAATGAAGATGAAGATGATAACAACGATGGGGACGATTCTTAGTTATTGTGCATCTTATGGCATATTCATATCATCTTAGAAATTTTATTTTATGCACCTTTGTTATTTGTTTCGAGAACCCTATGCTTTTGATTTATGTTTGCTTTAAGTTTTAAGTTGGATTTGAATTATGATTTGGTTATTTCTTTGAATGATAATTATGTTGCTTTGAATTATGCTTCATTGTTATATTTCTTGTTTCTATCCTTTACTAACATTGATTTTGATCTAACAAAAAGGGGAGAAGTAAAGAGCTTAAATTTTTCTTCAAACCTTTTTGAAAACCTATCTTAAAATAAGGGGAGTAATTTTCAAAGTTTTCAAAATACTTAAAAAATTTACTTTGGTTTTGTTATATCAAAAATGGGGAGATTGTAAAACCCATATTTGGTTTTGATATAACAAATTGTTTAATGACCAAATTGCAAAAGTAAATAATTTTTTAAGTACTCAGAAGTCTAAAAAAATGACAAGTATTTGAACCAAAATTGTTTTCTAATTCAAAGAACCCAATAAATTTTTTTAAGTGTTTCAAAGCCAAATTAGGCATTTACGCCTAGGCGTATCGATACGCCTTGAACGTACTGATACAGTTTTTCAACACTGGAATTTTAATTGAAAAAAATGCACCGATATGGTTATTCATGTATCGGTATGGCTTTTAATTTGGGCTTATAAATAGGCTTTAGTGTACCGATACAGTTGTCCCCGTATCGATACGGCTTTTCATCTTGCTTTAAGATTTTACTTCAGAGTACCGATACGGCTCACACCGTATCGGTACGTTTTGGTCGGATTTGCAAATCTTGGCACTTAATTTTATAGATGTTGCTTGTCAGTTATTAGAATCAGTATTTTCAAATGACCGTTGAATCGTATCGATACGCCCCTCTTTTTACACTAATGATTGTACCGATACGTGTCCCCGAGTATTGATACGCCTATGTATTTTTTATACAACTGTTCTTTCTATTTTGAGACAGATATCGATACGGTAGGTTGCAGAAGTGCATTAATGGTGGGAAAAAGAGAGCCCAACGGCTCTATTGATGATGCCAACTACCCAAACGGATATAAATCAATAAAGCGGTATAAAAGCAAGCCTCGAAAGCATCAACAACAACTATTGAAAGATTTTACAACATCCAATCACAAATTCAATCCCTTTGAGTTCTTAGAGTCAAATCTTGTAACCCCCACTTGTGTATTTTTATTGTATCCATTTATTTCAAGCTTGGGGAGTGTTTGCTTGTAATTGGGCAACAAATCAACCTATTGAGAGGCATTTTTCAGTTTGCCAAATCTTTTTTGTAAGAGATGGAGTCTTGATTAAGCTTTGGGTAGAAAGCTTAATCATTTTGTAGGGTTTCCTCCTAATCCGAGAAAAAGGGAAGAATTTCTAGTGGAAATTGGTTCAAAATCCTTAGTGGGAGCTAAGGTAGTGGATGTAGAGCTTTTTCGAAGCTTGAACCACTATAAATCGTGTGTTGTTCTTCATTTTTATCATTTCAATTTCCTCCCTCCAATTTTTTAAAAGCCATTTCACCCCCTCTTGGCTATTTATCCATCGATTGATCTACACAACAAAACAAAAAAAGAGGAATTATGTTTGAATCAAAATAGAAAGGAAGAAAGCTAATTTAAATCAAGTAAATATGGGAAGCAATCGGCCAGATATGGTGAAAATCTTACCAAATCGGATCAAGCAGAATCGGGTAAGAATCGAAGAATCAAATATCTTAGATGCTAGGATTTTTAATTCCTTGTGTATACATGTTGTAGTCGGCTATAAAAAGCCATGAATTATCCATTGTAACACATGAAATTACAAGCAATATACAAGTAGTCTCTGATCGAATTTCTAGGTATTTTTCATACCCAAATTATGTTCTTTTCCTTTTTTATATATACATTTTGGTTTGAATATGGAAATAAGGAGTGTGGGCGCGAGTACCATTTGAGCCGTCAGAGGGAGGAATCGCCACCGACGTTGGAATCTGGAGCCAGAACTGGGGGAGACGTCACCAAAAAGTCATCGCCGGCGTTGAGCCACAGCAACTAACATGGAGGAGCATGGCGAACTGTTGCCAAAAGCTAGGTTTGTACAGCGGTGTTCTTCGACCCATGAAGAACACCTTTGAATTTTTCATAGAATTCGAAGGAAGGCCATTTGATCCATTTGACAAGGGGAGAAACAAATAAAATGTGTTTCTGATTTTAGATTTTATACTCGACCTGTGGACTGACCCAGATCCGACTCGCGTTGTGCATGACCTACGCCCCTCTTTCGCCAGATTCACACTTCGACCCCACTGTTTGCAATTTCTTCACTCTAGTCCTTTTTTATTTTAATCTAGTTCTTATTTTTATGCAATTTAATCCTTATACTTGTTTATTGTAACACCCCGAAAATAGGCTTAGTCGAAATTCGATTTCAGATGATCGAAAATTCGATTCCAAAAATTAATTGAAGTCTTGTGAAAGTGTTAAGAAGGACTAATCTGAATAATTAGAAAGTATCATGCTTAAATCACAAGAATAAAGATTAAGGACTAAATTGTGAAATTCCGAAGCCAAAGGCCATTGGCTAAAATGTGGTAATAATAAGATAGTAAGTTACAAGTGTAATGTTTGAAAGATTATAAGAATTAGGTGTGTAATTAGACCACCTAATGAGTAAATTGAATGAATGGAAAATATGAATAGTGACTAGATTATAAAGATTCAAAGTTAAGGAGACTTAGTATAAAAGTCTAGAAATTCAAGGACCAATGGTGTAATTTGATCTTGACCTTTCTTCATGAAAAGTAAATGTTCTTTGAGGACTAGGTTCATAATTTAGCCATTCTTCAAAAAGTGGTTAGTCATCTAACCATGTGTTCATGGCATATAATTTTGCTTTGTTCTTCATTAAAAATAAAATAGTCATGGGAAAAGAAAACTACACGGCAGATAGGGGAAAAGATAAGAATAAAAAAATGGGTCCTTTGCTTTATCTTCTTCACACAACTAGGCTATTACTGCGGCTTCCATAATTTAAATGTTTATCAAGCTTTTATCGAGTAAGGAGTGAACATTTGGGATCAAATTCAAGTTGAACATTTGGGATCAAATTCAAGTTCATAGCCTGAGTAGTAATTGTTTCTAATTTTATTCAAGTACAGTTTTCTATTAAAGCTGAGGAAGTATTATTCCCGATGTTTAGATCTTAAGGTAGAAATTTGTGATATTAAGGACCCATATATGGAGTTAAGTCAATCGCAAGCTCAATGGTAATTTTTGTATAATTTGTAAGCCATGAAAACACTAAAGCCTAATCTCTTAAAGATTAAAAATTCCATGTCTTCTGGTTAAGGTTCCAAGTGTTATGAATGTAAGAATTGATACATTAAGATTCATGCAGTATTGAAGGACTCTTGGGACTTGGCTCATAAAATGTTAATCATGCTTAGATTTCTTGTTTAAGTAATCAATGAAGCTAAATTCTAATTTTGTGAATTTTGTCTAGTAAATCTGTAAACAGCAGTAAGTTTAAAAATTCATAGAAAATTTTATAAGTCAAACTAGTGAAGAGGCCTTATATGAAAATGACCATGTGTATGTCTAGTTTCATTTAAAATGAACGGTGATCAGTTTCTATTTGTATATTAAAAGATATGAATCTTTGAGTAAGTGTAGGTCAGAAAATCTGGATGGCAGTTCACTCTTAGGACAACAGTAACATCGGCTTTAAAATTTTTCCATAAATCGTATAAGATGAATCTGAGAATATAATTTACATGGTTAGAAGGCTTATTTAGTCTGCTATCTTTTAAAACAAACGGAAGCGAGTTCCGAGTCATAGAGCATTTTATAGAAATGTTTCTTTAAGGATAGTACAAACTGCTTATGTACTAAATGATATGTTTTTCTTAATGTTTAGTTAGAGAAAATGGAACTAATGAAAATCAGAAATTTAGAGAATAAGGAAAAATGAGTCTTTAAGTTTGGATTGAGGTGAGTGTAGTTCATGGCTTGGGATGACATAGTGTCATTCCAATTGTTATTTTCATTAATTGTTATATTTATGCATGTCTATGGTTTTCATTGCTCACATAGAGCAGGTTGGTAGCTACATTTATGGCATGGAAAGCTTGGTAAACTTCTTTGATTATGTTTTGCATTATGGCTGCATTGTTGCATTGACATGGTATGTTACGTATTGGCATTAGGAAGAAGAATAATTTTGTTATATAGGAACTATGCTATGGAAGACTAGAAAAAATGTAATACTATGAAAAGATATGAATTCTCATGCTTTGGAGCTTTGCGCTCATCACTAATATGTATATGGATTATTGGAGCTTTGTTCTCATCATTGATAAGTGCATGGATCATTGGAGCTAATGGCTCACTCATGCTACAAGATACTATGAAGTTACAATGTTGCAAGCTAAGGCTTAATCATGTTATAAGAATGTTTTCCTAGTGCTAAAGCATAAAATGTATACGTTGCCTATAAAATAGAAGTCCTTGGACACTTTGACATGGTTCATAGTATATGTTTACATGATTATTGCGATGTCAAGGGTTCGGGGGAGATGATGGTGGAAAAGGAGATCCATTGATATACTTAAACACTAGCCATTGCTTTGTGCTTTGTGATATGTGTATCACAGACCCATATGGTCAAACACAGATCAATGCTATCCATGGCCAAATGTGATCCAAGGAGGACGTTATTAAAAGACATGATCAAGCCACAATGATGATCTTTAATAAGACATACTCAAGACATGCTAAGTACTCCAATAATATATATGTTCAAGTATGTTTTGATGTCACTATGTATTTTGATCTCATTGTATTCATGGATGCCTCTATGAGCTGTTTTTGATTGAAAACCATGATTGTTCATATATATCTTATTATACAAGATTGCTACCTCACTTAGGCTATGTAAGCCTAATGTATTCCATTGTCATGCATTCTCAGGATTTTGAGCTTGTTAAGGATCGATCTGGACAAGGTTGCAAGTCACTTCCCAAGCTCCGAGTAATGTTTATACTCTTCCCTATAACTCCTAGAATGGTGACATTTGTCTTAGGTTTAGAGAAGTCATGGTATAATCATGTGTGTGCATTAAGATACATAATATATAGAGCCTTAAATATATGTTGCCTTGTTTCAAGGAATAACCTTTATTATTCATATGATTCGATCAAGCATAAGTATATTAATTGTATGATAAGTATGTTGTAATAGGTAAATTGTGTGATGTTTGGGTGATGGGAAACATGAAATTAAATATGAAGATAAAAGAGTGATTTGATATCATGAAATGGCATTATTGGTACTTACTTGATCTAAATATGTATAAGCATGTTAAAATGAGAGTGAATATGGTATATGGTGAATTTAACATGCTGGAAATCTGGCGTCTAAGTTTGTAATGGTTTAAACATATTTTGGGTAAGTAATTGAGGCAAAAACAAACAGAATATGGAATTGCAGGGCATGGCGTACTGATATGGGTAGGTGTGTATCAGTACATGTGTGTACATTTGGATTAAGTGTCTAAAGAGGGTACCAGTACGAAATTTCGTTACTGAAATTTGATTATTTAATGGGTATCGATATGGATGAGTCTCGTATCGATATTATCATTCATCTATAGCCTGGTATCGATACATCATAGTCCGTACTGATACTGAATTTCGTCTCTGGAAATTAAGGGTTGTATTGAGTATCGATACGGTTGGTTCCGTACCGATACCCACATTAAGTCCTAACTGAAATAACAACCAGGCGTATCGGTACAGCCTCACGAGTACCGATACTGAGGTAGGTAATTCTGTTATTGGCATAAACTGGTTTTGTTAAATTTATAAATTAATCCTTAACATTGCTAAAGTGAATTGAACATAATAAAGACCTCAAAATTTTGTAAAAATCTGTATGCATGTATAATGAGTTTAATTTCGTACAAACACTATTAATTACGGTTAATGACCCAAACTCGATAAATTTTACCATTTAACCCCTAGACATTGAGAACATTGTATTTTAGCCCATATTGACAATTTTGATAATTAATTGATCATCTTATAGTTATGTTTGATGAAATTTTGTAGCGTTGGCATTTGTTGATTAAATAATCGTACACATCGCATCAAATTTTACTGTACAGTTTTCGATTTTGGCCATCGGTGACATCTCCGACCTAGTTCTCTACCAGACCGGGAAGGGGGTGTTACATTTACTCTTTGTTTAATTTATATGCCTTTATGTGCCATTAAACACATTAAAATTGTAGGATAAAGAAACTTCATAATAATTAATAATGTGATTTTCTTGTAATTAAAAATTTGTACAACATTAAAAACAAATACTTTTAGGTTAATTTATTTAAATGTATGTTAATATGTTAAGGTAACTTGAATTTAATTATAAGTTTTAATAATGTATAGTAACTAATCACATAAGTTTAGGTCCTTTGAAATAATATACTCTTTAAATTAATTTGGTAATTCCCATTAGAAAACTTAATATAATTTTAAATTAAAATCTGTTAAGTATAAAGGCTTAAAACACTTTTCCCCCCTAAACTTTACATGTTTTCCCAACTAGACCCTAAACTACGTTTTGCCTAATCGTTTCGTCGTTACTCATTTCACCCCAAAAAGTTAACACTGTTTAAAAAAACTTGTGTTGACCAATCAGAACGCGCCACATCATTTTCTTTATTTTTTAAATTTTAAAATAAAATAAATATATTAAAATACTTATTGATTAATTATATTCCCAAAATACCCTCATCTCCCCCTATTGTTTTCTTCCCCATCCCCAATTTCAAAGCATACACGGCTCGGTCTATAGAAACATGGTCACCAATATGAATAGCTGATGCAAATGTAGTATTTGCCTTGACTGCCTTAAACTCACTCCACCTTGATTTACCCTAAATCAACCCCGATTTACCCTAAACCCCCATTGATTGATCAAGAGTGGCATCAATGGAATATTACTAAAGATTTGACGCTTTACCAGGTTTAAGAACCAAGAGTGGCATTGTTTAACCTCTCCAAAGCCAAAATCAAAGCTTGGGGTACCCAAATTCCCTTCCTCATGAGCCTTGAGCGACAAATAAAGTTGTTGAGACAAAGCTAAAACAGGCAAAACAAGCCACATGCTTTGACATTCCTTTAAACAAATCCCCAAATCTTTAACGAAATGGTTCACAAAGAAACCCGGTTCAAAATCCCTCTTCAGGATCCTACTCTCGTACAATCCCAACGAGTTTGAGCCAGCGTTGATTAGAAATCCCCATGTTAATGAGTAGTTGAGCTTTGGAAAAAGGTCTTGTTGAAGATGGTGAGAGTGTAGCCGGTGTTGATTAGATGAGTACACATGGATCGACCAATTACGCCGATTCCAAAAGGGGTGACTGCAATGGTAAGTGATGGAGATATGAAAGGGGTGTGGGATGGAGTTTGGGAAAGAAGGGAATGAGGGAAAAGATAGTTTTGGGAAATAAGCTAAACGATGGGTGGGGAGAGATTATGGTATTTTGGGAATGTAATTAATTAATAAATATTTTAATATATTTATTTTTATTTTTATTTTTTTAATTTTAAAAAATAAAGAAAATGACGTGATGCGCTCTGATTGGTCAAGACAAAAAAAATTAACGGTGTTAGCTTTTGGGGTGAAATGAGTAACATCGAAATGTTTAGGGGGCAAAAGTGGGCAAAACGTAATTTAGGGGGCAAGTTGGGAAATCAGGTAAAGTTTAGGGGGAAAGTGTTTTAAGCCTAGAACCTTTTAGGTTTAGATTCTTTAAAAACTTATTAATTGCCATTTTAAGGTTTAGAAATCAATAAATGGGGCAAATAAAACATTATTCAAAAAAGATTTTTACGCATCATGAAAAACATGATATTTTCTCAAGTAGGATTAATTCAGACTTTTCGTAGCAGTTAGGGAACGATTGAAACTCCTATGTGAGATTATATTTACGAATTTTAGGGATTAATGTCTTAATCCCTTTGTGTCTAAATTGACCGGGGTTTCCTCAATCATGAGCAAATTCGGGTCACTTTTAGAACTCTGGATTTTTTGCATTAATCTCTATATACACGCATCCGAATTAGCAAGGAAAATATTAGTGATCAAGTAAGCATCATTTTGCGGGCGTGATGGGGGTGCTAATCCTTCCCCATATGTAACTGTCCCCCCGAACCCTTGAGATTTCGTAATCTCTAGTTTGTTTTTAGGTTTTAGTCCGCTGAATACAATAAAAGGGACCGGTGACGACTCCGTTATCACAGCTTGGTGACTCCGCTGGGGATATTTTTTTAAGAGGGAACAACTTTTACTTGATCACAAATTATTTTTCTTAGTAGTCCGTTGCATTTTTGTGTGTGCATTTATTTTGGTTTATATAACTATCGTTGCATCATAACATAAGCCTTCTACCTATGGTTTATTAAACGTAAGTGGAAGAAAATAGTCATATACCTTTATGAGTAACCCTCCGCATGGGCTAGTGAAAGTCTTCCGGGGTCTAGATTATTTATACTTTCATGAGTAACCCTCCGCACGTGTATAATGGAAATGTATCCCCTCGAACCGTGCTTGATCTACAAGCCTATGATGGTCCATAATCGAATATCTTATTTGCCTTAGTAGGGGGTAAGACGTTTCGAAAACCTTTGTTAAACCAAACCCACATGTTTGTTTGAGAATTTAAAAAAACCCACCCCGTTAGAGCCATGTGGAAATCCCTAGAGAACTAGAATACATTTGAATTATTATTTATTTTTCTTAATATTCTTTGTATTTATGATTTATTATCATGTACTGACACTTTTCTTTATCCTATAGAGCATACATCACATTGCATCTAGTTGGTATTCCGAAACATCAGTCAGTCAGAGATCATGAGTGTTCAGGTTGCATTATCCAGCTCTGGGGTCCCTTGTTCGAACATCGACGTCCGAAGTGGGTCCTTATAACTTTAGCGCCAACATAGAGATAGTGTGCAGAAGGAAACCACCACAGATCTACCGAAGCAAATGCACATGGGTTTGCCTCACAATCATCTGTTAGGGCTAGTTACTGTTTGGGAGAGCTTAGAAGCCCAAGACCGAGCCATATTCACCAAGAGGCATGGAGACATAGCCCTTCTGCTTGGGGTAGAGATAGACGAGCCCATGGTTCTAGCAGCTATTGAGTTTTGGGATCCGGCCTATCGTTGCTTTGTCTTCAATCAGGAATACATGACATGAAACACCCCTAAAATCGGGTTAGAAATTTAAAATATGGTTTATTTAATGATCTCTAAGGCAAATGACTAATCGATGAAGATTATAAAATAGGGAAATGACCTAATTGAATTGATTGTAAATTTTAAGAAATGCATGGCAATTGTACCTAAATCCTTAGTGGATTACATGTGGCAAAGTTATGTGGGAAAAGAGTGGTCGAGTGTCTTGTGATGGGGGAGAGCGATGAAAGTCATATGTCATCTCCTTGCCATTTTTTATCATTTTTAATAAATTGTTTTGATCTTCTTAAAGGTGTAGTGTTTGTGTGAATTGGTTAGGATAATTGCAATGTTGTATTTTATGTCAGATTAGTGATTGGTGTTGAAATGATTTGTAATGTTTGTTGTAAAACCAGCTTTGTGTGCTTGAAGTAATGTTGTAAAACAATGCATATTTAATTGAAAATGCAGAATGCAGTAGATAAAAATGTAGAATGTAGTAGAATGAAATGCAGAATGTATGTGTGCAATATGCAGTTTTGATTATGTGCAGAAATATAGTATAAAAACTGTGCAGATATGTGTTATAAAATAGTTTGAAAGGAGTCTAGAACTATATGTTGTTAAGCAGGGCAGTACGTATAAAATATATATACAGTTTTATAGGTATGTAAAATACAATTTGTTAAAGAATGAAGAACAATTTTGTTAATGCAGAAAAAATAGTTTATTAATGAAAGAAAATGCAGTGTATGCATAATTGTATGATGAAGTTTTGATGCTCTTGTTGCCTTTAAATATTAATGAAAGCATGATATGTATAAAATAGGCATAAAGTCAAAAAAATACCTCCAACGTTTGACTGAATAGTTATTTTAGCCCCTATTCTTTTTTTTTGGAGAAATTTAACCTTCAACGTTTCATTTTGGGTCAAATTGACCCTCTAGGATGAAAACTGTCAGTCAATTGACGGTAAATAACTTGAAATGATGTGACAAACCTATATGGCAGTGCACACTGACGTGGCAGTATCAAATAAACAAATGTGTTGACTTGAAAAAATGTTATACTGATCAAAAATAATAATTTTATAAAATTATGTAAAAATATAAAATAATTTTTTTCTGCTGACTTGTCATTCTGTCAAGTCATTTCAAACAGTTTAGCATCAGTTTTCTAATAATTTTCATCCGCAGAGGGGCCATTTTGACCCAGAACGAAACGTTGAGGGCTGAATTGCTCCAAAAAAAGAATAGGGGCCAAAATGACCATTCAGTCAAACGTTAGGGGTGTTTTTTAACTTTATGCCTATAAAATATGGTTAAATAGTGAGTGATTTTAATATGTATTGTAGGCAAATATGATTGTATGAATAAGAATAAGATTGATATGCATGAATAAAGTTATTAACATGAAAATGTAAGATATTTGGTGGTCCTTTCTAATTGAATGAAATAAATTAGAAGGGTTGAATGTCTTAAGTTTGTTTATGGAACTTGAGTGGTCTTGAATGTTTGATGTAATGAATATTTGTGTAAAATGTGTAATAGGTAATAACCTTGATGTGGTTTTTACCTTGAAATATTAATGGAAGCACGAAAGAATGTTTATGATCTTTAACTTATAACAAAGTTTGGAGTGTTATATACGGTTGTTCAATTGTTTGAATATTGTAGTAAGATAGTGAAAACTAATTATAAGATTGAATTGAATAAATCCTAATAATGGGTTTTTTTTTAGGTACATACCTTGTTGAGGAAGATTAGGAAAGGAAGTAAGTTGGAAAAGCAAGATGTGATTGTGGTTTAGGTATCTCGTAACTTCGGGTATCAAGTGAGTGTAGTTGTTTTTGTATCGGATGACACAATGTCATTCTGATTATTGTTTCTTTGTGCTTGAAGTATACCATGTCTATGTATGGATTTTATTGACCATTTCATTGCATATGACTCATATAGAGCAATTTGAGTGCTTACATTATGGTATGTCATTATTGGTAATTCCTTTGATTCTGATTTGCATTGATTTTGCAATTATGCATAACCATGATCGAAATTGTTATGATAGAATGTAATATGTTTTTTTTATAAAGCTCACTGACTTATAATACCATAAGATACTAAGAAACGAAACTCAAACCTCAATGCTATAAGACTATGAACTCTTAAATACTCTGAAGCTAATAGCTCTTATGTCATAAGATGCTCTCATAACAACAAAGCTTAAAATGTATAAGTTGCCTAAATAATGGAAGCCCTTAGACACTTTGGCATGGTACATGGTATATTGGGACTACGGTCCATGGGCTACGGCTCAAGGATGACGACCCCTTATTGTGATATATTGGTAACAGTAGGAGGTAACGAAAGAGGTGATGAAAGAGAAGAGAATATTGATTGTTATGCTTTAACACTAGCCAATGTTACCTATGTGTAACTCAGACCAATACGGTCAAACACAGACCAATGTTACCTATGTCCAATGTGATCTAAGGCAAATATTGTTAAAACACTTGAACTTAGATATGAACTATGAAGGAATATCAGTAAAGCTTTGATAACGCTCATTACGAGCAAGAAAAGAATTGTATGCTTGAACAAGATTTTGAATAAAGCTTTCATAAGATAAACCATTCATAAACTAAGTCATTGTACAATGATAAAATACTAACCAATGTTTTGTTTACTATATGATATTCAATATCATTGACATCATGTTACATTTATATATGTATTCACTACCTAACTTAGGCTAAGTAAGCCTCATGTATTTGTAACACCTCATTCCCGAACTGGTAGGAAATCAGGTCGGAGAGTGCCACCGGAGACGAATTCAGAGTTCAAAGACTTTGATCGGAGATCAAAATCTTATTCAACATGTCTTTTTAATCTTTCTTTACGACTTATCGAACTAACCCACAATTAGCTTACTCGATTTGGGTCAATTTTAAACTTTTATGAACTTAGGGACTAAATCATAAATTCACCAGTTGAGGGACTTAATCAAAATTTCTCTTTACCAATCTTCAATTATAATTACCAATTATTACCATGTGAAGTTTCGTTACTAACGAAGATCGTTTACCTATCTAATTAGGCTATACAAGTTTTAGTGACCATTTTATAAAATTCTTAAAACTGTGTTTTAAGCCTTTTAACAGAATTAACTAAATTCGTACCGATACACTTAGTGCCGTATCGGTACACTAAGACAATTTTTCATTTTTTAGATTCAAAGATAACAAGTCGGTATCGATACCCCTAAACCCGTATCGATACGCGTTGACCTAGGCTATTACACATACATAGTAAAGCACATTTATAACATGTTTAGACCATATTCCACCTTACTAGGAGTTCAAAGCAAAAGTTAAGCATACATGAGGTCGATGAGAGTGACTTGCAACCGCAACACACGATCAAGTCTCGGATTCTTTCAAGGTCCTAAAAAATGCATGATACACTAAGACGTTAGGCTTACTTAGACTAGTGAGGTAGTTATAAAAAATACACAATGAATCCATCAATTACATGAATGTCGTATAGGCATTCTCGGTTAACAATTTACATAATATCAATCATAGCAAAGCAAATTCATAGTCATTAGTCACGATTTCATATAATAAATATAGATCATATAAGCATATCATCTCTTTGGACATGGTAACCAATGGATACGTGGATTCCCCTGTACACCACACATATCGGAAATAGGTCGTAGCCTTGAGCCGTAGCTCCGGATAATGTCCTTTACATAATCCATCATTTTCTTCCCCATATATAGGTCGTAGCCCCGGACCGTAGTCCAATCCCTTACTTGGTGAGCTCGAATAAACCTATGGCATGCCAACTGTATCCAATGTCCACGAATGTCCAAGTTACATATTTCATCACAATTCTTACCTTTCGGATCACATCAAATCAGATAGAAAATCGAGCCTTAGCTCTATATTTCATATCATAACACATCCATATCAAAATACACATGTAGCATATTTCACATATCATATTTCACATATCACATAGGAACTTATAACATATCGATTAACATTGGAGACTTACCATGTTTGCCATTAGCATCCACACATGTTTGCTCTATGTGAGCCCTTAAACAAAAATGCAATCATAACACAAAACAAATGCAACGGGATGGCTCCATGCCAATCCCTTGACATGACTACGCTCACCTAGTATTCGGAGACTTGTTTGGAGATGGCGGGTCGTTTCCTTCCAATTTTTGAGCTAGGAAGAAACACAAGGGATCAATACAATCACTATAACGATATAATGCTCACTTCAAAGTTTAGGCTCAATAATTCGACTTGAAATTAAACTTCGACCATCCATGGATTTCAAAAATTGATTGAGAGCTTTTACTTACCGAGATACAAGCTTTCAAACACTATATCGAAATCAAACAAAGGTTGAGGATTGGATTAAGGTGCTTGCTTAAGCTTGAGGTTGAGGATGACAATTGAGGTGTTAGCTTGTTTCAAGACAAGGGATATAATTGGTTTTGGGGAAAATAAACAAATGAATAGAGCTTTTGTTTCTCATTTTAAAACCATTTTCATCTTTAATCATTCCCCCACCAATATATGGACCAATAGGGAGCTTTCCTATCCTTGAGGGTTTGCTAAACCCAATTCAATCATCTTTTCCTCCTTTCTTTCAGTTGTCAATTGGATGACAATTAGTCGGCTTTTCTGAGGTGTTTCACGTATGAAGGGTAAGCAAGGTGGTGACTCATCACCTATTCCCTTTTATTTTTCAATTTAATATTCAAAGCAGATTTCTGCAAAGATCTGTATCGATACACCTTATGGCTGTATCGATACAGCCAAGTTAAACTGGGTAAGTTTATTATGGCAGTCAGGCCGTACCGATACAGGTCTTACTGTATCGAAACGCCTAGACAAAATCGTACCAATACAGTCCAACCCGTACCGGTACGCCTAGTTCAAAATCAACATTTTAGCTTTGAATTTCTTACAAAAAGGTCCATAGATCAATTTAATTCCCCACACTTTCATTGATTACAAAATTGGATACAAGGATTGAGAGACTACACATTCGGGTATATCCGATACAGAATTTTTGGTCACCGAAACCAAATTTTGACTAGGCCGGTTTTAGGGATGCGACAACTCTCCTTCTTAAGAAAATTCGTCCTCAGATTTTCACTTTAGTTGAATAAATGGGGGTATTGCTTCTGCATCGTCTCTTATGGTTCCCACATGGCTTCTTCCACCAAATGACTTCTCCACAAAACTTTCACTAAGGGCACTGACTTGTTTCGGAGTCTCTTGATTTCTCGTGCGAAGATCTGCACATGTTCTTCCTCGTATGTCAGATTGGGCTGAATCTCCACAGACTCCGGCTCAATCACATGGAAATGATCTGACTGGTACTTCTACATCATAGATACGTGGAAGACATTGTGAATTCGACTTAACTCCTCAGGGAAAGCTAGTCGATAAGCAACAGGTCCAACTCTTTCGATCACTTCGAATGAGCCAATGAAACAAGGACTTAGCTTCCCCTTCATGCCAAATAGAATGATCTTCTTCCATAGAGACACCTTAATGAAGGCTTTCTCGCCAACTTCATACTGAATGTCTCTCTTTTTTGAAACAGCATAAGCTTTCTGTCAGTCAAAAGCAGCTTTGAGCCGATGACAGATGATGGTCACCCTTTCTTCAGTTTTCCGAAGTAAGTCAAGGCCTAACACCTTGCCTTCGCCAAGCTCTATCCAACAGAGCAGGGTTTTACATCTTCTCCCGTAAAGGGCCTCATAGGGTGCCATTTGAATCGAGGCTTGGTAGCTATTGTTGTAAGCAAACTCCACTAAAGGCATAGATTTCTCCAACGAATTTCCAAAGTTAATAACGCAGGATCGTAGTATATCTTCTAGAATCTACAAGGAAGAGTCAAGATTGATACGAAATACTTATACACATGAATCAAAGGAAGATATAAGGTTACCTGCATAACCCTTTCGGATTGGCCATCGGTCTGAGGATGGAAAGCAGTGCTTAGATGCACTCGAGTTCCCAAAGCCTCTTGTAGAGTTCTCCAAAATCGTGATGCAAAGGGTGGATCACGATCGAAAATGATGGACATAAACGGATAACTCCCCGGATGTATAACTCAGCTAGCTTAGGCAAACCAAAGTCCATTCTCACCAAAATAAAATGAGAAAGTTTGGTAAATGGGTCCACTATGACCCAAACAACGTCGTGCTTCTTCGGTGTCAGTGGTAAGCCACTTACGAAGTCTATCGTAATACGTTCCCATTTATGTTATGAAATTTTAATAGGTTGTAAGAGACTCGTAGGTACCTTATGCTCGGCTTTAACCCGTTGGCAAGTCAAGCACCTAGCCACAAAGTCTGTGATCTCACATTTCATGCTAGACCACCAGTACAATTCTTTCAGATCTTTATACATCTTAATAGCTCTCGGATGAACAAAGAACGGAATTGAATGAGCTTCATTTAGGATTTGATCCTGAAGTTCATCATCATCAAGGACACAGACACGATTTCAGAAACACAACAAACCTTCAGAGTTCATAGCAAAATTAGGATCTGACTTATCCTTGATCTTTTTAATAAGAGTTTGCAACTCATCGTCAGTTTCTTGGAGCGCTTTGATTCGGGACACGATGGTTGATTGAACTCTCAATTCAGCCAATAGCTTGCCATGCTTCTTGAGTCGAAAATGAGCATTCAAACACTTTGGAGGGGGTAGGTTTTTGACTAAAAGCATCAGCTACGACGTTGGCTTTATCAAGGTGGTAATCAATAACCAAGTCGTAGTCCTTTAAAAGCTCCATCCACCGAAGTTGACAGAGATTCAACTCTTTTTGAGTCAAAAGGTATTTTAGACTTTTGTGATCCGTGTATAAATAACACTTCTCACCATAAAGATAGTGCCTCTAAATCTTCAAGGCAAACACAACGGTGGCCAAATCTAGATCGTGTGTTGGATAGCTCAGCTCGTGTGGTTTAAGCTGACGTGAAGCATAGGCAATGGCCTTTCCTTCTTGCATAAGTACACAACCTAATCCCAAGTGGGATGCATCACTGTATTCGGTGATACCTGACTCAGGTTGCACCAAGACTTGAGCATGGGTCAGGACTTGCTTAAGCTGGTCAAAACTTCTTTGTTGCTCCACTGTCCACACAAAGGGAGTTTCTTTGTAGAGAAACTTCATCAAGGGTGCAGCAATCATCGAGAATCCCTTACGAATCTACGGTAGTAGCCCGCAAGGCCCAAAAAGCTACAAACTTCTCCAACATTCTTCGGAGGAATCCAATCAAGAACTGCTTGGATCTTCTTTGTGTCAACTTGAATCCCCGCAGAAGAGATCACATGTCCTAGAAAGGATACTTCAGATATCCAGAACTCGCATTTGTTGAATTTGACATACAATTATTTTTCTCGAAGAGTCTGAAGCACAATTCGGAGATGTTCTTCATGAGTGGTTGTGTCTTTGGAATAGATCAAGATGTCATCTATAAACACAACCACGAATCTATCTAGGTAGGACCGGAACACACCGTTCATCAAGTCTATGAAGGTTGTAGATGCGTTAGTAAGCCTAAAAGGCATTACCAAGAACTCATAATGGTCGTATAAAGTTCGGAAGGCAGTCTTCAGAATGTCAGACTCCTTCACTTGCATTTGATAGTATCTGGATCGTAAGTCTATCTTAAAGAAGACAGAAGCATCTTTCATTTGATGCACAGACGCATCGACCCATCCTTCTGTTTGACAAACAAAACCGGTGCTCCCCAAGGTGAGGAACCCGGTCGTATAAATCCCTAATCCAAAAGGTCTTGGATTTGGGCCTTTAATTCTTTCAACTCAACTAGAGCCATTCGGTACAGAGCAATGGAGACAGGGGTAGTCCCCGGTTGCACTGCAATTCCGAATTCTACCTCTATGGTTAGAGGGAGTCCCAAAAGTTCATTGGGAAACACATCGAGAAATTCTTTCACAACTGGCACATCTTTAAGTTTTAACTCTTCTTTAGACTCTATGGCACACATAAAGATCTTTTTAGGCTCGGGTTTAGATTTCATCAAGGTTATGCTCTCCTTACCGAGTCCACGAAGGTATAGCTTCTTCTTCTAACAATTAACCCACCCTTGATTCTCGGCTAGCCAATTGAGGCCTAGGATAAGATTGAACTCACGGAAGGTTAAGGCCATCAAATTGGCCGAAAATGGGATCCCTTGGATCCTTAGAAGACAAGCTTTACAGATCCATCGGATAACTACGGTAAATCCTAGTGGGTTAGTGACAACAATCTCAGAAGTAACTGGTTCAGAGTCTAGGGCATACTTTGCAATCAACGGTTCACTAATGAAAGAATATGTGGATCCTAGATCTACCAAAGCATAAACAAGTTCGGAACATAATTCCACCATTCTTGCTATCATATCAGGATCATCTTCTTGCTCACGGCCTCGAACATGATACATCTAGGCTGAGGTCTAAAGGTCAGGTCCAACTAAGGGAGTATTAATGTTGCGAGCTCTCCCCGCTGATCCGGACAAAACTGGCTTTCTTCATCTTCCCTTTTTTGGATTATTCTGAGAAGCCATAGTGGTAGGGGCGTTTGGATTCTGCGGGCACTGCCTGATAAAGTAGCCATACTCACTACAAAGATAGCAGGATCCGGACTGTCTACGGTACTGTCCAGGGTGCCTCTTTTGACAAAAGTTGTATAACGGAATCTGAGAACCTTTCGCAGAACCACTCGTACTATCGACTGCGGCTGTACGGGCACTAGATGTTCCCAAGGATTGAGATTGTGGCGCATATCCTGTTCTTGGCAGCTATTGATAGGTGGCAACTTCTGATCCCACTATCTGTCCTTCTTCTGAGGCACATGAGGCTTGAAATCATCTCAAAACCTCTTATCAGATAGGTTTTGATTCCTCTTTCTTCTTTCATAAGCCTTCTGGGAGGCTTTGGTAGTGATGGCTCGATTGACCAAGGTCTGGAAATCCTCTATCTCCAAAGCAATAAAAAGAGGATATAATTCATCACAGAGACCATCAATGAACATTCTACATTTCTTCTTTCCCGTGCGTATAATCTCAGCACCATACCTCGCATACTTGCAAAATTCGTAGATATACAACTCCACAAGTCTTCCTCCTTATCTCAAGTGGAGGAACTTCTTACGTCTTTCGACGATGTAATGCCCACTAATGTATTTCTTACAGAACTCTTGAAGAAAAAAGTCCCATGTGACTTTATGCTCGGGTACCGTGAGTGTCACAGTGTCCCACCAGCTCTAAGCTTCTTCAGAGATTAACGCCAGAGCACACTCTAGTTTATGTTCCTAAAGGCACTTCATTTGATTATTCAGAACTTTAAGGGTATTTTCTAGCTAGTACTATGCAATTTCGAGATTTTTCAGGTCCTGACCAGTGAAGGTGTAAATTGGATACTGACGGAGCTCGCTAATGGGAGCCTTCGAAACAGAAGAAGATGCTTTAGCAGGCTGAAGTGGTGGTTCTTGCCTGAGAGACACGACCACTTGTTTGATCATTTCAGTCATATACATCAAACACTCCTACTGAGTGGGAGGCATCGAAAGTGGATGAGGTGGATCATTCTGTCCCACTTACTCGGGTCTAACTTCGGCTCCCAAATTATCCTATTGAGTCGAGAAGAAGTCGGGTGCGGTTCATTCTCGACACGTCTATCGGTGGGTACAAACATTTTCATATCTATTCTTTAGAAAGATTTAATCGTTTAAGTTACAAGTCACATATAACATATACAAATAAACTCCTAGGTGGCATATACAGATGTAGACTCATAACAAACTTCAGTTTAGTCCTAGAATCGACTAAACCTAGGCTCTGATACCACAAATGTAACACCCTCTTCCCAGACTGGTAGGAAATCAGGTTGGAGAATGCTACCAGAGGTAGATTCAAAGTTCGAAAACTTTGATCGGAGATCGAAATCTTATTCAACATGTCTTTTTAATCTTCCTTTATGACTTATCGAACTAACCGATAATTAGCTTACTCGATTTGGGTCAATTTTAAACTTTTATGAACTTAGGGACTAAATCATAAATTCACCAGTTGAGGAACTTAATCAAAATTTATCTTTACCAATCTTCAATTATACTTACCAATTATTACCCTGTGAAGTTTCGTTACTAACAGAGATCGTTTACCAATCCAATTAGGCTATACAAGTTTTAGTAACCATTTTATAAACTTCTTAAAACTGTGTCTTAAGCCTTTTAACAGAATTAACTAACTCCGTACCGATAAAATTAGTGCCATATCGGTACACTAAGACAAAATTTCACTTTTCAGATTCAAGGATAACAAGTCGGTATCGATACCCCTAAACCCGTATCGATACGTGTTGACCTAGGTTGACCGTTTCGATACACCTTAAAGACCGTATCGATACAATTTATTTTTCAGACCTTACTATCCAACTTCGTATCGATACACCCTTTATGTGTATCGGTACGCCCTATTTTATCAAGTCTAATTATGCAAGGCCGTACTGATACAGCGTGACCCGTATCGATACGCTTACCTTATAATGACAGATTTTATCTGGTTTTTATTCGAATTAACCTGTTGAACGTTCTCTGAATTTAACCAAATTTTACCAGCAAGTCCAATATCCATATTTTTAATAGCATACAAAATTTTAGAGCGTTCTAAGTCCATTTACCTAGTTTTCACATTTTAGGGCTTTTAGGCTCATTTTACTAGTTTAACTAACTCACATTCACACCATATTAACCATTAAGCATTTGGTCACCTTTAGGCTATTACACATACATAGTAAAGCACATTTATAACATGTTTAGACCATATGCCACCTTACTAGGAATTCAAAGCAAAAGTTAAGCATACATGAGGTCGATGAGAGTGACTTGCAACCGCAACACACGATCAACTCAGATTCTTTCAAGGTCCTAAAAAATGCATGAGACACTAAGACGTTAGGCTTACTTAACCTAGTGAGGTAGTCATAAAAATACACAATGAATCCATCAATTACATGAATGTCGTATAAGCATGCTCGGTTAACAATTTACATAACATCAATCATAGCAAAGCAAATTCATAGTCATTAGTCATGATTTCATAAAATAAAATAGATCATATAAGCATATCATCTTCTTGGACATGGTAACCAACAGATACGCGGATCCCCCTGTACACCACACATATCGAAAATAGGCCATAGCCTTGAGTCGTAGCTCCGGATAATGTCCCTTACACAATCCATCCTTTTTTCCCCCACATATAGGCCGTAGCCTCAGACAGTAGTCCAATCCCTTACTTGGTGAGCTCAAATAACCCTATGGCATGCCAATTGTATCCAATGTCCACGAATGTTTAAGTCACATATTTCATCACAATTCTTACCTTTCGGATCACACATATCGGATAGCAAATCGAGTCTTAGCTCCATATTTCATATCATAACACATCCATATCAAAATACACATGTAGCATATTTCGCATATCATATTTCACATATCACATCGAAACTTATAACATATCGAATAACATTGGGGACTTACCATGCTTGACATTAGCATCCACACACGTTTTCTCTATGTCAACCCTTAAATAAAAATACAATCATGACACAAAACAAATGCAAAGGAATGGCTTCGTGCCAATCCCTTGACGTGACTACACTCACCTAGTATTCGGAGACTTCAAGGTTCTCAAATTTCGATTCCTTTGCTCCTAGACTTGTTTGGAGATGACTGGTCATTTCCTTCCAATTTTTAAGCTAGGAAGAAACACAAGGGATCAATACAATCACTATAACGATATAGTGCTCATTTCAAAGATTAGGCTTAATAATTAGACTTGAAATTAAACTTCAACCATCCATGGATTTCAAAAATTGATTGAGGGCTTTTACTTACCGAGATACAAGCTTTCAAACGCTATATCAAAATCAAACAAAGGTTGAGGATTGGATTGAGGTGTTTACTTAAGCTTGAGGTTGAGGATGACAATGTAGGTGTTAGCTTGTTTCAAGAGAAGGGATATAATTGGTTTCGGGGAAATGAACAAATGAATAGAGCTTTTATTTCTCATTTTAAAACCATTTTTCATCGTTAATCATTCCCCCACCAACATATGGACCAATAGGGAGCTTTCCTATCCTTGAGGGTTTGCTAAACCCAATTCGATCATCTCTCCCTCCTTTCTTTTAATTTTCAATTGGATGACAATTAGTCACCTTTTCTGAGGTGTTTCACGTGGGAGGGGCAAGCAAGGTGGTGACTCATCACCTATTCCCTTTTATTTTTCAATTTAATATTCAAAGTAGATTTCTGCAAAGACCCGTATCGATACACCTTACGGTCGTATCGATACGGCCAAGCTAAAATGGGTAAGCTCGTTATAGCAGTCAGGCCATACCGATACAGGTCTTACTGTATCGAAACGCCTAGCCAAAATCGTACCGATGCCAGTCCAACTCGCACCGATACGCCTAGTTCAAAATCATCATTTTAGCTTTGAACTTCTTACAAAAAGGTGCATAGATCAATTTAATGCCCCACACCTTCATTGATTACAAAATAGGATACAATAATTAAGAGACTACACATTCGGGCATATCCGATACAGAATTTTCGGTCATCGAAACCAAATTCTGACTAGGCTGATTTTAGGGATGTGACAACATTCATTTTTATGCATTTGCAAGATGTAAGTGTATCTTTGGGATGATCGTGTTAAAAGATCGCAAGTCAGTCCCCTATGCTCTTGTGTAACGTTTATGCTTTTAGATTTAAACTCCTTAGATGGTGGCATAGTAAATGTATAGAAGCATATTAATTAGAAATCTTATTTTGGTAATAATGTAATATATGCATTGTATGTATTGTAATGGCGCTTAAATAATCATCTTCGGTGTGATATTTGATAATGATAATTACTTGATGTTTTGGCTAGATTTGATCTTATTGAAAAGTGATACATATGAGATTTAAGTAAGTAGCTATCGATTTGACCAAGTGGTGTTGGATTAATTTTAACATGTTAGAAAATATTTAATTTGAGAATGTATAACATTCTTATTGTAATCTGTATAAAATATTAGGTTTGCCTATGTTGCACTAGCTGTAAATTTTAAGTAATGTATTATGATTATTGTATATACATAGAATGAGGGTTACTCAATAAGTATGCTCGAGATTCATAAGAAGTAAGGTCTATATGCTTGGTTATATTTATATCTTTGGAGTTATGCGTATAAGGATATAACTTGTTATACTAAGGAAGCATGAAAGATATAGCTAGTGTATGATTTATGGTATGAATGTTAAATTTGGATTGGTATATTAATGTTATACTAAAAATATATGTATACAAGTGTGTTATGAAAGTATTACATAGTAATGGTAAGTGCATGATTTCTATTGTCTTTTGGATTAAATGATTCGTAAGATTTTTTTATACAAGATAACAATGGTGTGTCTTTTTTATAAAAATTGAATCAGAACTTTGAGTTTAGTGTGATTAACAATGGAAATCCTAACAAAATTTGCCTTATTATTGGTTTTTAAGTTGAATGTGTTGCTTTATTTGTCTTCTAATGAGTCAAATGAGTTAAGTTGTTCATAAGAAAACATATGATAATCTAAGTCAACCAACGATTGTATGAATCTATTTTCTTTTGGTAAACTTGATTGTATGCTAATGATGTTGATAGTTATAACCCTTACTTGGGTAATCAGGTTGATCTTTCTCTATATGTATACTTCTTAATTTCTTAATATTGTATTAAAGCAAAGTTTTAATTGAGGTCTGATGATTGATATATTTGTTTGATAAGGATATGCTATGATAGACATGAGGGTTACGATAATGTTATAAAAAATTATAAACATGTAATAATTTATGAAGGCTTCTTAGTTCAGTCTTAAGATTTATGTTTGTCACTCAGTGTTTGTTTCTTTCGGTGACATCCTTTTTACCTGAATTCCTTCTGAACTGGGTTTAAGGTGTTACATGACTACTACCATAGAAGAATACATGGATTTGCTATGCCTAGATTTAGAGAAGCCCGACAAGATATACTAGAAAGAGAAGAACTTCAGCTACAGGAAGAAATTTGTCAAGCTTGCTGGTCTAGACGTGAAAGAGGTGGATGCTCATATTACCGAAAAGAACAAAAGCTCTTGCTTCACATGGGAGTTCATCTATACCCAAATCATGAAGGACGTGAAGCACAGAAGGGTCAAAGGGTCCTCGATTTACTTACTTTGGCCATTTACGGGTTAGTGATTTTTCCTAAAGTTCTAGGGCATGTTGAGATAACCCTAGTTAACTTGCTAGCCCTAAAGAATGTGAATCATGTCCTAGCGATTCTGGAAGAAACTTTTAGGTCTTTGAACTTTTACCAAACTCGAGCAAGAGGTCGCTTCACCAGGTGCTCTCAACTCCTTTACTTGTGGTTGCAGAGCCATTTCTGGGACAATGAGAAGATAAGAAAACACTCAACATCTAGAAATTTAGTTCCTATTAAAAAAATTACCAAGGAGCAGTGGCCACAAATGGGAAACAAGAGCAGTGAGTAGATTTCTTCAGAAACCTTACCGATACTGACGTTACATGGAGATCCCCGTGGATGTACCCAATGTCGATCTTATACAAGTGCGGGAAGATGGAATGGGTCTCTCTCATAGACATGTGAGGAGCTACCAGTTATGCCCCTTTGCTTATACAACACCAATACGAGTCTTAGTAGTTCGTTCATGTTACCCATGGGCTGCACGAAGAAGAATTCTCTTACACGGAAGATAATTCCACAAACCGATTCATGAAGTCGAATAAGGAGTAGAAGTAAACATTTCGGATGAAAGTGGCCTTATTTACCAATATTGTACCCGAGTATACCAGTTAGAGAAAGAAAAAGGTCGACAATATAGGCGTTCCAATCTTGGTAAGCCCATCATATAATCTTTAGCCTGTCATCCTTCTGACCGAGGTAGCGATTTATAAACAAGACTTTGAGAAGGAAAAAGAAAAGTTGTGGGACAGGTTCACTGAACTTGAGGGTAAGCTCATCGCCGAACAATACCAAAGGAAGGGTTACCAGAAAGAGGTGAAAGCCCTGCTGTCAAAGCAAGAGCTTTACCTAAAAGATGTGCAAGAGTTGACACAAGAGAACAACCGCTTAAAAGCTTGAAGGGCACGCGCTAGCAATTCCAAAGCCTCGAAGGAAGAAAAGGCACATCTCGAAGAAATAAAGAAAGAGCTAAAAGTCTGGCAACGTAAGGCTCGGAAACAAAAAGAGAAAGCATTCCAAATTGAATTTAATTATAATTTTTAATAATGTAGAGTAACTAATCCCATAAGTTTAGGTTCTTTGAAATAATATATTTTTTAAATTAATTTGGTAATTCCTATTGGAAAACTTAATATAATTTTAAATTAAAATCTATTAAGTAGAGCCCTTTAAGTTTAGATTCTTTAAAAACTTATTAATTGACATTTTAAGGTTTAGAAATCAATAAAAGGGGCAAATAAAACATCATTCAAAAAATATTTTTATTGCATCATGAAAAACAAAATTTTCTCAAGTATGGTTAATTCGGTCTTCCCCTAGCAGTTGGGGAACGGTCGAAACTCCTATGAGAAACTATATTTTTGAATTTTAGGGATTAATATCTTAATCCTCATGTGTCTAAATTGATCGAGGTTTCTTCAGCCTGTCATAACCCATTTTGACCCCCAAAATCGAAAACTCGTTAAAACAAATAACCCAAACCCCATTTGCACCCAAACCAAATAACCAACCAAACCCTAAATAATAAAAAAACACTATGCCAACCCCAAACTCATTTTGTCACCTTCATCAACCGCCCATACCCTATCAATCCCATGAAATCCGCCCTAAGATCTGGCCACAGACCTGCACCAAATAAAATTAATGTGGGGTTGTTATATTGTAAAAAAAATATGGGTTTATAAAACACCGAATCAAACAAGAAAAGGGGGCTTTTTTAATGGGAAAAAGGGAGAAATTAAGGGAGCTTGTGAGATCAAAACTCTTGTAATCAAAAAAATTGTAAGTCTTTAAATCGAAATCAAAAACCACTTCTTTAGTTTCAAAAATCAAGTTCTTTTTTTATTTTTATTTTCGTTTCGAATCAAAACATAAAGGGGAAATCAAAGCTTACCGGCTTCGAGGTTGCCGTCGTTCCTCTTTCTCCGCCGTGAGGACTTCGCGCCGGTGAGCGGCATTTGACAGTGGTGAGAGCGATGGCCTGATATGTTTGAGAGGAAATAATAAAACAAAGTTTTAGTGTTTATTATTTCTGTTTCGAATGAAAAATGAAACAATACCCTTTATTTTGAACCAGCTCACGAAACGGCGTCGTTTCAGACGCTCCGACCCGTAGTGACCCGATAACCCGGGGAGGATCCGAGTTTTTATTCAATGGGTTAATTGCGAAAGTGGTCCCTGGTTTCTTTCCCACTTTAGCTTTTGTCCGTGGTTTAATCTCAATTTCGGTCCCTATGATTTATTCCCGCATCCATTTTCGTCTCTTTTTTATTTTAATCTTGCATCTCTAATTTACATTTTATTCAGTTCGGTCATTTTGTTATTGTTACTATGTTTTAATTTTCAGCCCTTTAACTATGGTTTGTTTGTATTTGCACCCCTTCATTTAACATGTTTTCACATTTATGCTCATGCATTTCACATTTAATTGCATTTTAGTCCTATTTTATGCTTGTTTTTTTGCCATGTCATTTAATGATTATGCATTCTAGTTTTTGAATTTAATTTTAGTTTGTTTCATGCATTTCACGTTTTTGCCCATGCATTTTTTATTTTGTATTATTTTAGTCCTTAACTTGCTATTTCCATGTTGTTTTTATGTATATTAGTATGAATCATGCATTATTATCACATCATGCATTTTAATTACTAGTTCTCTTTTTTATTTGGTTCACATATTTTAGCATGATTATTATTATTATTATTATTAAGTTAGATTAATATTTATGAATATTTCATATTAGCATTTTATTTATGTTAGATTAATATTTTATTATGTTAGTATTTATTTATATTTTTATTGCATTGTATTTATTTATGTATGCCATGTTTATTTTAATTTGCATAATGGAGTATAAGTTGTCAATGCGGTGCCCTTTTATCCGAGCATAAACGGGGCAAGTATCAGGCGTAGTGATAGTGGTTGGGCGTTTACTCTCGAATAACGGGGCCTTTAAAATCTACTCGCACTTATAACCAAATTTTAATTTAATCGTCACTTTAATCGGGAAATTTTAATATTAATAAAGCGGTAATTATTAAAGTGCCAATTTTGGGCAGTGTGGGGGTGCTAATCCTTCCCCATCCGTAACCGACTCTCGAACCCGACATTTTGAAATCTCTGGTTTTTACGGTGTTCGGTCCACCTTGAGTGGCCGGTGGTGACTCTATTTTTAAACAAAATAAGATTTTTCTGAAATCCCACAGAAGACATTATTTTCAAAATAAAAAACCTTTTTTAGCGAGAGGGACATCGCTATAGATGGCGACTCCGCTGGGGATATTTTTGTTTTTTCAAAAAAATAAGAGAGTTGAGCTTTTTTCAAATAATTACCGCTTTATTAATATCGGAAATTCTGGATTAAAGTGACTATTAAGCTAGCATTCAGTTATAATTGCGCGTTTATTTTAACGCATTTAAAATTTGGCATATAAACCCGTCCTTTTAAGTGGGGGGAAAATGCTAATGCTTTCGTGAGGATTTCGTTCCTCCGTGTAGGCCTAGCAAGTACCTTCGGGGCTAGAGTACCTTATGCTTTCGTAAGGATATCGTTCCTTCGTGCAGGCATAAGCGAATAGGTCCCCCTGAATTGAACCCGGATGAAAGGAGCCTATAATGGGTGATGATCGGGGGCCTTGCTACTCTTAGTAGAGGACAGCAAGGACAATTCGGGTACCTCCTAGCACCAACACTGCATGTAGAGAACATATAGAAACCCACCTTGTTAGAGCCATGCGGAAAACCTAGGTGTTTTAGACGGGATATAAATAGGGTCGTTTTGTTTGTTATTGATTTTATTCGGTACTGACTCATTTTTTTTTGTTTTGCCCTTTTTTGCATACATCATTGCATTAGCATTGCATGACATAAAGGTGTTGGTTCAAGTGGTTTGCCCGAGCAGAAATCTTTTATTATTACCATGTTTACTTTAATTTATTCATTTTAATTTCAGATTGACTTTTTTTGTGATCACATCATGTCTGTTCATTTTGGCATTCACTGCATTGCATATCATGACATTTTGACCCTTGCATTGGTGCATTCGCATATATGACATATTTTGTTTTTTATATGCATTCATTTTGAGACTGGTCCCTGGGTTACCTCATTAGATACAACAAAGTTGGTCGACCTAGCATCTTACAGGACCACTACAAGAGTCTAATCTTGGGGCATGTCCAAAAGCACCCTCCACATCTTTTACAAATATTGTGCCTCTAACAAGGTCCCAGTCCGGGGGCATTCTTTGCCAAGGTCCAGCCTTCATTGCCGAGTCAAACTTTTGCATCCTTAACCACAGTATGCAAAAGTGCACCCGATCCAAAAATAATAATACTAATGAGCTGCCATGAACCAACACACAATTTATGAACCCAACTTAGGGGGCAACAGAATCCGCACTTAAAGTTTCAAATTTGCTACAAGAGCAGTGTCAGATGATGTCATGTAATGAACAAAAGTTTGGGGCATCCACTCAGATGAAAGCTGATCGAACCCAGGACAAAGTCGGGGCACCGCCGCATGAAAAAACCAAGATCCTGACGGGACCAGTGAGGAGTCAGGGGCATCTTTTTGAGGATCGAAAAAAATCATATCACCTTCATGCATTTGATTGCATTCATCTTGCATTAAACCATTTTTGCACGCGTCATACATTTAGATTAAGTGCATACACCGAAGTCACCATGCATTTAAGATAGACACATACATTTAGGCATAAAAATCATGCATGCTTTTTTGCTTACAAATAGGTTCGAAGGAGATCCCGAACATCCTCAACATGGGGGCAATGACAAGAGGGATAACCCTAGTCATGGAAGAGGCCAAAAACACACAAAAAATGCTTAAATATCTAAAATAAAAGGTATAAGTGACAAGTTTTTGAACAGTTACTAATAAATGTTTTTTTTTCATTTCGGGATCTCATTCCTCTGACAATGGTGTGGTAGACGCCAACATTTTTCTGACTATCACTTCTGCCAATAGAAATTCTTTTCAGATCATACCCTCTGTCGATAGAGAAACAGAGCAATTTTTTCAGACATCGTCTCGCCATCAATGGCACAACAATTTAGCATCTTGCAAATCATGCCTCCGTCAGTAGTGGTAGGCCAACTTAATGTAGATCTTGCCTCTGTCGGTGGTGTAGCAGGTCTCACATTTTGCTGATCTAGTCTCTCCGTCAGTGGTAGCAGATCAAAAACTATCCAGATCTCGTATTCGTCGGTGTTGCAGATCAAAGTTTCCAGATTCTATCTCTCTGTCGGTGGTGTAGTGGATCTCATATTTTGCTGATCTAGTCTTTCCATCAGTGGTGTAGCAGATCAAATCCTCTCCAGGTCTTGCCTCTTCGTCAATGTTGCAGCTAGTCCAAAATTTTACTCGGAATTTACTTTTTATTATAGTTGTAAAAAAATCAATCAAAAAATCATATCAAAAATATAAAAAATCAAAAAAAGAAAAGAAAAAATGAAATAGGGCAAAAAAGAGCAAAAATGAAGAAAAAAAGAAAAAAATGAAATGAAAAATCAAAAGAAAATTTATCAACTTTCATCGCCCGATCTAGTCTCTCCGCTGATGGAGTGGCTAGGTACAAGCTATAGTCGTCCTTAGATCCTACTCTTCGCTGATGGTGTAGCCAATTTTAGGTCGTCATTATCCGATCCAGTCCTCTGCTGATGGAGTGGCCAGGTACAAGCTATCGTCGTCCTCATATCTTGCTCTTCGCTGATAGTGTAGCCGGTTCCAGGCCGTCATTATCCGATCCAGTCCTCCGCTGATGGAGTGGCTAGGTCCAAGTTGTCGTCATCCTTAGATCCTGCTCTTTGCTGATGGTGTAGTCGGTTCCAGGTCGTCATTATCCGATCCAGTCCTCTGTTGATGGTGTGGCTGAGGTCCAAGTTGTTGCTATCTTACTTCTCTGCTGATGGTATAGTAGGGTTCCAGTTAATGTTCTACTTCTCCGCTGATGGCGTCGTAGAATCTGAATTATTTGATCATGTCCCTTCGTTGATGGTGTGGCTGAGGTCCAAGTTATTGCTATCCTGCTTCTCCGCTGATGGTGCAGTAGGGTTCCAATTAATGTTCTGCTTCTTCGTTGATGGCGAGGTAGAATCCAAGTTACAATTCGATCTTACCCCTCCACTAATGGTGTGGTTAGATCTAATTTACCGACTTTCAAATTCCCTTTATTAAAGTTGCAGCTAAAAAAAGACAAAACAACAAGAAAAAATAGAAAAAGTCAAAAAATGGGTCAAAAAAAGAGAAAAAGAAAAAAGAAGAAAGAAAAAATATTCAAGTGTTATCTAATCATGTCCCTCCGTTGATGGTGCGACCGTGTTCAAATTGATGTCATCCGATTCTGTTTTTCCGTTGAGGGTCTAGCGGAGTCCAAATGCTAAAATACGATCTTATCTATCCGTTGATAGTGTGGATAGATCCAACAAACATAAATCTTCGATTCTGCCTCTTCGTTGGTTTGACAAATTCCGATCATGCCTCTTCGTTAGAGTCGTAGCTTGATTGCAAAGAAATCAACTATCCGATCCTGCCTCTTCGTCGGTGTCGTAGTTGGATCAAATCTTTAGACCTTGCCTCTTCGTCGGTGTTGTAGCTGAACCAAATTTGCCAAATTCTGGTCATGCCTCTTCGTCAGAGTCGTAGCTTGATCGCAAAGAAATCAACTATCTGATCCTGCCTCTTCGTCGGTGTCGTAGCTGGATCAAATCTTCAGACCTTGCCTCTTCGTCGATGTTGTAGCTCGGTCAAATACAACTTTCGATTCTGCCTCTTCATCGGTGTTGTAGCTGAACCTAATTCACTAACTTCCGGTCCTGACTCTTCATCGGTGTTGTAGCTAGACCAAATTTACTAACTCTTGATCCTGTCTTTTCGTCGGTGTCGTAGCTGGATCAACATTACTAAGTTTAGACCATGCCTCTTCGTCGGTGTTGTAGCTTGGTCAAAATTTATCAACTTTCAAGTTTTATCAATATTGTATCTGAAAAAAGATTTCTAAAAAAAAGAGGGAAAATAGAGAAGAAAAGAAGAACAAATGAAAAAAGAAGAAAAAAGAGCAAAATGAAAAAAGTAGAAAAGAAAAGGCAAAAAGAAAAGGAAAACAAAGAAGAAAAAGAAAAAAGAAAAAGAGAAAAGGAAGAAGTTGTTAGTTTTCTGGTCTTGTCTCTTCGTTAGAGTTGTAGCTAGATCAGACATCAGAACTTTCATCCATCGGTCTTGCCTCCACGTTAGTGTTACAGCTGGATCGAATTTTGTAGACCCCGTCTCTTCGTCGTATTGCAGCTGGGTCGAACTCTCTTTAGGTATTAGTTTATTATCAATAATGTAGCAAGTTGGACTCATTTTGCTTCCCCAATAGACAACCCCATATTTTGAAGATTTTGCTTCCCAAGAGTGACAAGGTAGATCAACCAAGACAAGAAAGAAGACATGCATCAAAGAGAAAGAAGATCTACAGAAGAACGAAGACATACGTCAAGAGGAGAAGCCTAGCCAGACCAGACCAAAACGGGTCATTCTTAGTCTTTGCTCTATTGTTGTTACACAACAATGAGCAAAGATGGGCAACTGTCATAACTCGTTTTGACCCCGAAACCCAAAAACCCGATACAACAAATAACCCAAAACCCATTTACACCCAAACCAAATAACCAACCAAACCCTAAATAATAAAAAAAAACACTCTGCCAACCCTATACTCATTCTGTCACCTTCATCAACCGCCCATACCCTATCAATCCCATGAAATCCGCTTCAAGATCTGGCCACAAACCTGCACCAAATAAAATTAATGTGGGGCTATTATATTGTAAAAAAATATCTGGGTTTATAAAACCCTAAATCAAACAAGAAAATGAGGCTTTTTAATGGGAAAAAAGGAGAAATTAAGGGAGCTTGTGAGATCAAAACTCTTGTAATAAAAAAATTTGTAAGTCTTTAAATTGAAATCAAAAACCAATTCTTTAGTTTCAAAAATCAAGGTCTTTTTTTGTTTTTATTTTCGTTTCGAATCAAAACAAAAAGGGGGAAATCAAAGCTTACCGGCTTCGAGGTTGCAGCCGTTCCTCCTTCTCTGCCGTGAGGACTTCGCGTTTGTGAGCGACGTTTGACTGTGGTGAGAGCGGCGGCCTGATATGTTTATGAGGAAATAATAAAACAAAGTTTTAGGGTTTATTATTTCTGTTTCGAATGAAAAATGAAACAATACCCTTTATTTTGAACCAGCTCACGAAACGACGTCGTTTCAGACGCTCTAACCCGCGATGACCCGGTAACCCGGGGAGGATCCGCGTTTTTCTTCAATGGGTTAATTGCGATGGTGGTTCCTGGTTTCTTTCCCACTTTAGCTTTTTCCGTGGTTTAATCTCAATTTCGGTCTCTATGCTTTATTCCCGCATCCATTTTCGTCACTTTTTTATTTTAATCTTGCATCTCTAATTTACATTTTATTCAGTTCGGTCACTGTTGTTATTGTTACTATGTTTTAATTTTCAGCCCTTTAACTATGGTTTGTTTGTATTTGCACCCCTTCATTTAACATGTTTTCACATTTATGCTCATGCATTTCACATTTAATTGCATTTTAGTCCTATTTTATGCTTGTTTTTTTGCCATGTCATTTAATGATTATGCATTCTAGTCTTTGAATTTAATTTTAGGTTGTTTCATGCATTTCACGTTTTTTCCCATGCATTTTGTATTTTGTATTATTTTAGTCCTTAACTTGCCATTTCCATATTGTTTTTATGTATATTAGTATGAATCATGCATTATTATCACATCATGCATTTTAATTACTAGTTCTCTTTTTTATTTAGTTCACATATTTTAGCATGATTACTATTATTATTACTATTATTATTATTATTATTAAGTTAGATTAATATTTATGAATATTTCAGATTAGCGTTTTATTTATGTTAGATTAATATTTTATTATGTTAGTATTTATTTATATTTTTATTGCATTGTATTTATTTATGTCTGCCATGTTTATTTTAATTTGCATAATGAGTATAAGTTGTCAATGCGGTGCCCTTTTATCCAAGCATAAACGGGGCAAGTATCAGGCGTAGTGATAGTGGTTGGGCATTTACTCTCGAATAACGGGGCCTTTAAAATCTACTCGCACTTATAACCAAATTTTAATTTAATCATCACTTTAATCTGGAAAGTTTAATATTAATAAAGCGGTAATTATTAAAGTACCAATTTTGGGCAGTGTGGGTGCTAATCCTTCCCATCTGTAACCAACTCCCGAACCTGATATTTTGAAATCTCTAGTTTTTACGGTGTCCGGCCCACCTTGAGTGGCCGATGATGACTCCATTTTTAAACAAAATACGGTTTTTCTAAAATCCCACGGAAGACTTCATTTTCAAAATAAAAACAACCTTTTTTAGCGAGAGGGACATCGCTACACAGCCATGAGCAAATTCGAGTCACTTTTAGAATTATTTAGTTTTTTTGCATTAATCTCTCCATACACGCATCCGAATTACCAAGAAAAATATTACTGATCAAGTAAGCGTCGTTCTGCAGGCGCAATAAGGGTGTTAATTCTTTCTCACACGTAACCGTGGCCCCGAACCTTTGAAATTTTGTAATCTTTGATTTGTTTTTAAGTTTTGAGTCCGCCTAATACGATAAAATGGACTAGTGACGACTCCGTTATCACAGTTCTGCATAAATATAACCCACTCCAATACACTTGAAAAAAAAATGTTCCATTGATCGATTACAATCTTAAATGGTGTTAGGTTTTTCATTATCTTATTTTTTTTCTTGAAAGAATTTTATCAACTAGAACATGTCTCCGATCTATGATCATTTTAAATACAAAAACCAAAGTCCTAAACATGGAGCCACTCAATCTAACAACAAACGCGGTGAGCTAATAATAAATTGGGATACTCCACAAACAGAAATGGTTCAGTTCTACGCGGCTTAAACTCCAACATAATCCAAATAGATGAAAATCGTCTATCACTTAATTATATCTTTTTTGATACCCTATTTTAAAAGAGTGAATTTAATATTTAGAGTTTAAAATTTATAATTAAAAAATTAAAAATAAAGTATATTTTAGAGTATAAAATTTAAATTTAATTATTTAATGTTTATTAGTATGAAGAGTAAAAAGAAGCATATTCAGAGGTATGAAGATTTTTGTTCTAACAGAACTATGCTTTGCATGCATGGCGATTGGCCACGCCCTCCCTCCAGCCTCCACCATTTAAATATAAAACTGCTTTAGTCCCCTTCTAGAAGTTACTTCACATTACTAGCCTTTATTCTTCCAAATTTCAGCAAGTGATGTGATGAATCACTATTTTTATTGCCTTATTTAAAGTATATGATTTTTTTATTTAGATATTTAAAATTATTTTTTGATTAAAATAAATACTTAAAAATATATATTAATTAAATTAAGAACAAAAATTTTAAAATAAGTATTTAAATTATTTTTTTTAAAAGTTGTTATATGACATTAATTAAAATATATATTGGATACCTATTTTAAAAATATATATTTTAAGTATTTATTTTGATAAAGAAATATTATAGATGCATATTTTAGCAAAAAAATATAATTTAAATACCTAATTTACTTTAAAAATATACTTTAAATATTTAATTTAACAAAAAAAGTTTCCAAGTACTTTTTCGTCTGACTTTTGGTTCTTCATGTTGGGACCAAATAGTCCAAGTGATTTTCATTACCCACTTCTTTCCTCTTCGAGTGCTGAAAAACCAAACACGCTTATTCATTACCTACTGTAACTAATTTGCAAAGGACAAAATAATAATAAAGAGAAATAAATTACAAGGATGAAGAAGATTCATCAAACCAACACAATCACTAGTTATAAATCAGGGTTTATCAGTACTAATACATTCCTCCAGAAATAGAATCAAACATGCCATGCGCTATATATATAAATATGCAGTGAAATTACAGAGATTTATTATCAGCTGATAAATATGATGGAAGGATCACAGCAACACTCATCAAAGAGGCAGCAGCAACACAAAGCCGCAAGACTGCAAAAATAAATAATTTACACATTAAAACTTGAAAACTCTTTAAACTAATTCAAAGAAGAATACTATATTACTACATACCAGCCCTCAAGGAAACCAGGCTCTCTCCTTGGTGGTGGAGCAGCATACTGTGGTGGCGCCATCACCGGAGGACCTTGATAATAACCTGGCAACCAAAAGTATATACGACATAAAAGAAGCATGGACGCAAAATTTTATGGTAAAAGTGAACTTATAAAATTTTAAAAATGTAAATTTATAAAATTTTAAGGTGCGAAAATAGATTTTTAATAAAAAAATACATAAAAATTTTCAAACTTTTTTAAAATTATATATAAATTTTAAATTTAATTTGATATTTTTAGAGGTCACTGTCCCTCTAGCCCATCCCAGACATGAAACTAAAACAAAATCTACCCCTAACTTCCCTTTAATCCAAAGGAAAAACACAACTCTGAAATCTGAATGATTTCCCCTTTCTCTCTTGGAATAAAAACTAATTCAAACATAGAATCCCATGCCCAAAAATATTAACAGCAGAACATGCAAACAAGAAAAAAGGTTACAACTTTACAACTCAAAGCTTCCGAATCTGAAAGTTTTTGAGAAATTAACATATAACAAGAAAAAAGGAGTACCTTGAGCAGGGTAGGGATAAGCATACTTGGGGTCACTCATGTTTTTGCAAACTGCAAAACCTCTAGGAAATACAAGGAGAAAAAAAAGGACAGGTTTTAGCTACGCATTGTTGATTTATATAGAGCTCAATGTTATTCTTTTAATGTAATTTATATAAAGTATTATTATTCAAAGTTCAAGCTTTCTCACTATCTAGATCAATCGCTTTGACAATTGATTCGGGCGCTCCATTTTAATCACAAACTGATTACGTGTTAATTGATAAAAAGGGTCCCACTGCTTACGTGGAAAGCTAAGTTTGTGATAAGTGGCCGTTGGATTGCTAGAATAGACTAGTGGAGTGGCGTAAGCAAAAGTTTTAACAGCTCAGCCATTTGTAACGACGCTCTTATTAAGCGTTCAATCGAGTTGAGTTGAGTCGAATCAAAAAATTTTAAGTTATTTGAGCCAACACGTCATATTTTACAACTCAAACTTTATTTGAGATTTTTTCGATTCGAGTCGAGTTCAAGTCGAGTCAAGTCAAGTTTTCGAGTTCATATATATTTAATTGTAGTTATTTATCATGTTATAATGTAGTTTAATTCCAATTTAAACGACTTTCTCTAATCATATAAGATATGCACATATATATCATTATATTTTTTCATATGTAGCATATATTTATTCATATTTTTTTATATTGGTATATATATATCAGGAAAAATTAAGGCACTCGACTGGAACATAAAAATCAATCCTCTAATTATTAAAAATTTTGAGTTATTCGAGTTATTAGAATTTCCATTTTAAAACTCAAACTTTATTTGAAATTTTTTCGAGTCGATTCGAGTTTATGTAATTTTGAGTCGAGTTAAAATGAGTTGATTTTTTCGCCTCGAGCCGAGTCAAAAATTTTGGTTTTTTCGAGTCGAGTTTTGCTCACCCCTACTTCTTACACAGAAATGTAAATTTTATACTAAACTGGTTGGGTACACAAAACTCGATTCAACTCGATTAAACTAAAATTTTTTATTTAACTCGAGGCGAAAAACTCGAATTGTCTTGACGTGACTTGAAATTTTATAAACTCGACATAAAAAATATTTCAAATAAAATTTGAGTTGTAAATAAAATTTTAAATAACTCGAAATTTTTTGTTATTAGTGGATTATTTTTAAGTTTAATTCGAGTCCCTCAATTTTTCCTGATATATATATAGCGATATAAAGAAATATATGTCACATATGAAAAAAATATATATAAAGAAATATGTATGCATAACTTATATGATTAGAGAAAGTCATTTAAATTGGAATCAAATTGTACTATAACATGAAAAAAATTATAATTAAATTTGTATAGGAACTTGAAAACTAGACTCGACTCGAATTTCATAAACTTAACTCGAATAAAAAAATTTCAAATAAACTTTAAGTTGTAAAAATATGACGCGTCAACTCGAATAACTAGAAATTTTTTTATTAGACTTGATCGAACGCTCACCCCTAGAAATTGATGTATAAATTTAGAGAAAATCATCTTCCCGTTTTTTCTCTTTTTATGCTCAACGCTAATAAATCAAATTTTAAGTCTTAATCTTAAATTTAAATCTTTAGTCTTAAACTCTAAAATATAGACCCTACTTCAGGATCTTTAGATTTTAATCATAACCCTTAATCTTAAACTTTAACCCTAAATTCTAAATTTAAATTTTTAGCGTGAGACATAAATAAGGACATCGAAAAAGGACAAAAAAATTTATTTATAAATTTACGCTTCATAATCACTAGTATAATTTTTAGGATAATTTACCAATTATAGTCGTTAAATCATTTGATCAGTTCTATTATATCATTGAACAAAAACTTAATAATTAGATCATTCATTTTTTTAACAATATGTCGGTTGACTTTTAGTAAAAATCAAAATAAAAAATAGTCCAAAAGAAAAGATATTGTAGCAAAAAAATAAAAACACAATAAATTTAAATTGAAAAAAAATTAAAAAATAAAACATCTGACCAACAAAATACTTCTTGTGGATTGTAAAACAGTGATAAAGATGAAACGTCGAAAAAATAGAAGTAGAGAGCAAGACTTCTTGTCTCCTTCCACATACACGTTTCAGGATTGAAGTAGAAGTGGTAAGCAAAACTAACAATTTTAGAGGTTGCTTCGTAAAACAGATGTGACTGCATCGGCAAACGAACCACCAAAGGGATCAAACAATTGAAGACCACCGAAAATTCGGAAATCAGAGCCGAAAGTCGTGAAAAATATATCCTCGAACGCATATTTATCACAACGATAGACAATAACGTGCCATAAAGCAGAAGCGTGCCACAAGACAGAAAAAATATGTCACAAGGAAATTAGAAAAGCGTGTCAAAAGGCAAATAAAAGCTAGAAGAACACCGAAATATAAAAGAAAACAAAAGCTTGATATAAAAATAAGAGAAAATAATTACTAGCGGTAGCGACCAACACTAAAACTGACGCCACCGCAAATGAATCAAGAACTAAAGAAAAAAGTGCTAGATTATGATCGGGAGAGCGGCGCTAGGGTCTGATATATCATCGATCAGTCAAATTTTAATTTAGTATCAATTAAAGTAACAATTATTAACCGTTAACGAAATTATTAATGTGATAATTCTTTCCCTCAGCCTAATGTGACAAATTTTATAATTGCATATTAATATATTTGACACTATTATTTATACATTTTATTATTTTGATATCAATCGTACTAAATTATTTTTCATGGTTGATAAAAATAATATTTAGGTTAAACATCGATTGATAATTTTTTAGAAAAATATGGACTGAATTTATAGGGGGTTGAATCTTGGACCTAGAGACATCAACATTTAACTGTTGAACCAAACTAAGTATTTGTTTCGTGTTTGATAAAAATAATATTTAAATTAAATTATGATTGATATTAATTATACATGTAGAATCCAACAAGTGTCCAAATAGAAAAACGGATGATATTCATTTTAAGAGATACGAGTTCAAATCGCCTTGTTTACAAGGTGTATGTACATTGTCAAAGGCTTAAGAATATCTATGAACAGATATTACCTTGTAATAATAATTATACATTTGGAATAATTATAAAAACGTGTAAATAATGAAGAAACTAATAATATTAAACTAAAAATATTTTATATTAATAATTAAATAATTGCTATAGTGATTTTAAGTGTAATGTATAATTATTCAGTTTTGTTTTTTTTATGTGATTTTTTTCATTTTTTTCTTATAATAAAGCAAATTAAGTGGCTTTGATTTGTACCAAAGTATACTTGTAATGGTGTTAGATGATCAATTTCATGATTTTATTTTTTTGATTTAAAAGATAAATATGGAAATATTTTGAATACTATTATAAATATTAAGGTTATCAATATCATATTGATGATGATATTGTTTCTTTTAGGATATTGATATGTTTTAATAGTAGGGATGACTATGTGACCCAGATCTGACGGGTTCTGATCCGACCCGATTTTATAGTCTCGGGTTTATTTAAAGAAAATTTTGAGCTTGTGTCTAATCTTTTGAGGATCAAGTTTTACTTTAAGGTGAAAAATACTCTTCCGATCTGACTCGAAATAATAGTTTAATTTTATTCTAAATATTTATATATATATATATATATATATATTTAAGTTTTCTTCCTATTTTGTCTAGTAAAAATAGAATAATTATTATAATACTCCCTCTCTATTTGTATTTTTGCAATTAACTCCATCTTTTTAACGATGTCATTTTCTTTAAAAAATAATAAATTTTTATTTATGTCGGGCCAGGCCGAGTTTTATTCTCAAATTCGGATTGGGTTCGGGTCGAGTTTAGATAGAGGTGTTAAATTTTTTGGTCAAGTATGGATTGACCAAAAACCCGATCCGTGGCCATCTTTATTTAATAGTGGTGAGCATATTGATTCATATTTTATTATATCTTTAAAATATATATACGATTTAATTTCTATTTTTTTAATAAAATATATTTTAATTACATATGTAGAGATATGTTTATATACATATAAAATATTTGAACATTATTAATTAAATATAAAAAACTTAATTCAATAATTGTATATGTGGAATTATAAAAATAAAAGGCGGCAAAGAAAAATATATTGAAATTAATTTTAAAGTATAAAAAGAATATTGTTATACATATGTTTAAAAACTAAAGTTTATACGATTTTACCTATTTTAATCCTAAATTCTTGTATATCAGATAATTTTTCAATATAAAAATCTTAGATCAAGCATTGTTTGACCTAAATATTATTTTTTCCAATCTTAAATAAATACTTAGTTTAATTTAGCAATTGAGTGTTGATGTCTCCATGTCCTAGATTCAACCCCTTACAAACTCAATCCATATTTTTTTCTAAAAATTTTGTATCAACTATAGTTTTATCTAGATATTATTTTTGTCCACCATGATTCAAGTACTTAACTTGATGTAGTGGTTAAGTATTTTCAAGTCTTAGATCCCATGTTTAAATCCCTAGAATATAATTAAATAGTCTTAGATCCCATGTTTAAATCCCTAGAATATAATTAAATTTTCTTTCATTTTTACCGATGACATGTATTATTATTTTATTGGAGGATAAATTTATTAAATAATTCTAAATTAAAACTTAGTTTTATCTAGATATTATTTCTTTTCAGTCTCCATGTCCTAGGTTCAACCCCTTAGAATATTTTTAAAATTTTTTTATCAACTATAGTTTTATCTAGATATTATTTTTATCCGCCATGATTCAAGTATTTGTCGCAGCCAAGACTCGACGTAAATAGAAAAATACACAAAGTCATCACTGATCTTTTTATTAGGTGGATCAGAAACTTAAAGGAAATAAGAGATTTAAAATCTTGAGTTTGGAGGCACGATTACGTGTGGGGAAGGATTAGCCCCCCTCCCCCACAATACCCGTAAAACGTCGCTTACTTAATCAGTAATATTTTTTCTTGTAGTTCAGATGTATGCATGCATGAGATGAGATTAATATAAGAATTCTTAAAGTTCCATAAATGACCTTGAGTTTACTCACAGCTGACAAAACTTCGATCAAACCCGAACACATTAAGAATTGAGATATTAATCTCAAAAACCCGAGAACATAGTCTCTAATGGAAGTTTTCTACAATTCCCCAACAGTTAGGGAGAAATTAAGGATTAATCCCACTCGAAAAAATACCTCGCTTTTCGTGATGCAAGGATAACTTTTGAAAATGACATTTAATACAATTAATATATCTAATAAAACCTAAAGTCTAGATTTTTAATTCTAAAGGTATGTATGGTGAGTCTAAACTAAAAGGCTATATTTATTAGTGTTCAATATGAGAATATAAATTAAACGTCTATATTCATATCCCTACTGATTATTTTTTAGACTCTAAATCTACGACTCTAATTAAGAAACTTGATTGCTAAGGATCTAACTGATCAGATTTAAAATCAAATTAAGAACCTAAACTTAGAAGGCATAAACTTGAACTCTTTCTTTTGATGGAACCGCCTCATAGGTTACTTGGGGTTGATGTGACGAAAAATCAACATCTTTAATTATCTCTCTTCTTTTTGGGTCTCTGAATTTTAACATAGTCGTTATCTGGCTGACAATGAATTTTAACATAGCCGTTATCTGGCTAACAATGCTTTGTTGGACTTACGTGTTCTCGTCTTTTAGTTCATTATCTATCTTATAAAGCCTGTTTTGCATGTTCTTTTGGCTCAATTCTGCAACCGCCAATCAATCTTCCATAACCATTTTCCTAGTTTGAGAACGTTGTCGTACTAGTGCGAAATTTTGGCAAGGAATTTGGTCTTTTGCTACGGAACTTTCTTTAGTTAAATTTATTATTTTTGTTTGACCAATGTGCGATTATGATGAAATGTGGGTATGAATACGATGTAAATGAATGAAAGAACGAAAAATTATTGATATTTCGATGTCAAAAGTAACATTTCATTGATCACAAAGTTCGGGTACACATGATGTTTTATTGAAAGCTAAAATTTTTGGACGGTTCCATCACTTCGACTGAATTCTCCGACTGAGGCAACCTCCCATTGAATGTGACCATAGAACATGCTCACTTGCTGGTATTGCTCTGTTGTCTCGTCTAGAAAGTTTAGCAATTGTTGCTCATCTTCCCGGTCAGAAAGATCTTTGCTCTCAGCACTTCTGCCCTGGCCTTCATCCATTCCCTTCCACACACAATCATCATGCTGATGTTGAAGCTTCAAGGAATAATTGCTGACATCTATATTCGAACGGTGGACTCTAGAGCCGGATGATGCTACCCAAATGTCCATGATCAATAAATGACTTTTGCTTCAGAATATCAATAGAATGTGATGAGATGCACACTAAATGAATATGCAAACAAAACAGAAGAACGGGTTGATACGTAATAATAAATCATTAAAGCAAGAAAAATTACGGGAAATATAAATCCTAACCGTATGTATCCTAGTTCTCTACGACTTTCCGCATGACTCTAGTGGGGTAAGCTACTTAAATTCTCATTCATGTGGATTAGGTCTAAAAGGGTACTCGAGCCGTCCTTACCCCTACCAAGGTGGATAAGAAATTCAATCTTGACCCATTACAGGCTTGTGGACAGAAGGTTACTCATGAAGGCATAGCTACTAACTCCTACTTAAATTGGATAAAGCCCGAGTCTAAGGCTTATGTAATGATGCAACAACAGATAAATATATCAACAAAAATGCACACAAAAATGCAAACAAACTACAAAAAAAAATAGCGATCAAGTAAAAGTTATGCCCATTTAAAAAAAATTCCAACGAATTCGCCAAGCTGTTATAGCCAGGACTCGACGTAAATAAAAAAACACAGAGTAGCTACGATCTTTGATTAGATAGATCGAAAACCTAAAAAAAACTTGAGACCTAAAATCTTGAGTTCGAGGGCACAATTACATGTGAGGTAAGATTAGCACCTCACAACACCCGAAAAGTAGCGCTTGTTTGATCACTAATATTTTTTTTTTAGTTCGGATGTATATATGCATGAGATGAGAGTTCACTCACAACTCAAAAAATGTCGATCAAACCCGAACACATTAAGAATTGAGATATTAATATCCAAAATTCGAGAAAATGATCTCTAATGGGAGTTTTCGATCGCTCCCTAACATCTAGGGGAAGTTCAAGTATTAACCCCACTCAAGTAAATGCCTCGCTTTTCGTGATGCAAGGATAACCTTTTGAAAATGACATTTAATACACAATTAATAAATATAATAAAACCTAAAGTCTAGATTTTTAATTCTAAAGGCATGTATGGTGAGCTAAACTAAAAGGCTCTATTTATTAGTGTTCAATATGAAAATATAAATTAAAACTCTATATTTATATCCCTACCGGTTAGTGTTTAGACCTTAAAATCTACGGCTCTAATTAAGAAACTAGGTTGCTAAGGATCTAACTTATCAGATTTAAAATCAAATTAAGAAACTAAAACTTGGAAGGCATATTCTAAGGTTTTAGGTGATTAAAATTGCGGATCTAAATTAAAATTGGCTAAAACTAAAGGTTAAATTCTAAATTATCCTAAAAAAACAAAAAGAACAAAATGAAGGCTATATTAAAATAAAGATAAAATGAAGGCTACAAATTAAAAATTAAAGTTCATTTACACCAATGGCCCATTTGGCTTAAATAATAAAAACCCTAGCAGATATCTATTTCTGTCATGCGCAGCTTATCCCCAAGCATTGGATCTGGACAAGATCCAACGGCTCAGATTAATCTTGGAAGAAGACCGTTCGGCTCCCTACTACGCGTGTGCAGACCACGCGCCAGATTCACTAACCATTCGACTACCTTCTACGCGCGTGCAGACCACGCGCCGCTACACTGCCCGTTCAACTCCTTTGTCGCAGGTCGAAGCCGGTGACTGCTGCACTTTCTTCCCCTCACCACTCGACCACAATATCCGGGATAACACAAAAAAAGGGAGCCAATCACCAAATTGAGTCAAATCGGTAAAAAGGGAGACGATCACCAAAAAAGAATCAAAAACAAAAAAAGGGAAATGAATCAAGCACCGAATTGAATCGAGCCAAACATAGAAACCAAATCAATAGGAAATTAGGGATTTTTATTCTCATTGTATTTCTGGTATGTAACCGGTTATATAAATCAAACCCATTCGTTGTAAAAAGAACGATTATTCTGGGAATAACAAACAAGAAAATCAAGAGTTCTAGGAATTTTTCATTTCGAATTGAAAAAGAGAGGAAAGTGATATTTTTTTACCCGAATGTCCTTCGAGCCACTGCCGTGAACAACGTTTTGAGGCTGCATCCCTGACGATGGATGTTCTTAACTTTCATAACGTTTAAACTCCCACCGTCGAGGTTCAAACAAAAGTCGTCAGAGTTCTAATTTTTTTTTAAAAAAAATGGGATTCGAATGGTTTATCTTCAATCTGGGCTCTTTTTAAAAATTTTGGGTGATTTTATGTACGTATTTGGGTTGTGGATTTAAAATGGAATCGAAGAAGAGGCTTTTTTCTAATTTTCCAGCCGAAAAATGGCGGCCGACGCCGATCGATGGTGGCCGACACGGCGGACGCTCATTGTGTTCGTAATGAACGAAGAACATTTCAGAGAAAATGAGAGGGGAGAGATTTGATCTATTTTCGGGTGAAAATTCTAAAATGGGGTTGTTGTTTTTCTTGCTATTTATAGTTCCCGTGAAAACTGACCCGGATCCAAACATGACCCGCGTCCTTCTTTTAAGGGTTTGGCACTTTGTTTTTCAATTTATTCAATTCGGTGCTTATTTGTTTATCTAATTTGCTCTTTAATTTTAATTATTCTCAATTTGGCCACCATTTTGTGTTTAATTTAGTTTATTAGGGTTTTATCACAGTGTTAATCCCAATTTTATCCATTATTCCAACTCTTGCCCCTCTTATTTTTTTAAAAAAGGAATATTACACTGTTTTTACAATTTTATTTATATATTATTTTTATTTGCATTTGTAAAAATTCAGCTCGTTGATTAAGTGTTGACTTGGTAAAGGAAAGGATGCACATTTATCACCGGTTTTATCTCTTCTCTTTAATGTTCATTTAATTTATGTACATATTTAATTTTTATGCAATTTTCATTCATGTTGCTTATTTTTTATTATCTTGTTTTCTTAATTTAATTTCCTTAAAAACCTCGAATGTTAATATCTTTTAGTTAGATCATGAGGTTGGTTTAAAACTTTAAAATTAAGTTCTCCTTTAATTTAATTTTAAAAACCCTTTAGATTAGATTCCTAGCGTAGCTTGGTTTCCTCTTTTTTGAAGTAGGCTTAGTTTCTTTTAATAAGTTGACTCTTAAAAATTTGAACCTTTAGATAAAATTTTATTTTAGATCGCTTAATCTTCTAAGTAGGCTAATAATAATAAGTTTAGAATTGTTAGAAAAAACATTAAATTTTAATTTAAATAAATCTATCCTTCTATGTCTTTTATGCCATGATTGATTATGTTCACATGATATATATATATATATATATAAATTGGTTAGCGTGTTGGCGGTGATTGTCGTTTAATTTCCGAATGGTGGAGTGGTTAAAATAAATTTTCATTCATAAATGGATAATAATTTTAATTTTACACGAACTTACAAATTTTGACATTAAAACATCTTGTAATCGTCTAGGTTATATTCTCATATTGAACACCAATTTTTCGGCTAGGTACCCCACATCTTTTAATTTTTAGTTTAGACTCACTATATAGACTAGACTTTTAATTTATATTCTCATATTGAAGAGTATAGACTTTTTAATATATATAGATTTAGGTTTCGTTTTCACCGCTCGAGAAAATACTTCACTTTTCGTGATGCAAGGATAACCTTTTGAAAATGGAATTTAATACAATTAAAAAATCTAATAAAACCTAAAGTCTAGGTTTTTTATTCTAAAGGCACGTATGGTGAGTCTAAACTAAAAGGCTCTATTTATTAGTGTTCAATATGAGAATATAAATTAAAAGTCTATATTTTTATCCCTGCCGATTATTTTTTAGATCCTAAATCTACAGCTCTAATTAAGAAACTAGGTTGCTAAGGATCTAACTTATCAGATTTAAAATCAAATTAAGAACCTAAACTTAGAAGGCCTATACTAAGGTTTTAGGTTATTAAATTGCGGATTTAATTAAAAAGAGGCTAAATTCTAAAATACTAAATTATCTAAAAAACAAAAGGAACAAAAATGAAGACTATAAATTAAAATTAAAATTAAAATTAAAAAAAATGAAGGCTAAATTAACAAATCAAAATAAATATCTGAAATACATGCAAAACAATGACCAAATTATGAATAAATCAAAATTATAATGCTCAATTAGCACAAAAGAGACCAAATTGAAATTGGGGAGCTGCGGCATAAAACCCGCTAAAGTTGAGCACGGGTCGAAAGTCGGATATGGGTCGATCGTCGGGTCAGAATAAAAGGCCCCTTTCACTCCAAAAAAAATCACCCCTTATTCTAATTTTTAGAAAGCCCCCTCTCTTTCTCTACTCACCCTCGACCTCTTTCTTCCAAACACCTCATACCCAGAAAACAATTAGTTTTTAAAATCAAACACTTATGTTTTTGTCAATATAACTTGGAGCAAATGATTAAAGACTCATGTTGACATTCAATTCCTTTCTTTAGGTCTTGGGTTCTAGTCCCAGTAGGAGCAATCCCTCTTCCCATCCCCTTAGGTAAAAATTGTTCAAAAAAAAAACACCCATGGCCTTTTTTCTTGTTTTTTTTTATCAAAACAACCGAAACCTCAAGAACGAACCAAGAACCATCTTCTGATCCTCTAAACCCAGATTCGATAAGATCTAACCCAACTTCTCCCACCTAAATTAACCAAACCCCAAATATCATTTCCAACGTCACCACCGGCCAACATGCAACACCACTCCGATGACCTCTCACTCCCTGAACGGTAACCTTTCTCCCTATTTTTTTGTAAATTCAAAAAAGAAGAAAAAAGACTATATAAAGGATACCTTATAAAGTAAATTGCTTTAAACTCTTGGAATACGGTTTTATTTCTCTCAAAATTCGTGTGTTAGGTGGTGTTTGAACCGGAGAAAATATATCATGGGTATTTCCCACCACGTTATCCATGAGACTAACCAATAAAATGTATCAATTTCATTAATTTTTCATGTCATTTTTACCAAGTGAATCTTCACTCATTTTTACAAATTTTACCAAGTGAAGATTCACTTGGTAAAAAGATGATATGGAAATATTAATGAAATAGATGCATTTTATTAGTTGGTCTCATGGATGACGTGGTGGGAATGATCCATGATATAGTTTCTCTTGAATCTGGCTTTTATAGCCTATTACAGAGTTTGATTTCCTAAGATACAAATGAAAAATCCTCTTGATTCTTTTTTTGGTTGATTTGTTCCCTTGCCTGCTTGATTCGACTAATTTATTGCTTGTTTGTTTGATTCAACTGATTTATTTTCATTTATTTTTTTCTCTTTGCACATCTCAGGTTAACGGAGGAAATGACGACGGTGAAATGCGGTGACCAATGCCGATCAGCGGCTACGGTCGAGGAAGCTGTAGAGTCTCGCAAGGAGTCGAACGGGTGGTGGAGCAAGCACGTGATTTGCACGTGCGTAGAGTGGAGCCGAACAGGTAATATTTGCCTTGATCTGGATCGTTAGATCAAATATGATCCAATAGCTCCTAAGTGGCTGCACAAAAGAAAGAAAGGGTGTTTAGTTAGGGTTTTCGTTGGGCCGAACTTTGGCCCCTTATTGTAAATGAACTTGGACCAGATTTTATTATTATATTTATATCAAATGAATTTTAAATAATAATAATAACCTATACATATGAAAATAAAAATAAAAACAGGAATAAAAATAAAAATGAAATAGGAAGGACGAATAAAATTAGGTGACTGCAATACTTAATTTGATTTAGTGGTTAAGAGGTTTAAAGCTTTGAAACATAATACAATTTTCTTTCATTTTTATTGATGACATGTATCATTATTTTATTGGAGGATAAATTTGTTAAATTATTTTAAATTAAAATTGAGACTGAATTGAAAAAAATGAGTATGAAGACTAAATATGTTATTACATAAATTTACAAAACTGCTACATCAACAATTTTGTTATGGTTGAAGAACACTAAATTAAATATCGATAGAGATAGTAAAATTACCCGAACCATTGTGTTTGACCCAATCCGATCTGACCATGTTTTTCCTTCTTCAATTTCGAATTTGGGGCGGGTTTGAAAAAGCATTGAGTTTTAACATATCTAATTATGTTAGATGGGGAATTTTAGGGCGCGGTGGGTTCGACTTATCGTAAATTTTTGTTAGATGTTGTTCAAGTTTTAACATATTTAATTTTGAAGATCACTGGTTCAATTTTATTCTTTTATATATGTATTTTTTCACGTAGGTAATTTAATTGGTTTTATTTTATTTTTATATAGGTTTAAAGTCATTTAAAATCCATATTTTGTGATGGTGATGGTGACTTGGTCGAATTTAACCTTTATCGTCGACAAAGTTAAGATATTTTTAAATTCTGGTGTCGGGAAACGGGTCAGATTTAGGAGTTGATATATCAGGACATGTAAATTAATATTTAAATTGGGATCAGGGTGAGAATCTGTCAAGATATTTGATTTTGGTATAACTTAAATAAAAATATTTTTGGTCTTAAACTAACTAAAAATATTTCAAAAGTCCATAAACTTGAAAAATATATTGAAATGTTTTCAAAGGGTTTTTGACATGTTTAAATGCTTTCAAAATAGCCAAAGTGTCAAAACATGTCGTGAGTATCAATACCTTTCCTAGGTATTGATACTCAGGCAGCCGTACCGATAACCTCGGTATCGATACCATGCCAGTCGTACCGATTCCTGTTTTACCTGTATCGATACACCCCTTTATTTTCCCAAAACTCCATTTTCTAATAACCAAAATGAGTATCGATACGGCTTAGCCCGTACCGATACGGAAGGGTTAGTACCGATACACATGTATCGTGTATCGATACCTAGTGTAAAATTACCCAACAACTCTTTCTATTTTGAGGCAGGTACCGATATCCGAAGCCCGAGTACTGATACGCCCTGTACCAGACTATATTTAATTCTAGAAATAAAGTCCCCAATGGCTCCAAACTAACCCCAACGACTAGTAACGATCATGAACACGTTAGAGGGTTTAAAAGACTTAATCAAGCAACCATGGAACATCAAGAAACCAACTACCAACATTCAATGATAGAGAAAATGTTTTAGAGCTTAAGTTTGTCATATTTCTTTGTAGAGCACACTTGTGAGCTCAATTGTCATATATGCTCAAGTGTTAGGATTTGAGTGAGTGCTTAGAATTGCAAACATATTAGCCTTAAGAGGTTTTCCTAGTTTGCTCGTTGTTTTTCTCTTTGTAAGAGGTTTTTATGTTAATTCAATTGTCATATATGCTCAATTGTCATATTTTTTTTGACTTGGTTTGTCCTGAAATTGCTTTGTCTTTTGCAAACGTTAATCTTTTTAATGCTTAATGAATTGGGTACTATTTTTCCTCTTAGGTTTACCATTGGCCTTTTAATGGTGATGTTGAGAGGTTTTTAATAAGGCTCGTTTTCCTTCAAAAAAAATAATTTTAAACAATGATTAGAATTTAAGTTTTAATTTTATGGCTAAAATAATTTAGATTAAAGATCTTTTCATAATTAATCTTTATAATATTAATTTAAATGAATTAATAAATAAATTAAATATTAATAATTATATTAAGATACAATAAAAATTAAATCTCAGCCCATTTCTGAAATTCCCCCAAAAATTATCAAGTGTTGCATTTTGGATGTTAGTCGGCTAAACTAGTACCCAGTTGTCAAAAAGAAAGACAAGAATTGCTTGCCTTTATCTTTTTAAAATAATCCCCTTTCTTTCAAACAAGAAATTGATGTTTTTCCCCTTAAGGCGGAAAAATAATTCCTTCCATTTTCATGAGATTTCATTAGGATACAAATGTGAAACTGCACCCTTTTCGTTGACTTATATCCAATTCAACAAATCACATATTTTCATTACGTGTCAAGAATAATATTTTATATTATAAAATATTATTAGAAACAGTCCGTTATAATTTTTTAGATGTCACTAAATTATTATTACTGACTCGAAATCAAATTTTAAAAATATTCAAATCTAGCATTGAACTTTACTTTTTGACTCGTTTATGTCACTCCGCTATTAACACTTAATGGAACCGTTAGCTCAGAACTTTTGGTGCGGTTGTTTTGAAGCCTAATTTAACCCAAAACGATGTCGTTTTACTGGAGAAAAAAATAATAAAACCCATGCACTTAGGGAGTTTGAACCCAAAACCTTTAAATAGAAAGAGTGAACCTCAACCATTGAATTAACATGAAATTATATAATATTTTACCACAAATATTATATATGTCAAACTACACTTGAGATTAATTCAAATTATTTTATAAAAATAATACTATAAATAATATTAATGTATAAATAATATAAAAATATTATTTACATATATACTTATATATAAATAAAAAATATTATTTTATATTTTTATATATTATTTATAATATAAATATATTATTTTAAAAAACTCAAAGTATTTATATAAATAATATATTTATATTATAAATAATAAATAAAAAACTCTAAACCTTAAACTCTAAACAACAAACAATAAATTATTATCCTAAACCTCAAACCCTAAACTCTAAACCTTAGGGTTTAAGGTATAAGAGTTATTTTATATATTATTTTTATAAATATTTTGGATTTTTTAAAAAATAATATATTTTTATTTAAATAACATAAATTTATCTATCTATTTCAATTAAATTATTTTATAAAAATAATATTATAAATAATATTAATATATAAATAATATAAAATATATTATTTTTTAATTTTTATATATTGTTTATAATATAAATATTTTTTTGAAAAACCAAAATATTCATACATATAGTATATTTCTATTATAAATAATATATAAAAAATCTTAAACCCAAACTCAAAACCTCAAACCCAAACTTTAAGGTTTAGGGTTTGGATTTTTTAGATTTGGGGTTTAGAGTTTAAGGTTTATGATTTGAGTAAAACTTTGATACACAGGCTGTGTAAAATTATTTTTACACAAGCTTGTGTATTTACACTATAAAAATCCAAATCCTACATTCCTAACCTAACCCTAAAAAACTAAACCCTACACCCTACCCCTAAATTCTAAATACTAACCTTAAATTCTAAACCCTACAACCTAAACCCCTAAACTTTAAACCCTAAACTAAAAGGACTGTGTAAACTAAAGTTCACAGGGTCTTTATATCAAAGTTTTTCCCTTATGTTTTTTATATATTGTTTATAATATAAATATATTATTATAAATCATATGTGTTGGGATGCTCGTTCGATCAACCGTATCGCCAAGAGGGATGGATTGAATTTTGAGCGTTTAAGGTGGAAGCTATGAGAAATTAAAACGAACACGATGATTTATAGTGGTTCGAGCTTCTAACCAAGCTCTACATCCACTATCTTAACTTCACACTAATGATTTTCCCAAATTCACTATTGAATTTCTTCCCCTTTTCTAGGCTAAGGAGGCAACCCTTACACAATCAAAGTTTTCTATCCCAAAGCTTGATTAAACCTTCTTTTACCAGAGAAAAACAAAGACCAAACTAGGAAAACCTCTTAAAGTACAATGTTTACAATTTAAGCACACTCACCCAAAACCTAACACTTGAGCATGTATAACAATTAAGCTCACAAGTATGTTCTAATGAATAGATTGACAATTAAAGCACTAAGACACTTTTTCTATACATTGAATGTTGGCTCAATGATTCTTATTCTTCCATGGATGCTTGGAAGTGTCTTTTAAACCCTCTAACAACTTCATAGCCGTTACTAGCCGTTAGGAGTTGTTTGGAGCCGTTAGAGCCTTCAATTCCAACCATAAATTCAGTTCTGAAACAGGGCATATTGGTACACAGGTGTTGGTATCGGTACGCTACCTAAAGAAGAAAGAGTCATTGGGCATTTAATACAAAGGGTATCGGTACATATACATGCGTATCGGTACGAACTCATTCGTATCGGTACATTTGAAACCGTACCGGTACAAACTTTGGCTACTAGAATTTTGTAAAACTTGGGGATGGAAAGTTGTATCGATATGCTCAAAGTTGTGTCGGTACGGGCTCTTTGGATATCGATAGGAGTCTTAACCCTATCAGTACTCAGAGCCTGTTATTGACACTTTGGTTATTTAAAATCATTTAAAGTGTGTCAAAAACACTACAAAAAATGACATATACCGACAGACAGAAAATCGTTGATAAAACACCAACAATCTGTCGTTATATGGTCTAAAATCCTGTACCGACGGACAAAAAAATATTCTGAAAGACAAATAGCCATCGATAAAACGTTAGTCGGTATATCTTTATACCGACGAAATCAACCGTCAGTGTAGATGTTGGGACCTATACTGACGGACATATCTGTAGAAATAGGTAAGGCCTACCCCGACAAATTAGTGTATCTATTTCGACGGACCTAATCCGTCGGTATACATGGTACATATATTACGATGGAGTTTTACTGACAATTTGTCCATCACTATAATGTTTACTTTTACTGACAGGCCAAACGTCGGTATATGTGTCATGTAGATTTGTATAAGATACATATACTGACGGTTTTGTCCATAGGTATAGGTTCAATTGGCATTTATTTTTTTATTTTAAATATTAATAATTATTAATACTATTGTTATTTTTTATTTAATATTTTTTAATATTAAAATTACTAATATTATTATAAAAAAAATTGTTTTTTTAAGAGAAAAATATTCGGTTTAATCTTCGAAAAAAAAGTATTAAATACATAATCACTAAAACATGTTCGAGTCTATTACAAGCATGCAAGCAAATATTTGCGTTTCTTAATAACGTACATAATAAAAGCTAAAAATAATTCGAAGATCCATCAAGACGCTTGAAAGGAAGGACATGTTATTGCAATTACTAAAAGAGAGCGCAACACTAGTAAACTAGCAACAAAGGAAGCAACTGTAAAAGAAACATTTTTAAATGGTATGATAAATTGTGTAACTAGTAAAATATTGGTACAAGACAACATTTACTCTAAACTCTATGAGTAATACAAAAAAGCATTTACTCTAAACTCTCTGAGTGTTCTTCGTGTTCTTGAATGTTCTTCGTTGTTCTAGTTGTCAATCTCTTTCCGTTGTTCTTTGATTAGCTTCCGCTTAGAACGATCTTTCGTTCGAGGGCTTTGGGAAGTTTTTGATCTTCCGGAGCGAGAATCTTAACTGAGTTAGGTGTTTGTCAAGAGAACTTCGCCTAAGGCCGTGACAAGGGATTTCAGGCTTACTTAGTCGCACAATTATCCAGAAGGCGTTTAAGGCCGCACGGTTCGGCTGGTTAAAGTCTAGCCTCGTGACATGACCACTTTCCCAAGGAAGCATGCTCATGAAAATGGAAAGGAACCATGGTTCAATAACTCATGCCACATGCACTCTCAAATAATCTAGATGATTGACTGCAATGAACATCAAAATGTCTATCATAAACTACCTACCCAAAAATGCAATGAAAAGACAGGAGGAAACGATCAAGCATAAAAGGATCAATTATGGAAAATTCAAACAAACCCAGTTTGGGAAATCTTTCGCGCATCAACTCCTCAAAAACAAGTTGGTCAACCTAACAAAAGGCCACAAGTTATCAGATAGTTATCTAACCATCAACCGCTTAAATGTGCAAACTATTATCTGAGACTCAATCATTTTCTCCGGGTAATAGCCATCAAAATAGTCATCAATAATGCCAACCGAAGTCCTAAAATGTATACCAAAAATTAAAAAGGATATAAAGCCAATAATACACTTATTATTAAAGCCTAAAGGCCCTGTTTGCCATTAAAAATAGAGAATTCCACCAAACAAACAAGATACAAAAACATGCAAATAATGTGCATGATAAAATAGTAAAATGTTCCAGCAACAAAATATGCCTCAGTCTGAAACCTTAGGAAAATGAATCGCATAGATAGAACAAGAAATACAGGATTTGCAAGGAATTTTCTTAAGTGAGTCTCATAACCTACCAGAAGGCATTTTCTTCGGGCATCAAGAGGAGTAACAAGGCAGCAAAGAAATTCATGGCCTGCATGAGAAAAAACACTTATCCCCAACAGCTAAAACTCTCCAAGCGTGGACATAGGAAACATATTTCTAAACCTAATACCTGACAGTACCTAACAGAGGGGTTACGTCGAGCATAGGCTGTAAGCAACCGTCTCAAAGTATTTCTACCATAGTCATCCAGAGCAAGGTGACCTGGGAATGTCCTGGGCAAATCCTGTTTTTAGAACCATTTATCAGTTATGAAACCCAAACTAAAAATAGTAAAACCGAAAAAAGTAGCATCTGCTGCTGAAGAAACAAGATACAAAATTCAGAAAACTGCACATTGAACAACCTTCTCGGTCTGCCCTTTCCATTTCTCAGGCTCACATGTTGATTCTGTGGTTGAACCCTTAGAATCTGATGGGAAGCTCTGTAGTTCAGTGTTGTTTCCAGAGTTAGTTCCATTACCAAGCAGATCCTGGTAATTATTCTCCAGTCGGTGTGTCCTCACACCAACAAAGGTTTGCCAAAGTTGTAATGATCAAGTTTATGAAGGAACGAGAGTATGAAAAACCAAGAGAAAATAAAAATACATAAAATAAAATACCTTTCCCCTAAGAGCCATCGGTACCCCGCCACAAACAAGAACTTCCAACTCTTCTTTTCAGGGAAACACATTATATAGGTGCTACATCCACAATAGCATCACTTGTAGTGGTAGTCCTGCTGTCACTTGTATGGGAATCCTAACCTGGTCAGATCTCTCTGCATCATAAAATTTATCCTCAGAATCCTCCTCTGATGCTCCCTTTGGGAATCTAGCATCTTCAGTAGGAGCTAACAGCTTCCCTCGACCAGTTTTTCGCTCATCCTTATTTAGGCTATCTTTATTCTTTACCCGAATGCTCATTAAATCTTCAATGGCTCGTAGGGATGGTCTGATTTCAGTCCATACCTGAATTCGATGAACTATTTTCTCCGGCTCAAACTGTACCTTCTCTTTTTCTGTGCTATTCCAGATATACTATCTGAACAAGACTTATTTTCGTATAAATCATCTCCTTTAGGTCCCTTCTGCACTTCATTACTCCCATCCTCTGCAGCTTCAACATGTGAGACTTCCTTTCCTTCCTTTGAGGGTATCCCTTCGCAAAACTCTGCTTGGCGATACATGAAATCACTCTACCTATCTGATCTTTCCTCCTTTTCTTCCTAAAGCCATGGGTATAGATACAATATAAACCCGTTATTCATCTTAGCTGAAATTATTTTGTTTGGTCTCCATTCAGTCGACCAAGAACTAGTCAAAGAAACTATTGACGTACTGGACCATAGAGCTTGATATATCATATATCTTATCTTAACATAATTTATATTGTTAAAAATGAAGTTTTTATTTATTTACCGAATCTATTCTATAGTTTCAGAGAATAACTCTATGAGACTTTATCAATATTCACCATGATATACGAGTAAGCATTTTTACTTATCCTTTACTTTTTTGGTTTTTCTTTGGCAGCCAAAAGAAGGTGATGAGCTTAACTTGAGAAGCAGAAACAAGAGAAACACCTTGTAAATATTAGCATATTCTCGGTATCTTTGCACATGTTGAGGTCTCACTGCAAATCCATATGCATCCCTGCCAATGATAAAAGCTATATAATCGCAAAAAATTCAAAGAAACCTTCATATTAACAATAGACCATTTCATGAAAAAATATCAAACAGAGATTGCAAATTCATACAATATTCTATGTAAAATTTAACTTAATTTAATTGCATTCAACCTCTAACAATCAAAGATTACTCCAACATTCTAATAAACTAAAGCTAACTTAAAACTTAAAATTACTAGCAATATTAGTCTAAGCTTATCAATTTCAAAATAAAGAAAACCCACTGCGAAATAAAACGTAGAACAAGAAAGAAGCAAAAACATCAAACCGAAGGCGAAATCAAGTAATGTAATCCAAATACAACTTGAGTTTACTTGCGATCGATGTTCAGACATTGCCTACTTTCAAAGTTTCATTAGAAAACAACATATCCTAATAAAATCTAAGCTACTCTAGTCTCTACCTTCCATTACCACTCAATTTCGTTCAATATCCTCCAAAAGCAAACTAAGTTCCACAAAAATATCTACAAGACAAATAGCAGTTTTTGGACAAATCAAGACAGATTAAACCAAAATATGGAAAAGAAAGGCAACTATCAACTCTAAGCTACAAGACAAAGAATCATGTTATAATATGTCTAAAGAACAATAATTAGTAGATAAATTTAACAATGACAAAAGTAAACTACCTTTTTTTCAGTTGTTAATTATCCTCGCAAGTCATATCCTCTTCCATTAATAAAGGAACAGCAACAAGAACAACAACTAAAGCTTGTTGATTTCTATTGGAATCAAAGCTATTTCCAGCATTGTCATTTCCATTATCATCTTCTTTGTTGTCGTCGCCATCAAGATTGAGATTGCCAACTGTTAATATGTCTTTCTTACTAAAAGTGTTATTGTAAACTGACGATTACATGTGGCTGATTGGGTGGGTGGTCGTGTGTTTCCTACCGCTGGAGGCTTGGAGCCGAGATCAACGACCGAAGCGACGACCGTCACGAGCGCAAGAGAGCAGAGCACTACAGGTGGTCTCTGAGGAAGATGAATTTCCAATTTAGGGATTTCAAATTTTGGGTGAAATAAAATTAATGAGGGTCGTGGAGTGGGTGCACTGTGAAGTGGTTTTTCTAAGATTTTTTAGTAGTTTAATATGTAAATAAATAAATATGTATTTATTAAATATAAAATATAATTTTAAAATATATTTTATACCGACGAATATATTAAACTGACGGTACATCTTACAACCTATACTGACAGATATAGAATTCCGTCAGTATAAACTATACACATATTGACAGACGGAATAAACCATCGGCATATAGTTTAACTATACCGATGATTATTATTGTTTGTCGGCATACAGTAACTCTATACCGATGGTTTCTTGTATGCTGTCGCTATACATTTTGTCTATACTGACGGTTGTTGTTCCGTCGGTAAAATCATAATTTTAGTGACAGTTTTTTTTCCGTCAGTATATATTGTATTACCGACGACTTTTGTCCGTCGATATAACTAGACGTCAGTATATGTACATTTTCTGTAGTGAAACCCTTTGAAATCATTTCAAACAACTTTTTCAAGTTTATGGACTTTTGAAATATTTTTGCAAATTTTTTTAAATTCAAAAACATTTTTCATTAAGTTGCATCAAAATTAAATATCTTAACAATCTCCTCCTTTTTGATATAGCAAAACTACTTGAAAAATTGTTTTTGTGAAAACTCTCCCTTAGGAAAATATTTTTAAAAAGAGTAAATATTTTTGAAAATATTTAAAACCCCCCTTTTCATTTGAAAATTTAATTTTTCAACCCCTATCTCTCTCCATTTTTGGTATATAAAAAATAGTTTCAAAACTAAGTTTGAAATCACATTAAGTTAAAAAACACCAATAATTAGAAAAATTAGTACCAATTGATATTTTCTATCAATTGTTGGTGTAAGTTAACATTGGAGAAAAGAGACAAAAATTAATATGAAAAGAATTTTAAAATGGCTCCCCCTTACTCAAGCATCAAATATGTTAGTCTAACAATTCAAGATAAAAACATTGAATTTCAATCAAATAAAACAAACAAGCACAAGAAATTCAATTAAAATATGCCATATTAACAAGATACTCACATAAGCACATAAGACATGGCAAAAAAAAGATAAAACAATCCTTTTTTGACTGTACGTACCGGTACGGTGGAAGCCATATCAGTACTAGTTGAAGGTTGTATCGATACGGTATGGGCTGTACTGGTACCGAAGGCACAGTTATGGTGAAAAATAATAGCAAAAGCAACTTAAAATGCCTTACAACTTAATTTTAAGTTCATACAAAGGCTCTATTAAGTCCTAGATAGACATTAAGCACATTTTGCTACTCATGCTTCTTAAAACATAACATTTAACACAAGAAAAACATGATTTCACCAAAATCAATTATTACAAGTTTAAGGCCAAAAACATAAAGATATACATATTAGGCCAAAAACATAAAGATAGACATATTAGGCCAAAAACATGTAACTCGTGCAATTAGAGACTCCCCCTAACTATATGTAAATATGCACAACATGGAGACATACAAACATGCTTAGATCAACATCAAAAAATAGACATGGATAACATGTGATCAAGCAAAAAAATGCATGAAATAAATGTACCACTTGAACCAATGTAGGATGTTAAGCCTTCATTTTTCAAGTGTCCTTCATCCTTTGTATTTCATGAGCTTCCAAGATTTGACTTTGATCATCAATGGCTTATGCACACTTACACAAGACAAACAAGTAGTTTTTGGTATCCAAATTGCTTTGGATCCAATAGAGTTAGTCCCAAAAATTTTAGTCCCCTTAGGAATCTATTTTTCAATTCCATCATTTTTTGAACAAATTAGTCCCTTAGGGACCCAAATGTTCTTAACAATTTTACCTTTGAAAAATCTAGGGGAACTAGATTGTCTTTTGTAAAAGTTCGACTTTACAAAACTAGATTTGGAGTATTCTCCAATTTATTTTCCAAAATCTTTGTAAATAAATTTTTTTTTCTTTCTTAAGATCATCCAACTCCTTTTGATGATCTTCATAAATTTTTTGAAGCAAATTTTGTAAATCGACATTCTTTTGTTTAAACTCTTTGAGTTTTGCTTCATGTTCGAGATTGGTTTTAGAAAGCAATTCATTTTCGATTTTCAATTTTGAAAGCAACTTTTTTATTTTTCAAAAATGAAGCCTTGAATTCCAAAACCAAATCATCATATGCTTCTTGTAACACATCAAAAGTATAAGAATTTGAACAAGATGAGTTAGAAGTTACCCTTGAATCTTCTTCGATGGCCATGAGACAAATGTGGGCTACCTCATTTTCAGTGGAGTCCTCTTCATCACTCCATGTAGCCACATATGCATTCTTCTTATGGCTTGATCCCTTTATCTTCATTCTCGGTTCATGATTTAATTTTTCTTTGTGGGACTTCATGAATCGGACAAATTTCTTGAAGAGCTTGACCATCTCTTCTTCTTCACTATCCTCTTTACTTGAATCTTCAAGTTGGTTTGTGGAGGATTTAAGAGAAACAACATTCACGTCAATACCTTGCTTGATCTTCTTCTTCCATATTTTCTTCTCTTTCTTCTTCTTCTTCTCTTCTTCTTTTTCGTTCTTCATTATTTCATGAGTGAGAAGAAGCCTCATGAGATAACCAAGCTTCAAGGACTTGAGATCTTTGGCTTCGATGATGGCGGTCTTCTTTGAGTCTCATGACTAGGGAAGAGAATATATAAACTTTCGGACAAGCTTGTCTTCCGAAATGATTTCTCCATATCCTTTAAGTCCATTGGTGATGATGGAGAATCTATTAAACATCTTGGTGATGTCTTCATTCGGTTCTATCTTGAAGTTCTCATACTCAAGGTTGAGAAGATCAATCTTGGTCTTCTTTACTTCATTTGTTCCCTCATGTGACTTCAAGCTTGTCTCATACTTCATTGACATCTTTACAAGAAGAAACTTTGGCATACTCTTACAGGCAAAGTGCACAAAGGAAAATGTGCAATGCCTTCGCGTTAAGCTCCATCTTCTTGCGATCATCCGCACTCCATCATGTCTTGCTTCTTTGTGGCACAAACGGAACATTAAGAACTATATCCTAAAGACGATAGTCTTTGGCTCTCATGAAGTACATCATCTTATTCTTCTAATATGAGTAGTTGGTTCCGTCAAATAATGGTGGCCTATCGATAGATTGTGCCATGATCTCTGATTGATGTTGAATAGTTGACCACCTATAGGATCGAATCTTGGATGTTAATCCGATGAAGAGACGAAGCTCTGATATCAATTGTTGGGATGCTCGTTCGATCAACCGTGTGGCCAAGAGGGTAAATTGGATTTTGAGTGTTTAAGGTGGAAACTATGAGAAATTAAAGCGAACGTGATGCTTTATAGTGGTTCGAGCTTCTAACCAAGCTCTACATCCACTACCTTAGCTTCCCACTAAGTATTTTCCCAAATTCACTATTGAGTTTTTTTCCTTTTTCTAGGCTAATGAGGCAACCCTTACACAATCAATGCTTTCTATCCCAAAGCTTGATCAAACCTTCTTTTAAAAGAGAAAAACAAAGAGCAAACTAGGAAAACCTCTTAAGGTACAATGTTTGCAATTTAAGCACACTCACCCAAAACCTAACACTTGAGCATGTATAACAATTAAGCTCACAAGTGTGTTGCAATGAATAAATTGACAATTAAAGCACTAAGATACTTTTTCTATACATTAAATGTTGGCTTGATGATTCTTGTTCTTCTATGGATGCTTGGAGGTGTCTTTTAAACCTCTAATAACTTCATGGTCGTTACTAGCCGTTGGGGGTTGTTTGGAGCCGTTAGAGCCTTCAATTTCAGCCATAAATGTAGTTCTAAAGCAAGGTGTATCGGTACACAGGCGCTAGTATCGGTACACTACCTAAAGAAGAAAGAGCCGTTGGGCATTTAATACAAAGGGTATCGGTACAGATACATGTGTATCAGTACGTTTGAAACCGTACCGATACAGAATTTGGCTACTGGAATTTTACAAAACTTGAGGATGGAAAATTGTATCGATACGCTCAAAGTCGTACCGGTACGGGCTCTCTGTGTATCGATATGGGTCTTAACCGTAGCAGTACTAAGAGCCTGTTTTTACACTTTGGCTATTTAAAATAATTTAAAGTGTGTCAAAAACCCTTTGAAAACATTTCAAACAACTTTTTCAAGTTTATGGACTTTTTAAATATTTTTGCAAATTTGTTTAAGTCCAAAAATATTTTTCATCAAGTTATATCAAAATTAAATATCTCAACAATATGTATAAATGATATAAAAATAATACATTTTATTTATATATATATGTAAATAATATATTATATATTAATATATTAATAGTATTTATAGTATTATTTATTTCATAAAATAATGTGAATTAATCTAATGTGTAGTTTGACATATATAATATTTGTGGTAAAACATTATATAATTGTATGTTGGTTCAGTTGTTAAAGCTTACCTTTTGTAATTAAAGGTCTTGTGTTCAACCCCCATGTGTATGGACTTTATTATTTTGTCCCCAACAAAACGGCGTTGTTTTGACCTAAATTAGGTTTCAAAATAGCCGCACCAAAAGATGTCGTTTTGAGTTAACAATTCCATTAAGAGTTAACAACAGAGTGACATAAACGAGTCAGAAAATAAAGTTCAGTGTTAGGTTTGAATATTTTTAAAGTTCAGTGGTAATAGTTTAGTAGCATCTGGTGTAGTTTACCATAATTTTTTTTATTAAAATTACATATCCTCGTTTGTATTCGATCGATTCATTTATATACCTAAATATTATTGAGTTTCCCCGGTTGACTCCATTACTATTGTCCGAAAACATCTACCCTACATCCATTTTTCATACGAAAAAACCGTTCTATTAAAAATGAAACGAGTTTAAATCCATATGGTGGTCGAAGTTTTGTCTTCAGTAGTAGCATTAGAGAGGAAAAGAACAAGTAAGAAGAAAGAAATCTAAGGATCAGCTTGTGCTCTTCATATGAATCAACTGAAACGAGATATGGACCTAGTCAAGTCCAAAATTAGTTGGACCTTAGTGCCTCAGATTTGCCTCTTCTATGTTTTGCTTCAATCTATTTGAGCCTCAAAAGCCCACTTCTCTAAGTCCTAAAGCCCCATAAAAAATACATACGATAATTATATAAAAAAATAATCCAACTTAAAAAATTCATTCTTTTATCCATCCAACAAATTACACACGTTAAGATTTGTTACGGATGTCAATCAGGTGGGATGATTGCAAAGGGTGCTCTCTCCACACTCATCTCTACAAATAATTTTTATACATATTTTTGCTACACAATTTGTGGCGAGTACAAAACTCAAAACCATTTATGTTCTGCGACTTCTAAAACAAATATCATCCATTCTCCATTATTCATGATTGTCTTGAGACTCACTTAATCCCCGTTATATTTACTCACGACCCACTTCATATGATATATTTACAAGTATTAATTAAATAAATATAACTCAACAACTGACATTTAATTACTATAGAAAACATACCAGATAGGTCTGCTATAGATAAATCCCATAAAAAGAAAGAATTGAAGGAAAATAAGATCGTAGAGGATGAGGTAGGAACTTGCAAGTTGAGATTTGAGCTATTGATGAGTAATTTTAGGGTTTCATGTAAAAGAGATAAAGTAGAAAGCTGAAGGAATTGGACAATATAGAGTAATTTAAGGGTTTCATGTAAAAAAAAAAGATAAAGTGAGAAACTGAAGGAGTTGGGTTTGAGAGCTTGTTAAAAATAGGGTGGACTAATGAGTAATTTTTTAAATGTTTACTTTCTAAATATACTTATTAGGTAATACTGTAGGGGGATGATGTAGGGCGGACAAGGAGAGGTAGGGTGGGTACGAGTAGGGATGGAGCCAGAATTAAATTACTACGGAGGTAGACTGATTAACTTTGAAATAAATTGATCTTAAAAAGTAATTAAACTATTAAAAATTGAGGAGGTTTAGGTTTAATTTTACAAATTTTAAAATTGAGAGGTCTTAAAAAGAAATTAAACAAAATATGAGGGATCAATATTTAAATTTTAATTTACAGGTCCTAAAAACAATAAACCATGATATTTTGAGAGGGCAAATACTTAATTGCAATGGTTTCAAAAAATTTTAGGGCCTAAAATGCAATTAACCCATCAAATTGGGGTCGGAAATTGCCTCTCCCACCTATAAGGTGGCTCCGTCCCTGGTTACAAAGTTATACCCACGTTTGTCTCATCACTCACGACAAATCTAATTATTGTCTCCATCCCCACCCCACCACTCGCAAAACTTGTATTCATCCCTGCCCAATTGGGTGCAAAGTAAAGTGAATCCCCGTGAAGCCTGCCCATTCACATTTTTAGGCTTTGTTACACCTACTTTATGGATGAAAGAAAAAATATATTAGAAAATAGGGTAAACTACACAGATGACCACCTAACTATGGGGTTGGAGTTGATATGACCACTATACTTTCAATTTTGGCAAATATACCACTAAACTATTTAATTGGTTCTAATCTGGCCACCAACTGTTAAAACCTAACAGAGAGGTTGACGTGGTTGTTAAATAAAATTGATATAATTACACATTTGGTCCTCGTTATTTACATAATCTATCAATTTAGTGCTAATTTTAATTTAATAAGGTGGTAAGACGTGTCACCATGTGATTGGAGGACTTTATTTATTTATATTTAATTTAATATATTTATTTCCTCTTCCAATCAGTTGATGACATATGATTGAAAAAATAAAATAAATACAAATTAGCTTAAGTTTGGGGATTCAAACCCCATGTAGGCGTGGAGAAAGTGACATGCCTTTGCCGCTAAACTAATAGCAACTTTGCGATAAGCAATACAAAATTATTTATATAATATTCTTATCACAAAGTTAGTGGTCTCAGAAATTCTGTCAATTGTTTAGGACCACTTTGACAACAAAGTTAAAGATACAACGTAAGTGTATGATATAAAACTTGTAGAACAACGAGTTAGGAAAAATTCATACCAGAAAGCATCATGAGTAATTTTCTTTTTCAACATATCCTCAAACATTTGGAGCTGCTTGCGACTTGTATTTCTCCTGAGAAATGTGACCTTGAAATCGGTTCTTGCTCAGGTCAATCACCTGCAGCTTTCCTTGAAAAAACACTCATAATTGAACCCTTAAACAAGTTCCTGGAAATGTTAAGGCTTGTAAGAGACATCATTGCCTCAAAATCGGTGTCCCGATCATGAATCTTATTGCCGGTAAGGTTCAAAGTTTTGGGCTTAGGAAGTGAATTCAGAATTCCTTTTGGAATGCTCCATTCAAATCCATTTCTGGCAAGGTTAAGAACTTGCAAACCGAGTAAGGAGCTTATAGCTGCAGGGATTTTCCCAGAGAAATTATTGCCAGAAAGATCAATGTCTTCAAGCAGACCAACGTTGCCAATGTTATTAGGAAGAGACCCTGAAACTTGATTAGAAGAGAGATTAAGATTTTGCAGTCTGCTTAAACTCCATATATCTGAAGGCAAAGCAATGATTTTGTTATTGCTAAGATCCAAAAACTGAAGCTTTGTTAGCTTTCGAATGGTGATATCAGGAATCAAACCAGAAAGGCCTAAACTTGAAGCTGTAAGAAAAAGAAGAGTTCAACCCCTTGGCAACACAATGCATCCCTTCCCATAAACAAACAGAACTAGAGAAGCAGTAAGATAAAGAAGACTTCAACCCCATTTTCTTCAAAGAAGAGTTTATCCTTATACAAAATAAATAATTTTGCATTATTTATCACAAAATTGTTATTGGTTCCGTGGCAAAAGCATGTCAATTTCTTTAAGCCTACACGGGTTCAAAATCCCTCCAAACCGAAGCTACTTTTGTATTTATTTTTTCTCAATCACGTGTGTCATCACCTAATTAATTAAATAATTTATTTTATTAAATTAAAATTAGGAACAAATTGATAGGTTATGTAAATAACGGGACCAAATGTGTAATTATACTAATTTTATCCATGTCAACTTCTCTGTTAGGTTTTAACTGTTGGTGGCTGATTGGAACCAATTAATAGTTTAGTGATATATTTGCCAAAATTGAAAGTATAATGGTCATATCGACACCAACCCTATAGTTAAGTGGTCATCTGTGTAGTTTACCTTAGAAAATATAATTTCAATACCAGCATTAAATATTAAACTCGCATTCAATGAATTTTGAATATGCTAATTTTTTTGAATGCTCTTAAAGTGATTACAATGTAGTATTTGTTCATATATATATATTATTAACATCATCTTTTCCGCTGAAACCACTTGTTGAATTCTTGAATACGCTAACTTAGACCTTGTTTGAGTCCAAAAATAATGAAAAACAAGTAGCTTTTGAGGCCAAAACTATTTTTTAGCTTGGTTTGAAAAGTGCTTTTCAAAACCTAAAAAATTTAGCTTTTAACTTCTCCAAAAGCACTTTTAAGTAAAATTACTCATATATCCTCGTTTATATCACCAATTTTTTTATATTTTCAAAAAGAATGTCCAAAATAGACATTTTATCTACTTAAAAGCAGTTTTTGACAGCGATACAAAACACTTCTATTTTAGACCAAACAATTCAAAAACACTTTTTAAAATCACTTTTCCAAGTTACTTTTGCACCGCATTTTTTAAAAGCAATGCCAAACTAGCCCTTAATCACTCTCATTTTGAGTTTTTTTTTTGTAAAACTTTAATGCACAAGCTGTATAAAACTAATTTTATACAAGCCCGTGTTTTTACCTTATAAAACACAAATTCTAAATTCCTAACCCTAATCCCTTAAAATTTAAACCCTAAACACTAAATTCTAAACACTAACCTTAAATTCTAAATCCTACAACTTAAACCCCTAAACTTTTAGCCCTAAACTAAACCCCTAACCCCTAAATTTAAAAAACACGTGTAAACGTTTGTTTACACGGACTGTGTATCAAACTTTTTTCTTTTTTATTATATTGTAGCTTAAGTTATTTATTTTTTTAAATATATATAGAAACATTGTAAGACAAATATTTTTATAATAAAATTTATTATTTTTAAAAATATTAATTCTATGTCTCTTTTCAATTAAATTAGTATTCAATTAGCTTGTGACACGTTTAATCGAACTCGCACTGTATAATATAATTTGACTGAAAAAAATAAATATTTGAAGATGAACCTAATCTTCGGTAGTTTTGACCATTTGGGTAAGGTTAATGCAAATGCAATTATTATATCATTTTTATACCGTATCTAAAAAAATAGATACAACTTCAAATCCCTAATCAGACTAATTATATTAAATGCAATTATGCAATTAAGTACATTCGAATTCACGGCCTTCAAATTATTGCAACAACAATAGTGTTAATTAAACCAAATAAACCGACTAAGAGTAGCCTAAATATGGAGAGTTTAAATGTACATCTTTTACAGCTGATGTTGTAAAACTATGGATGGCTGAAGTCTGCATATTGTAAACTTTAATCGGAATAAGTATATTCCCGCCTCACAATTTCCTACAAACAAACAAACCCTAATTTGGTCCAAAAATAACGACACATAAAATGAATTAATGAACTGTTGTCGGTTCAACGTTTTATAGATTATATTACTATTTAAGGAATCTTTGGCCCATCTCACTAGTTTGGTACGCTTGTGAGCTGCAACCAAAAAGTACAATAAAATTACGGATAGATTTGGGGTATACAGGTTTAAAGTGCGATTAAAAATGATAAATTTTAAAATTTGTTCAATAATTAGGTTAAACTTTTTGTGTTTTTTTATGACATTTTAAGTTTTTAAAAAGTTTCGATACTTGTTAAAAAATACTAAAAAATCAATTTAAAATGTTATAAAAAGTCTAATATTTTAAATTTTTAAACAATATCAAAACTTACCATTTTTAACCGCACCCTAAATTTATTGTACATTAGACTCGCCCTAAAATTACCCATTATAGCAAAAAATGAATAAAAACAGAATATTCTCGTTTCTTTTTTTTCCTAGTCTTCAATAATGACCACAATAGCATGACGGCAAATTTTGTTAGCCATATTAATTAATTAATTAATTAATTAATTTTTTAAAAAATATTTTGATGTGTAAGTCGAACTCGAACTAAATGATTAATGAATTTGTGCGTGAATTTAACTGAAGAAAAGTTTGTAACATATTCGATATGCATGTATTAGGATATTTTAAAACTTAAACGTAATTTAACATCACTAATCACATCTAAAGGATGTGTATAAAAAAACTCTAGCCGTTAGTTTTCTCTCAACTCAGCCGTTTTGTTTCTTCTTTTATTTGTTTTGACCGGCGATCAGCGCCATCAGTCTTGATGCTGGTCGTTGATGATCGGTGTTCAATCTTTTTTATATTTTTTTATATCTCGCTTTAATTTTTATTTTTGTAGTTTTTTGATTTTTAATAAAATTTTATGTGTTTTGGTTATCTACTTTTGTAAATTTTGTTGTGTCTGTTTTTTTTTTCTGTTTTTGTGACACGTCTTTTCTCTGTCTTTATATGACACGTTTTCTGGATACATTTGCATGCTTGTGTAGTGTTCCTCACGACGTTTGTTCTTGATTTGTGTTTGTCGGTGGTCTTGGATAGTTTGATCCCTTTTGTGGTTGTTTGCCGATGTAATTAGAACTGTATAGCGGATCGGAGCCTATGGAACCGACGTAAAAGATATTTACAGTTTTCTATTGTGAATTTTATTTAGTTCATGTTATGACAATTCTCCAGGGACTCTTCTTACAACGGACTTTAAAGATTTGTTGTGGTACAAAAAAAATGTCTAATTTGGCCAGAGCAACCTTTTAGTTTTCTTTTTGAATTTGTTGATTTTTTTAATGTTCTTAGGATGTTTAAAACTCTTGAAAGGTTATGTTCTTAATTTTCTTTTGTTTATTAATAAAATTGTCTGGTTTCAAGTAAAAAAACTTAAACGTGAATATTTTTTATTATAAATTTAAGTTTGTAATTGATCATTCAAACTAAAATATATACATGTTTTATTTTAGATTAATAAACATAATTCTAAATTTTAAAGTTTTTTTTATATATAAATCACGAATGCCTATGTTTATTCACTTAACGATACAAACATAAAATAATTTCAAGTCGAATTGAATTCTTGAATTTTTCTTTCGATTAAAGTCAATAAATTACACGCATCATATGCTTCAAGGAGCTTTGAAATTCTTGAAAGATTTGACAAACTTTTGCTAAGATCGATTGCTTGTCGAAATATTTGTAATTTTTGACACGTGAATCTTAACTAGATGACATTAAAGTTTCAGTAACAAGCAGGGATAAATCGATGGGGCAAGAGAAGGTGGTCACCTCCTAAAAATTTAAAATTCTTATATGATGTAAGATTTTTTTTTTAAAAAAATATATTTTTATTGAAAATTTATTTTTACTCCCTAAAATTTTATAAATTAGTTCCTCTTAATATAAAGTCTTGCTACAGTCCATGTTAACATGGATAGATTAAGGTTCACAAGTAGCTAAGGACTAAAGAGATATAATTAATACAATCGGGCAGGAAATTGGTGTCATAATTTGCAGCTATATCCTCAAGAAATTATCCACCACCTAATAAATGGCTTCTTAGAAATTATGAGTACATATTTTTTGTATTATTTTAGTAGTTTATGTTTAAGGTTTATAATTATTATTTTCAACAATATCGTATCCATTATTTGAATATAAACTGTTATTTCAAAAACAATGCTAATGAAATTTATCCTTTCAAAAGGAGGTTAGAACTTGGAAATATAATTAGGAACAAGGGTGAAAAACATAGTACTAAAACATTAGACTTTTTTACACTAAAAATGAAAGACATTCATTCCTGGGCTATATAATTAGCATACCTCAATTTTAATTAACATATACCTGCGATTACAATGTAGTATCTGTCCATATTTTTTAAATTTTTTGATAAGACACACACCTTGCAGACAAAATTAATTAAACCCGGGTCTCCTAGCATAAACATAATCTTTTTTTCTCCATTAGGATCACTTGTTGGATTCGGGTATAACATAACTTATATAAATCAATCGAGTTGATGATGCATATTCGTCCCTTGTAATCGATAGGGAATATTCATTCCATGGTGGAATGAAACAATGTGAAGTTGAAAGAAGGTTTTGGCAAGCCCTGGAATTGGTTCACGAATGTTTAGACACCCATTTATGGGCTGCATGAAAAAACAGCAAGGCTTGGCGTTTATACAACACAAGAATCCTAACAGACGGCAATGGTGAAATGATTTGAAATCAATCAGATTTTCAGCAGATAAATGAACAAGATGTTAACTGTTGGTACGTTGTAGTCAATTACACGTCTTTTGATGCCACCCTTTGTTTCGTCGTTTTCTTATGTTGATTTGATTCGACTCCATGGGATGTCATCGTCCTCATTTTCTTTTCCATTTTTCATTTCAAACTCAAATGTGATAGGGAGGGTCTAAACAACAACACTCTAAAAAAACGGTTAAAAATGTAATTAAAAATATTATCAAAAGGAATAATATTTGAGGTTACATGTGGGATAATAATTTTTATTTCAACTGAAAATATTATCAAAATATATAACATTTTAAGTTGTGCGAAAAATATTTTAAATTGCGTGTTTTAAACATTTTATTTGTAACTTATACTTGGACCAACCTGAAATGTTATATATTTTAGTAACATTTTAGGTTGGCCGTTTTGCATAATAGACTTGCCCCAAACGATATATTTATCAATGTTAGAATCTATATGAAATGTTAAATTATTGCTATTAAAAAATATTATTATAATAAAAAGTAGGGTTAATGTCAAAATAAGTGTTCAAATTATCATGTTTTCCTTTTAAGTGTTTAAACTATTTTTTTTGTCTCTTTTAGGTAGCCATACTATCATTTTTGCTCATTGTAAGGTCAAACTGAGGCACCTACTTTGACAAAAAATGATAGTTTGGGCATCTACTTTGACCAAAAATAATAGTTTGAGCACTTAAAAGGGACAAAAAATAATTTAGGCACATAAAAAGAAAAAACGAAATAGTTTGAGCACTTATTTTGATATTAAGCCTAAAAAGTATTAAAAGTATATATTACAACTTTGACAAAAAAAATATACTCTACCTTTTTGGTGCCCCTATTTATGCCCACACTAAAAATTAGGTTTAGGGTTCAAGATTAGAGTTTATAGTTAGGGTTTATGAAATTTGGAGTAGGGTATATTTTTAGGGTGTAGGGTTTAAAATTTAGAGTTAAGACTTAAAATTTAATTTTTTAATATTTCTTTAGTGTTGAGCATAGAAAGAGCACTGAAAAAGAGAGATTATTTTTGTCCATTAAATTATATAATTCAACGATATTTGATGGTTACCAAATATAATAATTTTTATAACCATTTAATTTGATTACCTAATAGTTATAATAGTTTGATCGAAGAATTGACTGTGAAAATAATAGTTATAAATACTAGTCCATAATTTTACGTATTAATATTTAATGTTATTATAATATTACGTAATAAAATAAAATGTGATATTTGATTGTCAAAAATTATTTTTCTTGTGGTAAGCTCAAGGACTGGAGTACCAATTGTAGCCCTTTCGTTTGCTATGGCTTATTGTTTCATCGCTCTCACGAGTAACATTATAGTACTTAATAATTTTACATGTCCTTAATCGGAAATTCGGTTCAATACTTGTTTATTTGTTAAATCATGAATTGCATGTAGTTCAATTCAAAGCAAAGAGATGAAATGTTTGTTATGAATAAATGCTTGGCACAATAGGTACACAAAAAAGATCGGGATATTTAAACTCGTCATACTAGCCAGACTAGTTATATAAAATCTTAATTTTTATAATTTTTATTATTATTTAATTAAGTCGACATTAAATTTAATATTTCAATGAATAATGTCAGTACAACATGGAGCAAAAATATCATGAAAAAGCACCCTCAAACATCATTAAAAACTTGCATAAAGACCCTTAAAAAATCATGAACACAGTTTTTGGGTGGCTACGATCATGGTTTTGAAGTATTTTTAACGCAAATTTTCGAGCATTTATAATGAATAAGATGAAAAAAAACAATATCATATTAATGAACAATGTCACTAGAACCACATGGAGCAAAAATATTAAAAAAAACACCCTCAAGCATCATCAAAAACATGCACAAAAACCCCGAAAAAATAATGAACAAAGCAGTTTTGGCGGGAAAATTCCAGGGAACTCGCTTGGATAGAATGGCGAGTTCCATGGGAATTAGCGAGTTCTATCGTTTCTGCCAAAGATATCCTACTCAGTTCCATTAACTTTGCTCTAACCTATTCAGTACCATCAACTTTGCTTTCTGGGTGTGGTCATTTCCTACATTGTCGAGGAAGATCAATCTACAGTGTTCCCTACATTTCCATGCTATATTATGTCATCTTAATTCTTAACTCCAGCTTCAATTCTTAACTTCATTTCCATGCTGTATGAAGCTTCTTCTAGGGGCACATACGCTCTAGGCTTAAGGTTTCTCTTTATAGAGGGTCGAGAGTCAGAAGACGCTCAAGCTCTTTCCGACATAGGCCCCTTATGATCGACGGAACACAATGGAACAAAAGTGTTTTGTCGTAATATTACCGATTGTATACTTCAGCAAAAAAATTATTGGATGAGCATGGCTCACCACGTCATCCATGATACTATGTAATAATATTTTTCCAAGGCGAATCTTCACCTCTTTCTTACATGTAAAGAAAAAAATAGATAGTTATTTAAAAATTAAAATAAGGCGGATAAATCTTATTGGCTGAGACCACGGATGACGTGATGAACCGGGTTCATCTAATAATTTCTCATGCTTCAAGATATGTAATTAGAGAGAAATTATTAGATAAACCCTGTTCACCACGTCATCCGTGATCCAACCAATCAGGTCCATCCATCCCAAAATAATTACCTAATAACTACCCACTCACTAATTGCATGTAAGAAAGAGGTGATGATTCACCTTGGGAAAGAATGAGATGGACGAACCTGATTGGTTTGGACCACAGATGACGTGGTGAACAGGGTTCATCTAATAATTTTTCATAATTAGGAACTATCCAAGTTTCCTTGCCCATGTCACCTTATCGCTTGTGTCGATACGGATGGAAATCGTCTGCTTCCTAACCATGCTTCTTTTGGTGTCCTACTTTAAAATAGTAGGTTTAGGGTTTAAGGTTAGGGTTAGGGTTATGGTTTAGGGAATTAGGGGTATGGTATATTTTTTAGGGTGTAAAGTTTAGGGTTTAGGATGTGGAAATTAAGGTTATGGTTTAGAATTTATTTTTAAGTGTTTTTTAGTGTGAGACATATAAAGAGGCATGATTAGGGCAGAAAATTTTTGTTCGTGTTGATGCAACAGAAACAACGCATGGTGTTTCACTTGTTTTTGGACTTTTGAAAGCTAATTTCTAAGTTTTTTTTTCTTTCTCTAAACAATTAACCCAATTATTGTGCATTTTTACTGCAGTTGAACAAATATGTATGTTTCAAAGAAAATTTTCTATGTATTTTTTATTTGTCGAACGATAAATTTTTGAGATTTATATTTTTCACAACACACAAACGAGATTTCACACGTTCTTTAGATCAACAACATCGCACGTCAAGACAATTTAACAAAATATTTGGCCTCATAGAGCTAATGACAAATTGGGAAGAAACGATGTAGGGAGTCCAAAATCCACCAGTTTGCGAAGAAACGCTGCAGGGCGTCCAATATCCACCATGATACATAATGTTAGGGATATTCCTGACCGAAAGACGACCGACCAGCTTAAACTCTCCGGATACTGTAGATTTCCAGGGCACAATATGAAAAAATGTGCATCTCTTTTAGCATCTTACAACAACTAATCATATTCGAATGCTACTTGTTTTATATAATTTTTCTAATCTAATATTATCTCCTATTGCAATTTGTTTTTTTTTTTTTTACCATCTCCTTAAATAAATCCTAAACAATTTTTGAAAAGCACGATCAAACAATAGCTGACATCATGAAAACAAATCAAAGGAAAAATCAAGAACAATGCTGCTATACTCACATGAAAAAAAAATTCTATAACAACATCAAAATGTACTATTATAATTTGCGAGAGTCCGATAGAAGAGGACATTTTTTTATTGTGTCTCGGGTTTTTACAATAATCGTATCGTTTTTGTTACCACGTCTTCTCTCTAAGCGGAATATTCATGTCACTGTAACTTAAAGTTGATTTTGGTTGCCTAATCTTATCTCTCGGATTTCTACAACGACCGCATCGTTTTGCTCGTCAATCCCATTCATTTTAAATGAATCAAGAGCCATAAATTTCGACAACTTACACAAAGCTCCCATTACCGCATTATGTTCCGCAATATCCTTCGATATGAGGAATCCAATGCAACTAACTCATTGTCCCTAAGATCTTTGTGTAAGTTATCAAAATTTATGACCTTGATGTTGATTCATTTGGAATTGACGAGATTGAGGAGCCTTATTCTTCAAAAAAACATTCTCTAAAAAATTCTCCTTCAAAATCTCTGTATATTATTTGCTCAAACCCTAAACAAACCTATTTATTTATTGGAAAAATAAGTCTATCTGGAAACCCTCTCACTGTTCGAACCAATCAATGGTAAGATTCCCAACGATAATCTTAGGGAACCCGCATGGCTGCTATGGCAAGTTTTCTGAGATTACCGTTGGGAATTCGAACGTTGCCTTTCATGGTGACAACCGACTGTTACGAATTTAAAAAATAATTTTAAGAAAACTCGACATACCAGCAAGATGAGTTTCTATTAAAATATTAAATTTAATGTCAACCTAATCAAATAATAATAATTAAAAATATATATCTTATGAAACTCGTCTAGCTTGCATGACGAGATCTAAATATTCCAACTAAAAAATAAAAATTCAAAAAACTTATTATACTAGTTAAGTGAGTTTCTGCACAAAGTGCTAGATCTGAGAATAATTTTGCATGAATTTTATGAACGTAAATAATAATAAATAATATATTTAAGGTGAAAACGCCCTTATTTTGACTAATTAACCTTTTAGATTAATAAATTTAATTCCAACTTTCACTTAAATTATAATACTAAATTTAATCAAATTATATCATTTAATTTTATTCATTAACGCTATTAAATAATTCTAACGAAAAAACTAAAATTGACATTTTTACGTACCATATTTTTCACATATCATTATTTAATTATATTTAATTGACAATATATCTTTTTTGTTAGAATTGATAAGAAATTTAGTTATCTTTCTTTTGAATTTGTTTAAATGAAGTGTTTAAGAAAATTCTTGCAAATTGCAAAGAATATTTAAATTATTAATTAGATATTACTTAATGATGATATGTGAAAATATATTAAGTGAAAACGTTAATTTTAATTTTTTGTTAATATTATTTAAAAATGTGTTTATAAATTACTTAGTTTATTAATAATACAAATTGAATAGTGTGATTTAATTAGATTATAGGTTTGTGATTTAAATTGGAATGTTAAATTCAATAATTTAAAAGGTAAATTATTCTCTAATTTTACAGAAATTATGAATATATTATCTTATACTCTACAATACTATAATTATAATATTATAAAATTGAATGCTGATTTATTAAAATTTTAATCTATAAAAATGATAAAGTATATAAAAATAACACCAGAATATAAAAGAATTCCATCCCTTCTCAATTAATGTAATGTGTGAAAAGCGGCTTCTGAGAAGAAGAGGGGAACGGTATTATATTATTGTGGGCTGCCACCGCCGGACTACCTGCCACCGCCCCTAGTTTTTCTTTGGTTTTGGAAATCTGGTGGATACAGGTGTTTTTACAATACCAACAAAAATTCTACTATTAATCTAATCTATCGTTTTTTATATCAATTTCATAGCGTACATAACTGAAAATTGATTATATCTATTTACTCTAATGTAGTATTCTTTTAAAAATAAGATATTAAATAAAGAGCAAACAAAACTTGACTCAGATTCGAAAAAAATTATATTTTTTGATTTAACTTGAACTAGCCTAGATCGTAATTTCATAAACTTTGCTCGACCTGAAGAAAAAAAAATTAAATTAAGTTTGACTTATAAAATGAAACTTCAAATAACCCGATTTTTTAGTATTTAGTAGATTGATTTTCAAGTTTTAGTCAAGTCTATGAACTTTGTTAGGTATATGTATATTGCGTATGAAATAATATAAAGAAATATATATTTATATCGTATACAATAATAAAAAGCCATTTGAATTGAAACAAATTACTACCATAACATTATAATTGTTTACAACTAAATATAAATAGAGATTTAAACAACTTGACTAGACTCAAAAAATTTCATATAAAGTTTGATTTATAAAATAAGATTCATCAACTCGACTAGCTCAAATTTTTTTTACTTGACTCGATTTATTCACTTATAATAAAATTTGTATTTACTAATTTGAATAGTCAAAGATAAAATAAATGAACAAAGAGCAAAAGTTAAAAAAAAAACATGGCTTAAGGTATTATAAGTTCTTGAATTTTTAGAAGAACAAAAAATCAGTTAAGTTCATGACTCTTTTTCACCAAATTAATTCATGTACTCTAAAATTTAATCAATTCACTCATTTGACCGACGTTAACCGTTAAATTTAATATTTTTGAATCAATTAGTACAAATTATCGTGTTACAGTATTGTTATTTTATATTTTCAGATTTTGTCATTTGATGCTAAATTTTATGTATATTATTTTACTGCCTGTTCGAAGATATGATTGTTGGCCATTTGAATTTGACGACGCAGATAATTGAAGTAGGGATAAAGTGTCGGCCTTTTTTTTGTTCTTGAAAGTGCCCTAATAAAATCTATATTTGTGTCCATTTATACGACGTCAGGTGAACCTAAAATTCCATAGTTAATACTGCACGATCCTCTCCTTATTTCCGATATATTTACGTGTTTTATATATGATACATGTTTCAACTTATTCAACGTTGAAATCTTTAAAATCTAATAATATTATTTTAACTTATGACTGATTCTAGTGAAAAAAAATAATGTTCATTTTAAAAATTTATAATTGAGCACTTGTAAGTACAAGGTAAGTGCACGTTGTCAAAAGATTAAAGAAAAATATACAAATATTACTATATAATTACACCGGCATAATTAAAAAATATAATAACATTAATATTTGATAGAAGAGTTGGGTTGCTTTTATGGTTACACAATTTGACAATTGTTATTTCCTTAGATTGTTTAAAAAAGATGAAATACCTCATAATTTAAAAAAAAAAATCATCGGAAGAGATTCTTTGTTTTGACTGTTAAACGTATATGTGAAAAACACAAATATTTCACACCAATTTACATATATAATTAAATCATTATAATTACGTTTTATATCTACCATTGATTTTAAAGATTAAGTTGTCAATTTTTATCTTTTAAAAAACCTAACATCTCGTTTTCTCCCATCCATATAGTCGCAGGTCTTTTCATTTTTTTCTTAGCCGACGACGGTAATAATTTTAATGTTAGTTGTCGATCGTCAGTGTTCAGTATTTTTCTTGTTTTTCATATTTTGTTTTTTTTTTCTCTTCAGATTTCTCAATTTTCAACAAGAATTTCTGCTTTTGTGACACACTTTTACTCTACTTTTGTAACACGTTTTTTCTCGTGGCACCTTTTCTTTTGTGTTTGTGGTACGTTTCATCTGTTGTTTGGCACGGTATTCGCATACCTTAGCAGTTGTTTGGTGTTCATACAGAGATCTTTATGACACTTGGTTTCTTATTTGGGTTTGTCAGTATTGGTCATATAAAGTTTGATCCCCTTTGGTGGTTGCCGATGTAATTAGAACTGTATAGCGGAGTAATCTACGTTATAGTTTGGTTCGCTCATCACTCCCTTTTCACCTCGTAAAGTATCTCGTTTTCTCCCTTTTCACTTTTAGGTCCAAATGTATCATACACTTTAAGTATGACAAGTTGATACTAGGTAGATCTCGGTGAAGGTCACTGGGTCGCAGTTAAAAATATCCTTAAGTACTTAAGAAGAACTAAAGATACATTTCTTATATAAGGAGGTGAAGAAGAGCTAAGTATAAAAGGTTATACTGATGTAAGCTTTCAAACTGATAAGGATGATTCACGATCACAATCAAGTTGTGTTCTGCCGTAATGAAGGCGCTGTGAGATGGAAAGGTTCAAAGCAAGATACAATAGCTAATTCTACAACAAAAGTTGAGTATATTGTAGCATGCGATGCTGCAAAAAATGGTGTTAAGATCAAGAAGTTCATATCTGAACTAGGGGTTGGCCAAGCATTTTGAATGCTATAGATCTACGTTGTGATGACAACGGAGCCATCGCACAAGCAAAAGAACCTAGATCTCACCAGCGATCTAAACACATACTTAGGTATTACCATCTCAATCGAGAAATTATAGATCAAAGAGATGTGGAAATATGTACAGTACCAACAGATGATAACAATGTCGATCCACTGACAAATCCTCTAACGCAATAGAAGCATGATCGTCACACTAAGTCACTTGGTATTAGATACATGAGTGAATGGTCTTAGTGCTAGTGGCAGATTGTTAGAATATGCCCAAAGACCAATCATAAGATGATTGTAAATGACATTTGTTTTTACCTTGTTCATTCATAAAGAGACATTGCCATTATTATTTTCAGTTACTATTCTGCGTGCATAAATAAACTGAATTATAATAAAGTCCTTAGAATAATATGATTATTCTTAAATGTTCTTAGTCGAGTATTATTGTGGGAATGGACAACAATAATGCATTAAGACTAATATCTAGTTGATTGATGACAAAGTGTTGTCATTGATATGGAAATGTCAAAATCAATACATAAGTATGTGTTAGAGAACGACATACTGGACTAACCCACTATGAGCATGTTTCTTGGATTATTATGTGACAGTCACAACATTGCTCATAGTGATAACTACATGTATGATCCTCATACTTGAGATCATCATTATTTCAACATCGTGAGTGACGTATTTTGATACAGTCAAACGTGTGTTGTAACTGACTACTCTATAAATACTGATATTAGATATATCTCAATCTATGTAGTGGGATATGGTTGATCAAGATAGGATTTGTCCCTCCTACATAATAGAAGTAATATCGTAGGCCACTTGATTGAGTGAGACTAGAAATGCATGGCCATGCTCGAATAAGTTGATATGAGATATCATAGTTATTCGTTTATAATAGTCTACTCAAGATATCAAGAAATATTAGATGAACTATACAAGTGTGATTGTTTCATGACTTGTGTCTAATCTAGATACAAAGGACAAAAGGATGTAATACATGAAAAAGAGTTAATCACGAAAAATTTATGTCGAATCATGATTTCTTGTAACTTAGGTGACAATGACATATTGCTAGATGTCACTCATTGTTTGTAATATTACAAATGTTCTAATATTTACTACTAACGTTGCATGAACCTACAAGGTCACACCCACGGTTGAAATGAGCATATATTAAATGAACTATATATGTACAAATTTGTTGTACACGAATTTAGTTAAATTAATATATATTTGATAGATATATAATTTAACTATTAGATAAATATTAAAAGAAAATAATTATTGTAATTATGACTCTTTTAATATATATATATATAAATAGTATAATTTGATTTAAATTAATATATATTGAAATCCTAATTAAAGTTGAATTGGGATTATATATATTTAATATATATATATTGAAATCCTAATTAAGTTGAATTGGGATTATATATATTTAATATATATATATATATATTGAAATCCTAATTAAAGTTAAATTAGGATTATACATATTAGTATATATATTGAAATCCTAATATGAGTTGAATTAGGATTTCAAAGGCTATATAAAGGCATAAGAGATCTAGAAATCATTAATGCTTTTGGAAAAACCCTCTAAATAGTTTAAAGAGTTTTATATGCTAGTTTCAATTGGGTGAACTACGTAGAGGTCAGAGCGTTATCTTTGTGGCTTAGGAATCAACATCGTGGAATCGTGATTGGATATCTATCTCCTCCAAATTCAAAATTACAAATTTTAAACAGGTAATTCTTTACCCTTATTCACCCTGATTCGTTCCTCGTACATGGATCTTTGGTGGTAATCGCTAGATAATTTTTTCATTATGCCATGGGGTGTACCGGCGTAACCCAACACCCGATGATTGGGGTTGGTGTCCCTGGGTTGTAAGTGGTATCGTAATTTCAGTTGAGATGGCATAAAGTGTTGAGAAGACACTTGTTGAATCTGTGTATCCGATGTAATATTTTGGCAAAATGGAAATTGGTTTATAATCACTTGAAAGCCAATATAATTGTTGATGTATCACGTCGATGGTTGTTAATGTATAATGTTGGTTTTATCCGTGTATCCGATGTGTCAAGCCAATATATTTGGCCATTTATGTTGGTTTTGGCTTTGGTTTTATGTTTTGAAAGTTGAATGGTTTGGTTTCTAGGAAGCATGCCTCTAGTTTACCCTTTAAAGCATAATGCCATGATTCGATCTTAATTTTGTAATGTTTTGACTTGGATTGATCCTTGGTTTAGTTGTGAATAAGTTTGAGGCATGTTAGAATGTGTATGGATCCTTGAAAGCATGAAAAATCAATAAAAGTGGACATTACAAGTCCAAGCATATCGGTACACATTTCTTTGTACCGGTACGGGTAAGCTATTTTTGAGACTGCATTTCGATACACGGGAAACTGTTTTTGTATGGGCAAGGACACTTTAGCAAGGTGTACCAATACGCAAAGAGCTATATCGGTACGATTTTGAGCTACTAAAATATGGGATTTTGAGGAATAGAATAGTGTACCGATACACTTTCTCATGTACCGATACGAGCATCAGTTATTAAAATTAATGTGACGTCTGAAAGTTTTTGTTTCTTCTATTATGGTCCCTAAATGATATTATGTAATTGAATGAGTTTAGATAATTGTTTGAGGCTAAAATTTGACATGTGGGTATGAAACCTGACTAATTAAGGTTTGGTAACTTCAAAATGAATTATGTCCCTGTAATTTTTTAGAATTTCAATTTGGTCCCTAAATTACAATTACGTGCACTTAGATGTCAAATCAACGCCCGATTGAGTTGAGTTTTCAACCACTTCTAGTACGCACACCATAGGTTAATAAGTTGCATCTAGATAATATAAAAGAAAAATAGATGTAATTCGAGTTAATCTTTGTGGGTTTTTTTGGTAAACCCAATGTACCTCGTTTAGTTTAGTTTTACGTCTAGACAGGGTCAAGAGGGATACATTTGGTGGATCAAAGCTAGGTTTGCAATAAGTGGATGATTTTGTGATTGTTTAAATTTTATAATTGGTTGATTTCTATTGTTTGCTACGTACAATGATTGTTGTATGCACGTTGGTTGCTTTAGGTCATGTTGGGGTATGTTTTGGGGACACATTGCTTTATTACTACAGTCTAAAATGTTTTGATTTGAAATGGAAGTCTTGGATCATTTCTTAAAGCTGGCATGATTGTTTTGTTTTGGTGTATTATCATGTCTTAGATATTTTAGCACGATGGAACCGAGGAGAGTATTGTGATTTGGTACGATTGTTGCTACCGTTGGGTAGAGAAATCAGGAGGATGTTGTACCTCCTAGAGGGTTGCCACCCCTTTCCGCCTATTCCACATGAGAATGTGGAGCAAGCACCACCTGCGCCAGTTGGGCTAGTGTTGGGTGATATGGTGCCTTTGATACAGGCAATGACTTGAGTAGTTTTCAGGTTGTTGTTGCTGGAGCGCATGTGCCTACGCCAGCTGTTGGGCAAATAGGATTGTCGTTGGAACGTCTCTGTAGTTTATGAGGAGTTGAGTACAGAAGGTTGGCACCTAAGGCATCTTAGGCGTAGATTGCTAGTACTATTTGGACTTTGGATCAAATAGGGTATCATGACGTCCGTAAGTTGGGATATGATGTATCCTTGTTACAAGGAGACGCGTATAGTTGGTGAACAACTGTAACTGCAGGCATGGAACCCAATGATGTAGATTGGGAGTTTTTCCAAGCTGTCTTTAAGAAGAAGTATATGGGAGTTGGATAATTGGATGAAAAGAAACATGAGTTTATGGCTTTGGTTCAGGGCAATATGTCTATAGCTGAGTATAAGATCCAGTTTGTTCGGTTGAGTCAATATGCCATTGAGCTGGTGCCAGATGACACCAGTGTAATTACAGGTACATTTAATTTGCAATCTTTGTCGTTGTTTTCCTTAGTTTATTCTGGTTCTACGCATTCATATATCTTGTGTGAGCATGCACATTTGCTTGATATATCTGTTGAGGTTTTAGATGTGGGAATGCAAGTAACTAGTTCTTTTGGTGAAACGATTGTTACAAGAATGTTGTTTAGGAGATGTCCTCTGACTGTTCAAGGTCATGTGTTTCAAGGTTGTTTAGGAGATGTCCTAGGTATGGATTGGTTGATCGAGCATAGAGATGTGGTTGATTTTGAAACCAAGCGAGTTTCCTTGAAACTTGCTGACGATTACGAGGTAGTAATCGTGGGTGAGAATGCTAAGTTATTGTGCAACGTTGTTTCAGCTCTAGAAGCAAGTCGTTTGATGGATTTAGGTTTTAAGTCATTTCTAGCCTATTTTATGAATATGGGGTCAAAGGAGTTGCGTGTTCTAGATATATGTACGGTATGTGAGTTTTTGGGTGTTTTTTTCAGAGGAGTTATCGGGTTTGCTGCCGAATAGAGAGGTTTAGTTTGGCATCAAGTTGTATGCAAATATAGTTCTAGTGTATATTGCTCCCTATCGCATGGCTCCCAAGAAGTTAAAGGAGTTAAAGACGTAACTTCAAGAGTTGCTTGATCGATGGTTTATTAGGCATAGTGTTTTGCCTTGGGGTACGCCGATGTTCTTTGTGAAAAAAAAGTCGGCACGATGCAAATGTGCATTGATTATCGGCAACTGAACAAATTGATGATTAAGAATAAATATCATTTTCCATAGATTGATGACTTGTTTGATCAGTTTAAAGGCGCATCGGTGTTTTCTAAGATTAATTTGAGGTCTGGGTATTATCAGTTAAAGGTGAGGGATGTGGATGTGCCTAAGTGTCACACCCTGAAAACATGCCTAGTCAGAATTAGGCTCTGATGATCAGAAGTTTTGTATCGATTATATTTAAATGATGTAATTTTTGAATCTTGTGCCCAATTTTGAAATAATAAAAATTAATTTAAGCTTAATTGAAGCTGTTGGACCTTTTTGTAAAGAATGGAAGTTAGGGGTTTTATTAAAAATGTTGGAAATGATGAATCTGGGCAAGACGTATCGATACGGTATGACCTGTATCGATACGGCCTAACTATTTTTAACTAACTTGCCCAAGTCATTCTAGCTGATCGATACGGCCATAGGGTGTATCGATACGGGTCTCTGTCCAAATCGATTTAGTGGTCAAATTGAAAATATTTGAAGTATGGGATGACTCACCTACTTGCTTGCCATCCCTCCACATGAGAATGATCTGAAAAGGGTGGCAATTGATCATCAATTGTCGAAAGTACAAAAGTATTGAGAAAATGTATTAATTAATGGGTTAAGCAAACCCTTTGCTAAGGGAAAGCTTCCCATTGGTATAAGGAAAAAGAATAAGGAAAAAGCTTTCTTCATTTTTTTTGAATCTTAAAAAGAATAAGGAAGAAGCTTTCTTCATTTTTTTTGAATCTCTCGAAACCCAATCTCACCTTTTTCATTAAGAAGCCATGCACACACCTCCAATGTCATATTCCTCCCTAAGCTCAAGAAAGCACCTCGATCTAATCCTTGTCCCTTATTTGATTTCGATATATCAATTGAAAACTTACAATTGGGTAAGTAAAACCCCTATATCAATTTGATGATTCTATCAATACTTAGGGTTTAATTTCGAGATTTAAGCCTTGAATGTTCAAGCTAAGCCCATGTGTTAGGAAGCCAATTTCCTTATTTTTTGATGTTTTCTACAAGTTATGGTAAGCTTGAGAAACGTTTATGAATCATTAGTTTCGATTCTAATGCAATCCTCTAATTTTGAACTAGATCAAGTGGTAGAAGGCCAGTCATCTCACCATCGGCTATTCTGAACTCTACCAATGGCAAGGGGATCGTTATCCATGAACCTTTACCTCTCCGAGCACTAGGTGAGTGTAGTTGTGTCATAGAATTGGCTAGGTGCCATCTGGATTGCATTTGTTTTGTTCTTAGAATCTTGCATCTTGGTAAGGGCTCAAGCAGAGCAAATGTATATGGATCCTATGGTAAGTGTGGTAAGTCCTTCATATTTGAATATTTTATATGTGAACTTATGTATGATATTTGAATATGTTATTTGTGGAATTTGATATGAACATGTTATGATATGATATTTGGAGCCAAGGCTCGATTTGTAATCCAATATGGCCTAAGGGCACAAAGGTAAGTCTTATGATGAAATATGTAACCTTAGACACTTGTGGACATTGGATACAATTGGCATGCCATAAGGTTATTTGAGCTCAGTAAGTAAGGGATTGGACTACGGTCCAGGGCTATGGCCTATATGTGGGAAGAAAAGGTTGGATTGTGTAAGGGATTTCGGAGCTACAACTCAAGGCTAAGGCCTATCTTCGATATGTGTGGCGTATAGGGGAATCCGCGTATCCATTGGTTACTATGTCCAAGGAAATATTATATATCTATGCTTTGCATCTGACATATGAAAATATAAAAATTGGCCTTGAATATGATCGATATGATTAATGGCGTACTTATGTCACTCAAGCATGTTTATAAGTCATTTATGCCAAATAAGTACTTGGTTGCATTTGTTATAACTACCACACTAGGCTATGTAAGCCTAACATGTGTGTGCCTCATGCATTTTAGGGCCTTGAAGCAATCCAAGCCTCAATCGTGTTATTGAAGTTGCAAGTCACTCCCACTAATTCCATGTATGCTTACGTTTTGCTTTGAACTCCTAGAAAGGTGGCATAAGGCTTAGACATGTTACATTTGCCTATTTTGATATATGTATAATAGCCTAAAAGTACCTAGGTGTTATATGTGAAATATAGTGTGTTTGGGAATTAGTGAACTAGTTACTTTGGCTTAAAGGTACTAAAAGGTCGAAATGGGGTAAATGGATTTGAATCGCTCTAAAATTTGCATGCTAATAGTTTTATGGTTTATTAAATTTCTAGTAAAATTTCATCACATTTGGACATCGTTCAACAGGTTAAATTAGCTAAACACCAGATAAAATCTGTCATTACAGGACAAGCGTATCGATACGGGACAAGCTGTATCGATACGACCTTGCATATTTGGACTTGAAAAAATAGAGCGTATCGATACGCAAGGGGGTGTATTGATATGAACTTGGGCAGTAAAGTTTGGGAAATAAATTGTATCGATACGTCCTTAGGCTGTACTAAAACGGGTTAACCTTGGACAACGCGTATCGATACAGGCTTAGATGTATCGATACAAGCTTATTACCCTTAAATATAGAATTGAGAAATTTGGCTTACATACTGATACGGCCTTAGGTGTATTAGTACGGTATTAGTTAATTATGTTAAAAGATTTAAACCACAGTTTTAAATAGTTACAAATTGGTCACTAAACTTTAAATGACCTAATCAGATAGGTAAATAACCTCCGTTGATGACGAAATTTCATAGGCTAATAATTAATGAGATCAATTGATGATTTGTAAAAAGAAATTCTGATGAAGACCCCTAATTTGTAAAATTTGCAATTTAGTCTCTAAGTTCGAAATAGTTTAAAATTAACCCCAAACTGAGTAAGTTATTAATGAATTAGTTTGATAAGTCGTAAAAGAGATTAATAAGACATTCTGAATAAGATTTCAAACACTGAATAGTTTCTGGTAACACTTTCTGACCCGGTTCTTTGTCAGGCCGAGAAGGGGGTGTTATATTTGTGGTATTAGAGCTAGAGTTTAGTCGATTCTAGGACTAAACTGATGCCTATCATGAGTCTATATGTGCATATGCAACCTAGGAGTTTATTTGTATATGTTATATGTGACTTGCAACCGACACGATCTAACCTTTCTGTTTGATTAGATTTGAGAATATATGCACCCAGTGATAGGCGTGCTACGATAGGACCATACCTCGGTTCCTCCTCGAAACTGAGGGAAAATATCAGAGTCGAAGTCTGAACTGAACATATGGGACATAATCACCCACCCAATCCCCCTCTGATGCCTCTTGCTCAGCAGGAGTAGTTGATGTCTATGGCGGAGATGATCAAGCAGGTGGTCGTGTCCCTTAGACAAAAGCTGCCACCGCAGCCTGCTGAAACATCCTCATCTTTCTCGAGAGCTCCCATTGACAAGCTCAGACAGTATTTGGTTTATACCTTCACCGACCAAGAACAAGATAACCTTGAAGTAGCAGAGTATTGGCTGGAAAATACTCTCAAAGTCCTGAACAAATAGATGAAGTGTCCTGATGAACACAAGATGGAGTGCGCTCTGGCACTGATTTCTAAAGAAGCTCGGAGCTGGTGGGACACCGTGACACTCACCGTACCTGAGAATAGAGTTACACGGGACTTCTTCCTTCAGAAGTTCTATAAGAAGTATGTCAATGACCATTACATTACGGGAAGACGCAAGAAGTTCCTCCATCTGAGACAAAAAGGATGACTCGTAGAGCAGTATATCCATAACTTCTGTAAGTACTCGATGTATGGTGCCGAGATCATACGTACAGAGAAAAAGAAGTGTAGAATGTTTATCGATGGCCTATGTGATGAATTACGTCCTCTCTTTACTGCTTTGGAGTTGGAGGACTTTCAGAATTTGGTTAACCAGGAGATCGCTACTGAAGCCTCCCAAAAGGCTTATGAAAGAAGAAAAGGGAATCAAACCAGATCCAATAAGAGATTCCAGGATGATTTTAGACCTCTTATACCTTAGAAGAAAGGTAGATAGTAGGACCAGAGGTTTGCCACCTTAAGCAAAAACCAAGGACAAGTACATGTCACAATCCCAATCTCCGGGAACATTTGTCGCTCGTACAACTTCAGTTGATAGTATGGCTAGTTATAGAAAATGCCCACAGATCCCTTTATGTAGCTTTTGTCAAAAGATGCATCCCGGGCAATGTCTCAGACAAGTCGGATCTTGCTACCTTTGTAGTGAAGCTGGTCACTTTATCAGGCAATGTCTGCAGAACCCGAATACTCTTACCTCAGTGGCTTCTCAGAACAATCTTAATAAAGGAAGAGGGGAAGAACAAATACAATCCGAATCAGTAGGGAGACCCCGCAACTCGAACACTCCGTCAGTAGGACGCGACCCTCAAACCTTAGCTCAGATGTACCATGTCTGAGTTCGAGAGCAAGAAGACAATCCTGATGTGATTGCAGGTATGGTGGAGTTATGTTATGATCTTGTTTATACTTTGGTGGATCCCGGCTCTACGCATTCCTTTATTAGTGAACCATTGATTGAGAAGTACGCCCTAGAACCTGAACCAGTCACTTCTGAGATAGTTGTCTCTAACCCACTAGGAGATAGTGTGATTATACGGTTGATTTGTAAAGGTTGTCCTCTAAGGATCCAATGGATCCCATTTCTGGAAAATTTCATAGCCTTGCCTTTCCATGAGTTCGATCTTATCCTAGGCCTTGATTGGTTAGCTGAACATCAAGCCTGGGTAGATTGTTCGAAAAAGAAGCTGTATCTCTGTGGACTCGGCAAGGAGAGATAGCTTTGATGAAAGCCAAACCCGAGTCTAAAGAAGCCATTATGTGTGCTATGTAGTCTAAAGGAGATCCAAAGCTCGAAAATGTATCGATAGTGAAAGAATTTCCTGATGTGTTCCCCGATGAACTTCTGGGACTCCTTCCAACCCGAGAAGTAGAATTTAGAATCGAAGTGCAGCCGAGGACCACACCCGTCTCCATTGCTCCGTATAGAATGGATCTGGATGACTTGAAGGAATTGAAGGCCCAAATCTAAGATATTTTGGATAAGAGGTTTATCCGACTGAGTTTCTCATCCTGGGGAGCACCGATTTTGTTTGTTAGGAACAAAGATGGATCGATGCGACTATGCATTAACCATCGTCGGCTGAATAAAATAACAATCAAGAATAAGTATCTGTTACTGAGAATCGATGACCTTTTCGATCAGTTGAAAGGTTCTTCTATCTTCTCTAAGATAGACCTACGATCTGGATACTATCAAAAGCTAGTAAAAGAGTATGATGTTCCAAAGACTATCTTCTGAACTAGATATGACCACTATGAGTTATTGGTAATGTCTTTTGGGCTTACCAATGCATATGAAGCCTTTAAGGACCTAATGAACCATGTGCTCTGGCCCTATCTAGATAAATTCACAGTTGTGTTCATAGATGACATCCTGATCTATTCTAAGGACACTACCACTCATGAAGAACATCTTCGGATTGTGCTTCAGACTCTCTAGGAGAAACAGCTGTATGCTAAGTTCAGTAAATAAAAATTTTGGCTATCTAAAGTATCCTTTTCGAGACACATGATCTCTTCTGCTAGAATCTAAGTTGATCCAAAGAAGATACAAGTAGTTCTCGATTGAATTCATCCAAAGAATGTTGAAGAAGTACATAGCTTTCTGGGCCTTGCAGGCTACTACCATAGATTTGTTAAAGGGTTCTCGATGATTGTTGCATCCTTGATAAAGCTTCTCCGTAAAGAAACCTCATTCGTGTGGACAGTAGAGCAACAAAGGAGTTTTGATCAGCTTAAGCAAGTAGTAACACATGCCCCTATTTTGGTACAACCCAAGTCAGGCAAGGACTTTACCGTATACAGTAATGCATCCCAACTGGGATTAGGCTGTGTACTTATGCAAGAAGGAAAAGTCATTGCTTATGCCTCACGGTAGCTTAAACCACACGAGTTAAACTACCCGATACATGATTTGGAGTTAGTTGTTGTTGTATTTGCCTTAAAGATTTGGAGGCATTATCTTTACGGTGAAAAATGTTACTTGTACACTGATTACAAGAGCCTAAAGTATCTTCTGACTCAAAAAAAGTTGAATCTCCATCAACGATGGTGGATGGAACTTTTGAAGGACTATGATTTGGTCATTGATTACCATCCCAGTAAGGCTAATGTTGTGGCTGACGCCCTTAATCTGAAGCCCACTCCCTCCCCGAGATGTTTCAATGCCCATTTTTGACTTAAGAAACATGGCAAGTTATTGGCTGAATTGAAAGTTCAGTCAACCATCGTGCCTCGAATCAAAGCGCTTCAAGAGTTTGATGATGACTTGTAAACTCTTATTGCTAAGATCAAGGATAAGTCGAATCCTGATTTTGCTATGAATTCTGAAGGTTTATTGTGTTTTCGAAATTGTATATATGTCTATGACGATGATGATCTTCGGAACTAGATTTTGAGTGAAGCTCATTCGAGTCCTTTCTCTGTTCATCCTGGAGCTATCAAGATGTATAAAGACTTGAAAGAGTTGTATTGGTGGTCTGGTATGAAAGGTGAGATCATAGACTTTGTAGCTAGGTGTTTGACCTGCCAACAAGTTAAAGTCGAGCACAAGGTGCCTACCGGTCTCTTACAACCTATTGAGCTTCCACAATGGAAATAGGAACGTATTACGAAGGATTTTGTAAGCGGTCTACCAATGACACCGAAGAAAAATGATGTTGTATGGGTCATTGTAGATCGATTCACCAAGTCTGCCCATTTTCTTCTGTTAAGAATGGACTTCAACTTACCTAGACTCATTGAGTTGTACATTCGCGAAGTCATCCGTTTGCACAGAGTTCCTGTGTCCATCATCTCTGACCGCGATCCTTGTTTTTCATCTTGGTTTTGGAGAACCTTACACGAAGCTTTCGGAATACGAGTGCATCTAAGCACTGCCTTCCACCTTCAAATTGATGGCCAATTTGAGAGGGTTATTCAGATTCTGGAAGATATGCTACGAGCCTGTGTTATTGATTTCGGATATACGTGGAAGAAATCCCCACCGTTAGTGGAGTTTACGTACAACAACAATTACCAAGCTTCGATTCAAATAGCTCCTTATGAAGCTCTTTATGGCAGGATGTAGAACCCCTTTATGTTCGACTGAGTTAGGTGAAGGCAAGACGTTAGGCCCTAACTTACTCTGGGAAACCAAAGAAAGGGTAACCATCATTCGTGGTCGGCTCAAGGCAACGTTTGACCGGCAAAAAGCTTATGCTAATTTGAAAAGAAAGGACATTCAGTATGATGTCGGTGAGAAATCCTTCCTTAAGGTATCCCCGTAGAAGAATATCCTATGTTTTGGAAAAAAAGGGAAGCTTAGTCCCCGTTTCATTGGCCCATTCGAAGTGATTGAGCGAGTTGGACCTATTACCTACCGACTAGCTCTACCCAAAGAGTTAAGTCGTATATGTAATGCCTTCCACGTATCTATGCTACAAAATTACCAATCTGATCCTTCTCATATGATCAAACCGGAATTCGTAGAAATCCAGTCTAATTTGACGTATGAGGAAGAACCAGTGTAGATACTCGCACGAGAAGTCAAGAGACTTCGAAACAAGTCTGTGCCTCTAGTAAAAGTTATTTGGAGGAGTCACTCAGTAGAAGAAGTAACCTGGGAGCCAGAGGAAATGATGCAAAATTAGTATCCCCGTCTTTTTGGTTAGAATTAAAATTCGAGGATGAATTTTCTTAAGGGGGAAAGTTGTCACACCCCAAAAATCGACCTAGTCGAAATTAGGCTCCGGTGATCAAAAATTTTGTACCGATTATACTTAAATGATATAATTGTCCAATCTTATGCCCAATTTTGAAATAATGAAAGTTAATTTGAGCTTAATTGAAGCTATTGGACCTTTTTATAAAAAATGGAAGTTAGGGGTTTCATTAAAAATGCTGGAAATGTTGAATCTGGGCAAGGTGAATTGATATAATAGGACATGTATCGATACGTCCTAACTATTTTTAACTAACTTACCTAATTCAGTCTAGCCGTATCGATACGGCCATAAGGTGTATCGATACGGGGTCTCTGTCCAAATCGATTTAGTGGCCAAATTGAAAATATTTGAAGTAAGGGATGACTCACCTACTTGCTTGCCACCCCTCCACGTGAGAATGATCTGAAAAGGGTGACAATTGGTCATCAATTGTCAAAAGTAGGAAAGGGTTGAGAAAATGTACTAATTAATGGGTGAAGCAAACCTTTTGCTAAGGGAAAGCTTCACATTGGTTAAAGATGAGGTGAAGAATGATTGGGGCCTTAGTCACCTTAAAAAGAATAAGGAAAAAGCTTTCTTCATTTTTTTGAATCTCCCGAAACCCAATCTCGCCTTTTTCATTAAGAAGCCAAGCACACACCTCCATTGTTATCTTCCTCCCTAAGCTCAAGCAAGTACCTCGATCTAATCCTTGGCCTTTGTTTGATTTCGATATATCAATTGAAAGCTTACAATTGGGTAAGTAAAACCCCTATATCAATTTGATGATTCTATCAATCCTTAGGGTTTAATTTCAAGATTAAAGCCTTGAATGTTCAAGCTAAGCTCATGTGTTAGGAAGCTAATTTCTTTATTTTTTATGTTGTCTACAAGTTTTGGTAAGCTTGAAAAACGTTTATGAATCATTAGTTTCGATTCTAATGCAATCCTATAATTTTGAACTAGCTCAAGTGGTAGAAGGCAAGACATCTTTACCATCGGCTATTCCGAACTCTTCCAACAGCAAGGGGATCGCTATTCGTAAACCTTAAAGTCTCTGAGCACTAGGTGAGTGTAGTTGTGTCATGGGATTGGCTAGGTGCCATCTCGATTGCATTTGTTTTGTGCTTAGAATCTTGCATCTTGGTAAGGGCTCAAGTAGAGCAAATGTATGTGGATCCTATGGTAAGTGTGGTAAGTCCTTCATATTTGAATATGTTATATGTGAACTTTGTATGATATTTGAATATGTTATTTGTGGAATTTGATATGAAATGTTATGATATGATATTTGGAGCCAATGCTCATTTTGCAATCCAATATGGCCTAAGGGAACAAGGTAAGTCTTATGATGAAATATGTAACCTTGGACACTTGTGGACATTGGATACAATTAGCATGCCATAGAGTTATTTGAGATCATTAAGTAAGGGATTGGAATATAGTCCGGGGCTACGACCTATATGTAGGGAGAAAATGTTGGATTGTGTAAGGGATTCTGGAGCTACGGCTCAAAGCTAAGGCCTATCTTCGATATGTGCGGCGTATAGGGAATCTGTATATCCATTGGTTACTATGTCTAAGGAAATATTATGTATCTATGCTTTGCATTTGACATATGAAAATATAACAATTGGCCTTGAATATGATCGATATATGATTAATGGTGTACTTATGTCACTCAAGCATGTTTATAAGTCATTTATGCCAAATAAAAACTTGGTTGCATTTTTTATAACTATCTCACTAGGCTATGTAAGCCTAACATATGTGTGTCTCATGCATTTCAGGACCTTGAAGCAATACGAGCCTCGATCGTGTTATTGAAGTTGCAAGTCACTCCCACCAATTCCATGTATACTTACGTTTTGCTTTGAACTCCTAGAAAGGTGGCATAAGGCTTAGACATGTTACATTTTCCTATTTTGATATGTGTATAATAGCCTAAAAGTACCTAGGTGTTATATGTGAAATATAGTGTGTTTGGGAATTAGTGAACTAATTACTTTGTCCTAAAGGTACTAAAAGGTGGAAATAGGGTAAATGGATTCGAATCGCTCTAAAATTTTGCATGCTAATAGGTTTATGGATTATCAAATTGTTGGTAAAAATTCATCACATTTGGACATCGTTCAACAGGTTAAATTGGCTAAACATCATATAAAATATGTCATTACAAGACATGCGTATTGATACGGGTCAAGCTGTATCGGTATGGCGTTGTATATTTGGACTTGGAAAAATAGAGCATATCGATATGCAAGGAGTTGTATCGATACAGACTTGGGTAGTAAGGTCTGGGAAATAAATTGTATCGATACGGCCTTAGGTTGTACCGAAACGGGTTAACCTTGGACAACGTGTATCGATACGGGCTTGTTAGCCTTGAATCTAGAATTGAGAAATTTGGCTTAACGTACCGATACGACCTTTAGTGTATCGGTACAGTGTTAGTTAATTATGTTAAAAGACTTAAACCACAGTTTTAAATAGTTACAGATTGGTCACTAAACTTTAAATGGCCTAATCGGATAGATAAATAACCTCCGTTGATGACGAAATTTGACAAGCTAATAATTGATGAGATCAATTGAAGATTTGTAAAAAGAAATTCTAATGAAGACCCCTAATTACTAAAATTTTCAATTTAGTCTCTAAGTTCGAAATAGTTTAAAATTAACCTCAATTTGAATAAGTTATTAATGAATTAGTTCGATAAGTCGTAAAAGAGATTAATAAGAAATTCTGAATAAGATTCCAAAATCTAAATAAGTTTCCAGTAATACTTTCTGACCTGGCTCTCTGATAGGCCGGAAAGGGGGTGTTACACTAAGACTGTTTTCGCACTAGGTACGGGTATTACGAGTTCTTGGTGATGTCGTTTGGTTTGACTAATGCCCCTAAGACGTTTATGGATATGATGAATCGGGTGTTCCATGATTTTTTGGATTAATTTGTGGTTATGTTTATTGATGATATTCTTGTGTACTCTCGTACCGAAGATGATCATGATCGACACTTGTGAATCGTGCTTTAGGCATTGTTGGATAATTAGTTGTATGCTAAGTTGAGTAAGTGTGAGGTTTGGCTTAGGGAGGTTGTTTTCCTTGGTCATGTTGTGTCGGTCGAAGGAATTTGGGTTGATCCGCATAAGATTGAGATGGTGATAGGTTGGAAGTCACCTAAGTCAGTGTCGGAGGTTCGTAGTTTCCTTGGGTTGGCTGGTTATTATCGTAGGTTTGTGGATGGATCTTCAAAGACTGTTGCTCATTTAACTAAGTTGTTACAAAAGAATGTATATTTTGAGTGGACGGAGGATAGACAACGAGCATTTAAAAGGTTAAAGGAAGCTTTAACGTAAACTCCAATCTTGATTCAACATGAATCGTGTAAGGAGTTTGTTGTTTATAGTGATGTATCATACGTAGGTTTGGGTTGTGTGTTGATACAAGAAGGAAAAGTTATGGTTTATGCATCTAGACAGTTAAAGGTGCACGAGCGCAATTATCCTACCTATGATCTTGATCTTGCCACGGTTGTGTTTGCGTTGAAAATTTAGAGGCATTATCTTTGTGGTGAGAAGTGTGTTATGTACACGGATCATAAGAGTTTGAAGTATTTGATGACTCAAAAGGATTTGAATCTTAAGCAACATAGATGGTTAGAGTTGCTTAAGGATTATGATTTGATGATTGAGTATTATCCAGGAAAGGCTAATGTTATAGCCGATGCTTAGAGTAGGAAGGTTGTGGTGGAGTTGAGGGTGATGTTTGCACGATTGAGTGTGACGTGTGATGGAGGTTTATTGGCCGAGTTGCAAGTAAAGCCATCTTTGTCACATTGATTAGAGAGAAGCAACCTTATGATGATGCGCTGGTATCGTATGTTAACGATATCATGAATGGGAAACCAACGGATTTGTATTTTAATGATGATAGAGTGTTGTGTTTTAAAGGTCAGATAGTGGTGCCTAAAGATACTGAGTTGAGGCGTATTATCTTGATTGAGGCACATGCTAGTCCTTTTGCTATGCATCCCGGTAGTACAAAGATGTATCAAGGTTTGAAAGGAAAGTACTATTAGATGGGTTTAAAGAAAGATGTGGCTGATTTTGTTGCTAGATGCATGGTATGTCAGCGTGTTAAGGTTGAGCATCAGTTTCCTTCCGGGTTGTTACAACCGCTGAGGATACCAGAATAGAAATAGGAAAAAATCACCATGGATTTTGTGTTTGGGTTACCGTTGATGCCCATTAAAAAAGATTCCATTTGGGTGATTGTTGATCGGTTTACGAAGTGTGCACATTTTGTGCTTGTGCATACGACGTATACTTTGGATAAGATGGTGGATTTGTATATCGCTGAGATTGTGTGTTTGTATGGAGTGCCTAAGTCCATAGTTTTGGATAGAGATCTACAGTTTACAGCAAGGTTTTGGGAGTGTTTACATCAAGTTTTGGGTACACGGTTAAATTTTAGTACTTTGTATCATCCCCAGACGGATGGTCAGTCTGAACATGTGATCCAGGTCTTGGAGGATATGTTGAGGTGTTGTATCATTAAGTTCCAAGGAACTTGGGAGAGGCAATTGCCTTTGGTGGAGTTTGCCTATAATAACAGTTATCAGACTAGTATCCAAATGGCACCTTACGAAGCCTTGTTTGGTAGGAAGTGTCGTACGTCTTTGTGTTGGGCTGAAACTGGGGAAAAGTATGTTTCCTTGTCGGATGTGTTAAAGGATATGAATGGGAAAGTAAAGTTCATTTGTGATCACTTGAAAGCCGCTTCAGATCCGCCTTGGAAGAAGGTGATGCGGTTTAAACGTAAGGGTAAGCTTAGTCCGAGGTTTATTGGACCATATGAGGTTGTGGAGCATGTTGGTCCCGTGGCTTATCGTTTGAGGTTACCTCCTAAGTTGGAGAAGATTCGTGACGTGTTTCATGTATTGATGTTGTGAAAGTATTGGTCGGATCCTTCGCATGTTATGCTAGTAGAGGATGTTGAGTTGCAACCAGATTTGTCCTATAGTGAGGAGCCGATAGAGATACTTGATTCTATCAGCAAATTTCTTCGTGGTAAGACGATTGAACTTGTGAAGGTGTTGTGGTGACGTCATGGAGTTAAGGAGGCCATGTGGGAGAGCAAGGCGGATATGTTGAAAAAATTCTCGTATTTTTTTCCTTCAGGTAAAAATTTTGAGGACGAAATTTCCTATGTGAGGGAGAGTTGTAATGCCCCGATTTTGGGCCTAGAGGTTTATTGGCTGATTATGTGATCCGGTGGACCGAGTTAGAGATTCGAGTCAGATTTGGGATTTAAAATCGGATTAAATCTTTTTGGATAAGAAAAATATTTGGTAAAATATCTAAATATCATTATTAAATATATAGATATTTTTGGTAAATTGAATTTTGGAAAATAAGTTTTGGAAATCGGATATTTTGAACTAGTGACCAAAACGTAAAGATTAGAAACAGTTTTTAGTGACTATTTTTTAAAAGAGACAAAACTTTGAATCTTTAAGGATCTAATTTACCAATTGGTCTAATCTAAGTTTTCTCTTAATTAGAATTATTTTAAAGATTAAAGAAATTAAAAGGGATTTAATTAAGGAAGGTGGTTATTTCCTAAAATCACTTTTTGACGTGGCTTCTTTTCTCAAATTTTTCTCTCAACTTCTCTTCAGCCAAACACTTTCTTTTTCATCAAAAAACTAAGTTAATGTTCTTGATATCTCAAACCTTTGATTTCCTAATTGATTCCTCAACTTTTTTTTTCCAAAATCTTATTGTATTTCTTTGTTTTTCAAGAGAAAACATCCAATTGAGAGGAAACTCACTCATTGGAGGTAAGGTTCATTCTTCTCCTCTAATAAATGGTTCTTTATTGAAATTCTCAAGTTCTTGACTCTTTATAAATGATTTCTATTGAGTTTTAATGGTTTAATTATAGAATTTGGTTAAATCAAGATTTATTTGATGAGTTTATATGATTTAAGAATTGGATTTGTTTTATTGGGTTCTTGATTGATTTTAATTGAGATTTTGATGTTTTATAATGTTAATGGATTGGTTTTAACATTGGAATCTCGAAGCTCTGTGAATCTCTAATTTTCTAGGTTGCTAGTTATGTGTTTTTTAGGAGTTGTGGAGGTTTAATGTATGCTGGAGGTATAAGTTTAGTGTTAGGTTGGTTTTGGATGTTAATTGTTGCGCGTAATAAGTGCTACGCAATTGTGAAAGTATACATGTCGCAAGTTATAGTATAAAAGATATCGTCTCCACAGGGATTGGTGCCACTTCAAGGATCTAATCTCTTGCACTGTAAAAAGTAAAAACACAAGTAGAAGATTATAGGAGTTTAACTAATGACTAATCTAGAAAGCAATAAAGTAAAAGAAAAGATGAATTCAAATGAGAGAGAGATAGGCCAGGTTATCGTGAGTTGAGGTGTGATAGCCGATTGGATCGTTTTGGTAAAAGAGTGCACGGGCAACTCAGTTGCCGTGGCAACTTGCACAACGGGGTTGCCTGGGCGACTAGTTGGGCAACTACTTGGGCGTCTGGGCATCAACTTCAAGGTTCGGCGGAGCGTTCTTCAATGGTTTCTTCTTATCCCTAAGTCGAAACTCTAGCTACTTGTGCATGCCTTGATAATACATCCCTGCGTGAATCAAGGGTGAACAACAACCAATCTTGCGCTCCTCTTAGCCGTTGAAATCCTTAACTTATTCCTAAGCCGGATTAATCTTCACCATCATTGGATTGAATAAAGATCATATTCATTCGTTTCTTGAATCTAACTCTCCCGATATTAGATAAATGGATGAAATCACGAGATCCTCTCCCAATTCACTCGCAAACAAGAATAAGAACCAAGAATGAATAAACCTTGAAAAAGAAAAGTGCAAACTCTTATTACCTAAACAAAAACCAATAGTTTCTCACAACCACAAAACACAATAACCATAGCCAAGTAGATTTAGTTCATGGCTAGGTTCCAAAGAAACACAAGGTAATTAATCCCTAGCATGAACCCAATCGAACAAGGAAGAAAAGATGAAGCTTGTCGAAAATCCCTTGCCCTAGATGCTTGCCGAAAATTCCCCTTGCTTCCTCTCTTGGAGTTGTCGAAATTAACTCTTGCTCTCTCTCTAGGATTTGTCGAATTTCCTTGCTATTTATAGGGCTAGGCCAAAGTCCTTCTTTGAGGAGGAGTTTGAGTTGGAATTAAATTATCTTTAAAGAATATAATTCTTTATTATAATTTTATTCCTATTAGAACTTCTCCTATCTTCTTGAATTTAATTCTTCTTTAATCTCTCGCATGGCAATCAAATTCCTTTGGGCTTGGGCCTTGCTCCATGTCATCTTGGGCTTGTAAAGTCATGAATTTCGACATCCATATTGCTTTTGGTCTTTGTCGACAAATGCCATGGCAACTGGCTCTGCGCCTCCTTCATGCACCGCCTGCAACTAGCTCGGCATATCCTTCATGCATTGCCCTCGCAACTAGCTCGGCATTGCTTTGGCAAGTGATCCTGCACATACACACACAAAAACACACCAAAGCAGCATCTATTTCCACAAAAATCACCAAGTTATGTAATCAAGCTCAACGATTGAAGGAAACATGGACTAATGCATGAATGGCTAACTATGCAACTAATATGAGCCTAAGTCTAACAATAATATGAGTAAAAAGGGTAAGAAAAATAGTACTTTTGAACACTTATCACACCCCCAAACTCGAACTATTGCTTGTCCTCAAGCAATGCAAACTCATAATTACCTGCCAAGACTTTAAATTTTCACAAACTTAGCTTGATTTCAATTCTCTGAACCGGGGCACAAAGTATGATTGGCTTTTTATTTTTCGGAAAACTGAGGAGTTACTCGGAATCAAACTATAATGCTTGTGAGTGTGTGCGGAGTTGTGTGCGAGTTTGATTTTTTCGATTCTATGCAAACAATAGGTTTTCAAATTACTTCATTGGGTTCTTTTTAACATGTTTTAACTAGAGCCAATTTCGGGCACCTCTAGTGTTTTATTTTTAGTTTTCTTAAGTTAATTTAATCGACTAGAGCCGGTTTCGGGCACCTCTAGTTAAAAAAAATTTAACGCCTCCTAGAGCCAGTTTCGGGCACCTCCAGTGATCAAGTTTTTTAGCATATGCTAGAGCCAATTTCGGGCACCTCTAGCCTTCATCCAATTTTTATTCTAATCCCCCAATTAGTTAATTATCAACCTAAGTTTACTAGAACTCCTTAAATCAATCAAACCACAACAGTGTTTCATCAAATTTAGCATCATAGTAAAATTCTAAGTTTTTAATGGTTATCCTAGAATAAAAATTCTATCAATTAAGTGCATTGGTAAAGTCATCATTGAATATTCATCAAATCTAAGCAATTCTTGTTCCAATTAAAGGCATGGCAAGCAATTTATGTATCCTAAATGTAATGCTTAAGATTAATGTAACTAAACATGGTAATTACTAATAACAATCCCCCCCAAACTCGAGTGAGGCATTGTCCTCAATGCATGCATAAAAATAACGAAAAATAACAATAAAAATAAAAATGCATACGAGGATTTACTCCGAGAGTTCGTCATCGTAGATGATTAGTTTCCTTCTAGTTGGCGTCTTGATTTTCTTGCTTGAACGCGATGGTTGTTTTCTTGTTGCCGGTGGTGGAATCGATCCTCGTACGGGGTTGTCCTCATCATCCTCTTCATCAATGTCAATGGCTTTTCGTTTGGAGGATTCAATTGGTGCGGTCTTTATTGGTTCAATGGAGGACTCGTCCGAATCTGAAAAATCAGAAAATGATTCCGTAAGAGTTGATTCGGGCATAGATGCTTTACCTTTGGCTTTTGCAGTGGTTGCCGGGGCATCGTCAGGGTTGGTTGCCGTGGCGTCTGCTTCCTTGGTTGCCGTGGCGACTGCTTCATTGGTTGCCGGGGCAAGAATCTCGGCGGGAAAGATTGGGAACGGCACACGATTGTCCGGGTACTTTTCTAGGATGACTTGGGTGATGGCATTGTTGTGCTCCTTCATGTACCGCATGAACATTAGTTGCCGATCTTCAATTTGCCTTAGGCGGCTTTCCAATGGGTGCAAAAGTGCTTCAAAGTATCCCAGGATTAATGGCCGAGTTGCCCTGGCGTTAGGTGCTTGGGCATTAGGGATTGCCGCGGCGGCAGGAGTTGTCGTGGCAATTGGAGGCCTTGAAGAATCTCCCGGTGCCTCTCCTATTAGCTTCCGGATTAGTGCTTGATTCCAACCAGACTTGGGTAAGGCCTTTTCATCGGTGGACTCACTCGGGACATGCATCTCCTTGCAAAGATTAGAAATTAAGCAAGGGAAGAAAAGATAACCCTTATCTTTTGAGCTGCATACAAAAATCTCATCACAAATAATTTTTCCAATGTTAATGATGCGATTATGCAAAATAGAATGTATGAGCAAAAGACGTGGTATGTCAACGGTAGTATTGTGTGTGGAGGGCATTAAAGAAGTTTTAACAAACTTATTCCATAGTTTTGCCTCGGGTTTAAGCCGAAGGCGATTTACCGTGCCCTTGTATTTACCGTCGTTCCAATGAGTTCCCGGTTGAGTGAGTTCTTGAAGCACCTTGTCGAGTTGTTTGGGATTGATTTGGTCAACGAAGGCTTGATGCTCGTCCTTCTCAATGTAAAGTCCGTAAAAGGTGTTGATGCTTTCGGACTTATAAGTATGGCCTTGTCACGAACAAAAACATAAGGATTATCCGGGTTAGGTGAGTGAGCATAGAATTCTCTTACCCATGAGATGTTACCTGTTCAGGTTGATGGCAAAAGATTTGCCACTTTTGATGTGCAATCCTCTTGAAGATGAATGGTTCAAGGCCGAAATCTTGAGAGCTGGAGTATTTAAAGCCTTGTTCTTCATGAATCTTCCGGCTTTCAAACTTGGATTGAAATCTTTCTTGAACCGCCGGTGTAGCAAACTTCTTGTATCTTGGTTCTTTGGAGGAACTTGGATGAACTAAAAGTTTAATCTTGGACGCCATGTATGATCTTGGTTGTGAGTAAAAACAAAGAAAAGAAAAGAAAAGAAACTAAAAAGTTGCAAGATAGAAAGTAGGAATAGGTTAAGGGTGATGGGTTTTATAGAAAAGATAGGTGGGTGGGATTAGGGGAAATCGACAATTGGGTTAGGGTTTGGTAGGAATTTTCGACAAAGGGGTTTTTGGTTAGGATGAATTGGAGGCTTTATATAAACCTTAGATTCAGCCCATTAGTTTCCTTGTTAAAGATGTTTTCCTACTTGGTTTAGAATTCCTTCTTTCTCTTGAACTTCCTTTCCTACAATTCAAAAACAAATCAAATAAGGATTAAAATTAAAGATAAACTAATAAAGAAAATAAATAAAGATGTGTAATAGGATTCTTAGACTTAATAATAATAATAATAATAAATCTATCCTAAAACTACTAATAATCGGCAAAATAATAAAATAAAATAAATCGAAAAAATGAAAAATAAATAAAATAATCGACAAAAAAAACAAAAACAAAAATAAATAAAAATAAAAATAAAAATATCAAAAGGGAGAGCATGCTCATGCATCTCCTAAATTGACCACTTCCTTGTTACGTTCCACATGGGCACCATTGTAGTGCTTCAATCTTTGTCCATTAACCTTGAATTCCATGGTGTCGAGAGATGGACTTGATTATCACGGCGCCATGGGAGAATGGTTTGATTTACTTCAAATGGTCCCGACCATCTTGATTTCAGCTTTCCCCGGAAAAGTTTTAGCCGAGAATTGAATAGGAGAACTAGTTGCCCTGGCGTGAATTGCCGTGGCAATAGTTTCTTGTCATGCCATCACTTTGTTTTCTCCTTGTAGATTCGCATTGTTATAGGCGAGTGTACGAAATTCTTCTATCTCATTGAGATCCATCAAGCGCTTTTGTCCGCACTTCCCAATCCATATTCACGGTCTTGATTGCTCAAGACGCCTTGTGCTCGATTTCCACCGGTAGATGACATGTTTTACCATAGACAAGCCGGAAGGGGGACATACCTAATGGTGTTTTGAATGCGGTGCGATATGCCCAAAGTCGTCATCTAGTCTTAATGACCAATCCTTCCTTGAGGGATTTACAACTTTCTCGAGTATTCCCTTCAACTCCCGGTTGGAAATTTCTGCTTGCCCGTTGGTTTGTGGGTGATATGCCATGACGATCTTGTGTGATATGCCGAAGTTGCAAACATCTTGGCAATTAGTCTGTTGTCAAAATGCTTGCCCTCGCCGCTGATAATTGCTCTCGGCATCCCAAACCGTAAAATATGTTTTTCTCACAGGAATCGCTGCACGGTCTTGGAATCGCTGTTGGGAACTGCAGCTGTCTCTACCCATTTAGACACATAGTCGGGCGAGTAAGATGTAGAGGTTGCCGAATGAAGATGGGAAAGGTCCCATAAAATCGATCCCCATACATCAAACAGTTCCACCTCGATGATGTTCGAGTGGCATCTCATGTCGCCTAGAGATATTGCCCGCCCTCCGCAACGATCACATTGCTTGTAAAAGTCTTGGGCATCTTTGTACAATGTTGGCCAATACAAACCGGATTGCAAGACTTTGGCCATGATACGAGTTCCTCCAAAATGTTCTCCATAGGGTGAAGAATGGCATTGCCGGAGTACATTCTGTTGCTCTTCTTCAGGGACACATCGGCGTATTACCTGATCTGCATATTGTTTAAACAAAAGAGGCTCGTCCCAAAAGTAATGCTTAGCATCATGGTGGAACCGCTTCTTCCCTTGGTGAGTAATGCCATACGGAAAAATACCACAAACAAGGAAGTTAACTAAATCTGCGTACCAGGGTATTGCCGAGGCATGTGCTACCGTAGTGTCTGCTCCCAAAATTGCCGAGGCGTGCGCGTCAAAGACTGCTGTGGCGTCGAGAGTTGCCGAGGCGTGTGCATCCATGGTTGCCGAGACGTCATAGGTTGTCGAGGCATCAAGGGTTGCCGAGGCAATTAGAATTTGTTTATCCGGGAATGCATCGCATATCTCTAGATCCTCGTCTTTCTCCCTATTGCGTTCCAAACGTGATAAGTGATCGGCCACTTGATTTTCTGTTCCTTTCCTGTCCTTAATTTTAATATCAAATTCTTGTAAAAGTAATATCCAACGAATCAAACGAGGTTTAGCATCCTTTTTAGCAAATAAGTATTTGATTGCCGAATGGTCCGTATGAACAATTACCTTTGTACCAATTAAATAGGATCGGAACTTGTCAAATGCGAAAACTACAGCTAGTAACTCTTTCTCCGTTGTTGTGTAATTCACTTGAGCATCATTAAGAGTTTTACTAGCGTAGTATATCACATGGAAGGTCTTACCTGTGCGTTGGCCTAGGACTGCTCCTACCGCGAAATCACTTGCATCACACATGAGCTCAAAAGGTAGCGTCAATCTGTGGAACGACAATGGGTGCCGAGGCAAGCTTTTTCTTTAGGGTTTCAATGCTTGAGTGCAAGAATCATCAAAATCGAAGACTTTATCCTGTTCAAGCAGATTACACAAAGGTTTAGTGATTTTAGAAAAATTATGAATGAACCTCCTAAAAAAAACTCGCATGTCCGAGAAAACTTCAATTCCTTTAACCGAATTTGGTGGGGTAATCTCTCGATCACGCCCACCTTGGCTTTGTCTACTTCAATTCCCTTGGATGAAATCTTGTGGCGAGCACTATTCCTTCATCTACCATAAAGTGGCATTTCTCCCAATTGAGGACTAAATCTGCTTTCTTCGCATCTTGCCAACACCCTCTCTAAATTGCCGAGACAGCCGTCGGTCATTACCAAAAACCGAAAATCATCAATGAAGATCTCAAGGAAATCTTCGACCATGTCCGAAAAGAGCGCCATCATGCATCTTTGGAAGGTTGTCGGGCGTTACACAATCCGAACGGCATCCTTCGGAGGGCATAAGTACCGTATGGGCATGTGAAGGTTGTCTTTTCTTGATCTTCCGTGCTATGGCAATCTGATTGTAACCTGAATAACCATCAAGAAAACAATAAAAGGGTTTACCCGCAAGACGGTCAAGCATTTGATCAATAAAGGGTAATGGGAAGTGATCTTTCCTAGTGGCTTTGTTTAGCTTTCGATAGTCCATACAAACCCTCCAACCGGTCACAGTCTGGTTGGGATAAGTTCATTATTTTCATTGCTTACCACTGTTATACCTTCCTTTTTTCGGTACACATTGTACCGGACTTACCTAATGCGTACTATCGGAGATAGGGTATATAATGCCAAGGTCAAGCCACTTGATGATTTCTTTCATTACAACCCCTTTCATGGCATGATTCAGTCTCCTCTGGGCCTCAATTGAAGGTTTGTGATCATCTTCCAACAAGATCTTGTGTATACACACCGCCGGGCTAATTCCCTTCAAGTCGGCAATTGTCCACCCTATTGCCTTTTATGTAGCTTCAACATGTTGATCAGCTTCTTTTTCCTGCTCAGTCTGTAACTTAGAGGAAATAATTACAGGTAATGTATTATCGATCCCTAAGTATACATATTTCAGCTTGCTCGCAATTGTTTCAACTCAAGAATTGGTGGATTTTTGATGAGGGTTTTTCGAGCTTACCTTCCTTACCCGAGTAGTCCAAAGGTTCAAAGTATGTACCTGGTCGATTGACTAGCCAATTTGCCTCTTCTTACGTTGTTCCTCATCGACCGATTCTTCATACTCCTCATGTTCCTTCCTCGTGTTCGGCAATGTAGTTGCCGAGGCAACTAAATTCCTCATCGGTTAAACTCTGCCGTGGCATGAAGTAGTTGGCATTCTTCGGATCATCGGCATGCCTTAGTGCTTGGAATACATTTAGTTTTACCTGCTAGTCATTCACCCTCATTGTGAGTTCTCCTTTTCAACGCCGATCAAGGTTCTCCTGCCGCTAGGAATGGTCTCCCGAGAATGATAGGTGCATGCTCATCCGCTTCACAATCCAAAACAATAAAGTCAGCGGAAAAAATAAATTTATCAACTTTTACCAAGATGTCCTCGATTTTTCCCTCTGGATGCACATAGGATCTGTCGGCTAGCTGCAAAGATAATCATTGTAGGTCTTGCCTTCCCGATTCCTAGTTTCGAAAAACTGATTTAGGCATCAAGTTTATGCTAGCCCCTAGGTCGCATAGTGCTTTCCCGACATAGTGATTTCCAATAGAACAGTGTATTGTGAAACTTCCGGGATCCTTCAACTTAGGTGGCATACGATTGTGCAACATTGCCATGCATCCCTCTGTCGCGAAAAGAATCGTTTCAAACTCTCCTAGCCTTGTTCTCTTGGACACAATGTCTTTAAGAAACTTGGCATAGTTTGGCATTTGTTCAATTGCTTCCACCAATGGCAAGTTGATGTGGACTTGCTTTAGGATATCAAGAAACTTCTTGAATTGGTATTCTTGCTTTTGTCGCCTCAACCTTTGTGGGAATGGTGGTGGAAGTCGGATATCTTCGATCTTTTCATTGGTTTGAAACCTGATTGACGGCATTGCCGGACATCCGGAGTTGCCGAGGCATTATCAACTGGGGTTTCGAGGCATGCTTATCGCAAGTTGCCGAGGCGTCTTTATCGCCGGTTCTTTGAGGCATGCTTATTGCCGGTTGCGCGGCAATTCCTGGTTCGGCATCCGAGGCTTTGCCGCTAGGTTCGCCTTGATCTTTTGTGTGAGTTTTGTTTGACGAGCGGGTTTGAACCTCTCTAAGTTGTTGGCCACTTCTAGTGGTGATCGCCTTACATTGCTCATGGCCGTTCCTCTCGCGACTTCATGATCGCTAGGTAAACCTCCTTGTGGTCTAGTGTTCAGATTTTGAGCAAACCGTCCGACTTGATTCTCCAATGATTTGATTGCCGCCTCTTGGTTTTGCAATCTCATCTCGGTCCTGTTAATAAAAGCATCAGTTCTTTTTATGAAATTACTATTCTCACCATATAAGATTCAGTTTTTCATCATAAAAGCATTTAGAGAATTTTCTCAAGAACTAGATGTTGTCGCTTGTTGCCGCGGCATCCGCTGCCGTGGCATATTCTCACTGAATCCCGATGCTTGTGCATTCTGATTGTTCTGGTTTAGAGCATTGTTGGGATTACTCCATGAAAAATTCGGTGCTTCTTCCAAGCTGGATTGTATGTATTGGACATCATGTTGTTGCCCGATTGTAATTCCCCACATAGAAGCCGGATTTCGGATTCTGCATACATTCAGAAGAATTATGGTTATCACCACATAACTCACAAAAAGAATCCATTAACTTGACTTCATGTGTGTTGTTTGGTTTTTGCATGTTCGGACCATCTTGGTTAAAGCGGCCAATTGTGCCGAAATTGAATCTGATGATCCTAGTTCATGTATTGTGGCTTGGCGTCTAACTCCTCCTCTTCTAGTAGATGGGAATTGATAGTCATTCTTGGCCAGCCTGTTTAAAATTTGCATTGCTTCCTCCGGCGACTTATCTAAGAGTATTCCGTTTGCCGAGGCGTCTAGCATCATCCTTGTTGGTGTATTCACGGCGTTGTAAAACATTGTTACTTGAGTCCACACCGGGAATCCGTGTAAAGGGCATTTGTGTAGAAGTTCTCTATATCGCTCCCAAGCCTCGTACATGGATTCATCATCTGCCTGCCGAAAAGAAGTAATGTCGTTACGAAGCTTACCAGTTAAATTTGTAGGATTAAATCTAGCAAGGAAATCACGACAAAGATCAGTCCAAGATGCTATGGATCCGGCAGGAATGCTATTTAGCCATGCTTTCGCCCTATCCCTTAGTGAATAGGGGAAAAATCTTAATCGTAGGACATCGGGGGTGACTCCGTGTATCTTGAACGAGTTGCAAATCTCGAGGAAAGATTTCAGATGTTGCCGTGCATCTTCAGTTGCTGAGCCGCCAAATTGACCAATTGTGTTGATCATATTAAACATTACCGGTTTCAACTCAAAGTGGTCGGCTTCAATTTCAGGTGCGACAACTCCTGGGTTAAGTCTATCAAGATCTTCTTCAAGATAGTCTCGAATAGTTCTGTTTCGTGCAAGAGTTACTCTTCCTCCTGCTCGAACATCTTGATTAATATTGCCGTCTTGATTTGCCATTGCTTCTCTTATCCTTCGTCTAAGTCTTTGTAAGGTTCGTTCGATTTCTGGATCAAAGGGATATTCTGGTGAAGTCGGTCTCGCCCTGGTCATATACCAATGCAAAACCGAAGTTTGTTAGCCCTTTGAATTTTAAACAAGAAAAATAAAAAGAAAGTGCAAGAAAGTAAAAACAAAGTCGCTATTGCCAATCCCCGGCAACGGCGCCAAAAACTTGTTACGCGTAATAAGTGCTACGCAATTGTGCAAGTATACACGTCGCAAGTTATAGTATAAAAGATATCGTCTCCACAGGGATTGGTGCCACTTCAAGGATCTAATCTCTTGCACTGTAAAAAGTAAAAACACAAGTAGAAGATTATATGAGTTTAACTAATGACTAATCTAGAAAGCAATAAAGTAAAAGAAAAGATGAATTCAAATGAGAGAGAGATAGGCCAGGTTATCGTGAGTTGAGGTGTGATAGCCGATTGGATCGTTTTGGTAAAAGAGTGCACGGGCAACTCAGTTGCCGTGGCAACTTGCACAACGGGGTTGCCTGGGCGACTAGTTGGGCAACTACTTGGGCGTCTGGGCATCAACTTCAAGGTTCGGCGGAGCGTTCTTCAATGGTTTTTTCTTATCCCTAAGTCGAAACTCTAGCTACTTGTGCATGCCTTGATAATACATCCCTGCGTGAATCAAGGGTGAACAACAACCAATCTTGCGCTCCTCTTAGCCGTTGAAATCCTTAACTTATTCCTAAGCCGGATTAATCTTCACCATCATTGGATTGAATAAAGATCATATTCATTCGTTTCTTGAATCTAACTCTCCCGATATTAGATAAATGGATGAAATCACGAGATCCTCTCCCAATTCACTCGCAAACAAGAATAAGAACCAAGAATGATTAAACCTTGAAAAAGAAAAGTGCAAACTCTTATTACCTAAACAAAAACCAATAGTTTCCCACAACCACAAAACACAATAACCATAGCCAAGTAGATTTAGTTCATGGCTAGGTTCCAAAGAAACACAAGGTAATTAATCCCTAGCATGAACCCAATCGAACAAGGAAGAAAAGATGAAGCTTGTCGAAAATCCCTTGCCCTAGATGCTTGCCGAAAATTCCCCTTGCTTCCTCTCTTGGAGTTGTCGAAATTAACTCTTGCTCTCTCTCTAGGATTTGTCGAATTTCCTTGCTATTTATAGGGCTAGGCCAAAGTCCTTCTTTGAGGAGGAGTTTGAGTTGGAATTAAATTATCTTTAAAGAATATAATTCTTTATTATAATTTTATTCCTATTAGAACTTCTCCTATCTTCTTGGAATTTAATTCTTCTTTAATCTCTGCATGGCAATCAAATTCCTTTGGGCTTGGGCCTTGCTCCATGTCATCTTGGGCTTGTAAAGTCATGAATTTCGACATCCATATTGCTTTTGGTCTTTGTCGACAAATGCCATGGCAACTGGCTCGGCGTCTCCTTCATGCACTGCCCTAGCAACTAGCTCAGCATATCCTTCATGCATTGCCCTGGCAACTAGCTCGGCATTGCTTTGGCAAGTGATCCTGCACATACACACACAAAAACACACCAAAGCAGCATCTATTTCCACAAAAATCACCAAGTTATGTAATCAAGCTCAACGATTGAAGGAAACATGGATTAATGCATGAATGGCTAACTATGCAACTAATATGAGCCTAAGTCTATCAATAATATGAGTAAAAAGGGTAAGAAAAATAGTACTTTTGAACACTTATCATTAATTGATTTTAATTGATGGATTGAAATGTTAGATTATGGCTAGGTTGTGTTTAGGTTGAGTTGAAAGGTGTTTTCGATTGTTTCGGAAGACATTTGAAGGTTGTTTGTGAGGCGAAGTTAAGGAGTGGTGTTGTTGGGATTATGAATGCATGATGATGCATTAGTCCTCTGTTTTTATGTGATTAAAACAGGGGAGAGTGATCCTAAGGCTGTTGGTGAAGCTTCAGAGGCTTTAGATGTTTTTTTCACATCGGCGAATAAAGCATAGCGTTGTCGGTGAGTGAGAACGTGGATTTCAGTTTTGAAATGGTTTAAAGGTTATATTGGGAGTTTAAAGTTAGTTTGAACCGCTAGTTTAAACTCGGAAGTAAGTATAAAGAGATTTCTCCCTCGGTCGTGCTTTACAAAATAATTTTTATGCACTTGTTTTGATTGACATGGTACCTACTATTTAAGCATGATTTAAAGTATGTTTTATACTGTTTTTTATCATATAATGATGATGGATGCATTTGGTAAATGATCCATGTACGTATATGGAATAATTGTTTAAAGCATGGTTTGTTACTTTGGAAATGGTTTTGAATTGATGCATATAAAATCAGTGAGATGCATATTTAATAATGAATTATATTGGCAAGAGATGTGGTTTAAAGTGTTATCGGATATAGTTGGCTGACCATAGGATTGATAGTGCACTATAAAAAGTCACTTTGGATATCGAGGGGTTTATATGGTGTACTGAATACTCCATCCAAGTACCCTAACGGTTGAAGGGTTATATGGTACCAAAAACTCCCGTTAATGGATTATGCATCTAACCGATGATTAGTGTTGGTGTCCCCGGGTTGTAAGTGGTACAGTAATTTCGGTTGAGATGGCATGAAGTGTTGAGAGGACACTTGTTGAATCCGTGTACCTGATGTAATATTTTTGGAAAGTGGAACTTGGTTTATAGCCACTTAAAAGCCAATATAATTGTTGATGTATCATGTCGATGTTTGTCAATGTATAATGTTGGTTTATACATGTTTACTCTTTAAGCTTTGCATATGGTTTGTATGCATGTGAAGGCTTAAATTGAGGGTTAGCAATGAGATTTGTTGTTGATCCATGATACATGTTGCATATATTTTAATATGTTGGTTTTTAAAAGGTTAAGTGCATGGTTTTCAAGGCATGATGTTCTATAAGTTGATTGAAATGGTGATTTCAATGTGGTTTTGGGAAAATAGTTTTAAAATGCATTGATGGTGTGTTGTTTGAGCTTTGCTCACTAAGCCTTTTGTGTTTACGCTCTCTTTGTCTATCAATGCAGAGAATTAAAGGTTACGAGGCAGTGTGTAGGCAAGGGATTATCAAGGACTTCGAGTATTGAAAGTATGATTTCGAATTAGACTTGTAATAATAAAGGAAATGGGGTTTCGTTGTTGTTTTGGGAGGGTTTATGCTAAACTCCCTGTTTGAGCATGTTTGTAATGTTGCTTTGGATTTGTATTTAGCCTTTTATGTTGGTTGTGGCTTTGGTTTTATGTTTTAAAATTCGAATGATTTGGTTTCTAGGAAGCATGCCTCTAGTTTACCGTTTGAAGCATAATGCCATGGTTCGATCTTAATTTTGTAATGTTTTGACTTGGATTGATCCTTGGTTTAGTTGTGTATAAGTTCGAGGCATGTTAGAATGTGTATGGATCCTTGAAAGCATGAAAAATTAGTAAAAGTGGACATTAGAAGTCCAAGCGTATCGGTGCATTTGTCTTTGCACTGGTACGGGTAAGCTATTTTTGAGATTGCGTTTTGATACACGGGAAACTGTTTCGGTACGGGCAATGGCATTTTAGCAAGGCGTACTGATACACAAAGAGCTGTATTAGTAAGGTTTTGAGCTACTAGAATCTGGGATTTTGAGGAATAGCATAGCGTACTGATACACTTTCTCGTGTACCGATACAGGCAGTAGTTATTACAGTTAATGTGATGTCTGGAAATTTTTGTTTCTTCTGTTTTGGTCCATGAATGATATGTATGTAATTGGATGAGTTTGGATGATTTTTTAGGCTGAAATTTGACATGTGGGCATGAAACCTGACTAATTAAGGTTTGGTAACTTCAAAACGAATTAAATCTCTATAATTTTTCAAAATTACAATTCGGTCCCTCAATTGTAATTGCGTGCAATTGGATATCGAATCGACACCCGATTGAGTTGAGTTTTCAACCGCTTCTAGTATACACACCATAGGTTAATAAGTTGTGTCTAAATAAGATAAAAGAAAAAATGGATGTAACTCGAGTTAATCTTTATGGGTTTGTTTCGGCAAATCCAATGTAGCTCGCTCGGTTCGGTCTTGTATCTAGACCAGGTCAAGGGGTTACACAAATCGTTGATTGGAGATGAAATCCTTGCAAAAACCGTGAATTTTGATGGATTTTGAGTGAAAATTGAGAGGTTTTTCAATGGAAACCAGTGCTTGTAGGGTTAGTGTTTGAAACATTTAGGGGAAAACATAAGTGGGCTATTTATAATCTCAGGCCTGCGCGTACCGATATGGTCACTAATGTGTATCTGTACGTCCGTACCGATACGAGCATACCGTATCGATACGGTATTTATTTTAGAAATTCCAGTGAACTATTTTTATACCGGTATAAGCACACAGTATCGATACGGTTAAGCTAAGCGTATTAGTACGGTGAAAGTAAGCGTACCGATACTGTATTTGAGACTTGAGATGACTTAAAAACTAAATAATTTTTTTAATAAATATAGAATATTTTTTATATTTATACAGTCATATGTAATACATGTACACGTTTGTAAAAATGGCAAGGTCAAATACTTTTTTTATAAAGACAAGGTCAAATACTAAATATGTAACATATGAATCACACATACGCACACTAAATTGGTTCAAAAATATAAATTCATCATATTTATAAAAGGAACCGGAATAGTCATTATGACGTATTTGTATTGTTCCATTGTATCCGTACCGTTTGTTCATTATACTTTTGGTGAAATTTTTTACCCAAATTATTCTTATATATACATATATATACATGCATAAAGAGATAGTATGTTATGTAAATACACACAAATAACATAAAAATAAAGTACAAAATTAACTTCATACAATCTGAAATATTAAAACTTAATAGTATTTCTTGCATATAACTAGTATTTTCTGCATGTATAACTAGAATAACATAACTAAACTAAATCTCCCAATGGACACAGAAAAGAAGGAAAACCGCGGCCCTCATCTATCATGCGGTAGTTACTTTGAATTTTGATATGTTATCGAGGTACGCTCAAACGTAGTCATGTTTATCATGAGAGGGGAAAATCGTAGAAATTAACATTAGCAATCGCAACAACAAATAAACTAAAACATGTTTTTTTAATTCAATGAATGCTTAACTTACAAGAACAAAAACTATAATTTTTGGACGAGATCGCACACTACCAATCATTCTTTGGTTGCCAATCCAAACGTTGGATCTTTTTTCTATATTTTTCAATTTATTAGTATATGCAGCTTGAGAAAAATATATTATAAATATACATAATGACAAAGCGTAATTATTATTATTATTATATTTCATATTTAATTACCTTAGAGATGTCGTTTTCTTTGTATGTGTTGGGCATGTATCCAGCTAATTTTGATATCTGGAGTGCATCAGTATGCCTTGTATCCTGATCAAAAAGCTTGTCCGGAGAAGGTTTAGATGTTTTATGCGAGTCCAACATGACATGTTCATCATATGAAACACGTGTTGGGTTGGACAATGAAGCTTGGCACTTAGTTCTATTGGGTTTTCCTCTTCCTGTTTCAAGAACTATAGGATTGCCAATTCGAAGAGTCTCTTCGCCTTTAGTGGTTCTCTTTTTACATCCCACTTTAACCGCTTGCAATTTAAGACTCGTTTTTGCAAATTGATCTTTAACCTCATTGAAAATCTTGAATGTCTGTGATGCACGGTGACATATAGTCATACAATAAGAGGCTAGAGTGCAATACTTGGCTTGAATTTTTGTTCGATTATTATCTTCGACATCTACATTCTTATTTTGTAATCCAACATCTTTCTTCGCATAAATAGTCTATCGTTTCATTATACATCCTTAGGGTATTTCCTTTGCCTTTTTAGATTTCAACACGGCAAACATATGACGACTTGGAAATCCAACAGACTCCAACTTCATACAACAACAATACATGGTATCATTTGTGGTATCTTTAACTACAAGATACAATTTCTTATTTTCAACATGCTCTAACCAATAACACATGCACGCATTTTGTACTTCACTTTTTTACCAAATAATAACCATCATAGGATATTTCTTTGCACAATGTAGCAAAAGCATTTCTAGTATATACTTGGGCTGCATTACGTTTTAAAGCTGCCAATACATCGTTACAATACGGTTGTTCATCCATTGTTTTGTAATCTTGACGACCTTCTTCACATCTTAGAGATTGCAATTGTTTATGATAGTTCTCAACAAATCGATACAACATCACCTTTTTGTCCCACCATGTTTTTAATGTTCTATTCATTGACTCACATCGTTGAGTAGTCCTCATTGCTGCACACCAAAAATGTTTAATAATTTTGTTAAATACAGTAAATAAATATAATATTATATAGAATTAAAGTGTACATAATGTTAATGCATAAAAATATCCTTGAAAATATGTTTCTGCACATTTCTCTTTATCTTCATACAATTCTTCTACCTATCTTTTTCCTTCAACTTTGTGCTTGTCCACTAATTCTTTCCAAGCTCTTTCAAAATCTTATGGCGTTCTACACTTGTCAGCGCGTCTCAAAAACCCATCAAGAAAATTGTGTTCATCATGAGACTGCACGTTTCTCATGATATGCCATAAAGACAATTTATATTTTGCCCCGGGTAGTACTTGAGAAATGGCATTTACCATTGCCTTATCTCTATCAGTAATAACAGTAAGTGGTTTGTAGCCATCTCCCGTTTCAATCAATTATTGTAATACCCACACATAGGTATCCTCTTTCTCGTTCACAACTAATTCACATCCAAATAGAACTGTGTTTCGATGATGATTGACACCAACCAAAACAACGAATGGCTTGTTGTATGCGTTGCACTTGTAAGTTGTATCAAATGCGAATACATGACCGAATTCTTTATAGTCGGCGTGTGATATACCTTCACACCAGAACAACTTCTCTAAATGTCTGAATTCATCCCTCGTGTGCCTCACAAAAAAGAAATGATCAGATTCTTGCTTTCCATATAAATACGTCATCACTATTTCAGCATCACCATCTTGCACTTCTTCTCGTTTAATTCTATATAGATAGTTGTACAAATCATTCGGTAGAAAACCAACATTCTCAATTGAACCAGCTTCGTTCATGAAATTTCGCATCATCTTACTTGGAGTAATCCAGAGTGGTACATGCTATTAATCTTAATTTTGTCTAACTGAGTAATTTTTCGGAATGACCTACAAAATAAATCATTAAAAACATTAAATATATATATAAGCTAGAAGTTAGTATGTAAAAAATTTTACTTATTGATGAATTACATACCTGATATAAGCAACTTGTGTTGGCTGAACCATTTCATGGTTATGTTCTGCGTGGAATTTAACCACTTTCCAATATTGATATCGTTCATCCAATTTGAATCTAATGAATGCTCCACATCCAACGCTGATGGTCGATCTTGATTCACGTTTTCTGTTTGAAAAGTTAATACACCCTTCTTGTCTATATCCCTCCTTATGGCACACCATTTTCTTTGCAACTATGTGATCACCATTTCGACTTTTCACTATCTGGTCGACTCGAACTCCAAAACCTTTCACTTTTGCACACGTATGATAAAATTTAATGCAATCATCTAAAGTCTTCCACTTCAGCATACTCATATCATTCTCATCGTAACCTTTTAATTGTTTTTCAATCTTGTCTCATATGCTTTCGTCAATGAAGTAGTCAAGGGTCTTCTCATCATCTATATGTTTTTCATTGTCACCGGGATAATCAGTTTGTTCTTCTTTAGTATAAATTTCACAATCTAGGTCACTATTGTAACGATCTTTATCCTGATTATGGCCATCTCCATCATGATTATAACACGTCAACTATGTAGTTTGAATTTTGGTATCTTCGTTATCAACCATCTCAAAAAAATCTGTAATTTAACTTAACACAAAATTTTAAAATTACAACTTCGGAAAGAAAATTGAACTTAAACCAAAAAAATTGAAGAATCAAACAGAGCGTACCGGTACGGGTGTCCTACCGTTCCTGTACACTCTGTTTGGAATTAAATTCTAGTAGCCATTTTTCGTACTGGTACGCATTCACTACCGGTACGCTTAGACCCGTGTATCGGTACACATTAAACACCATACTGGTACGAAAGCTGGAATGCAATTTGGGAATTTGGAATCGAACATGGGATTTAGGGTTCTAACATACAAATTAGGGGTATATTCCATTAATTGGGGTTCTAGCATGGGAATTAGGGTTTTACATTGGCCTAATTTTAAAAATTAGGGTTAAGGTGGTGGTTAGGGTTTGGGAATTAATGGATTAAGGGATGCAGGAATTGGGGATATCGATTAAGGGGATGCCGAAATTGGGTGGCCGATTGGAAGGAGATATCGGTGAGTGGTCGATGACGGCGGTGACTGGCGGCCAAAATACTAAATCAAATTAAATTTATTTAGGGTTCAAATGGGTGAATAGGGATAAATTGTCTTCTTGCAAGAAAGGTTGGGATCGACGGCAGAGCTCAACGGCGGCAACAGAGGTACAACGACGGGGCGGTGCGAATGTGACAAGCGATGGTGGCTAGCGGCGACGGATAGAATTTCAAAGAAAAAAAATAGGATTTTGTGATTTAGAGGTAGGTATTTTGATCTAATTATGTTTAAAAGAAAATTAAAAAATATATATTTTAATCAATTTATCTCTTAATTTTTAAATAATTTATAATTATACGGTGATTGCTTTAAATTTTAAATCTTTATAAAAAAAATTTAAAAATCGTTCATCTAAAAATTAAATTCGACTGTCAAATAAAATTATATCTATATATATTACTACTTCACCTATGATCATAATTAAATAATTATTTAAAATTACATTTAACATAAAATATATTTTTCTCCACGTCATGAGTGTGACAAAATTGATTATTAACAATAAAACTTCAACATAAAAAAATAAAATTTCAATACTTAATATCAATAAACCAGCAACGGATTAGATTTAGTTCCCAATATCCAACACATCTCCACATAGATATGTCAATTTTAATAACATAGCTAAATATAAAACGTTTAGTAGACATAAATAATACAATAATTATGATAACTTTAAATACAAATGCAATGCATTTAATGTTGAGTTAGTAAATTTAATATTATATTTACATTTAAAATAACACAAAATATGATACATCATCTTCGTAGCATAAAAATATAAGAATAATTGTTTAGTATAATGACAGCGTACTCTATTAGCTTTATAAACATTTTTATTTGAAAAAAAAAACCTTTGTAAACATAGTTAAAACAAGACCGAGTTTCTTTAGATTATATTTACAATAGTTGAGAAAGACATTTTATAATCATTTAATCATGCCCCTCTTCTTTTAATCATACCCCTCTTCTTTTTCTAATTTCGGTTAGTACTAATATGGTAACGTTGTTTTAGTACTAACCGTCCATCGTCGATAGAGATAAAACTAGGATTTAACATTAAGAAGGATAAGAGTTTATTATACCTTTAAATTTAAATTTTAAAAGGGACAAAAGGTCTTACTGAACTAATATTTAAATTGAAGGGGACTAAAAATGTAATTATACCAAAAATTTTGGGAGGGGCATGGTTCCGCCCCTAATCGTCGATATTTCTTATATCTACTTGTTTTCTTTAATATTTTGTTTTTCTTCTAGTTTTCATCTGCCTTTGTAACACATTTTTTATGCCTGGGGACACATTTTTCTTTTATCTTGTATCATGCTTCTGCCTTATGGCACGTTGATGCCTACTTTTGTGGTAAGTTTGCATTCGTGGATGGTTTTTTCACGACGCTCGACTCTGATTTGCAGTTATCGATGGTCTTTCAGTAGATTAATTCCCTTTTATGGTTCCTTTGTCGATGCAATTAGATCTATTTCGCGGAGCAACTTGCAAGATTATTGGTTTCGCTCGTCACTCCTACTTCGATCCTTAAGCGTGTACGTGAATAGAGACAAAGAGTTTTGTTTTCTGCTTCTTTTCTTTAGTGTTTCATCTTATCATTGTCATTGCATCTCATTAGACGTGTTTTGATGGTTTGACGTTTCATTTTCTAATTTTTTTAGTTTCCTTTTGTTTTGTTATTTTTCTGCTACATGTTTATTTTGTTTGTATGTTTCTTTGTCTTGTTTTGTAATAAATTCAGTCGGCATATTATTCAAAAAAATATTTCTTAAGCATATTTGTGAAATTCAAAAATGTTCACCATCAATACACCTTATAATAATCCAAAATTTATATTTAAAATACCACATAAAAGAAAAGAAACTTAGATGAGACGAGACAAATCGTGAGTTACTCGAGTTTTATTGGGTCAAAGCTCGGTCAACACTCGACTCGAGTTCTTAACGAGCCGAGTCGAGCTACTTGATATCTGACTCGAAAAGCTCGCGAGCTACTCGAAAATATAATATACTAAATTTTTATTTTTTAAAAAATTAAAATCTAAGTTCCTAAACCTAAAACCCTAAGACATAAACTATAAACATAAGTCCTAATGCTAAAATCTAAATCTTAAATTCTAAATCCAACAACCTAAACCTCTAAACCCTAAACTAACCCCCTAAACCCTAAAATTAACAAGCTTGTAAAGTTTACACAACTTGTGTATCAAAGTTTTTTTCCTAACAAAGCTTTAAATGAGATGAGACAGATTGCAAGCTATTCGAGTCCGATTCAGTCAACACTTGACTCGATTGAACTTGACTCAAGTTCTCAGCTCGAGTTCTTAAAGAGCCAAACACAGATTATTTAGGCTCCTTAAAAATTACTCATGTTCAAACTTGACTCGAATTTTTAACGAGTTGAGTCGAGCTCAGCCCTGCTCGAGCTCGACTAGACTCGCTTGCACCCCATAGAGGGAGGGATTTTAGGATCCCATCTTTGAAAAATGCAAGCAAATGCCTTTCACAAGCAACTGGCGTGTATGTTCTTAATTTATAATGGTAACAGTCCATTGAAATAAACTTAATCAATTCTTTATTTATTTAATTTGTTTGCATTCATTCTCATCTACATTTGGATAATGTCAAGTGACCGAATAGAAACAAATGCAAACATTTATTAAATGCTAATGTGAAGCTACAGACAACTTAGGCCTAATATTTTCTCTCCCCACCCATGAGGAAGACAAAAATTCCAACAGCCACCAAAAACCAATGGCGCAAATTAGGGGGAGGGGAATTGATAAGATCCATACACAACCATTTTATTACAATTATTTGTTTAATAAATATAATATTTTTATTTGAGTTAATCGACTTCAAACAAACAATTAGTTACATTAAAATTTAACAAACTATTATTTCATAGGCAGACATGTTTAAATTTTGAGACATGTATGTTAAACATGTTATGCGTTAAATTACAGCTTAACTTTTTATGTTCAAAATGATATAATTGATTTAGTACTGATATTTTAGTGGTCCAGTGAGAGAAAAAAAAAGATACTTATCTTAAGAGATTTGGGTTTAAATCACTTTGTGTGCAATGTATATGTATTGTTAAGAATAAATATTAAAAAAATCTTCAAAAAAGTTTGTTTTAACTTAAACTCTATATTTAATATTTTTTAAGATCTGGTGGAATCTTATTAGGGTTTATTTATATTTATAGACAGCTCTAATGGGAATGATAATGATATCTTTCATGTATCATATAGAGTAATAATTAAGCAAAACAGTGGTAATGCATTATTTCAAGTGATACTTTGTACTAATAATGGTAAATTACGTAAATTATCACTAAATTTTACTTTTAACTCTATTTTGGTCATTTAAGTTTTAAATCATTTAATTTAATCACTAAAGTTTAGACATTGGACATTTTTTGTCATTAAAGTTTAGATATTGAACGTTTTTGTCACTCTTAAACCCCAAACAATCATAAATGATGGTCGTAGGGTCCTAAATTTCAATAGTCGCTTCGTCTCGCCCCTCTGAGTATGAATACGACTATTTTGTCGAAAAGTGCTCCGAAGTTCATGAATCGACCAAAAATTTTATGCTTTCTCTCTTTTCGGTCTCCTTAGCCGTCGAATGAAGCTCGTTTCTCAGTATGTTGCTTCTATCATGCCGATCAAGTTTTTCACCGTTCGAATCTTAGACATGTTCTTTCATTTTTCGATAATTGGACGTCATAAAAAAGTTGATGGATGAGTGACAAAAGACGTTCAATATAAAAGTTCAGTGAATAAATGGAAAATTGACACAGATATTGTTGTGGGGAATTTTTTCCCCAAACTATTACAGTAGCCCGATTATTTCTAGGAATATTGTTTTTGAATAGTGCCTTAAAGTTGGATTGTGATGTAGCCGAATCACCAAAATTTTCCCTAAAAACGTCTTCAATAGGATCCGACTTTGGGCAAAAAAATCCCTGAAGTCGTGCTCAGCTGGATCCGACTTTGGCTTGAAGTCTCCCCCAGCTGAGTCCGACTTTAGCTTGAACTCTACCCCAATTGAGTCCGACTTTGGCTGCACACACAGACTGCATGCATGCAATTTCAGATTCTGCCATGGACGGAATATGAGAAAGGTGAATAGGGTGTAATTGGTATTGGTTGGATGAATGGTGGTATTTAATTGGGTAGGTGGTATGAGTGGTTGAGATTTAATTTTTGTGAGGTTAAATAGGGGTGGGTTGAAGGTAGATAGTGCAAAGGGATAGAAAATATTTTGAAGAAGGAGAAGAAGATTTGGAGATTTGAAGAATTTTATTAGAGTAAGTATTTTATTTTTGTAATTTATCATTATTATTTTGAATAATTATAGGTAGTAAGTAGTATTTTTTGTAATTTATTTATTTTTGGTATATTTTATTTTATAGTAATTACGAAAATTAATTTGAAGAATTTTTGTGTTTTGAAGTTAAAATTTGTGATTTTTTGTGTTAAATAGGTGGTTGAAGAGAAGAAGGAATTTTGAAGAGAATATAGTAAGTTAAGTTATTTGTTTGATTAATTTTGAAGTTGTCGTTTGAGTATTTTGTGTTAAATATGAGGGGATTTGAGAAGAAAATATAGTAATAGTTTGTTGTATTTTATTGTTTAATTTAAGTTGGAGAGAAAATATTTTGAATAAGAAGAAGAAGTTTTGGAGAATTTTATTAGACTAAGTATTTTATTTTTGTAATTTATTTATCATTATTATTTTGAATAATTATAGGTAGTAAGTAGTATTTTTGTAATTTATTTATTTTTGTATATTTTATTTTATAGTAATTACGAAAATCAATTTTTTGTGTTTTGAAGTTAAAATTTGTGATTTTTTTTGTGCTAAATAGGTGTATGAAGAGAAGAAAGAACTTTGAAGAGAATATAGTAAGTTAAGTTATTTGTTTCATTAATTTTAAAGTTGTTGTTTGAATATTTTGTGTTAAATAGGAGAGGATTTGAGAAGAAAATATAGTAATACTTTGTTGTATTTTATTGTTTAATTTAGGTTGGAGAGAAAATATTTTGAAGAAGAAGATTTGGAGATTTGGAGAATTTTATTAGAGTAAGTATTTATTTTGAATAATTATAGGTAGTAAGTAGTATTTTTTGTAATTTGTTTATTTTTGTATATTTAATTTTATAGTAATTATGAAAATCAAATTTTGTGTTTTTAAGTTAAAATTTGTGATTTTTTGTGTTAAATAGGTGGTTGAAGAGAAGAATGAACTTTTAGGAGAATATAGGAAGTTAAGTTATTTGTTTCATTAATTTTGAAGTTTTTGTTTGAATATTTTGTGTTAAATAGGTGGGGATTTGAGAAATACTTTTTGTATTATTTTATTGTTCAATAATTTTTTATTTTTATTTTGTTGTTTGAATTTTTGATGTTATAGAGAATATAGTTTGAAAATTTTGTGTTAAATAGGTGGAGATTTGAGAAGAAAATATAGTAACTAAATTAATATTTTATTGTTTAATTTAAGTTCGTTATTTTTTGTTAATTTTTATTTGATGTTAGAATTTTCGATGTTATTTGAAGAGATAGTTTAAATATTTTGTGTTAAATAGGTGGAAAGATTTTGAGAATATGGAAAATTGTTTGAATATAAGAGAAAAAATGTTTAATTTGATTTATGTAAAGAAGATATTTGAGAAGAAAATATAGTAAGTTGATTTGATTTGATTTATATTTTATTATTTTATTTAAGTTCGTTAATTTATTTAGATTTATTTATTTATAGGTGATTGAATAAAAAACGGCGACGTTAATGATTTAATAGAAAATAAGAAAATACATAATTAAATTTTAAGTATTAAAATCTTTTTCCTTTGATATGATAGTTTAAAGTAAGATTATCCAAGTTATTTTTTATTTTATTATAATTGTTTATTTTTTAACGTGGTAGATTTAGTCTCGATTTACTAATATTTTCTTACTTATCATGCAGGACGGCTGAGCAAGCCCTATTGTTGCATTTACAGAATCGACATATTGTTAGTCTTAGAGTTGATGAGCTGGTATAATTTTTTTAAAATTATTTCATTACGAAATATGTCATTTCTGTGTTTTTTTGTTAATAATTATGTTTAAATAATGTGTTATTTAGAGGAAACATTTAAATATCATTTGTGCATGGTAGACAAACCCCTAGACCACAGAATCGAGAATTTCTTAGATATGCCAGGATTTTATCATGTCACGTTCCTCTGTGGGTACAAGTCGGTGCTCGAATTGATTACCGCTCTAATTGAGCGTTGGAGACCTGAAACGCATACCTTCTATATGCCTTGCGGAGAATGCACGATCACCCTCGAGGGCGTGGTTTATCTTATTGGGGTCCCAGTAAACGGGAAGCCAGTGGTCGAGCATACCGAGGGCTCAACGGCAGAAATTTGTGAAAGGTACCTTAGGAAGGTACCTTATGGAAGTAACGTGAGAGGGTCTCGTGTGAAAATAAGTTGGCTAGAGAGTGAATTTCAACTCGCTGAGTATAATACAGTTGATGAAATTTATATGGTCATTCGAGCATATATCCTGCAGATGATTGGAGGGATACTGATGCCGGATAAATCTGGAAATATGGTCAGTGTAAGGTATCTTCGTTTTTTGGATACTCCTTGGAAACTTGGTTGTCAATATAGTTAGGGATCAGCTATATTAGCGTGCTTGTATCGTGAAATGTGCAAGGGCACTTTACTGCAAAAGGGTAAGAGGGTAGGCGGTATTGGTGGTTGCCTGTTATTGTTGCAAGCGTGGGCTTGGCAACGACTTCCCTTTTTTACACCGCTTACTCGAACACATGTGCAGTTTCCTCTCGTTGCAAGGTAAATATATATATCCTTATTCTTAGTTGAATCTTTAAATTAATTAAATTAACTTCTTCTTTAAATATATTGTGATTTGTATACAGATGGTGCGAGGAGAAGCATGAGACGGGGTTGGCGCACAACAACGTCAGAGTTTGTAGATCTCTTATTGATTCTCATTGTCAGGAACAGGTATATGAATGGAAAGTAATTTTTGACTTTAAATGTGTTTTTGACATCTTACTTAGATGTATTATTTTTTTGTAGTTTATTTGGAAGGCCTACGATGATGACCAAATATTTCTACTAGGATATTTGCTGAATGATTCACTTTTATGGTGTAGTGTTACACATTTGATCCATTTCTCTACTGTCGAGTTCCACTTTGCGGATAGAGTATTGAGGCAATTTGGCTTCCACCAGCCTATTCCGCGCATTCCACGTGACCATTACCATCTTAATGGCTATGATGGTCGTGGCAGGGCAGATACGGATTGGGAAGTCGAACATAGAGACTATATTGCTTTGTGGAACGATAGAGGTTCGTCGGTGCCAGAACGTCATCTAATGGAAGCTGCTGATTTTGATTTCGAGAGTTCAGAGTACATGATCTACTATCGTAGTCATGGAATGTCGTACTTAACAGATCAACCTAAACGGGAGGAATGCGAAAGGTTCCAGAAAAAATATAGAGGCAAAAGTAAATCATCAAATGCTGCAATGGGCTCATCACAGGGGCAACAGATTTGTAGTAGAGACCCTACGGGTTGGCCAACGACATGGGAGCCAGATATGAGCAGAGTAACGCCAATGGCTATATGGGAAAAAGAACCGGCTCCTACTTGTGTACAATCAGAAGTGGCCCCAAGATCCTCAGATAATATAGGTTTTTTTCAGCCTGCTACATTTGTATATCCACCAGTTGGCTCGAGCTATTCAGGTAATGTGGGAGGGAGCTCTTCAGGTAATGTAGGGTTTGATGATCCTAATTTATACAGACCTGAGTTTATTTCACCATAGACACCTAATTACTCAAACTTGGGCCAGAACATGGATTTTTTGACGCCTCTTGCGGCCAACCCCTATAGTGCATTTTCGCTGATGATAACTACCTCGTCGAGTGTTCCTCAAGGATCGATCCCTCTATAACGGTATCAACACGATTTTGGGACCCTCTATGTTCAGCAAACACCACCACAGTCATTGTTCTTCACAAGTGGGCCAATTGGAACGAGTGGTACTACTGTAGATGGAACCGAGAATGAGAACGATGATGATGGTAATGAATAGCATCAACTTCAGCCCCGTGGTAGACGCAATTCCGATCGATCTCGTCATCCACCGGGGTATGGTACCGGTAAACGTAAGCATCATTAGCTTTTTTATTTTAAAACTTAATAACTTTAGTGGACTATGTTAAAATGCAATGTTTGAATAAGTTTTTTATTGTTATTTTGTATCTAACATTACAAGCAAATCAGAATACCAAAAAAGAAAGTTATTTAGTTTCTTCTATCTTTCGTTTTTATTATAGTCAATTGATTATCCAAATTAATTGGTACAATATAAGATCGAGAACTGAATAATCTAAATTTAGCAATTGTTGAACTAATTGATTATAACAATTTAAAAGAAAAATGTTTTTGGACTTAATCAATTATATTAGATCTTTCAAAAATAATTTAAAGTCTAAACAAACTTGAACAACATAAAATAACATTAATAATATTTTCAAATACAAATATTGGAAATCACATAGGCATTGACACGAACCTTGGTTTATTTGGACAGTTTGATCTGGAATGTCCTTCAGCCCTACACATGGTACATCTCTTTCGCTGTCCATTCTCTTTATCATGAAGATCCATACTGGTATAGATGTGAGTCAATCTAGGTCGGCCATTTGGAGATCTACGGAGTGTAGGATTCGGTAACCATTTTTCATGCTCTACCGACGGCCAATAAATTGAATTTGCAATCGGTGGGAACTCACTTCTGTAAATATTGACCATCCTGTGGAGATCGAAGTATTCATCAACAAAAGTATGCGGGTCAACCCCTACATGAATACACGTTGCAACTGCATGAATACATGGATATCACCATGCCTGGAATGCTCCACAATCACACCACCTATGTCTGAAATCGACTCGAAATACATTTGAGTGCTCTGCTTCGTTATTGTGTCTGGCACCAACAACATCAAATGTATGATTAGTTCGGTCGAAGCTGTGAACCTTTAGCGACGTTGCTTCTGTTATGTTCTCTTTCATTTTCGTCACAAGATTGGGAGCCCAACTTTGCCCCCTATTTAATAAGGCCTCAATTTCTTTCCCTTTAACTAGCCAAACTTTTGCCAACCTATAGTATGTCTCTTTCACCAGGCTTGCTATCGGTAGATGACGTGATCCTTTTCGTACTCCATTTATGCACTCCACAAGGTTGGTAGTTATTTGCCTGTATCGTCTACCACCTTCATCATATGATTGGGCCCATCTTTCCCTCTCGATTTCATTTGCCCAACTCCAAACCTGCTCGCCGTACTTCATTAAATTTGCTATCTTCCTCTCAAAATGTGGTCGCGTTAGTAGATATCTTGTGTCATAATATTATTAGTATTGACACAAATAAAAAAAACAAACATTAATAAATAAATGTATATGCAAATTATGGAAAATTTAGTTTGAAAAAAAGATGTTTACCCATGCTTATAATCTCACTGTGAAGATATTTATTTTTGAACCGCTCGTAGCTGTTCTTACCAATATGACAAATACAGTAGGCAAGGTATGATTACGGCGGTGTCCAATGACTTCCGTCTCGATTAATTGTTGCTTTGATACCCGTCCCTCGATCAGATATAATGCAAACCCCATCTTTTTGGACGACATGCTCACGTAAATTCGTCAAAAAGAAATTCCAAGCGTCTGCCGTCTCCTACTCAACAATTGCAAATGCAATCGGAAATACGTTGTTGTCACCATCTTTTGCAACAACAACCAACAGTATATTAGAGTATCTCTTGTACAACCATGTGCCATCGACTTGGATCATACGTTTGCAATAGGTAAAGCCTTCGATGGCAGGCTTGAACACCTAGAAAAGTCGATGAAAAAATTTATGGCCTTCAACAATTTGGCCTTCTCGGTCGTACGCATCCTTGGTTTGATACCTCACTATGGTGCCCGAAATAAAATGTGTCAGTGCTACTAATAAAGCCGGTAGCTCGTTGTATGACTTATCGTAATCACCGTACACCAAGTTCATTGCCTTATCCCTTGCACGCCACGCCTTCTTGTATTTTATTTGGTATTCAAATTGTTGCGCAATACTTGTCTGAATCGTTGAAACTGGAACCTGTGGATTTGCTTCAACCAACTTCATTACGTGATGGCTTATTACGCTGGAGTCTAATTTTCGGTGGTCTTGGTCAATTGAAGTTCGTAAGCATGTGTGAACACCATTATACTTTGTGACCTCCCAACGATTTGACCTCTGTCGCTTCGTCACCCAGATCTTCCAATTGCATCCTTGTCCGTATTTCACGCATTTGGCAAAGAAAGTCATCTGGCTGGATTCTACGACAACGTAGTCCACGTGGTTCTTGATGTTGTACTCTTTCACTGTCAATATAGCTTCATTCTTGTCATCAAATTGAAGCTTAACATATAATTCACCGTGCTAACTCAAGGTTAATCGGGGAAAATCCGGGAATCAGGCGCCCTCATTGCATCGAAATCCATTGAACTCATGTCAGCACCGACGTCATAGAATGTAATGTCGCCCCCGGTCGAAACGAATTCTCCAACACCAAAACTAGGGGCTGCACCGACGTCATCAGGGAACAAATCATGATCCCCAATATCTTTATCTTCGCTGGAATCGTCAAGTGTTTCTCCCCACCGACCGCGTAAGAGTTCCACATCAGTTTCAACAGTATGATCAACACCCGGCCCCTGAGATGAAGCATATGTTGAAGGCCCAGCTTGGTGAAATGAATTTGATGTCCCACTTGTCAACATTGCAATAAAACTGCCTCCGGGTATATCAATCTCATCACCAAAATTCATTTGAGCTGATTCTCCAACTACGTTTCTAGATGGGCCGGGAACATCACGCACCTCGGCAAACAACTCGATATATCGAAGCCCCATAGAATCATGCTCTACGATCATCATTGCAACATCGTCATCATCTTGGAAGTGATTGCACAATATCTGACCGGATTGTCAGATGTCATCCATCGATAACGTAAACCATGAATCTCTTTCCTAATTTTTTGTGATACTTCCTTCTCGAATCTCATCTTCGTACTGCTTTCAGAATCAAATACAACCCCGACATCAATTTTCACCATTTGTCCATTGTAATGAACAATCGCCATAAATTTGTTGTTGCTCATTTTCTCTGCATGATCGAAATAAAACATACTAAATTAACTTGCTCATGAAATAAAAAACAACTTCGGTTACTAACATCATGGACGAGTTTTTTTCGAATATATATCTTTTAATAAATATATTATATTAATTTTCTAAAATATATAGTTTGAATATATTTCCTAATAATATACTTATCATATCAAAATGAATATAATAATTTTTTATAACATAATAAATCAACTTTACAAATAAATTTTAAAAAAATCCAAATTCGAACTAACTCAAATTATAAACTACGTGAAAAAATTAAAAATATATGAAACATACAAAATAACAAAATAAAATTACGAAACTCAAAAAAAAATTACCAAACTCAAAAAAATTCGAATCTACTTACAAAATAATAACAAAATAAAATTACCAAACTAAAAAAACTAAACTCTAAAAAAATTCGAATCTACTAACAATCTTTTCTCCACTATTTTCTTTATCTTCTTCTTCTACTACTTCTTCAATCTTAACTTCCTTCCAACCTTAACCTAACTATTTAACACAAAAATTAAAAAAAATTATCCCTTATACTACCCCTATCTTTGTCTAACTAACAACTATAAATTTTTAACATCTACCCCTATACATTTTAAAATACCCTAAACCCATCACCATTCAAAAATCACATCCACCACTCCCAAAAATTAAATCTACTACCCACTATTCCCCAAAAATAAACTGTAAACCCAGCCTAAATCTATATTTGAATCATAACCTATTTTTTCATGCATAAACCTATACCTATATTCGAATCAGAACTCTTCCCCAAAAATAAACTGCAATCTATCAATCTCAAAAATCAGAACCTTACTAATCTTAATTACACCCAATTCAAGTTTCTCCCAGAGACCAATCTCAGCTGCCATCGTTTTTGGTCGTGCACTGTTCAAAGTGCAATATTCCTGGAAATAATCTGCCCACAGCAATACTGTGGAAAAAAAATTTCACACAGCAATATCTGTGTAAATTCCCCGTGAATAAATTGAATATTTTAAATTTTAATAACTAAAATAGATTTAAAAATAAAATTTGATAATTTACGTAATATACCCGTACTAATAATAATATTTGGTAACGGAAAGGAAAAAAAAAGAGAGATGATGATTCTAGCTAAGTCGTCATTTTTGGGTTAAGACAGACAGATTTGTGGGTCAAAGCACTTGAGGGGACTTAGGAATAGTTAAATGTATAACCTTTGTCTGAATGAAAATTTCGGTGAAAAAAGAGACATGAATTCACCTTGAGAGAGAAGGTAGCAGATTCCCATTAATAATCTCAAGGTTTTCCTTTCCCCCTTCTTTTATTTGTATATAATAACTTGTTCTAGGTTGGTGCAGCTTCATGTTTTCCAGGTTGTCTGCTTGGATCACTTCTTCAGACATTTTTTTAAAACAGATCGAGTGTGTGCCGGAGAGAGAGGAATGGAGCTCTCGCAGCATGGTTTCCTGGAGGAGTTATTGGCTCAAAGAAGAGACAGTTGGACCACTTTTTCAAATGGGGTGACCGACTTCTTCCCTAATGGGTGGAGCTTCGATTCTTTTGATGAAAATCCAACTTTGGCCACAACACCCAATCTCCCCTTTCCAGGGTTCTCCCCAACAACTGACGAAAACCCGAGCTTCGAGTGTCCTTTCAACGACCAACCATACCCTTTTGCCGCTGATAGATTCACGGTGCCGAAGATGGATTCTTCGACCTCCATTTTTCCCGCTGCTCATGAAGACTACCCGTCAATGGTTGACGATGAAGACCAGTTTGTCCTCCAACAACACAGCTTGGAGGAAATCAAGAGTAGCTGCAAAGTTGAGATGGAGCAGACCAGCAGCATTCAGGGTTTCAACATGGGCTTGTTTGTGGAAAAGAAGAGCAAGAGGTTAGAAGGTCAGCCTTCAAAGAATCTAATGGCAGAGAGAAGAAGAAGGAAGAGACTAAATGACAGGCTCTCAATGCTCAGATCAATAGTCCCCAAGATCAGCAAGGTCACCCTTTTTTTCTCTAATCTTTTAAAGTTTCATTTTTTAGCATTATTTTTAGTCAAGTTTGAAAGAGTGAAAATTTACAGATGGATAGAACATCTATACTTGGAGATACCATAGATTACATGAAGGAGCTTCTAGAAAGAGTCAAAAAGTTGCAGGAAGAAGAAACAAAAGTGGGTTTTAATCATTTGAGTCTAAAGCCAAATGAGATGTTGGTGAGGAACTCCCCTAAGGTAAATGTGATTTCTGCTGTCGGTTTCTACATTATTAGTCCATTAAATGAACAAAAGTAAATTGAAGACTTCTCTGTTCCTGAACACAGTTTGAAGTAGAGAGGAGTGAAACCGATACTCGAATCGATATACGGTGTGCAACCAAACCAGGGTTGATGCTATCTACGGTGAACACATTGGAAGCACTGGGCCTTGAGATTCAACAGTGTGTGATAAGTTGCTTCAATGATTTTTCAATTCAAGCTTCTTGCTCAGAGGTATGTTTGCAGAAATTTATGCCGATTTAGAAGTCTTGAACTCGACATTCAATACTTTCTCTTCGATAACGAGCGTTTCTCCTAATGTATCAGGTCGCAGAGCAAAGGAAATTGATGAGCACCGAAGACATAAAGCAAGCATTGTTCAGAAATGCAGGCTATGGAGGAACATGTCTATAGAGTGAAGGTGAGGATCATAAGATTGTCATCTAACAAGGCGTTTAAGGGATGAGATTTCTCTGAATCTGTAACAACGCACCATGAATTAATGTACCCTTTGTTGGAGTATGTTATAATATAACTATCATTTCTGTTTGACATTGTTAAATGGTTGAAAAGAAGACATTTTGTTCATATTTTTAACGGAACAAGAATATATTTGAGAGAAGAAGTGTGCAAAGATTAGTGGTCTATTAATGTTTCTTTCCTTCCATTTCCTATTGCTGTGGTAGACATAACTAACCAATAATTGAAATTCAGATTGGTAAGAGATGGTGACTTTTCGTCTCTAAATCATGAAAAGTGTATGATATTCGGTTGCTAATTGCACAAAACAAACTACAGCAGGGAAAGCAACACTTTCCTTGGGACCAGCAAATACTTACGCCAATTACAACGTTTCCTACATGTCAAAATTATCAGGCAACAAGTCTCTTTTTTGGGGTCATAACAGCAGTTCTCTCTAGATGAACATATGAATAACCAGTGCTTCTAGTTAGGGATGAGCGTTCGATCGAGCCGAGTCAAAAAAATTCGAGTTATTCAAGTTTACAAGTCCTATTTTACGATTCAAACTTTATTTGAATTTTTTTCGAATCAAGACAAAGTTTTCTAGTTTCTATACAAATTTAATTGTAATTATTTATGATGTTATAATACATATTAATTCCAATTTAAACGACTTTTTATATCTATATACAATATCCCTATATATTTCTTCATATTTTCACATGTGATATACATAATATATCATGCAAAATTGATAGACTCGACTCGAACTTGAAAATTGATCTACTAATTATTAAAAATTTTGAGTTATTCGAATTTCTATTTTATTACTCAAACTTTATTTGAAATTTTTTCGAGTCGAGTTTATGAAATTACGAGTAAAATCAAAAAGAGTCAATTTTTTTGCATCGAGTCAAATACTTTAATTTTTTTGAGTCGAGTTGTGCCCACTCCACTTATGTTAAATTAGTTTATTCTGGTGGGGTTTACTTATTTATTGATTGTGCAATTAGGGCTCCGGTTCCTGCTGAAATACTAATAGCCCATTATATTTAACCAAACAATGGTTTGGTTGCGGACCCATTGAATAGGCCTGTAATGCATCGGGTATTACATTTACACCCAACCAAACAAGATTCAGCTTCGGCGTCACTTAAAGGCCCTGCTCACCTCGAAGCATTGGTCGGGGGAAGCCAGTTGGTGAGGAATTAAGCTGGTGCAGTTGTAGTTGTAGTTGTAGGCCGAAGATAACCTGCAGTTCTTTTTTACCTTGTATTTCATCTATATAAAAAAAAATTGTATACGGTTTAGTGAGATTTTCTAATTACAAAATGAATAAAAATCTTTTTAAAAAAGTTATAATTAATTATGTCCTTAATTACTTCAATTTTCACTCCCTTTTCTTTTTTGAATATAATTAGGGCGAAAACTTTATTGAAAAAAACAAAGTTATTACATCGAGATCAAAAGGTAAATTAACGATCTGAAAATAAAAGAAAACTAAAACAAAAGGAAAAACTCTCATAGACATTTCCACCGAGATAAGAAAATGTATCGAAAACCTCGAGCAAGGGAAATTGATGAATCAATCCAGAGTACAAAACGCCATGGGTTAAAGTGAGTGTTCAATCGAGTCGAGTCAATAAATTTGTATAATTAATGTCATACTACGGTTAATTTTTTAACTGCGAGGTAACATAATTAACCACGACTGATGTGAAAATCGAACCAAAACAATGTATCTTTGGTAATGTTATTTTGATGCTCATATCGCCTAAAACTGCGTCGCTTTACCAGAGGAAAAAATATAGAATTTTGCACTCGAAGAGATTTGAACCCAAATACTAAAAAAAGAAAAGCAAAGTCTTAAACACTATACTAACTTGATATTAGGCAATATTTTAACATAAATAAGGTCTCAAACTGTAATTGAGATTAATATGATTTTATTTTATTCAGTTTAGTCCCTAATTTTTTTATATAATTCAAAATTAACCCTTATTTGTTTCTAATTTTTATAATCTAATCTAATATTTTTAATATAGTTTTGTTTATGTTCAGTTTAGTCCCTAAAATTTTTATTTAATTTAGTTTTATTCATGTGTTTGGGTGCATGTATTGTTAGGATCGTATAAATCAGAAACTTCTTCGTCTGTTAAAGGCTTTATGTTGGATTTCATTCTTTTGTTGTTGAAAATAAATTCATGGCTTGTTATTTTATCTTGTCAAGTTCTTTCTGATGTTGGACTTGTACAATATATAACTAATGCTTTAAGTAGAGGGATAACATGGTCTCATATTAACTTCAAATATGCAATTTTGCGTGTAATATGCAATTGCTAATATTATTGATTTGGACTGCATGTATGATGCCCACAGGACCATGTTGGAGTTACGGGGAAATGATACGAATAAGATCAATCCCAAAGAGATAGTCAAGATTCACAGTATAAGTTTAATCAAATATTTGGTGAAAGTTTTACAAATATTACGTCTAGCTCAACCAGTAGTTGCAGGGCAATTTAGCAAAGAATTTTGGGTGCAGTTCCCCTCCCCTGCAACCCAATTTTCTTTTATTTCCTTTTGTATTAGTTACCCAATAAGTGGTGCTACATGCACTGGCGTATATAGGGGTGGGCCTACCTAGTCCATGACCCACCCCATCCTATGCCCAAAATTTTTTGTACGGTTGTTTAAGAATAAGTTTTTGAAAAATATGATTTTTTAGGAAAAATAATTTTGATATAAAGTGATGAAAATTTTAATTTATATAGGCCTTTAAAATTTAGGGTTTATGAGTATAATATAGGATTTGGAGTTTAAGTTGTAGAGTTTATAATTTATGATTTAGTGTTAAAGTTTAGAGTTTAGGATTTAGAGTAGATTTTATATTGTACGTCTCAAGATGAAGTGTTGTGTAATTCTTTTCATATATGTTTGTGTATGAAAATATAATTTTTTTTATTGTTCTAATCTAAATTTTTATTAATCGGATATGTTTCCTAATTTTTGGCTGCTTCAATCAGATATGTTCCTTAATTTTTTTCTTCCAATTTCATTATAGGGTTTTTGTTTTTTTTTTCCTCTTTTCTTTCTTTTCCATTTTGCAAGTAAACCAAAATTTTCTCTTCTAAAATCGTTCCATTTTGAAATATATTTGTTTTTGTTATTGTTATCTCCGTTTCTTTTATCAAATTAAAGTGTTTGTGATGAATTATTATTATGTAAGAAATCCTGCAAAAGCTTTTTAGCAATGAAAATTGTCAAGACTAGTCGATGAAATAATAAGATGACTTTCTTTCGAATTACTTAATTGTATATATTGAAAAAGTAATTGTTGAAAAATTTACTATTAATTGGATCATAGATGATTTTGATTTTATGAAAGAAGAAGAGTTCATCTCAATTGATGAATATTATATTTTTAATGGTAGCTTTTTTTGGAACATGTAATCATATTATTTTTTATTATTATATATTTCAATTGAAAACTATAAATGGGTTATATTAAAAATAAATTTCTTGTTCAATTTATATTGGTCCAATCGACGTAATTTTTATAGATTCGTCACTAGCCACATGTCACCAACGTATTGGTCAAATAAAATAACTAAAAAATGACACCATAATAATAATAATCTATATTATCATCACTATTAATTTTTTTAACGGTCAATGATCAAAATGATAACAAATCCTAACGTTAGTGACATTATTACCAAATAAGATAGTTCGGTGTCCAAAATAGAAAAAATGAATAGTTTGATGACCATCCGTATAGTTTACCCTAGTAATTATAGCATGCGATAGATCCCCTCACGCAGATTATTCTACAAGAAACGTCATCTACCATTAATCGCGTTATTGTCCATTTTTAGAATAAAACTTAACAAAACAATTTTTATATTATTTTTTCAAGATTTTTTTTTCTTTTTGGTTAAAATACGTAAATGGTAACTAAACTTTAGTAAATTATTCAATTTAACAACTAAATTCTCAATTGCTTCAATGTTACCATTAAACTTTTAGTTTTGCTCTAAATTGGTCATTGACCCGTTAACAGCCGTAAAAATGGTGACGTGACAGTTAAAATATTTTGTATAATTGTAGCGACGTTTTTTCCTTTCTTTTTTTTTAAAAATATAGGCGTGGTTTTCTTTTAAAAAATCTATCGATACGAATTATCTCATAAATCACTTTTGAAATCTTAGCTTTAAGGGATTTCTTTTAAAAAATTGTAATATTTTGAAAATCGATAAAAAACACTTGGATTCACCACCGGCCACTTGGATAAGGTAGGTCGGACACCAAAAAACTAGAGATTCAATATGAAAGGGTCCGAGAGTTGGTTACGCGTGGGGAAGGATTAGCACCCCCATCACGCCTAGAAACTGGTACCAAAATACTTGTTGCTTTTAATCAAAGGAAATTGTCGAAATTTGAAAGGAATATAATTCGGTGACCTTAATTGAACGGGCTTTATCAAATTGGTGAATTCAAATTAATTGGACATTTAATTAATAAGGTTCATGATACATCAGACCATAGATTAAACCAACATCGAATAAGCTCGAATGTCGTGCTAATTTATGGTTCGAATCCCGCACGTCACCTATATGCATGATGCAAGCATTTTAAAATATGATGTAATGACTTGGTAAAGTTTTAATTTTACCTTGAGTCGGTAAGGATTAATTCAAACATTTGGTCAATATCTCTTAAGTTCGAACTGTTACGACACAAATATTGGAATTAATGAATACCTCCCGTTTTATGATTTGAATTAATTAACTTGTAAATCAAATGGGCCAAATGATGACAAATAAAATGCATGTCAAACAAAGACTTGAAAATTAAACACACAAGGGTCCACCTAAAAGGCCCAAATTATAGAAATTTAATTAGTGGTCTAGTTACTAATTAGGTGCTTTTAGTATTAACCCTAAGTTAATTAAATCTGAAAAGCTAGAAAGCCTTAATAAATTATGGATTATCTCAATTTTAAACTTGCATCCCAATGAGCAAAGGATACTATTTAAAATGAATCAAGTTAATTAATCATAACTTTAAATTAAAATATTAGTCTAATTTCCACGTCAATTTCATCTTAAAAGGGTAATTAAGGAGTGTTTAACTAATTTAACGAATTTAACATTCATCCCAATAAGCCAAGAATAAACTTAAATTAATTAAACTAGTTCAAACCTTAATCTAACTATGGTTTCAAAATCTAATACTAAATCTAATTTAATTAATTTAAAACTTATGCCCCTATAAGTCGGGCGCACCATTTAGATTAATTAAATTAAATTAACTAAAGTATTCTGAGAAGGCCTAATCTAACTAAGGCTCTAAGACCATAATTAATCTGATTAATTTAGTAATCGTGCCCCTATGAGACGAGCACACAATCCAAATTAGCCGAATTAATTTGCCTAATCTAATCTAAAGCCTTAATTATCCCAAAGCCCATCTAAACCAAACCCAAACTATTCTAATTCCTAACTAAGCCCAAAAGGAACAAAGGCCCAAAACATACAAATATACATTGTACGATCTAAACTAAAAACAAATTATATATATACCGCTATATTATATATTAGAAAGAAACCCATGACTTACATACATTACATAAAAACTTGTTTAATATGTATTATATATAAAAAGGGAATTTATGTTATACTAAAAAACTGCATATTACATAAAAGAAACTATATATTATAGAAAACTATATGTTATATAAAATTATATATATTATATAAAAAGGTATATATTATCTGAAAAACTATATACTATATAAAAGTTATATATTATATTTTTAAAAAGCAACTAATTATTGTGTAAAGGATATGTAAAGAACTATGTATTATACTATTCATTACGTTCATAAATTACCTACTATAACCTATATATTAAACATGACAGATTCATACATGTCAAGCCATATAAACATATATCAAATTAAAATCATAAACACCAAAAAACAAGACTGAAATGCAAAAAAGCAAGAATTACAATGCATAAATTTAAAACATGTATGAAATGGAGGCGATGTGGCAAGGATTCCGAAACTATGGGGAATAGGGCCGTGATTTAAAAAGGCGGAATGGCTTAGACGGTGTAATTAAACCGAGCAGAGGGACTAAAGGTGTGATTTGCCCATGCAGAAGGACCGCGGGCGTTATTAAAACGGGGCGGAGGGATTTATAAAGCAATTACACCATTTTTTTTAAAAGAAAAAGGCTATAAAAAATACAAATTTGGCCGGACTGAGCTCCTCTTTTTGCCATTTTTAGAAGCTTTATAAAACTTTTCTTTCTCAACCTCTCTCAACTCGAATGAACGTCACCGTTCTCTGATGGCTGAACCCAGAAATCGACCAATCACCACTGTGTCGGCCGCCATTGAACGGCGGCCAGCGAACCCAAAACACGCCTAAAACTCCTTTTGCCTCCCCGATCTCACAGCTAAGGTCCTTTTTTTGTTTTAAAAATCAAAAAAAGAGAAAAAAAAATGAGCCATGTTTATATCCCTTACCGACTCACCATGTATGATCCTGAAGGGACCGGTAGCTTGTAATCGGTGAGAGAATACGAAGAAACACAAAGGGGAGGCGAACCGGAGCGGGGAAAATGGAACAACAAGAGTAAAATCTAAACCCTAACTCTACTGTTTTTTTTTTTGCATGTGTGCTATTATGATGATAATGATGCGAAAAAAGAAGAAGATGTTTACCTCAAAACTTTTGAGGCTTTTCTGTTTTTTTCTCTATTGCTAGCTTTTTTCCCAATGGTTTACAACTGATTTAGGGTTCCATTTTATACCCCGGTATTATATGGGTTTTTAAGAAATAGAGAAAGGTATCCTAAAACCCTATTGGCTGCCTCTATAATATGATTTTTGCTTTTGATATGCTTTTTGATTTTTTGCCAATTTGTCTTTGATATTGTGTTTCTTTTGTATGTGAGTTGTGACGATCGGCTAGTCAAATGGCGGACTGTGGAGCTTTGGCACCGTACTTCTTATCCCCTTAGCTATCGTGGTCGTTCGAGAAAGGGAGGGGACCAGAGTGAGAATGAACTTGGAGAGCAAGGCTCGTTGGAGGCTGTTGGATCCGCCAGCGTGCATGATGGTGATGAAACGAGGGCTGAAGCATCATAAGGTGAATCGATATGCATGACGTAGTTGAAATATTATGCGTGTGGCGCGTGTCGGATATCCGAAAGGTCGCGCGTGAATCACAACCGCGAGTGGGGAACTTATGTGACGAGCGTATGGGTGCGTTGTGGCTTCCGAAACCTTCTCTGCCTTGATCTTGGACCATTAGATCCGTCCTAGATCTAACTGCTGGGAGTCGGCTGGGCAAAAAGATGAATAGGGGCATTAGGTTTTTCAGATTAGGGCTTAAGTGTATTTAGGGCCCTATTGGGCAAAAATGTATATATATATTTTATTTATTTATTGGGGTTTTAAAGTTGTAAATAGACTAATAAATATATAAGAACTTGGGCTTTTATTTATTTATATTGGGCTTATTTACTTTAAATTTACTATTCTTGATTTTCAGTTTACAATATAATACTAATAATAATAATAATAATAATGGTAATAAAGATATAATGATAACAATATTTATATAAATGGTATTAATATGAATAGTCTTTAGGGATTTTCTATAATATGATAACAACGTAATAATATTAATAGCAATGGTAGCAATGATACTAACAGTAATAATATGTGACAATAGTAATAGTACCAAACATTATGCATTTTAAGCCCTTATTCGTAAGAAACAAATGAAATAGGTTGACCCCCGGATAAAATTAGTGACTACAGTTGCCCCTTTTTGCTTATATTTGTGGAACAAGAATGAAGCAAAGACCATAAGCATTAATTTTATTCGACTTCTCGGTCGACGATTTGCTCCTTCGAAGTGGCAACGAACAAATGCGAATAACTTGCTTTCCCGAAGTGGTGAAAGCAAACTGAGCAATACTGGTGTGTCCTTCCGAAACGGCAATGAACAGGCCAAATATCAAACAATCATTCATCTGAAACAACAATAAATGAATCAAAACAACTTGTTCTCCTGAAACGGCCGAAAACAAACCTGGTGGCGCTGACATGTCTTTCTAAAACGGTAGTAGACGAGCAAACTAACCTTCACATGACTCATTCCTCCAAAACAGTAGTAAACGAATCCAAATAACTTGCTTCCCCAAAATTGCAGAAAGTGAACCGGACGACATGATCCTCCAAAGCAGCGGTGAATAAGTCAGGCGTCCTTAAATAGAAGATGGGCTTGTTTTTCTGAGCGGCAGAAACGGCACTAGGCAAATATGACATGTTCCTCCAAAGCGGTAATGAACAAACGGTGTACTCTGAAGTGGTAGCGAACAAAAAGCAAATCTCTAGATACATGTCTTGTTCCTCTTGGGCCTGAGGATAGGTTTTCTTTCTTGTCTCTTCAGTTATGAAATCCTTGGGTGATGGTTTTGAAATTCTTTGCTTTGAAATTCCTTCTTAGATTTCCGCTTTGCTTTACTCCCCTCTTATGGAGTATCTGATCTATTCTTTGAACCTGTAAAAGCTGAATAATTATGAAGAAATGAGTTAGCATGCTCCTAACTTAGGGATGTCTAACTAGGTATGATGCATGAGTGAAGTCAATCTTCTTGGACACATTCTCTTCTTGATTCTTCAAATTTAATCTTCTCTTGTTCTTCTCCCCTCTTCCTAGTGATGGCGGTGCCTAATCTCTTACTCTGGTTCGCCCATCATGCCCCTCTTTTCTCGATCCCTGGTCCTTTTGATCTAAAGCACTTTTTCAGGTTTTCACTTTAAAAATGTTTTTTGTTTTTTTCTCTTTTTCTTCTTTTTTTCTTTCTTTTGTCTTTTTTTTCTTCTTTTTTCTTATTTTTTTCTTCTTTTTCTTGTTTTTTCTTTCCCCTTTTTTGTTATTTTTCTGTTGGGCGCCCTTTCGGGTTTTCGCCTCTTACTCCTTGGATTTTGAGTAACACTCAAAGCCTTGTTTTAGTGGATCTTGTCAACTTCGCCTCTTATGATCATTTTCCCTATCTTTGGCGAACTCCTTTCTTATTTGAGAACAATCCTGCACTTAATAGGTTAAATCATAGTAATGCCAAGAGATCATTTGTTTTTTCATAATCTATGTTAATCTATATGCATGATGTTTGTGAAATAGACAATAGATATCAAAATAAAACTTTATCAATACTTAAAGGAATATTGGGACAATTTTGACAAGTATGGCAAACATGAAAGAAGTGAAAGAGATGGTGTCAACTGTATGAATGAAAATGACTCATCGACCTTGGTAGATCTCTTGCTGGTCATCATTGGTTGTTACTCATGATAATATGAGGACCGAAGCATAGTCTTTCATCCAGAACCAGGCCTGTCATCGAATGCTGAAAGTTTTTGTTTATCTGAACCGTCCTTTTCAGATTTTCAATTCAGATCCTTCTTTGGTTTTAAGGCGCCCATATTTGGGTTTTCACCTTAAACCCTCTTTTTTCTTTTTTCTCTCTTTTTTATTTTTTCTCTTATTACTTCTTATGCGTAATACTTCTCGACGGAGTCCGAGTTGATTGGGTTGCTCAATTCTTTCCCATCTATTTCTGCTAAGATCAATGCGCCACCGAAGAAAACATTTTTCACAACATAAGACCCTTCCCAATTAGGCATCCATTTTCCCCGAAAATCTATTTGATTCAATAAGATCCTCTTAAGCACTATATCTCCTACTCGAAACTCCATTGGGCGAACCTTCTTGTTATAAGCCTGCGTCATCCTTTTCTGATACATTTGGCTATGACAGATGGCCCTCAACCTTTTTTCTTCAACAAGGTTCAACTGATAAATCCTGGCCTGCATCCATTCGGCTTCGTCCAACTTTACCTCATTCAAAATTCAAAGCAATAGGATCTCTACCTTGAAGGGTAATACCACCTCCGTGCCATATACCAAAGAATATGGCTTTGCCCTAGTAGAAGTTCTTATAGAGGTCCGATAGGCAAACAAAGCAAAGGGTAGCCTTTCGTGCCAGTCCTTGAAAGTCAATGTGGTTTTGGCTATGATCTTTTTAATATTCTTATTTGCTGCTTCTACTGCTCCATTCATCTTAGGGCGATATACGGTAGAATTATGGTGGACAATTTTGAACTTTTAGCACACTTCGGTAATCATCTTATTATTCAAGTTGGAAGCATTGTCGGTGATGATTCTTTTGGGCAGACCAAAGCGACATATAATTTCTTTCTTTAGGAACTTGCAAACCATTGATTTTGTAAAACTGGCATATGAGGCAGCTTCCACCCACTTGGTGAAATAATCTATGGCTACTAAGATGAGGCGATGCCCGTTGGAAGCCTTCAGATGTATCTGACCAATGACATTCATGCCCTAAGCAGCGAGAGGCCATAGAGAATTTATGGTGTGAAGTGGCACTGGTGGGGAGCGTATCTTATCGGCATATATCTTACATTTATGGCACTTCTTGGAATAACTGATGCAATCTCCCTCTATCGTTGACCAGAAGTAGCCATATCTCATGATCTTTCTTGCCATTGAGAATCCACTGGCATGGGTTCCACACAATCTTCCGTGGACTTCGGCTAAAATAGCTTCAGCTTCTTGAGTGTTTACGCATCTTAACAATACATGATCTTTGCTCCACTTGTACAAAATCTCTCCATCAAGAACATACCCTGATGCTAGCCTTCGGATGGTTCTTTTATCGTTATCATCAGCCCTTTTTGGGTAAGCTTGGAACTTGATGTATTGGAAGATATCATGGTACCATGGGTTACCATCTTTCTCCTTCTCCAAACTATAACAATGAGCATGTACCTCAAAAGTCCACATTTCAATTGACTTTATCTTGGCCTTCGAGCTCAAAGCGAAAATGGCGGCCAAGGTTGCTAGGGCATCAGCCATCTGATTATCTTCCCTTGGCAAATAGGCAAAGCTGATTTCTTCAAAATTCTTGACCAACTCTTGAATCAGTTTACAGTACTTGACCAATTTTGGATCTCTAGTTTCCCACTCCTTCCAAAGCTGGTAGATCACCAAGAACGAGTCTCCAAAAACTTGAAATATTCTGATATTTCTTTCTATGGCCGCACGAAGCCCCATAGCGCAAGCCTCATATTCGGCTATGTTGTTGGTGCAGAAGAATTTTAACCTACTGGTAAAGGGGTAGTAGACCTTGTTAGGAGAAATTAATACTGCCTCTATTTTGTGACCTAAGGCGTTAGATGCTCCGTCAAAGTAAAGCTTCTAAGCTTTTCCTTCGGTGATGGGCTTCTCTCCGAATACAATACTAATCAACCCTTCGTCCGAGAAGTTAAAGTCTAATGGCTCGTAGTAATCTGCAGCGCGACTTGCCAAAAGATTTTCCACTACACTTCCTTTCACCGGTAAGCATTGGTGCCTCCATCAAAAACTTTAATGGATCCATTCGTGAGATTAAGTAGGTGGTGTGATACAACATGTATTGCATGAGCCACTTTGTAGCCCACACCAAGGCACAACACAACTTTTGGATCAATGGGTACCGTGTTTCAAACTCAGTGAATTTCTTGCTTAAGTAATAAATCACATTTTTTCTTGCCAGAGTCGTCACGTTGGCCTAATACACAACCCATCGAGTTTTCAAACACGGTCAGGTATAGGATCAATGGTCTATCTAGTACTGGTGCTACCAAAATTAGAGCACTGGTTAAGTACTTCTTAATTTTCTCTAACGCTTCTTGACAGCCTTGGTCCCAAATTCCCAAATTATTCTTTCGGAGAAATCTGAAGACGGTATCACATTTTTCGGTTAACTAGGAAATAAATTGAGAGATATAATTCAACCTTCCCAAAAATCCCTGGACTTCCTTTTGTGTTTGAGGTGGCGGGAGCTCTTGGATTGCTCTCATCTTATTAGGGCCAATCTCAATTCCCTTGTGGCTTACTACAAAACCCAATAGTTTCTTGGATGTAACCGCGAAAGTACACTTGGCAGGGTTGAGCTTCAACTGGTACTTTCTTAGTCTCCGGAAGACTTTTCACAAATTTTGGATATGCTCCTCTTCAGTTCATGATTTGGCTATCATGTCATCTACGTATACCTCGATTTCCTTGTGCATCATGTCATGAAACAAAGTCACCATTGCTCTTTGGTAAGTTGCCCCAGCGTTCTTCAATCTGAAGGGCATTACCTTGTAGCAGAATATTCCCCGCATAGTCACAAAAATGGTTTTTTCCATATCTTCGGGGAACATTTTGATCTGATTATATCTCGAAAAGCCATCCATAAATGAGAACCAAGAATTTATGGTAGTGTTGTCAACCAATGTGTCAATGTGAGGCAAAGGAAAGTTGTCTTTGGGGCTCACTTTGTTAAGGTCCATGTAATCTACGCACATGCGGACTTTCTCGTCCTTTTTAGGTACCAGCACTATGTTGGCTACCCACTCCGAATATTTGGAAACCTTTAAAAATCCTGCCTCGAACTGTTTCTGCACTTCTTCTTTAACTTTTAGCAGCATATTCGTTCTCATTCTTCTAAGCTTTTGTTGGACAGGCTTGCATTCTAGCCTGATATGGAGCTTGTGCACCACAATATATGTGTTCAAACCTGGCATATCTTGATATGTCCATGCAAATACATCCTTGAATTCTAGGAGTAATTCCACCAACTCCTACCTAACTTCTGATAATAACGTATTGCCGATTCTTACTTCTTTCTTTTCTTTATCAGTCCCAAGATTCAAGATTTCTACCTTCTCCTAGTACGGAAGGATTTTCTTTTCTTCACTTTCCAACATCCTCAACAACTCATCCATGACCTCATCATCTTCTTCGTCAATTTTCGCTAAGTAGGTGGGTCGCTCGAAATCCACTTTGAGATTAGGTTCCAAATCATTCATACAGTTTATGTTAAGAGGCCTGCACGATTTTGAAAGTGTGCATTTAGAATAGAAATGAATAGCTATAAGTGAATAAATAAATAATAAATGAATGAATAATGAATGCTATGTTTGCCATTTGAGAAAGTGACATAGAAAAACGCTCATTTTATTGAAAGCAGATAGATAGTGACATAGTGGCCCTTTTACAAAAGATGCACGTTACTTTCAGGCCAAAAGTAACATGATGGTTCTGGGCATTACTTTGATTCGGGTCCAACAACCACATGCATGTCTTCATAAGCCCAATTGTTGAGTTCTTCACCCGAGAAACATGGGCGAATCTTGGCCAATGACTGCATGATCTTGTCATTCTTGCAGATTATATTCACGTCCATTCCTTCCAAAGCTTCACAGGCCAATTCTTCATGGAGGCATTTCTCACCTTCTTGAATCGCTTCTTGGACGTCCTGCTCAGGATTCCTAAGTCCGCCGAATTTAAAAATGCCTTTGAAATCTATATAGGTTATAGGAGCCCAAAGAATATCCTCCTCTCTAAGCCGAGCATTTCTTTGCTCTTGTCTCTTTCTCCATTTTTGTCTCTTTTGCAAAAAAAATCAGCCTATAACCGAGCCCAAACCGGTCGACCTTATAGATCACACTAATGGGTGGAAGACGTCCTTGTAGACTCTTTCCCAAACCTTTCCTTTTTCTTTCCCCTCTTCCTAGGGTCTCGAATACTACCATTTTGGTGCTACTTGACAGTTTTGGGAAAGGAAATTGGCTCCCCTCAATGACAAAGGTTGAGTTGAGAAATTCCAATGCCCTAAAAGCACATTCTATTGTCTCTTAATTGGTATAAATATATGGTGTGTTTAAAGTCACCGAAGCGACGATGTCTTGCTCGGTATTCACTGTTACCAATTTCCTCTCAATAACAAACTTCAATTTCTGGTGCAGCGAAGACGGGACAGTGCCAGCCGAATGTATCCACGGCCTTCCTAGCAGACAATTATAGGATGGCCGAACATCCATAACCACGAAGTCAACCATATATTCGGTAGGGCCTACGAGCATGGGTACTTTTATCTTCCCGACCACATCTCGTTAGGTCTCGTCGAAAGCGCACACTGTGTTATGACAGGGCTTCATGTGTGAAATGCAATTGGTAACCGTTGCAGAGTGGCCAATGGCATGACATTCAAGGCAAAACCAATACCAATTATCACTCCCAGCAACACGTAGCCCTTACAGTGAATGGTAATGTTTAAGGCCTTGGTAGACCTCAAACTTCTCAACCGAGACATCATTTGAGACAAAAGTCTGATTCAAGACCTTTAACAGCGCATCCCGATATTTTTTTAAGTTTAGTAGAAGATCCAATACCGAGATTCGAGTCGACTGCTTATGTAGTTGTTCTATGATGTTATATTCACCGTGTTTCAGAAATCTCAAAAATTCTTGAGTTTGGGTTTCCATAACCAGTTCTTTGATCTTTAAAGGTGGATCATCTCCGAACATCTTCTTGGATTCGACCATGGTTTCCTTGCTTCTTCCCTGTTGTTCTTCTGGTGCCTTTTTATTCTCTAGAGCATAGCATCGACTACTCCTCGTGAGTAGCCCTACATCTTTTACTTCTCCGTTATTTGAATCCAAATGGCCTTCTTGAATAGGCTTCGTTTCCATTCCCATCCCCTCTCCTCCTTGTGAACTAGAGGAGCCTAGTATCGTAATGCTTGTAGTGTAATTCCATGGAACCATCTGCGTATTCTTGAAAGGAAAGGAATTCGAAGTAGTAACTATAATCTTGGGGTTCACCTTTGGCGTGCTTGCCTCACCATGCTGGAGAGTGAGGACAAATGGTCTCTTTCCACTGTACTTGGCGTCTTGATCCTCCGATGCACAGATTTTAGATTCTCTTTTCCCTCATTTCTTCCCAAAAAAACTCGATCTTCTTTTTGTTCATCATATGTTTAATTAGTTGGCGAAACTCTTCACAATTCTAAATCTCATGATCCCTTGACTGATGATATTCGCAGTACGGGCCATAACCCTTTTTCACGATTACCATTCCCCAGTCAACGAGACGTGCCATACACAACTACTGAAAGACCCACCTTAACGGGGACCGAACCTCGGACACACTTGCCTTGGCCTTTCGAGCATATTCTTCTTCAATAACATTTATACCTTGCCCACCGTGGTTCGGTAGGGGGTTATTGGCCGTGTTGGGTTCCCTTAAATGTAAAACTCTGGTCCGAATATAATTCTGAATGAACTTCTTAAAAGCTATATAGTTCTCAATTAAATGCCCCGAGACATCAGCATGGTACTCACAGTATACCTTGGGGTCATACCACGCCGGGTAAGGTGGGTTGTAAGACGTGACATGATAAGGCCGAACTAGATCTGCCTTATACAACTGTAAGTAGAGTTCTTTGTAGGACATTGGTATGGGAGTGAAAGACCTATTCTCGTTTTCCTTATTGAAGTTTTGATTGGGAGATAGTAAGGTTCTTGACGGCCTCATAAGTATTTGTATTATTTACTTTATTGTCTCTCTTCTTGTAGTTCTTTCGCGTTGACTCCCTGCTGTCAATTCTCTCGCTCTTAATAGCAGCCTCAATACGCTCACCAATCATTATCATCTCTGTGAAATTACTAATAGGGTTATTGATCAATCGATCGTAGAGTGTCCCTTTTAGCGTATCCACAAAAATTGATGTGATTTCTTTTTTGGAAAGTGGTGGTTGAACTTGAGCTGCTACACCGCGCCACCACTGAGCGTATTTCCGGAGGCTTTCATTATGCCTCTGCTCCATCCCTTGTAACAAAAGATTATTAGGGACCATATCAGCTATATGCTTGTACTGGTCATTAAAAACTTTGGCCAGGTCTTTCCATGACTTGGTTTGAGCCCGAGTGAGCTGATTATACCATCTCGAAGCAGATCTCGCTAAACAGTCTTGAAAATAGTGGATTAAAAGCTTCTTATTATCCGTGTACCCTACCATTTTTCGACAAAACATGGTTAGATGGGTAGTAGGACAAGTTGTTCCGTCAAACTTTTCGAAGTTTGGGGTCTTGAATTTTTATGGAATTTCTACATTCGGGATTAAGCTGAGTTCTCTTGTGTTTAGTCCGTAGGGCTTTTCTTCGTATTCCTTCACCCGAAACTTTTCTTTGAGGTCTTTTCGAGTGTCCTCTAACTGCTTTGAGAACTCAGTCTTTACTTGGTTAAATTTCTCCAACTCATCAAAATCTGGGATACAATCCCTAACAATTTTTAGGTTTCTGAATGTTACCTCCGGTTGAGCTGGGGCGGAGGCGCCGGCCTAATGAGATGAGGATACTCCTTGTGGAGGGTTTGGTGGAGGGTTAATAAAGAGAGGGTTCTTGAAGACCGGGGCATATAAGCGATCCCCCGAGTCTTGAGTTGGGTTCCCAACAGTCTCTTTTCCTCTTAAATTATACTGTATCAGTTGAGGAATCTCCTTCATCATGTCTTGTTGGGACTTGATGATGGTGTCCCTTAGTTCTTTCTGAGCTTGTTCCAACTGGCCTCTAAGGTCAGCCTCCAAATTGGCAAAGCCTTTTTCCATTTACCTTGTTCGTAAGCGAGTACGGTAAGGATGTAGAATGATTGTAATATAAAGAACCAAAATGTTGTCTTTCTGAAATAAAAACATTTTAATTAATTAATGGTAATTAGACATAAGGCAAACAAATGTACTAATTAAAAGATCAAAGAATGCAAATGAAACAAAAAACATGCATGAATGCAAAGAGCAACACCGAGTTCAGCAAATATCGTCATTAAACGACTTGCATTAATGATAACGTAGTCTAGTTACAATAATTTAAAGAAACCCAATTACACATATGGCTTCAAGGTAGTATCGAGGTTAATAATCTCTCTTAGGATCCACACAATCATCTTTCCCTCTTCGGATTCATCATCTACACAGTCATGAAGTTCGATGGCATCTTCTACGAGAAACTGTATCTTCCGAGCAACCTCATGCATATGAGTCATCCACCATGCCAACTCTTGCACTTGTCTCCAAATTGTGTAGGTGGCAAAGTGTAATTGCTCAAAACTTGGCATCGGGCGTACTTGAATCACTCCCCTAAGGCTTGCTACATGATCCTTGAGCTGTTGAACCTCAGCTTCCAATTCTTCAACACGTGTCATTAGAACTTGGTTCTCTGAGTTAATAGACTTTAACTTGCTAGTTGAGCCCTTATGCTTGATAAGAGACTTTTCCAAACATTTCACCTGGTCCTTCAAGGCCTCATTTTGGTGTTGTTCCTTCTCGATCTGCCTAGAATGAGAGGTTTTTAAACTTTTCATTTCTTGGGTTAAAGTGAGCACTTGATCCTTGTGCTCGTAATACATCCTCTTATAGTTCTCGGCTCGTGTTTTCTCTTCCATAAGTCGGAGCTCTAACCCCTCGCTTGGTCCACCTTATGCGATTCTTTTACTCATGTTTAGTCTTTTAAGTTTCTAAATCTCTTTCTTCTCCAATTTGAGCTCGAGTTCCAACTTATCTTTTTTTCTTTGTAGACCCTTAGTTAGTTCTTCAAACTGTATCTTCTCTAGTTCGAAGTCGAACTTTTATTGGTGGGCCTTCTCCTCAAGCTTAAGGTACTTCTTTTGCTATTATTCCAGTTCTTTCATCATCAACTCGGCTTCAGTAGGGAGTGTGGACAATCTCTCTTCCATAGATCTCCCTCCATCGGGATTCAATTGTTATTAACATGATTAAATCACCATGCTTCGTATTTAGGAGTGACCGTGTATAGAGTGTTTACGATCCTAACCCATCTTGCATTGTTCCAGGTTGAAGAAGTATTGTATACCATCGTCTTGTAGCCCTTCTTCTTCGTATAATCCACGTTGAACTCATTTAGACCCTTGGTGGTTGGCACGAACTAATTTGAACAGTACTGTCTCAAAACTAGAAGAGGCGCATACGATGTATGCCCACAAAGGCCAAGTATTGGTGCCCATGAATGCTCTCCACATCTATAGAGAATATTTTTTGCCAACAACCATGGTGATCTCTAAACTATATCTTCCTTCTTTAGATTTCAGAGGACGACTTGCCATACTTCTTCAGATGTTCAGGTTAGCCAATCATTCTTTCGTAGGAACTCCTCTAAGGGTGAGAACTTGCTATCGTAAAAGGGCCTAGAGAAGTTGGGATCGGTCCAAAGGTGGTTGTAGAACCAAATAATCAGAAGCTGCAGGCATCCTTGGAAATGCCCTTCACCATTCTCTTGACAGAACCTCAAAGATCAAAAAGTTTCAGCCAAGATTACGGGCACCGGATTAGTCCCACTACTCAAACAGTCAAAAAGATCTAAAAATGATGGATCAATAAGTTTCAGTGCTTGAGGAAAGAGTACCAATCTGTAGATCAACAATGCAAAAAGATTCTGCTGAACTCGGCCCACAGGATGCACAGAGGCTAAGGCCAAGATCCCTTCCCACTTATGATACTTCTTACTGTTCCAAGTGGTGACCTGCTGCTCGACCCAAGATAGCAACATATCTGATAACTTCTTTAGCTTGCCCTGAAAAGCATTGTTCTTACTTGGCTTAGAGTACACATGATCTGTGTCAATCTTCTTGAATTTATAAGGTCCCCGTATTCTTCGATTGTCGGAGTTAAATCAAAATTACCAATCGTAAAGCAATTGTAGGCAGAGTTCCAAAAACCCACCAAGGCTTGTAGTAGTGCTTGATCAACTGGGACCTCTAGCAAATGCGCGATGTCACCATACTCTTCCCTGAAAGCGCTCTTTGTTTCACAATCCCAACTATTCCAAACTGACTTCAAATCAGGCACATCATTGGACCTTGTGTTTATGAATGTCGCGGCTGACATGGTTGATCTAAACCTAGTGGCAATACTGTCTCCCTCATGTAACTGCTCCCCTTTCGACCATATCTGAACATCGAAATTCTTTTCATCATTGCTGCGAACTAAGTCTCTCATCGATCTAGTCTTTAAATTCAAACTATTTCTGACTCAGTGTGCTTCATAACATGATAAAATATGCAAAACAAAAGATGAAAAGAAAATGAGAGAAAAGAATAAGCGTTAGTCAAGTGATGGTAGATAAATTGAAAAACGAGAAATGGTAAACGCAAAACGAAATAAGCACAAGACAAGCCAATAAGAAAATAAACCTAACCACATGATTTCTAGTTTGCTAGGGTTATCCGCATGGCTCTAACGGGGTGGGCTTCCTGAGTTCTCACACATGTGTTTGGTTCTAATACAAGGGTACCCGAACCTATCTCATTACCTACTAAGGCAACAAGAACCCCAATCACGACCCATTACAAGCTTGTGAATTGGTTTCAGTTTGAGGGAAAGCACGACCTAATGACGTAGAAGGTTGCTCACGTGTTAAAAGGTGTGGATTCTAGAAGTGAATTACTGACCAGTTGAGGGCTACTCACGTGGGTATGTGGTATTTCACTCCCACTTAAGGGATGGAGCTCAGGTATAGAGCTTGATGATCATGATGCAACACATGTCGATGATTCCTTAGAAATTAAATGAAAAATTAATTCGAAGATCACCAATTATCAAACCCCGTTCAATTGTAGTTACATGTTCAAGAAATGATCAACCTCACTATAATCGATTGAAATTATGACAATTTTCCATTATTAAAAACAACAAATATTTTTCTTGGCCTAACTCTCTTTTTTGCTTTGTAAAACAAATTGAAGTCCCCAGCGAAGTCGCCATGCTGTAGCGACATTTTTTCTTTCATTTTTTTTAAAAAATGGGCGTGGTTTTCTTTTAGAAAATTCGTCTATTCGAATTATCCCATAAATCACTTTTGAAATCTTAGCTTTAAGGGATTTCTTTTAAAAATCGTAATCTTTTGAAAATCGATAAAAAAACTTGGAGTCACCACCGGCCACTTGGATAAGGTAGGTCAGACACCACAAAACTAGAGATTCAATATGAAAGGGTCCGGGAGTTGGCTACGCATGGGAAAGGATTAGCACCCCCATCACGCCCGGAAACCGGTACCAAAATACTTGTTGCTTTTAATCAAAGAAAATTGTCGGAATTTGAAAGGAATTTAATTTGGTGACCTTAATTGAAAATTAACCTTAATTGAACGAGATTTATCAAACAGGTGGATTCAAATTAATTGGACATTTAATTAATAAGGTTGACGATACATCGGACCATAGATTAAACCGACATCGAATAAGCCCAACTGTCGTCTTAATTTATGGTTCGAATCCCGCACGTCACCTTTATGCATGATGCAAGCATTTTAAAATATGATGTAATGACTTGTTAAGTTTTAATTTTACCTTGAGTCGGTGAGGATTAATTCAAACATTTGGTCAACATCCTTTAAACTCAGACTATTACGACGTAAATATTGGAATTAATGAATACATCCCTTTTTATGATTTGAATTAATTAACATGTAAATCAAATGAGCCAAATGATGACAAATAAAATGAATGTCAAACAAAGACTTGAAAATTAAACACACAATGGTCCACCTAAAGCCTTAACCTAAAAGGCCCAAATTATGAAAATTTAATTAGTGGTCTAGTTACTAATTAGGTGCTTATAGTATTAACCCTAAGTTAATTAAACCTGAAAAGCTAGAAAGCTCTAATAAATTATGGATTATCTCAATTTTAAACTAGCATCCCAATGAGCCAATGATACTATTTAAAATGAATCAAGTTAATTAATCATAACTTTAAATTTTGTTAGTCTAATTTCCACGTCAATTCATCTTAAAAGGGTAATTAAGAAGTGTTTAACTAATTTAACGAATTTAACATTCATCCCAATAAGCCAAGGATAAACTTAAATTAATTAAACTAGTTCAAACCTTAATCTAACTATAGTTTCAAAAACTAACACTAAATCTAATTTAAAACTTATGCCCCTATAAGTCGGGCGCACCATTTAGAATAATTAAATTAAATTAACTACAGTATCCTAAAAAGGCCTAATCTAACTAAGGCTCTAAGAAACTAAGACCTAGAATTAATATAATTAATTTAGTAATCGTGCCCCTATGAGACGAGCACACGATATAAATTAGTCGAATTAATTTGCCTAATCTAATCTAAAGCCTTAATTATCCCAAATCTCATCTAAACTAAACCCAAACTATTCTAATTCCCAACTAAGCCCAAAAGGATCAAAGGCCCAAAACATACAAATATACATTATACAATCTAAACTAAAAAACAAATTATATATATATACCGCTATATTATATATTAAAAAGAGACCCATAACTTACATACATTACATAAAAACTTGTTTAATATGTATTATATATAAAAGGGGAATTTATGTTATACTAAAAAAACTACATATTACATAAAAGAAACTATATATTATAGAAAACTATATGTTATATAAAAAACTATATATCGTATAAAAATTATATATTATATAAAAGTTATCTATTATATTTTTAAAAAGCAACTAACTGTTACGTATAGCATATGTAAAGAACTATGTATTATACTATTCATTACATTCATAAATTACCTACTATAACCTACATATTAAACATGACAAATTCATACATGTCAAGCCATATAAACATATATCAAATTAAAAGCATAAACACCAAAAAACAGTATTGAAATGTAAAGAAGCAAGAATTACAGTGCAGAAATTTAAAACATGTATGAAATGGATGTGATATGACAAGGATTCCGAAACTATAAGGACTAGGGCCATGATTTAAAAAGGCAGAATGGCTTAGACGGTGTAATTAAACTGAGTGGAGGGACTAAAGGTGAAATTTTTCCCATGCGGAATGACGCATGCGTTATTAAAATGGGTGAGGGATTTATAAAGCAATTAAACCATTTTTCAAAAGAGAAAGGCTATAAAAAGACAAATTTGGCTAGGTTGAGCTCCTCTTTTTGCCATTTTTAGAAGCTTTATAAAACTTTTCTCTCTCTCCCTCTCTCGACTCGGATGAACGATGCCGTTCTCCGATGGCTGAACCCAGAAATCGACCAATCACCACCGTGTCGACCGCCGTTAACCCAAAAATTCCCAAAATCTTCTTTTGCCTCCCCATCTCATAGCCGAGGTCCCCCTTTTTGTTTTAAAAACCAAAAAAAGAGAAAAAAAATGAGCCCTGCTTATATCCCTAATCGGCTCACCATGTATGATCCTGAAGAGACCGGTGGCTTGTCGTCAGCGAGAGAATACGAAGAATCACAAAGGAGAGGTGAACCTGAGTAAGGAAAACGGAACGATAAGGGTAAAATCTAAGCCCTAACTCTACTATTTTTTTTCTTTTTGTTTGCATGTGTACTATTATGATGATAATGATACGAAAAAAGAAAATGTTTACCTCAAAACTTTTGAGGCTTTTTTGCTTTTTTCTCTATTGCTAGCTTTTCTCCCAATGGTTTACAACTCATTTAGGGTTCCATTTTATACCCTGATATTACATGGGTTTTTAAGAAATAGATAAAGGTATCCTAAACCCTATTGGCTACCTCTGTAATATGATGTTTGCTTTTGATCTGCTTTTTGATTTTCTGCCAATTTGTCTTTGATATTGTGTTTCTTTTGCATGTCAGTTGTGATGATCGGCTAGTCAAATGGTGGACGGTGGAGTTCTGGCGTCGTACTTCTTATCCCCTTGGCTATCGTGGACGTTTGAGAAAAGGAGGAGACCAGAGTGAGAATAAACTTGGAGAGCAAGGCTCGTTGGAGGCCGTTGGAACCGCCAGCGTGCACGATGATGATGAAATGAGGGCTGAAGCATCAGAAGGTGAACCGATGCGCGTGACGTAGTTGAAAGATTGCGTGTGTGGCGCGTGTCAGATATCTGAAGGGTCGCGCGTAAATCACAACTGCGAGTGGGGAATTGATGTGAGGGGCGCGTGGTGGCTTCCGGAACCTTCCCTGCCTTGATCTTGGACCGTTAGATCCGTCATAGATCTAACGGCTGGGAGTTGGCTGCGCAAAGAGATGAAGAGCGGCATTATGGTTTTCATATTAGGGCTTAAGTGTATTTAGGGCCCTATTGGGCCAAAATGTATATTATTTATTTATTTATTTATTTATTTATTGGGGTTTTAAAGTTGTAAATAGACGGATAAATATATAAGAACTTGGGCTTTTATTTATTTATATTGGGCTTATTTACTTTAAATTTACTATTCTTAATTTTCAGTTTATAATATAATACTAATAATAATAATAATGGTAATAAAGATATAAGATAACAATATTTATATGAAAATGGTATTAAAATGAATAGTCTTTAGGGATTTTCTATAATATGATAACAACGTAATAATATTAATAGCAATGATACTAACGGTAATAATATGTGACAATAGTAATAGTACCAAACATTATGCATTTTAAGCCCTTATTCGTAAGAAGCAAACGAAATGGGTTAACCCCCCGGATAAAATTAGTGATTACAATAATAACACATTTAGTCATCCATGTTTACAAATTTAAACAATTTTGTCCTAATTCAAAAAAATTAACCCTCATTATTTACACATTATTTCAATTTGGGACTATTTTAATTAAAATAATTTAACCCTAAAACTTAAACCCTAAACACTTAAAGCATAAACCCTAAACCAAATTAATATGGACAGAACTTGTTAAACGAATTCCAAAACAAGATTAATTAGCAGAATATGCTTTTCAAGTAATTTTACAATGTGTCAACCAATAAGCAGAATGAAAGAATCTCTGGATGAACTACAATCGGTTTCTTCATCCACTATCCTGATTACAAACCGTAAGAACTATAGAAATTCTTCAGTTGTAATTCACTATCAAGGCGATTACCAAAGAATCATATTGATGATCAAAATGCGAAGAAATAAGTACACCTTAAATCTTTTGAGCTACCAATAATTTTCTCACAACACTATTTCATAATTAGGTGAACTTTAAGTTCAATTAGAAAGCTTGATTCATATTGAGCTTATTACATATCATATGGAGTTAAATAAACCAAATTATAATTTAGGGGTTTAGGGTATAGGATTTTGAGTTTAGGATTAAATTATTTTTAATTAAAATATAGTGAAATTAAAATAATGTGTAAATAATTAGGGTTAAATTTATTATTTTTTCGAATTAGGACAAAATCGTTTTAATGTGCAAATGTAGAGGATTAAATGTGTTATTATACAAAATATTTTAACAGTCATGTCTAGGGGTGTTCATGGTAGGTTAACCGTTCCGTTTAGTCTAAACGATCAGTTAACGGTTATTAAATTTTGCTAACCGTAACCTAACCGTTAAGAAATGGTTAACCGCTAACAATTAACAATTAACACACGGTTAACCGACGGTTCGGTGATAGGTTAACCAATAACCTATTAGATTTTTTTTACATGTTCTTTTGAGAATAATGAAACTATATCTCCGACAAATATTATATAAAAATATTCAGAAAGAAAAAAACTTAAATAGTGAGATTCTAAACACTAACTTCATACTTAATTTTAAAAAAGTACCTACATACTATAAAGTTCCAACACAACACAAAATACAAAAACTTCGTATTTAGTTTCAAGTTTCAATAGTATTTAACACATAGGAATACATCATCAAAGTTCAGGACATAGAAATACACCATCGAAGTTCTAAAGACAAATGCTTAACTAACATAAAAAACATAGGGTAAATGAAACTTTAATGAGTTAGTACCACAAACCACAAAAGTTAACTCTATGATCAAATCACTCAAGGCCTTCAGCAATTTATATACATATAAATAATTTAAAAACGGTTAACCTATAGGTTAACCATTTGTCGAAATTCGTAACCGTAATTGTAACCATTAACCATCATTTTTAGCGGTTCGGTTAACTGAAACCGTATAACCTTAACGGTTCAGTTAATTAACCTATAAAATACAACGGTTATACCGATTAACGATTATGGTTAACGCTTATGGTTAATTATGCACACCCCTAGTCGCGTCACCCTTTTAACGATTATTAACGGGTTAGTGACCAATTTAGAGATCGACTAAAAGTTTAATGGTAACATTGAAGCAAATGAAAGTTTAGTTACCAAATTGAATAATTTATCAAAATTTAATTATCATTTGTGTAATTTACCCAGAAAAATATATCTAAAAAAGTAATATAAAATTTATTTTTTAATTTTATTCTAAAAAAGTGATAATAACAATTTTGATCCCATAATTTCAAAAATAACTAATATTATAAATAATATATAGCGGTACATATAATTAGCGATACATAACATTTATCGTTGAATCATCCCTTGCTCCTTTACATACAAAATAAATTATGAGTAGCTGATATATTTGTGTCCGCATGATGCTACATTGTCATATTTGTGCTCATTCATCATCTATTCGGTGTATGTAATAATTATTAAAAACTGTTGTCTGCAAATAATCTACCACTTCATTTAATAATCCATTGGCATTAAGCCAGTGAAAACAAGACATCAAAGCTAGGAAGCGGAAGAAGGTTAATTAATATATTTAGCATAACGATAATTTTAGCTCTTAACGTTTTTTATTTTTATCATTTTAGCCCTCATCTTTTTTTAAGTATAAATTTAGCCCTTAATTTATTTAATTTTGTCAATTTACTTATTTTTTAACTAACATTTTAGTTAGACCATTAAAATTTTAACAATAATGACATGGCACTACATATAACAATACTTTTAAATGACATGGTATCTAACTTATCACATGTTTGCATGTGAAATATAATTTCATTTTAATATAAAATATTAAAAACAATTAAAAGTTAAATAAAATATTTAAAAACAATTTAAACTAAAGTAAAAAAACAAACATGAAAATGTTAAATAAATTTTACAGTATTTAAAGAAAATATAATTTTAAAATCTTTAATATATTTAAGCTTTCAAATTTAAAATTTCCGAATTCTTGAACATAATTAACTACTATTTATTTTTTCAGTGTTTTAAGTGTTTTTCTAAATTTCATAAAAATATTTGATATTAGGTTTGAAATTCGCGTTGAAATCACCTAAATCCACGCTCCTCTCTTTCGTCTACTGTCAGTCGAGATTCTCAAACCTTAAACTCTATTTATTTAAAAGAAAACATTTGCTTTATCTCGTTTTGGTTTAGCCGACGAAATTTATCGATTTGTTTTTTATGGTGTTTTAGTTTATTTTTCTCTCGTTGTCTACTCCTTTACCGTTTAAATTGTTTTTATATTCTATAATAAAATAAAATTATATTCTATATATAAACATGTGATAGGTGAAATGTCATATCATTTAAAATATATTTATATGTATATGTCATTTTACTACCGTTAAATTTAACAGTTTAACTAGCATGTTAGTTAAAATATAAATAATTTGACAAAAAAATTAAAGACTAAATTTATCCTAAAAATAATAAGGGTCAAAGTTACAAAAATTATAAACATTAAGGGCTAAATTTTTTCTTATGCTCTATATTTATTTATATTATTATAATAATTACACTATACTAGTAATGTTATTTTTATAATGAAATTGGCTTAATATCAAAGACAAAAGAATGAGGTGGGGGTGATGCGAGGGTGACGAATGGGTGTGTGGGACTGGGACACGAGTCATGAGCCCGGCCCCTGCAGCTCGGTGACTGATCTGATGATCCCAACCCAAAAAGGCGTGCCCAAGCAGTAGCCGTTTCTAATGATGCCTTCCATTTTATAGAACAAAGAAGCCCCTCTTGTCAGCACCCATCAGTCACCATTTTTTTTAGGTAAAAGGTCAAAAATAGCCCCTAACATTTTATCATTTGATCATTTTAGCCATATTTTTGTTTTGGTACAAACAAGCACCTAACATTTTATTTTTCGTTCAAATTTCATCTTTGTTGGATGAAAACCGTTAATCAACTAACAGTCAACGTCTGGTGATGACGTGGCATGTCTGCATGGCATGGGGAGATGATGTGGTGATTCTACGTGGCACTTTGCTGATGTGGTATTTTTAAAAAATAAATAAAAATTATATTGTAAAAAATTATTTTTAAAATATTTCTAGCCAATCGGATTGTGCCCCGTCAGCAAAGTGCCACATGGCATCGCCACATTATCCCCATGCCATGCAGACATACTACGTCAGCCTCAGGCGTGGACCGTTAGTTGACTAACGGTCTCTATGCAACAAGGATGAAATTTGAACAAAAAATGCGTTGGGTGCTTGTTTGCACCAAAAAAAAAAGAAGAATAAGGCTAAAATGACCAAATGGTAAAACGTTGGAGGCTATTTTTGACCTTTTTTCCTTTCGTTATCCCAATTTTAAGGAAAGTTGTTTTGTTTACCGCCGATTTTCAATCTGTTTTTCGACTAACTCAATCAGATTTTATAGAAATTTATTATGAGATGACCTCTAAATTTATTTTTTTCCATTCAAATATTAGGACTTAAATCTTTAAAATTGTTTAAAGGGTCTATAAAAGCTGTTTTCTTTTATGTTTTTAGAATCTTTTTAAGAAAAATAGTTTTTCATGTGTTGATAGTATAAAATTTCTATTGAATTAAAAAATAACGATTATATTTATTTTTAGTGACTTTTCTAAAACATATTATTGTATAGATGATATATCATAATATGTAACTTATCAAATAAAAATATTATTTAAGTTTTTAACAAAAAAATAAACTTTATTAAAAATGAAAATGATTACAAAACATAATACATTTCAAAATATAAATAATCCTGCAGTTAGAAAATTAATTCATTAAAACTCAAAAAACATAAAAGATAATAAGAAAAATACATCAAACAACAAAAGAAGAAAAAAAAGATAAAAAAGAGAGGAAAATACAAACAATGAACGACCAAAGCCATCGCTGCCCTTAGACGAGAAAATTTCTGTACAAAATCACTTACAATTTATATTATTTAAATCTAAAACTTAATACTAAAAAGATAAGGGTAAAGTACAAAAATGGCCACTAAAATCATCAAACTTTCAAAAGTTACATAATGAATATTATATTTTAGTTTTTATTATAGAATGTTTATTGAACTATTAACTGTCGCTAAATGGACGACGTGACAATTACGTAAATTTATATAACAACACATTTAACCCTTTATATTTATACACTCAATAAATTTATTCTTAATTCAAAAAAATATTAAATTTAGCATTCATTTTTTTTATATATTCTTTCAATTTGTTCCTATTTTTATTTAGAAATAATTTAATAATTTTTCTTCCAATTAGGACTAAATTGATTGAATGTGTAAATAATTATTAGATTATTTTTAATTAAAAATATGACAAAATTGAAAGAATGTCTACATAATAAGGGCTACAATTAATGAATTTTTCGAATTAAGACTAAATTGATTTGATGTGTAAATATAGAAGGTTAAATGTGTTATTATATTAATTTTGTAATTGTCACATCACTCATTCAAATGTAGTTAATAGTTCAGTGACAATTTTATAGTAAAACTAAAAATGAATATCCATAATGTAACTTTTTAAAAAGACATAAAGTCAAAAAATACCCTTAACGTTTGGTTGAATAGTGATTTCGGTCCATATTTATTTTTGAATCAATTTAACCTCTAACATTTCATTTTGGGTCAAAATGTCTCATTTGCATATGAAAATTGTTAGTCAACTGACGATAAGCAACTTGAAATGAAGCATCAGAAGAAAAAATGTTTTATATTTTATACAATTTTATAAAATATTTTTTGATTGATGTGTCAATATGTAAAGTCAATATATTTGTCTATATGACATTGTTATTGCGGCATACACTGTCATGTAGGTTTGTCACGTCATTTCAAGTTATTTATTATCAGTTGATTAATATTTTTTATCCGTTGAGAAATTATTTTAACTCAAAATAAAACGTTAAAAATTAAATTAATTAAAAAGAATAAAAATTAAAATAACTATTAAGTTAAACATTAAAGATATTTTTTTTAGAAACTCAATGATCATTTATATTTCTTTTTGAATAGTTTCTAAAAGATAATCATGGAAAAGTAAAGAATGGATAAAGATGTTATACGTCAAAATGCCGTTCTCTAGTCCCCCAATAATATCGATTGCCTTGTTTATTTTTGTCCACTTATTGATAGGGTATAGTTCAATTATTATTGTTGTTGATGTAATATATAAGAAAATAAATACAAATATAAGAGTAGGCCTACCACTCTACCTAGGCCATAGTATGTCCAAAAATATTTTTAACGGAATCTCTAAAATCCTAATATTATCACTTTTTTTTATCAAGAATTTAAAATATTATCACTTGTCCTTGTAAAGAAGACGCATGATAATACTCAAAACTAACTTGTAGCATTCTCATTGATAGTGTATACAAATTTGTTATTTATGAAAATATAATTAGTTTTTTACTTAATTTTTTTATATTAACAAACAATTAGAACCCAATAATTGATCCCATTATAAAAGTGAAAGGTATTCATCATAAGAGACATGTGTTCATTTGCTTTGTCTTCAACATATGTATACATTGTCAAAAGATTAAAAATATATAAAACGGATACTACCTCGTAATAAACTTTAATATATTCAAAGAAAATATTAACAAACAATTATAATGATTTTTTAATTCATATTTAATTACCATTTTCTTATAGCAATGAGTGGATGGGTTGAATTTTGACATATTTGGGGACAAAATTGGTGGGATATTGTATCTTAAAAAATATTTTAAAATTTACCGTATATTCGAAATTATTCAAAGAAATATTGTGTTTTTAACAGTGAGGTCAGATTGTTTTCTAACCGACCTCATACAATTAAAAAAATTAAAAAAAAAACTTGAAGGCCCATTGTTTTCTATCCGACCTCATGGTCGAATTTAATAAAAAAATTCTTAAGGTCCCCTTGCTTTCTATCCGACCTCATGGTCGAAATATTAAAAAAATTGATGAGGGCGGTCGGATTACAATCCGACCTCATGGATTACAAAAAATCATGGGGCTCGGTTGCTTTGGTTCCGACCTCAAATTAAAAAAAGTTGCACTGTCCCAGAGGGTGCATCGTATGGTCACGGCTAATAAAGTGAGAAAAAATAAAAGATGGGATGGGATAGGTGTATCAGAAATCTGAAAAGTAGGTTTATTTTTTTCGAGAATGGGGAGGTGGGTTGAGTGATTGAGGTATAAATTTTTAGTTTTTAAATAGGGGTTGAAAGTGTTGAGAATTTTAGAACAAAATTTTTGAAGAAGCTCAGTGAAGAAGTAAAAGAAAGAAGAGGAGTTGAAGAAAATATTGTAAGTTTTTAAGTTTATGTATTTTGCTTTTAAATTTAGTTCGAATATTTTTTTATAAATGTTTCAAGAAATATTGTGTTTTTGTGTTAAATAAGTGAGGTGAAAGGTAAAAGTTGAAGAAAGTGAAAAAAACTGAGTGAAGAAGGAGAAGAAGAAAGTGATGGAAGAAATTTTGAAGAAATTTTTAGTAAGTTGATTTGTACATTTTGTTTTGAATATGTAGATTCTTTGTATTTTGATTCAAAAATATATATGGTTTTTTTTCACTTTCTTCAAAACATATATGTAGATTCTTTGTATTTTGATTCATAACAATATAATATTATGATAATTTTGATTTATGTATTTTGATTCAAAAATATATATGGTTTTGAACGTGCAGAGATATTCTGCAATAGTTCTTAAAGATATTCTGCAATAGGAGCTGAGATTGTTCGTTTGCGGTACCGGTGGAAGACATGTGATGATCTAGTCAGATATTCTGCAATAGTTCTTAAAGATGACGATGATGTTGGACTCATGATTGTAGAGCATGATTCAGTACGTATTCAAAGTGTTGAGTTACATACTAAGTTGCGTGGGAGATATGACGACTGGGCCTATCCAGAAATGTATATAGAAGTTCTTCTCAAATGGGTTTCGGTAGTGCGGTTGAGGACCAGCCATATAGGTTTGGAGACAGTTTTGTTGCTCTGTTGGAAAGTGGGACACCAGATGCATTTCATCCATATGTCGGACCTTCGACGTTCTCAACGGTTGAGCCGGTAGTTGATCCAAGTGTTAGTATTGATGATGAAAATCTCCAAGGTCGATGGGGAGAAATACTTGCTGATTCTACTGAAGATGAAGATGAAGAAACTGGAGATCCCGATTTGAGTGGTAATGGCTTTGGTGATGAGCCTGTTTTTGGTGTTGGTGAGTTTGTGTCAGGTGGGGATGACATTACATGGTACAGACCTCCTACTTACATAAACTTAATAGATTATGATGCAATAAGGGCACCTGAATATCCTGTCATGCCATAATTAAGTTTGGGTTCCTCTGATGAGTTATCGATTGAGATGCAATTTAAAGACAAGGAAGAAGACACTGTGGCAATTAAATAGTATTATATAAGAAAGCATGTAGACTTTACTATTAAAGAATCTACCCGGAGAACAATGTTTGTGAAATGTATTAAATATGGAGAAGATTGTAATTGGAAGATTCGAGTGTCTAAACTTCAGAGGAGAACTGCTTGAGAGATTATAAAGTACAACAGTGGATACACTTGTTTATGAAATTCAATCAACCAAGACCACCGTAAGCTGGAGTCCGATGTAATAAGTCGCCACGTGAAGATGTTGGTTGAAGCAAATCCTATGGTTATTGTTTCAACGATTATGACATCTGTGAAGCAACAATTTGAATACCAAATACAATACGGAAAGGGTTGGTATGTAAGGGATAAGGCACTGAAAATGTTTACGGTAATTACGAGAAGTCATACAATGAGCTACCGGCACTATTACAAGCAATGATATATTTTATTCCTGGAACCATAGTCAGGTATAAAAACAAAAATGCATACAACTGAGAAGGTCAGCTTCTTCTAGGGAAGAAAATATTCCACCAATTATTTTGGGCATTCAAGCCATGTATCGAAGGCTTTCTATTTTGCAAACGGATGGTCCGATTTGATGGTACATGGTTGTACGGAAGATACAAACATGTTCTGTTGATTACCGTTACACAAGATGGTAATCAAAATATATTTTCGATTACCTTCGCAATTGTTGATACAGAGTCGGCGGACTCTTAAAAATTCTTTTTAAGTAATTACGTGAAAATGTTGTTTGAGAAGATGAAGTTTGCTTGATTTCAAATAGAACAACAAGAATCTTAGCAACAATTCATCGAGAAAACAACCGATGGACACCTCTGCATATGTACCCCGCATACTGTGTACGCCATATTGGCAAGAACGCAATTGAAAGGTGGAAAACCCCTACCTTCACAGCGCGATTTTAGGAATGGGTAAGTAATTTTCATTTTTTTAGACTCGATTGTTTGTGTTATGAATTTTGTCAATGCTACTACATTTTTGCCTATCAATATATTACAGAATAGGATACGAGCTACTACAGCCAAATTTTAAGCAGAAGTTGGTAAATTTACACATGGAGTACGGTGAAGATGTTTGGGCGTGGGCCAACAGTATAGAAAGGGAAAGATGGACTCAATCGTATAATGAATGCCGACGATACGGGCAAATGACAACCAACCTTGTAGAGTGCATAAATAGTGTACTAAAAGGAACACTTCACCTCCTAATAGCTAGCTTGGTGAGAGAGACGTACTACAGGTTGGCTAAAGTTTGGTCCGATAAAAGGGTCAGAAATTCAAGCTATGATAAATAGGGGAAAAGTCTGGTCTCCCGATCTTGTGACAAAAATGCAAAAAAACGTGGAACCGGCAAGATCGATGGTTGTTCACGGGTAGTCAAGTACGGCTTTCCATTATTTCGTCCATAGTAGTCAAGTACGGCTTTCCATTATTGTCGTTCGTCCACAGTAGTCAAGTACAACTTTCTATTATTTCGATAAAATATCTTGTACTCTGAATTATCTGACTCCAAATCATCGGCGTGCATTCTAGAGCGAGGTGGCAACCGTTCACGTCTGTTATTCCACCTTTCAACGTACTTCTGATGCTTTATTTCCCATGAATGATGCCCCTTACCGCGAAAGTCCACAAGGTGTAGGTTATAATGATTACTGTCATGATTTAGTGGATCTCTCGGAATGGGCTGGTAGAAGCCAAATTGTCTTAAGACTCTATCTCCGAACTGGTATTTCACAAAAGCAAAATGGATCATCGGTGTAACCGCACACTAGAGATAGGAATCAATCATCAATATGTCTGGCACGGTTACACATCCGCCGGCGTATGGCCTCCAAATAAACTGTAAAAAATAATAAATTTAACTTTAAAAATAAATAAATTAATTACATTAAAAATATAACGTGTGAAAGTAACTTAACTCTGATATCTCATTTTTGCAAGGTAATCAGTACAAGCTCTACACACTCTTACATTGTTGTGTGCTAACCTTGTGTAAGCTTTTTTCGCATTCCATCTGCATACACATCCAAATAACAGTCGTTTGATTATTTTGTAGATGAAAAAATAATTTTAAAACCTTGTAAACCATAAACTTTCAAATCAAAGTAAATAAATTACCTACTGACAAAAGGAAAATTTCTCGAACTTCAAGTAACCGGTGTAAAAAACGGAAGTCGTTCCCATGGCCAAGCTTGCAATAGCAACATACATCCACCAATACCCCTTGCCTTTACACCATTACTGTCTAATAGAGCGGCCTTGCACAACTCACGATACAAGAACGCTAATATTGTTGATCCCCAACTATAATTAACAGCTTCTGAAGGCGATGACAGATATGGTAGATACCGTGTGTGAACAAGGTTGTCAGATTTATCTGGCATCAGTATTTCCCCAATAAGCTGTAAAATATAGGCTCGACTCGCACAACTAATTTCTTGCGGTGTGTTATTGCGCCCGAGCTTGAATTCTCTCTTCAACCAGCTCAATTTAATACGAGATCCTCTAATATCGGTTCTAGTTGAAACCTTATTGAGGTAATTATAGCAAAGCCTTTTAGCTGAATTCTCCGTTTCCTTAACTAATGGACTCCCGTTTATCGAGACCCCGATTAGCACCACCACGTCTTCAAGCGTAATGGTACATTCTCCACAAAGCATGTGAAACGTATGAGTCTCCGGTCTCCAGCGCTCAATTAGTGTGGTAATTAAACCGGAAATCAGCTTGTAGCCACGAATAAATGTGGCATGATAGAATCTCGCTTCTTGCAACCATTTAGTCATATCGGGGTGTGATCCATTACTCTCCATGCTTAGATGATGTTTGAAGGTTTCCTCGGTTGCCTGCATTAAATTAATTTTTTTTTTAATAATAATAAATAAAATAATACTAATCTCAAATTAACTTTTAAAAAAATTTACCATATCATTAATCGCAACACTAGAGACCTGTCGATTTTCTAATCTCAACATAGGATTTGAGCCAGCCATTCTTCTAACAAAGCTACATACATGACAAGTAAGAAAATATTAGTAAAAATAAATACCACCAAATTTAATCGTAACTACGACTTTAAAATACTAATAAATATAAAATTTTCATGATGAAAAAAGAAACCAAGTTACTAGTTTACAATTTGACACAAAAATACTCGAACTAAAATTTCTTCAAATCTTCTTTCTTTTTCTTCTTCAAATTTCTTCAAAATAACTACAAATGTTCATACTAAATTTAAAAGCAAAATATATAAACTTAAAAACTTACAATATTTTCTCCAAATCTTCTTCTTTCTTTTACTTCTTCACTCATTTTCTTCACTCATTTTCTTCACAAATTTTCTTCTAAAATTCACAACACTTTCAACCCCTATTTAACAACTAAAAATTCAAACCTCAATCACTCAACCCACCACCCCACCATCCAATCAGTATAAATCACCACCCATTCCCCAAAAATTTAAATCTGCTTTTCAGATTTTAGATACAATTACCCGTGACTATAGGTCAGATTATAGGTCTGAAAATTGCATGCATGAACCTGGCAGACCCGTGAAACCCATTGCATGGATTTTTCCCATCAGCCTGCACATGCAGACCCGTGACCTCCTGCTGCCACGCCCTGTCACCAACTTTGGCATGAGGTCGGATGGTAATCCCATCGCCCTCATCAATTTTTTTTATATTTCCAACATGAAGTCGGATAGAAAGCAAGGGGACCTCAAGAATTTATTTATTTTGACCATGAGGTCGGATAGAAAGCAAGGGGCCTTCAAGTTTTTTTTTTGTTTTTTTAATTGTATGAGGTCGATTAGAAAGCAATCCGACCTCACTGTTAAAAACAAAATATTTCTTGAAATAATTTCGAATATACGGTAGATTTTAAAATATTTTTTTGGGATACAATATCCCACCAATTTTGCCCATATTTGGGGTAGACAAAAGTTGGTTTGGTTCAGCCAACAATATATAGCTATAAATTTTGTTAAAAAGATCTTTCAAATCATTTTCTTTTAAAGAAAATATTTAGATACATTGTTTTGTAAAATTTACATTACATACATTCGTTAATTTAGAGTTTAAAAATTCTATCTATAATTTAAGGCTTAAGATTTAAGTGTTAATTATAATATTTAGTGTTTATGGTTAAAATTTAAACTTTTAAAATTTAAATTTTAAAGTACAAAATTAAGGCTTAAAATAGATAGGTTGTATAAAAATAACTTTTCTTCGATTTATATACCTATTTAAGATTATTGGATGAGTTAAAGTAATAGTTGAGGTTAAATTTTTCTTTTTCCCCTTAAAATTGTTTATATTTCCAACTTTTAATTTCAATCATTAATATTCATTAATCAATGTTCCTCAATTAGTATAAAACTAAATTTCTTTTACATAAGAGTATAAGAGAATAGGAAAATTCTACAACACTCAATGAGCACCGCTGAACACCACTAACGATGAATACCGTTGAACATCATTAAATTAATTAATGAAGATTAAAAACCTAAAGGACTCATCGTATAATTATAAATTATTTAAACATATAATTATAAATTATTTAAAATAAAATATTAATTAAATTATTTTCCATATATATATATAATATTTTTATTTTAAAAAAAAATAATTAGATCAAATACCAACCTTAGTCAATTTAAAAAATAAAAAACCTTAAATTGTAAAGTCTAAACCCTAAATCCAATATTCAAATTTATGATTTAGGGTTTAGGTTTTATTATTTAGGGTTTATGGTTTATGGTTTTTTATTTTTTAAATTGACTAAAGTTGGTATTTGATCTAATTTATTTTAAAAATAAAAATATTATACATGTAGAAAATAATTTAATTAATATTTTAAATAATTTATAATTATATGTTTAAATAATTTATAATTATACGTTGAGTCTTTTAAATTTTAATTTTTATTAATTAATTTAATGGCGTTCAACGATGTTCATCGTTAGTGGTTCAGAAGGGCTCGTCGAGCGCGATAGACTTTTAAATTAACAGGGCCAGTTGACGAAATTAAATATCAATTGTTTAATTATGAATAAATCAAATTATATTTTAACATAGGAAAATTCTACAATGTTCGACGAGCACCGATGAGCACCACTAACGACGAGCACCGATGAACACTATTAATTTAATTTATAAAGATTTAAAATCTAAAAGACCCAACGGATAATTATAAATTATTTAAAAATTAAAAGATATATTAATTAAAATATTTTTTTTTATTTTTTATTTTCTTTTAAAGATAATTAGATCAAAATACCTACTCCTAAATCACAAAACTCTAATTTTTTCTTTGAAATTCAATCTGCCGCTGCTGCTAGCCACCGCCGCCGGCCACATTCGCCCCTCCCCGCCGCCACACCTCCATGGTCGCCTTCGTTGAGCCCTGCCTGGATTCTCGCGATTGTGAATTTCACTCACCGACTCTCGAACTTAGGATATACGGTTAATGCTTAAGTCAAGCACAACAAAACCAGCAAACCAAACCAAGCATGCATAATATACGGTGCGAATGTAGTCGCCGCCGGCGGCTTGAATTTCAAAGAAAAAAATTAAGATTTTGTGATTTAGGGTAGGTATTTTGACCTAATTATGTTTAAAAGAAAATAAAAATAAAAAATATATTGTAATTAATTTACTTTTTACTTTTTAAATAATTTATAATTATACGTTGAATTCTTTAAATTTTAAATCTTTGTAAATTAAATTAATAGTGCTCGTCGTTAATGGTGCCCATTGATACTTGTCGAGCGTGACAGACTCATCCTTTAACATAAAGTGATAAGATAATTAAATAATTAAAATTATCATTTGATACACAACACTGTCGTGTGTTCCCTACACTTCACATTTCATCCTTTGAATTAGGTTTATTGTGTTTTTTTAACCATAGGAAATAATTTTCTATAATGATTAGAGGATTAAATTCCCGATTTTTCAAAAATAATCGACTGTGCAGAACCTCCATTGCAAAACTAATCTCAACCGTTGATCATATTCTCCAGCCCAACTTCTAGATCGGCGCGGTATAAAAACGACACGGTCCCAATTTTTCAAAGAGATTATAAAATTTACGCCACTTTTGTTTTGTTTATTTCCGCTTTTGCCCCCTCCATCTTTTTACTTCTCAAGTTTCTCGGCTTTTGTTGCTTTCTGCTTAATGGAAGGGCCTTAAGCTTTAATTTTATTTTTTTTATTTCTCTGCAGTTCGTACATTTTCGCCTGCAATTTTGAAAGCAGTAATCGATCTTCTTCTCTCTGTTCCTCTACCAACCTTTCTCCGGTGAGCTTTTATGTTGTTGAAATTTTGTATATATTTTCATTTCCCTTTTTTATTATTTGTTATTGTTCTGCAGTTCTGCTTCATTTCATCTGTAAGATCTCCATTTTTTTTTTAAAAAAAATCTTGTCCTTTTTATCTGCTTCTTCTGTTTGGTTGATCGGAAAGCGAAAAGGAAATGGATGAATAGTAATACTTTCATTTTTTTTGCTTTTTTTGTTTGGTTCCTCTTTCTATTATTATTCTGCTTATTATTCAGGTAAAATGGAAAACTCAACTAACCTAAAAAGGATTTAATGCATAATACAGTAAGATTTTGGTCAACTTTTTTTTTGTTTTTCATGAGCTAAACAAAATTTGTGCTATTTTGTTTTTATTTTAAATTCTATTGCTTCTCATTAGTGGAAAATAATAGCAATATTAGTTGATTTTTTGTACCATTATTTTTTGAAATTAGACTCAGATTTTGGTATGTTCCTTTTTCTTGCTAAATCGGGGAGTAGAAATCATTCTCCACATGACAAAAAGTATTTGTTAAAGTTGACACTCTACTTGGTCTTTTCGTCGACATGTAATTTAGTTTTTTGTGAAGCAAGACTGGTTAAATGCCAGGTTAGCTGCGGTTGACACAAATCAACCATTAGTGGTAGCTGGAGTTTCCTAAGGTTAAAGTAGGCTTAATTGATGATGTTATTGGGTTCTGAAACTGATGATGCATGGTGTCTTTTCACCAGGAACCGTCAATAATTATGGACTATTCTACTTGGTGGTTAAGTTTAGATATCTTTGTAAGCAGATTGACATTAGTTGTACTTTTTAGTGGTATCCAATCTTGTGTTCTCCCTTTTCAAAATAATTTGCCTTAAAAAGTTTTAATTCTTCAAGTGATGATCTCTTGTTTTGGGTTTTCTATGCAGTAAAAGAAGCTGTTTTGGGTTCTGATGTCTCCACCGCTGCTGGGCGTGGAGGAGGAAGTGCAGAGTAATGTTTCTTCTCCCTCTGTTGACTGTGGCTTGGGGTTAAAGGAGCGTAACTATCTTGGTTTATCAGATTGTTCTTCAGTTGACAGCTCTGGTGTCTCGAGTTTGCCAGATAATAATAAGAATAATCTGAATTTGAAGGCTACAGAGCTTAGGCTTGGTCTTCCTGGATTCCAATCCCCTGAGAGAGAAACAGAGCTTTGGTTGCTGAATTCGGGAAGACTTGATGAGAAGCCACTCTTTCCTCTACTTCCTTCCAAAGATGGAACCTGCTCATCACCACAGAAAAATGTTGTTACTGGAAACAAAAGGGGTTTCTCAGACACCATGGATAGGTTCTCTGAGGTGAAAGGCTATGTGTACACAGAAAAAAGTTGGATGTTTCATGAAGTTGGTTCCGAATCTCCACAATCTGTGGGACATGGAAAATATCCTGCTAATTCAGGGGTTAATGTGATTTTATCAGCTAGGTCTCCTGGAGCTCAAGCATCTGTAAAGAAAGAAGAACCAGCAAATGTGTTACAAAAACAACCTCGTGCCACTGATGGAACCAATCTCAAGCAAACTGATATTGCTAACAACAAAAGTGGTGCACCTGCTGCCAAGTAAGTATAATTTACTTGAGAAAGAACTTTTAAGCTGTGAATGATATAATAGCCATTATTTCTCAACTTTTTTATTTGATTGCTGTTTTGATATGCCATCCTTGACAGGTCACAGGTTGTTGGGTGGCCACCAGTAAGATCATTTAGGGCTAAAACCCTAGCCACTTCTTCAAAAAACAATGATGAAGTTGATGGGAAGCCTTGTCATGCTGCTCTTTTTGTCAAGGTCAGTATGGACGGTGCTCCTTATCTGAGGAAGGTAGATTTGAGCACTTATTCAACTTACCGGGAACTGTCTTCTGCTCTTGAGAAGATGTTCAGCTGTTTTACCCTTGGTAAGCTGTGCCTTCTTTCCTATCCCTGTGGCAATATAAAACCTAACCCTTCTTGACAAGAAATATCTGGTAAAGGTCTGATTTACCACATGTGCATTATGATTTCAGGTCAATGTGGGTCTCATGGTGCTGCTGGGAAGGAAATATTGAGTCAGAGCAAGTTGAAGGATATTTTGCATGGATCTGAATATGTGCTAACATACAAAGATAAAGATGGCGACTGGATGCTTGTTGGTGATGTTCCTTGGGAGTAAGCTTCAGTCACTCAAATTTACTGGTTGCCTTAATATTTTCTTTTCCCTATTTACTTTCTTCCTAAATACCTGGGCAGAAAATTTTCAAGTGTCCTTTATAGACTGAATCTCTGTGATTATAATTCATGTTGACGCAAATGACATATGAAAGCATTGGATAGTACATGATCTGTTTGGGGGCTGTGAAATTGATCATTGATCGATAATGTCCCCCTCTGGTCCCTTCCCTTCCCGGCCAGCTCTTTGAGTCTTGTTGGATGTACTTATAACAAAACCCTTGCTGCTGATAGATTGAGATGTCCTCCCTCTTGTTACCTTCATCTGCTGAACTGTGCTTTAATTTTGTCTCAGGATGTTTATTGAAACTTGCAAGAGGTTGAAAATCATGAAGAGTTGTGATGCAACTGGATTAGGCAAGTAGTATCTGGTTTCCTGATTTTCCTGGAATGGATTAAACTGACTTCATCGAGGGAACTGAGATGCATGCATATGTTATCAGCTTTCGTTCGTCTCTATCTTTATGTTCATTTATTTGACTGTAGATCTTAATTATTGTATGTCTTAAAAAAAAGAAATGATGGACGCTTCTAGTTTTATGCACGATTTAACAATTCCTGGGGTTTTTTTGAATGGGAGATGTACATCATATTCATGCATGCATCTAAAGGTACAACAAAAAATTGTTGTGTGGGGCATGGAGGGGTATTACTTGAATGGAATTCTCACGTGTCTTACAACTTGAAATGAAGTGCAAAGATTATCTATTAATCTGGAATTTTGATGGCTGAAGTCTTAGGCTTATGTTAACTGTATTTTTCGTGTGTACAGCTCCTAGAGCAATGGAGAAATCCAAGGCCACCAACTAGAAAGAGTCTGGATATGATCAAAGCAAAATTTCCAGAACCTAGATCGAGAGCTGATGCTTGCAGGGTGTCTTTGTGCTGAATGAAGACTATCATACTCCATTCTAATCTATGTTTTAATTGCGAGAATAGTTATCGTTTACCACTCGTTTTGATTACCGCTCAATGTGTTGTGAAAATTAGTGATAGTTGTTAACATTATATAATCCCATGTAGGAACCCTGTAATGTTTGAGATGTACTGTATTTTGTCTAATCTACGTTCTGCCGGTGTTCATTTTGCATTTTCGGGAAAGCTCGTTCACCTCGTTAGCTTGCATAAGCTCTGAAATGGTGGAAGGTAGAATTGAGAACCCCAGAATCCACCAAACAAACTTCATTCGGTAATTAGATGAGTCTATAGAGGGAGGGGAATGTTTGGGTTTAGGTGAGTGGCAGTCTTTTCGAGGGATGACTATTTGACCCATATCTGATGGGTTTTAACCCAATCCGATTTTTATAGGGTTGGAATTTTAAAAGTTTGGGTTTGAGTTTGATTTTTTAAAGATAAGGTTGGGTCGGGTCGAGTTTGGGTTTAAAGTAAAAAATACTTGACTCAGAATAATAGTTTAATTTTATTCTAAATATTTAGATATAATTGTTACAATGCCTTTTTTTAATATATATATTTTAGTTATCTCCTTATTTTGTCAAATAAAAATAGAATAATTATTATAATGTTCTTTTTTATTTTTATTTTTTCAATTAGCTTTTTATTGTTGTATCGAATAATAATAAAAAATAATAATTTTTTATTTATGTCGGGTCGAGTTTGAGTTTTACTTTAGAATTCGAGTTCGATTCATATCGGATGAAACATTATAAAATATCGGGCTGGGTATAATTTGGATGAAGATGTTAAATTTTTGAGTCGGGTGCGAATCGGTCAAAAACCCTACTCAACCCGACTCATGATCACCCCTAATTTTTTTCAATAACTAATTGAAGTGCATGAATCCGTACGTTTTGAGTTTGGATTTCTTTTCAGGATCTCTCGGTTTTGTTTTCATGTTTCAAATTCGTCGTCTGATGTATACATATGGTTTTGGTGTTTTCATGATTGAAAATTTTGATTTTGTAGGAGGAACGTGAGCAGCACTTAGAACAAGCAAGTGAAGTATTGGATAAGAACGAAAATTCCAGCTTTCTCCACTTCCCAAACTGTGTTTTGCCTCTTCTAATTCAAACACTTCCCTACATCGATGATTGAATTATTTGCACGAGTTTATTCATTTTGTTAAGAGTTTGTATGGGAAGAAAAAATCAAAAAAATCAAAGCAAGATTAATATATAATAAGACATACGTAAAAGACAAAATTTAACCATGAACGATAGGCTATTTATAATCGGTGCCTCTTTTGCTGGCTCATGTCTCGGCCTGTTTTATTCGGTATCCGAGTAATTGGGTAAAGCAACTGGGTACTGAGTACTTGGTTCACATTTTTATTTATTTTTTAATTTTTTTTAAATATCACATTATAAACATATGAAATTTAAAAGTTTATAATACATAATCCAAACACAAAAATTAGTGATTTGAAGTTAGTTTTAAGATGAAATATTTAGATATATATATATATATTAAAATTTATTACCAAAAAGACATTAAAAATATTAATCTCATTTTTTCTTTTGTATCCCGGTATGGGAATGTAATACATTTCTATTTAATAAAAAAATATTTGAAAATTGTAAGACTTTAAAGTACATAATATAAATATAGAAATAATTTAGAGATTTAAATTTAGTTTTAGGTAAAAAAAATATCAAGAAACCCAAAATAAAAATATAATTCAAACCTAAAGATAAATATATTAAAACTATCGGGTCTGGTCTGGTACCCGGTTACCAAAAAAATCGGCCCAGATCTGTCCCAACTACATGAGAAGAATCTCGGATCAGGTATTTTTTTAAAAAAATTACCCAATTTTTTAGGTTCGAGTCGTCGGGTCAACTTGGTTGGATATTTTTGAACACCCCTAACAGACGGAGCTAGGAATCAAGGTTAAGGGGCAAAGAATGAATAACTATAAAATGATGTGGCAAAGTTCAAATAAATTAAAAACTAGAGGTTGAAATGGGCAAATTTCCCATTGTATTTTTAAATGTAAAAAAGTTGGGAGGGGCAACATCCCCTAGGCTTGCAACAGTTCCGTTCCTAGATTCAATGTGGCCCAGTCTTGTCTATTTTTATGGATAAGAATAATAAATAATCCACTATAAACACAGAGATAATAAATGGTATAAATACATGATATTCTCATGTATCTTAAAAGATTCGGTAGATCTAAAACACTATCCCAATGTCCCTACATTGCCCGTCTCTGCAACATAGCTGCAATAGTTGTAGAGATTATAGAATGGATTATACTTATCCAAAATAATTTGTTCTCACAATTCTAAAAATTAAGATATACTCTATATTTATATAATGAAATACTTGGTCATCAAGAAACTTCTTACCTAGTATAAACATTTAGGTATTAAATAAACTTAATTACCAAGTATTCTTAACTCACTAGAATTACAATAAAATTCAACTTAATTATCAATAAAAAATTTAGTCCGTATGTAACAATCTCCCATTAACACAAATTTGATCTAATCATTGGTCTTCAAGTTTTTAACAATTTCAATTTTTGCATAAGTCAAATATCTGTTGAAGCATATGTAACGACTCAATTTTTGGGTCAATAAAATAAGCCTCGGATCCGATTTGGATCCTTTAAGTTGGTGGATTAAATTATGAAGATTTAAAGTGAAGCTCAATTTAAGGGTTCAAGGACTTAAATAAAATGAGGACAAAGTTTGTGTTTAAAATAAAATAAAAAAAACAAGGTGGAAAAAGTGTGTGGCTAGTGGGTTTTACCCATTTATGACTGAGGTTGGTGTACTTGAATTAAAGAGGGCTGAGGAAAAGTAAAGCGGAAAAGAGAGAGAAAAAGAAAAATATGAGAGAAAAAGTGGGTAGAGAGTTTTAATGTGATTTGGCTTTAAGGTTAGTTAGTACACCTTGTAATATCCCAAAACGTGACCTAGGTTATTTAATATGATTTGATTATAGTTCGAATTAATTGAGGTGTTTCTTGTAATAATTAATTAAGAGTTTTAGGACTCATTAGGGATTGTAACAAATTAGTGAGTTATATTAAAAATGACTCCTAAGAAATCATGGTTAGAATTAGTGGATTGCATGTAAATTCTGTAGGTTTTGGAGGGCATGCAAACTTGTCATGAAAATTTGGAAACATGTGTGAGGGGGGAGATGGAGAAATGACATTTGGTGGATCAAAAGCATGAAAAGCTTGTTCCATCTTCTTCTTCATTATCTAGAGACCGAAGCACAAAACTAGAAAGGGAGAGAGAGTGATTTTAAGCTTAAGCTATTCCAATTCATTACACTTTTGGTCGGGTAGCTTAAGAAGGTAACCATCAACTACCTTTCCTTGATTTAGCTTTTAATTTGAAGAATTGAGAGAAATTCTTCATATACTATGTGTTGTTTGAATTTTAGAGAATCAAATCCATGTTAGAAAATTTGCATGATGAACATCCATGATTTTGTTTGTAAATGTATGATATAGTTTAGAATATCAATTTGTTTGGTGATAAGTCATTTGATTGTTGTATACTTGAATTGAAATTAAATTGGATGGTAAAACTTGTTAGGAATACAAACTTTGGTTGTTCTAAGTATATATATATATATATAACGAGACTGTTATAAAAGCATTTAGGGGCTGCTTCAATGAAAAATGGATATATATATATATATGTATGTACATTAAAATTTGGATAGATTTGGATATAAATAAGATGAGTTAAGGACTGTTTTATGACTTAGAAACAGGGGAAAATCTGTTTTGGTATATAGTGGACTGTTTTAAGTAAAAACAAGTATAATCGAAACAGTTTCAAATGTAAGTAATTGAATACAAAGAAACAGGGTAGAACTGCTTGTATTGGAACTTTTAAGGACTATTTTTAAGTAAGTATTTGTGTGATTAGGGGTAGAGATGTGTTTTACCATCACACAAAAGTATTTGGAATTGTGTGATTAGGACTATTTTGCAATGATTAGGAAAGTCAATGGACTGTTTTGTGTGAAACTATATGTAACCATGGATAATTAATAATTTTGTGAGTGAATGATTGTTAGGAATTGTGCTAATACATGGTTACACTTTTGTCATATTAGACCAAGACGAAGCTAGGAAAGGATTTGGATAAGTTGCAAGATTTGATTAGGGATTCAGGTATCCCGTAACTTCAAGATAAGAGGTGAGTGTAGTTTAAAGTCTCGGGATAGAGTGAAACTATCCTGAGCATCTTTATTTCACATTAATTGATTTTTCTTGCTCTTAAAGTTAAATGGTGCTAATATGGCTAAGCTTGGATATAAGGTAAGTATTTTTTGAAAAGTACTCTATGTTATGAAATTTGGTTGGAAATATGTTATATGGATGAATTTTATGCATATAAATGTATATATGTATAAGCTTGACATGATATGTTGCAAGTATAAGAAATTTGAAACTATGTTTACCTTTGAAATGAATAACAATGAACAATGTTCATTTAATATATTCTCGTTCGAATGAAACAAATGGTTGAACTTGTGATGTACTATGAAATAAGCCTTGGTCACAAGTTTATAAGAATTGGGAGCAATGCTCATTATAATGAGAAGTTCACATAAGGTGAATATATATACCCAAACTAAAAAGGGTAATGAGCTTACTGATATGATATCATGATAAGGAGCTATGCTCACTTTGATTCCTAATAAAAGATGATAAGTGTGAAAGCCTTGGTTTCGAGTCAATCTTAGGTATAGTTGGCATGTCATAGAGTCCATAGAGCTTAGGTTTGGGGTGGACTACGGTCCTTATTTTGGCGACAGTATGGGGATGTCTTGTGGTCACTTGGCGACAATATGAACGATTGATCGGTATTGCGAGTACCATTTTATGGGCGACATTTGGTTGGGGATTCGTGTACCTAGACTATTATTTAATTCTCAAGGCTATGTTAATAAAAGCCTATGAAATTTATAATTAAGTTAAGTAAGTATTGAAATAACTTGTATAACAAGTAATACTTATAATCTTGAATATGGATCATACTTTTGAGAGATTAAGAAGGTTGTAGTTGAATATGGATTAATTGAGTGTATGATATGCCTTTGCATATGAATTGTTGAATAATCAAGCATATAAGCAATTTTCTGATTTAAATGTCTTGCTCCATACTATTTAGCTTCTTGTCCATGTTATTGTTATGCATGATCAATTGAATTGTTCAAAAGAAAAGATATGATTGATGACTTATAAGTCATGTGACTATTGAATATAATATGCTATGTTTGTTATCTTTTAGGACAAGTAACTTAAGCCTATGTTTGGTACATTATGTGACAAATAGTTTGTCAAAAATATGTTATGTCAAATGTTTATTAAGATAAGTAAATTCAAGTTTAAAATATGCCATGTTTAATAACTTACATGATAAGTAACACCTATGTGTGTGCGTGTATATATATATAATGCTATACTCGAAAGACTGCTTTGATTAAATCCAACTATCTAATGAATTGCCTTGAACTTATATGTTTATATATAAGGTTTAAGCACCGTTTTGGGTGAATATTAATATATATGGACTGTTTTGGATATATAAAAGTATACATATGCTTTATGGACAATTTTGAATGAGATACAAATATATATGGACTATTTTGGATATATAAAAGTATACATGTGTTATATGGACAGTTTTGAATGAGTTTCAAATATCTATGGACTGTTTAGGATATATAAAAGTATACATGTGTTTTAGGGACAGTTTTGAATAAGTTTCAAATATCTATGGACTGTTTTGGATATATAAAAGTATACATGTGTTTTATGGACAGTTTTGAATGAGATACAAATATATATGGAATGTTTTGGATATATAAAAGTATACATGTGTTTTATGGACAGTTTTGAATGAGTTTCAAATATCTATGGATTGTTTTGGATATATAAAAGTATACATATGTTTTATGGATAGTTTTGAATGAGATACAAATATATATGGATTGTTTTGGATAAATAAAAGTATACATGTATTATATGGACAGTTTTGAATGAGTTTCAAATATCTATGGACTGTTTTGGATATATAAAAGTATATGTGTGTTTTATAGACAGTTTTGAATGAGTTTCAAATATCTATGGACTGTTTTGGATATATAAAAGTACGCATGTGTTTTATGGATAGTTTTGAATGAGTTTCAAATATCTATGGACTGTTTTGGATATATAAAAGTATACATGAGTTTTCTGGATAGTTTTGAATGAGATTTAAATATATGTGGACTGTTTTGGATACATAAATATATACATATACTTTGTGGACTGTTTTGAATAATTTAGAAATATGTATGAACTGTTTTAAATATATAAATGAGTATTATTGAATTAGAAGTACTATGGTTGATATAAATAAATAAATAAAAGGTATACAAGTATAAATTGTAAACACATGAATTAATGGTACTATGAATCTTTTAACAAAAGATATACAGGTGAAATAAATGGCTTGAATCACAAGACTATAGTAAAAGATATTAAGAAAATGTATATGATAAGTAATGAGCCATTTCAATGACTTGCATAGTAAGTAATGTATATTTATGAGTATCCATTTGGGCGAATAGATAATTTCTATTCAGATACTTAAATGTATATATACATGAGCATGTTTATGATCGAACCGTAGTAAAATAAAAGTTGAGTGAATGAATGGATTTTTGTTCCATGCTTTAGATTCTTTAAGCTACCTCACTAAGTAATCATACTTATGGATCCTTTCATTGTCTTTCAGGTTAAGTTCGTTTTTGGTTAGCTAAAGAGCTTGGACAAGATCATTGGAAGTCGAGATTTTATGTCTTGAATTCCCTTAAAGAACTCCTAGAGGGTGGCACATAGTTGTTAAGTTGCATAATACATTTAGATTTCATTTTGACTATATATGTATTTAAGTTTAATAAGCATTCAAAGTTTTGTAATGAGCCTCCAATTAATTCTTGGTGGTTGCTTGTTAAATAGGCTATGATTGATTGTTGATTAAGCTAAGTTAGACTTGCTATTCTAATTATTGTTGCTACGGTAAAATCTTGGTTGAGATACGTGATGCCTAATGATAATCTTGGATATTAAGTTTGATTCTAAATGACACAACTTGCAAGCTTAAAGTCCACTAAACAATGGTATGCTATACACTTGAATGATCTTTTGATTACATATGTATTTAAGTCTTTAAAAAGAAAATATAACTTCATGAAAGTGACCTTTTATGCCTGTATGGTTGATTGTTGTTAAACCATGATAGATATAATATTATCTTGGTGTTTTAATTAGTTGTTGAATGAGTTAGACTTAATATCTCAATATTAAAATGTTTACTTGCAAATTAAGTCAAGTAGTGTTGATGCTCGAATAGTTACTCATTGATTAAGTTATGATAGGTTTGATGTTAGAATGCTTACGATATGAAAGGTTTTAAATTTGATGCATGATGAACAAGTTATGTACTTGAATTTTTATAAGATAAATTGGGTTAAGATTTTAAATTTTTACTAAACTTGAGTAATTGAGATGAAATCTTGTTTTTGATTTACCTTTGGTGATTGAAATCGGGACCTTCATGTGCTAAGTCATTATTTGGTTTTTTTGAAACACTTCCTAATTCGGTTTACTCCTAAGCCGGGTTAAGGGTGTTACACACCTCGAACTCCTGTGGTTTCATGAGCATCATAAATGTGATTGCTATGCGTGTTAGAACCTGCAAAATAGACTATGTAGGATCGTTCGAGATGCTCGTATAATTACTTGATTGATAATCATGATGCCTTGTATACTTGTTCGAATAGATTATTGTATTCGATAGAAATTGTGTAAATGATGAATAATGGTAATATTCGAATAAATGATTATGAAGCCAATAATTAATATTGATTGAATGAATGCGTTAGTAACAAACCCTAATGACTTTCATAAGCTTTAGGGATCAAATAAGCATTGTAATATTGTAATTCGAGGAAATTGTGTGGACCCGTAAATAGGGTATCAGTACGAACTTTGGCTGTACCGGTGTGCGATTAGGTGTTGTATCGATACGGGTCGACCTGTACCGGTACTTGTGAAAATTAAAGATTTCCAGTAAGCAGTTTCAGTATCAGCATGCGTGTGAGTACCGATACCTGAGGGTACCGTATCGATACTCGTGTATGAGTACCGGTACCCGATACGATAAATAATCTAGAAATGCAAGTTAAGGATGAAAATCGATGTGAATATTAAAAATTGAATTACGCCTTGGATAAACGTGATAACATGGATTAATAGAGCTAATGAATGAGATTAATTATATACGAGCCTAATGAGTAATAAGTCGGTAAATGTTGAGTGACTTGTTTGTAATAGCAACCATAGGGGTCTTTGGTGGATATTGTGTTGTTATGTGCCAAGTAAGGACACTTGTGTGGTTGAGTCACTTGATTGATGGAATCCGGATACCCAGTGAGAGTTTGAGTGTGTTGCAACACCATGGTTGAAGACTTTCGAATGTAGGATCCCGATGCTGTGTGGACGCGAACATCACTTCAGGTTTATGGTATGACTTGTGTCCTTTTGCTCGAATGATCTGGTGAGAACCCGAGTATGGTTGGGCCTTGTGGGCCATGTGTGATGATTTGTTATGATGTGAGAGCATGTGTTTAGGCGACTAGTGGTAGCGTCACGTGTTTATTTATCTATCCTTATTGCTCGTACTAGCTTGAATGCTTATGTTTATGATTAGCATGAAGTATGGTAGAGTAGATGTGTACCACTGAACTTTGTAAGCTCAATGCTCGAAATCGTTGTTTCCGTGCGTAGGTTGATCGTGGGATCGAGGAGTACTGTCAGCACGAGATTTCAACATGTGGAGGCTTTTAGAGTACGATACTTGTGTTTAGTGGGCTATATTTTGTAAGACCTTACGTGTTTGGAATTGTATTTAATCAAGTCAAATGTTTAAAATTAATGTGGAGCTTCTTTGTAACGATTTAAATTGTTTATCTATGTTTTCAACTATTGGATCTAAATGTTTTAGAAAATAACTTGTTTTGGCTAAACCCTGTTTAAAAATTTTATGGTATTTGATTTGACTTGAGACCCAAATTGTGACATCCGGGTCGAGGGTGTTACAACATCATCGTTAAATCTTCAATAACTTTAATTTTTACGCAATATTTGTTGAAGAGCAACTAAATTAATTACTCCATGCAAATGAAAAATCGTTGCAACAGAACTCCTATTGCATGTCTCCAATATTACTAACAAAATCTGTAGCAAATATTTATTCAAAGCTCCACAATTCAAGCCAGATTCTAATACCACTTTGTTATATGATAACAACAATTATAATGATCATATAATAAAAAAACATTAAAATTTTACGTGGCAAACTCTTTCGGGAAAGATCACAGGCAAAGGAGAATAAAATTCATTATAATGTGAAAAGAATATAAGATGATAAATTTGTGCATATTTGCAACTCTCTTCGTTCCCTCAAAACCCTAAACCAAATTACATATAACTTGATTACAAAAAAAAATTGTGTATCAAGAAAATCTAACCAAACTAGACTTCTTACTTTTAATTAATGTAGAGCAGAAGTAATTTACTCAAACTAGATTTGTCATTTTAAACCAAAGTTTAATTGAATTCAAGCCACAAAATCATCCTCTTGTACTCTTTCAACATTATAGTGAATTTTTTCTCTTTCACCCGTAATTTTTCCAAAAATCTTTACATAAAATCTTTATATATATATATATATATTATAAGATAATTATAATTGTTGTTATCATATACACATTATTATTGGGGAAATTGGGTCAATATTATATCCAAAAAATATATTTTTTAATCTATTGTATTTCTTGGATTATTTTTGAATCTATAGCACTTTGAACAATATTTGTTGAAGTTGGATCTCTTGCAACCCGTCTTCATAAAAATCTCATTTTTAATATTAAAAAACCATGAAAAGCTGTTGCTTGCAATTCGTCTTCATGAAAAAAAATGGGATACAATATTAAAATCATGAAGACTTGATTTTTTCAATATTAAAAATGAGAATTTTATGAAGACGGATTGTAATAGATCCGACTTCAACAAGCACTGTTCAAAGTGCTATAGATTCAAAAATAATCCAATAAATACAATAGATTAAAAAATGTTCTTTTGGATACAATATTAACCCCAATTTTGCCCATTATTATTTAACCGTAAAATGAATTCTTACAAACGACAAAATTTTAAAGGAATCATAAATAGTCAAAGAAATCAACATTGGATTGTAAATAGGACAACACGCAAATGATGAAACTATAAGAGAACCTTTCAATGGACTAGACGATTGTTGGACATATTAGGTCATGAGTAGAGCATATCATGTTTTTCATGACATGTTAAGACTAGGGGTCTTAAAGAATTGATCCAAGAATCAATTATATTCTTTCAAGTACTTACAAAGATTTCCGAATCATTATTAATTAATATTCTACAATGTTGATATTATGTGCATTGTACAATGTATAGAGCCGTCCTAGATTTTAAACAGAAAAAAACGAAAGATTCAATGATTTAATAATTTCTCCGGCCAAGAACAAAAACAGAACAAAGGTTGAGAAATTGTTTAGATTTGGAACAAAGAATGAACAAAACAATTCCCATCTAAATTTTATATTAGAAGTTGTCGGCAACCGAATACTACTTCGAGTTTATTGTTCGTATTTTGTAACATGCTTTTTAAATTTTAAAATAAAATAATTAGAGCATTTCACTAGAGATGCATTAACCTTGTACTTATATCGGTATTTATTTATTTTATAATCAAAATCAAATACTTTTTATTGTTAAAAAAATTCAAATCAAACCAAATCTATATCGTGTAACATGATCTCTGGGTCTTGTAGTTTTAACTTGTAATAAAGTTAAATAATTAAAGCATTTAACAAAGAGACGCACTAATTAAACCTAGTTATAAAAATCTAGCAGTTATTGGGTCTGGGGCTGTAGGGCATGTGCCCCAATAATGGTAGCTACTCAACTACCAACCATGCCCCAAATATATGTATGAATCTTCATTCCACCTTTAAATTGGAACTTTATTTTTTAAAAAGAGAAATATTTTTTTAGTAATAATTATGTCATTTAATGTATTCGTTTTGTTTCGACATGTGAGGCCAACGAAAATGTTGATTAGCTTCAGCTCTCATATTGATTTCTGTCCTTTTGGAAAAGATTGTGAGGCCCTTTGCAAAATAGTTACATTTATTTATTTAATGCTTAAATTTATAGATTAATAAAACGTAATGTAATAGACTAATAATAAACAGAAAATATTTTGATATATAAATTTGTGTAAATTTTAGTTTATACAAGTCTTTCAATTTTAGGGGTTTAAAGATTTAGATTGTAGTTTAAAGTTTAGGGGATTTAGGTTAAAGGGTGTAAAATTTAAGGTTTATGATTTGAATTTAGAGTTTAGGGTTTTAGGTTTAAGGTTTAGGGTGTTACAACTAGTGATTTAGGTTTTAGATTTTATAGTTCAATATGAAGAGTTGTATATTTTTTTCACACAGCTTGTGTATCAAAATATAACCCATAATACATAGGAAAATACTTTGATACACAAGAGTACACAAGCCTTTCAATTTTAGAGATTAGAGATTTAGGTTGTGGTTTAAGATTTAAGGGTTTAGGTTGTATGGTGTAGAATTTGAAGTTTATGGTTAGAATTTAGAGTTTAGGGTTTAAGGTTTAGGTTTTAAGATGTTAGGGCTAGGGATTTAAGTTTTAGATTTTATAGCTTAAATATAAAGATTGTATAATTTTTTTATATAATTTGTATATCAAAATATAACACTAATACATATCACAATTTTAGAACAAATCTAAGAACGTCACTAATGGGAAATAAAAGAACAAATGAAGATGTTTAATTGAAATTTGAATTTAATTGATTTCTTGTGCTCCACAGTAGGATGGATTAATTGAATAGAAATTCTTTGTTCTTTTCAGTGTGTTTTTTATGCTCACACATTAAAAGAATTAAAGTTAAGTGTTTAATGTTAAGATTTAAAGAATTAAGATATACTATACTTTTAAGATTATGACTTAAAATTTAAATTTTTAGTGTTGACTTAAAAAGAGACAGGTAGAAATTTTCCGTCCGATTTTAATTAAGGCGACAATGTGCACAATCCACTCCAAATGCACCTTGGGTTTATTACATAAACTGAACTGGGTACATCTTTGGCGCATCATTTAGAAACATCTCATAACATTGAAATGTTGAAAATGTCGGTCCATGCGAAGCTTTTGTAGGATCATCATATGGGGTGACTCCCAAGAACCCAAAAATAATGTGCAATCAAATCTATTACTCTTTTTATATATATATTCAAATGGGGACTCTGTCCTACGAAAGGGTCATATAATATACGATCAGGTGTATTGGGATATGGTTGGGAATTTTTTTTATATATAAATATTAAAGTTGCTTGATCCAGTCATTATTAAATCCCCCCCCCCCCCGAGATGCTTATTACCTTTGCTTATAAAACTCACAAAAGCATATTATCATGTTATTGTTATATATATTTCCCTATAAAAAATTATATGTTTGGATTTGAATTTTCCATCAATGGAGTGTGTTCAAAGGGAATAGCATGTGCCCATTAACACATACCAAATATTCTAATCCAATTCAATATTTAAAAATAATAATCAAAATTTAAATGCCTTTGACAAAAAGGGATTATTAAAATTTATTTTTTATAATTAAAAATATTTAATTTATTAATCAATTAATTTAAATCAAATAATAAAAGATCCATTATTAAAACGGTCCCTCATAAAATAAGACATGTGTATATTTTATAAACATGAAAGACAATCCATCTAAAATGAAGATGTTTAATTGAAATTTGAATTTAATTAAGGGTTTAAATTTGATACACTACATAAGCCTGTTTATTTATACTATAAATCAAAATTAAACTTAAATCCTAAAAACTAAATCTCAAACTCTAAATTCTAAACCTAAATTATAAACAATAACCTTAAATTCTTAACCCTATAACTCAAATCTCTAAATTCTAAATCTTATACTAAATTTCTAACACCTAAAATTAAAAAATTTGTGTAAATTAAAATATATACCGTATGTGTATTGGAATTTTTTTAATGAAATAAAATGATGTTATGAAAATGGTATATTAGATATGAGGGATAATTTCCTTTTTTTTTTCTTTTTCTTTTGACGGTCAATAAGATGGGGCGGGCGTGTATATTTTATAAACATCAAAGATAAGTTTAGTTGCTTTTGCAAATTGCAACACTTGTTGGAAAAATTATTTATATCATCATTATCAGGATTTCTATTTAGGCCGATGAAGCATAAATATCACTCCACAATCTAGGCTCATAGTTATGATTAAATAAGTAAAAAACCATCAGCTTATTTAGATTGAGATGGATCACATCGAATATGTTTGCCACAATTCAATTGCCTTATATGTATTTATTTGATTATCTATAACAATTTACATAATCATCTTTGCTTTTGGTAGGACACGTAAAATTCGACTTGACGCGAAATTTTTTTAAATAAAGTTTGAGTTATAAAATAAAAATTTGATTAACTCGGTTAATCAGTTTTCAAGTTTGATTTGAGTCTCCCAATTCTGCTTGATATATTATGTATATCACATGCGAAAGCATTAAGAAATATATATGTATATCGTTTATAGATATAAAAAGTCGTTTAAATTATAATTAATATATATTATAATATTTTAAATAATTACGGCTAAATTTGCACAACTCGAAAATTTGACTCGACTTGATTCGGAAAAACTTAACGTGCCACACTAGCTATTCTTAACGGAAGTTGACGAAAATGAATGTAACGAAAGCGAATTAAATATCTAGTGATTGTATTGTAAGTTTTAAAAGTTTGATGACCAAAATATAAATGCTCTAAAAATTCAATGACTATTTATATAGTTGTCCCTAAATATAATACAATTTCCTTTGGCTAAAAAGAATCTGAAAGTTGTAATTTTTATGATTTGGTACAGCAGACATAGGTAAATAGGAGCATCGTATTTGAGTCTAATTCTAAACACTCTGGATTTTATGGGATCGAGAGGGTTGATCTTTTACAACACTATTAGATGGGCTAGGGCCAGCTGTTTTTGTTTTTGGATCCCAAGGAGTTGTGCAAATTGCAATGGCCGTTATTCATTATGAATTAGGCATTAAGTGATCATCAAATCAAACAGAAAATAGACCCCAAATTTCTGTAATTTTCCATCGATGTTACAAAGCCAGTAACTTTCGCCAAAAAAAAAAAACTCACATCTGTTTTTATCACAGCAATGATGGATATGTAGTTGAAAACCTCAAGAAATAAAAATTCAAAATTATTTGATAGAAAACAAGGAGGGTACGTTTGGCGAAGAGCAAGGCACATTGATATGTATCTAAAGTTGGAAGTAGCAAGTAGGGGAATAAACGAGTTGAGTCGAATTCAAGTAGTACTGAATTTGATTTGTCTCGTTAACAACTTAAGTTAAGTTCAAGTCAAATACAATCAAGACAAATATTGATCGAGTCGGATTTAAGTAGTTCGCAGTCTGTTTTGTTTTATAAAATAAGATATATATCATAATTGTTGAGTAAATTTATTCATCGATAATAATAATAATAACATATCTAAAGACATACATCTTATTTCACTCTAATTTTATAAATTAATAAATTTAATATATTATATTTTCGAATAATTTACAAACTTTTTAAGTCGAATATCAAATAATTCGAGTCGTTAAAAATTTAAATCAAATTCAAATTTAAGTCAAATCTAATTAAATTTAATCGAATCAAACGAGTCGAGCTCAAATAATTTATGATTTGTCTCCGCTCATTTAAAAGTAATGGCGGGGATTTGAGACACACCGATGCGTTGACCTCCTTACCGTTCCTTAAGGTAGGCTAACCTCCACTTGCCATTACCCCTTTCTTACACCCAATTTTGTTTATCTAATTAAAGCTCTCTTAAATTATCATCTTATTATCATTTTACCAATATCTATAAAGCCAAAATTATACCAATAATATTTTTGGTCAAAAAAATTATACCAATAATATTTAAGATATGATGAGAAAATAATAGATGTAATATTATATAAAAAAATATATGTAATATTTTAAAAAAAACTCTCTTCTTTTTTTTAAAAAAAATCTTAGTTACAGTGTCGTTTTTTATCGGCCATCGGCCGTCGGTGGTTGAGTTCGAATTTTCTTCCGATAAAATAAGTATTTTTCGTCTTTGATGGGTCCGTAAACTTTCCCGACGGTCGATGACGCCGTTCTTGTGGCCCCTTCTCCACCCTTTGCATCGAGTTTTTGAGGAGAACAACTCTTTTATGGAGTAGTTTTTTTGGTGTTCGTCTTTGGGTGGCAGCGCTCGCCGTAGGTTCGGAGTCTAGACGGCGGCTCCCCTGCTGGTGTTTTGTCTCCAACCCTTGGTGGCTGGTTTGCTGTTTTTTTCTTTCAGTGATGGTCTCGAATGGAGGTCGATCTTGGTAGTTTTTCAAATTTTTTTGTTTCGTTTCTATCGGCTGAAATTGATGGTTGTGCTTTTACTTCTCCAAACGTCGATGACTTCAGATCTGACGCGACGTTATGTTGGACGGATCACTCTGCATCACTTTCAACCGTTTCTACTCTCCGATGACCCTTAGAATGGACATACAACTATTGATCACTGAATTTATTAGCGGTGTGCTTTTTTAATTCGGTTGATGGGCTTTTTGTTCTTGTTCTGGTGTTCCCCTGTCTTTTTTTGATTTGTCCTTTGAGCTCTTTGTTGTCTTTGCTATGTTTCTTCGTCTTATTTCACTTGTTTCCTCCAATTTTTCTGTAACCGTATGTATCCTTGTTTATTTTATTTCTCTTGTGATTGAATGCCAGTCCTTTATTTTAAAAAATAGATGTAATATTGAATATTAAATAGAGGAATATAGTACTAATATTATGATTCCAAATTAACCTTTGTAAATAAGCCAGCTTCGTTTTAGCTATTATGGCAGAGTAGTCTGTATATGCATTTAAATAGGATTTTTTTTCTGCTTATCTTTGACTTGAGAGAGAGAGAGAGAGAGAGAGAGAGAGAGAGAGAGAAGGCTTTTGATAGGCATTAGCAGCAGTGATCTTTTTGCGGGGGAGATTTCCCAACATTATAATACACAGAGTCTCTGGAAACACTGAGAAAGAAATAAAAAGCAAAGCTGTCATCTTTTGAGGCCATTTCTTCTCTCTCCAATAATCTAATCCATTTCTTTTGTTTCCTCATTTCCTCAGAATTCCATTTCCATGCTCATTCCGTTTCTTCTCCCTCACAACCAAACTAAATTCTTCCAAATAAACTGAAGAGAAAAGATTCAACTTGACTGAAAACAGAGCAAAAAAGTTTTGAAACAATGGTGACCGGCTGGAGAAGAGCTTTTTGCACTTCCATTCCCAAGAAGCAAGACATCCCAATTTTACCAGAAAACCAACAACAGCGGCAAAACAGTAGCACCAAAAGTCCAAGATTCACCTCAAAGTTTGGGTTTTTCTCCAACCCATCAACGCCAAGGTTACAATCTCAACAGGTTTCAAGCCCAAGTCTTCGTTGCCGAACAACTTCCACACCTACCCCAACTTCTTCTCTTCCCAATAGCCCCAAACTCCATTGCAGAACATCCCATTTCTCCAACCCTTCCTCCCCTAAATCCCCTTCCACTCTCTCCTTCCTTAAATCTACTCTCTGCCTCTCCAACGTAAGCTTTTTTGTCTCAGCTTTTGCTTTTTATTCAAAATTTAGTCCTTTTCAATAATAATCTTTTGTTGTATTGTTTTTTTTTTCTTCCAGGGTTGCCGGTGTGGAATCTGTTTAGCAAGCGTGAAAACGGGTCAAGGTGCGGCGATTTTCACGGCGGAGTGTTCTCATTCCTTCCATTTCCATTGCGTCGCTGCCCATATCAGGAAGCAACAAGTACTAATTTGCCCCGTCTGTTACACCACCTGGAAAGAGCTGCCTTTACTCTCCCTTCAACACCCCGAACAACCCCATAAAACATCTCTCGGCCACATCAAAACAAAGTCGTTTCGGGTCTATAATGATGATGAGCCGTTGGCCTCACCTGTTTCTCTTTCCCAGTTTAATCCCATTCCGGAATCCGAGGAAACCGAAAACGGAGACGAGGAGGAATTCCAAGGGTTTTTTGTTACACCGAGGAGTAAAGCAAGAAACGTGGAGGTTAGGTTGTCGCAGGAAGCGGCGATGGTGGCGGTTGGGAGGAGTTACGAAAGTTTCGTGGTGGCTATGAAAGTGAGCGCGCCAACCGTAACGCGTGGATTGAAGAGGGCCGCGGTTGATTTGGTTACGGTGTTGGATGCTAGCAGGGGCACGATGCGGTTGCAGATGGTGAAACGCGCGATGCGGTCGATTATCTCTTTGCTCAACGAAAAGGACCGTTTGTCGATCGTGATTTTCTCGTCCACTTCTAAACGGTTGTTGCCGTTGAAAAGGATGAGTTCCGGCGGACGGAGATATGCGAGAAGGATCGTCGACGCGCTGGGAAGCAACGGACAAGGGATGAGTGTGAACGACGCGCTGAAAAAGGCAGCCAAAGTATTGGAGGATCGTATAGAGAAAAATGCAGTCGCCAGTATCATGATCTTATCCGACTATCATGATAAACAGTCACAGTCGAATCCGACCAATGAGAACTTCCCAGTTGTTTCCACCACGCGCCTGAGCCATTCAGAAATCCCCGTGCACTCGTTCGGCTTCGGATCGTGCACTCACGCTCCAAACGAGGACGCTTTTTGTGAAATCGTGAACGGTCTGTTAAACGTGGTGGTTCAAGATGTGAGGCTTCAACTAGGATTCGAATCCGGGTCAGCCCCAGTCGAGATATCGTCGGTCTATTCATTGACGGCCCGACCGTCTTCACTCGGGTCCAGTTCGGTACGGATTGGAGATTTGCATTCGGGCGACGAAAGAGAACTATTGGTGGAACTGAAAGTACCCGTGTCCTCTCGCGGGTCTCACAGGTTGATGTCCGTACGATCATCTTACAGAGATCCATTTACTCAGGAGATGGTCTACTCGACGGATCAAAGCTTGGTTTTACCTCGGTTGCCGCAATCCGTTCGATCTTCGTCTCATAGCATCGCACGGTTGAGGAACCTCTACGTGAGCACGCGCGCTGTGGCGGAGTCTCATGGGTTGATTGAGCACGACGATTTATCGGGGGCTCACCACTTGCTTACCGCGGCTCGAGCTTTGTTATTGCAATCGGGTTCGAGTTCGGCTGAAGAATTTATTCGGGGGTTGGAGTCCGAGTTAGCGGAGTTGAACAGGCGGCGCCAGAAACAAAGGGTAAATAATAGTAGTAATAATGTTAATAATAACAAGTATGGGGGAGTGGAGGAAAAGGTTGAGGCCCTAACGCCGACGTCGGCTTGGAGAGCGGCAGAAAGATTGGCTAAAGTGGCGCTTATAAGGAAGCATATGAATAGAGTCAGCGATTTGCATGGATTTGAAAATGCCAGATTTTAGTATAATATCTTTTTTCTTCTTCTTATTTTGCAACACAAAACAATATGTAGAATGAATGAAATTATATAAAAAGTAGTAATAAAACACATTTTCTTTCTATTTTTATGATTTAATACATTGATCGGAGGAGATACTGGCAAAATATTTTCTTTTGGGAATTTATTTGGAAAAACACCCCTAAAAAATATTTAGAAAAATATTCCCTTTCGGCTTACGTAGGTATTACTCGTATTCTGTCTAATGCGTTTTCTGAATTCGCTTTCCGTACAACGCGAATTTCATCCGATGTGGATTATTTTATACGTTATTAGAATACTTTCAGAAACAAAACGAACTCGCGGCCAACAGGACGCGAGTTCGGCGTGATTTTCAAACGAATATACGCTATTTTCAAACGAGCCGACGAGATTTTATCAAACTGAACTCGCGGCCCACATGACGCGAGTTTTGTGTGTTGCAGTTGTTTAAACAAGGCTTGATTGACATGTTTAAGGTGAATTTGCATGGTGTTGGGGAATAAGTTTTCGGCGGTTTGTACTTCTACAACATACTATTGAAACATCTCTTGAAAATTGTATGAAAATCGACGTGTATAATGCATTGTAAAGGGTGTAGAAATCGCGTAAAAAATGCTATATTTACATGTTTCTTTGCATGAAGAATATGGAAACATGGGTCGCTAGTTATGTTTTAGTTGATATTGTGGTACGTTGCGGGTTATTTTTTATTGTTAACTAGCTTTCACGTCGTAGTACGGGAACACATGCTTTCAATGATTCAGAAATCGGAGTGCATAAGGAATCCTAAAGGCTTTAGAAATCGCGTTAAAACGCTATCTAGCCAAGTTCAAAAGCCTTAAAAAAACATGAGAACATGGGTTGTAGTGAAGTTTGAGTCGATTTTGCAGTATGTTAGGGGATATTTTTTTCTTGTTATTTAACTTTCACGTCGTAGTACGGGAACACATGTTTACAATGGTTCAGAAATCAAAGCGTAAATACAGTAAAAATCACGTTAAAAATGTTATTAAAACAAGAAAGTGTAGCCTGGAAGGTTGTTTATGATAATTAGGAATAAAACAATACACTTAGAAGTATAATTAGTTGAATCGAGGGCGAGTTTTACAATTACTGCACAACTTAGGTTGTCTGGTCCGTTCTCGAAGAATCATATCCTCAGCATAGTGAATCCTAGTTGACTTTGGGCTACTTTTTTTGTTGCGTCGCATAGATTCATCTAGCCGTATCTTAGGTTCATCGTCAACCACATCACGATCACATTCATTTTCGATTGGAGGAAACTTGAATAGGTATACCTTAAATACGTTTTAAAGTCGGTATACAAGATCAACGAGTGTCATTGCGTCGAAATGAACGGATGCACATGCAGCAAAGGCGTGTGCACACGGATACTTAAATGTTTGGAAGGCACCAGAATCGGATCTTTTCTCTTCTAGATTAACAACGTAATTGTTATGCGATATTCCTTCAAACGGCCGGGAAAATTCAGTAACTGTAAAGCGATGTTCGTGATGAGAAAAACATGTCACACCCATCACGTTTGCGTACACACGATATATTTGAAAATTTCGCTAGAGATTTGGATGGAATGTGTGGCCATCTGCCATCAAATTCGTTGCTTGTTTTCCGAGGTTTGCAAAACGTGTAGCGAGTCGATAATATGTCGCCTTAACAATGGATGTGATAGGTAAATGGTGTGTTCCCTTCAAAAACGAATTGATTGTCTCAGCCAAGTTTGTTGTTATGTGACCATATCGATGACCCCCATCATAACATCGCAGCCATTTCTCCCTCAGGATATCAACAAGATAATTATATCCAGCTAAATTTCTATCTCTCAACTCTTGTAGTAGCTCCTGAACTTGATCTACTCGGTGTGCTTTGCCTATTCAATAAAAGATGGAATAGTTAACGAGAAATAATAGTAAAAACAATATTAATTAATAATTTTGAGAGTGAAAGGTGTACCCATGCGAATAACCATTATACGCTCATCATCATTTTTATATCTCTGGTAGTAATTGGCAGTAATGTGTCGTAGACAGTACCAATGATGAATATATGAAGGTTTCTAAGACTAGTCCAAATGTTGGATTGATCCCCATATCCCTGCGTCTCTGTCTGAAATAATACATATCCAGTCTTCTCTTGACTGCAGAACCCGACGTGAGACATGCGTGCACAAGTTGGTGAGAAAAAAATGTCCACGAAAGAATATCTTCCTTTTCAACTATTGCGAATGCTACATGAATGCATTTTCTATTACCGTCTTGTGCAACTTCCAGTAGAAGGATATGGGTGTATCTGTCATATAAGAATGTGCCGTCGATCTGCAGCATCGGCTTGTAGTGGCGGAAAACCTTAACGCATTGTAGGCATGTCCAGAAAAGGCAGAAAAATTGGCACTCCCCAGCTACGACCCGATCATTGTAGTATCTTGGCTTTGTCTCTAGTTGCACAACCGTTCTTGGGTTGTATTTCTACATTACCTTCAGCCAAGTTCGTAACTCACTGTACGATTCCTCCCACTACCCATACAGTTGTTGGATGGCACAATGTCTTGCAAACCATGCCTTATCGTATTTAACCGTGTACGTGAATTGAGATTTAATCGAAGCTATACATACTGGCACAGATATACGTGGGTTTGCTATCACGAGTGGGAGATATGATAAGCAAGCACGTGCATATCCAAGTTAGAATGATCTTGACTCAGGCTTGCTACAGAGCATGTATGAGGTATGTTGTATCTCGTTATCTGCCACAAGTTGTTCATCATCTTCAATCGTGATACACAGACCCTTTATTTACATCCAACTTACTTGTGAGAGCATTCAACGATGTATTTGTCTGCTTCAGTTTTCCTCACCGTGGACGTAACTGAGTTGCGTATATTGTAATGCTTGATCGCAGCCTCCGTAAGTTTTTTAGTCATGAAGACCATTCCACTTTTGAGTTCACCATCATTCCATTCGTTGAACATCTCCAACTGTGGGAATTCTGGAAATTTTATAGCGTAGAATCTTTCCATATCCACTGTTGTGAAGTGAGATGGTGGGTCATAATACGCTAAGCGGTTGCATGGTCTAGTAGAACTGCGTAGGGCAGCAACTTCCACAGGTTCTTCCTCCACACCATCCTCCGAAGTAGTGCCTACATCATCCTCCATATTCGTGGGGTCATCAAGGTCTGCTGGTTCTTTAGAAAATAAACCCATCCCGTCACCTTCGGGCTCGAGCTCCTTGAGCGGTTCCTCATCAGAATTATCCCCTTCAAAATGATATAGTTCTGATTCATCGGAAGTATGTACCCTACTAGGTTTTGCGATCGTAACCCGATCAGGAGACCGTTGACGAGACCTATGCCCAATATCTAGGTCCACATCAGCAGCGCATGAATGTCTCTCCATCGATGAGAAATCATATGCGTTTGCATCATTGGGGATATAAGTTAAGTGCCATCAGGAATAGAAATCATTGAATTGGTAAAACTCTTCATGGTATGACAGTCTCGTAGATGATGTCGGCCCTACACCCGGGATATAAGTTGAGTGTCATCCGTCTGAGAAATCATCTACGTTTGCCTTACTGGGGATATAAGTTGAGTACCGCCCGAATGAGAAAAAATCAAATGGGTTAAACTCTTCATGGTATAATGGCCCTGTAGATGATGACATCCCTACACCCGCATTGTATGGATTGTACGTTGAGTGTTGTGTTGGTGGCATGTTCAAGTCTATGTTAAACTTGGCTGCGCAAGAATGCTTTGGCCTGGAGGCAAAAGACGAGGAAACCTAGACATTGCCCATACTTAGTAAGTTGAAGCCTTGTCGCAAACTTGATGTTGGAATATGAGCATTTGGGTCAAAGTCAAGATTTGCTCAAAGCCAATTTGGCACCACAGTCTGCCCTCCGACGTTTCATTCAAAAAATGTTGCAAAGAGCTCTATAGGCCATCCCATGGAATAGTCGTTATAGGTATCAAGTATTATTTAGACATCTCTATCGTCTCGAACATTGAATATTGTGAAATACAATGGATCTAACGAATGAAGATAGTCGATACCTCAGTGACTGTAATTCTCTCCCGAAAGCATGCAGAACTTTCCTCGTTAGCACTCGCTTCAGCCTTTCATACGTTACTCCCATCAGAATCTGTATCGTAACATTGTTGGGGGACTGGAATATGACACCAATTTCAGCATCAGGGATCATCTCAACATCGTAGTATACTAGAGCATCAGTTATTTTTGCCATTGTTGAAAATAACAAGCGGTATTTCTTCTTCGCAGACGAAGTGCTTTGAACGTCTATCATAAAACATTTCATGTACCTATTTATAGGAGGTAACTTAACGTGACGTGTGAGCGACGTGTAACATATATGAGTTGAACTCGCATTTAGATGAACATGAGTTAGGTCAAATTTGCAAGAACATGCGTCTAGTCAACCGCGAGTTCGCCCAGCTTTTATCAAATATAAAGAAGGAAAACAACATCAATGTGTAGCATTATTCCAAATCTCATTTCCTTCACTTACAAAATACAAAGTATGACCCGATTTACTGTTACCGTTTTCTTCTGTGGAACTTACACTTACACATCTTTCAACGAAAAAATCACAAAAGATGCTCTATTTAACTTGATTTCAATATGGGTCAGTGAGTCAACATACCAAAATCTTTTTGCCTTGCATGTCAAAGTACCAGTCGTTGAGCCCAGCCCAGAAGAACATTACATGCTAACACTATCGAATGAGAGATATATGCTCAGGATGTTTCGGTCATACAAACATATTGGGTGTACAGACATTGAGGTCACTGTACAATTTGATGAGGGCTCTAGTTCATTTACTAGGGCATTAACTACCCCCCATTTCGAAGACGAAGATGCGTTGTCAACGTAGAATTATATGAGGCGCCATGAGAAAGAACAAATAATGGAGGAACTAAACTTAATATCTGACATAAGTACAGACTACAAGGACATCAAATCAGATTCCTTATCCATTCATTTTAACTAGGCTTAGTAATTTAAAGTCAGTGTAGTTATTTCAATTTATTATCGTGTAGCACATTTTGTTAATCTATTTTTTCTGCATCACTCTGATTAACAAAATCACTAGAAGAACTAACATTTCGATTAACAAAATAAAAAAAAGATGCTTACTTACATTACAAAATAAAACTTACATTTCAACATGAACTTATATAACATCCTTACAAACAACAAAATACATATTTTCTTGTAATCGATAACCCACCAAAAGTTGTAACCCGCGATATAAAATGTAACCGATATCCCACCAAATTCTATTACACACCAAATTCGCTTACACATAAAGCTTCATGGATTTCGTGGTACCGGTCATTTTATATCTGCAGTCCTGACCTCGACCACATTAAATGCACTTTTTGCGGGATTTGTCTAGCATCAAGACCCCGACCAAAGATGGCATCTTGTACAATACCGGTACGAGGTTGGCGACATTGTAACTGGTCAATTGTATCATTAACATATACCCATTCTTCGATGATGTGGATAGTCAAGGATTTTGAGGTCCCTAAGGAGGCCACAATTTCTAAGCCACTTCCATCATCATCTTCAATGGTAGGGGCTTTGAATAGGGTTATGTGCTGTAGTCTTCACCTAACCTCAACGATGCAGGTGTAAAAATAAGTTACCGACATCCTCGAACAAAAGGTTAAGAAGTATACCAGCATTTTAAGAAGACTACGCATTTCCAAATATTGTGATTTGTCGTTCATCTTGAAGAAAAAACGCAACACACATCTCAGCAGAACTGGTACAACTACATATACCAACAAATCACAATATCCGAGAATTTCTTTGTAATTTTTTTCTAGATACGTGGTTTGTTGCCATTAGTAGTTGCAATAAAATCGAAAACTTTAATTTTTTTGCTCGATTGCGTTGCATATGGTTATCTGGTATCGTATTTATATCCGAAAACTCGCGTTTAGGAAACAACAAATTTGGCCCAGGATTCTTGACGTATTAGTTGAACTCACGTTCATCATAACGCGGGTTTAAGCCAAATGCGCGTTTGACAAGACGCGAGTTTAATTCGAATATGCAAAAATTATATATTGATATTCCAAACTATAAGAATAACTATTTGTACCCAGTCGCGTTTGTTATCAATTAAATTAATAACTATTTGGACAAAATCGTTCAAAAAAATTAAATGTTAAATATTTAACATGAAAAAAATGTATAAACTAAGAGAAAGATTGGCATTTCAAAATAACAGTCACGTACAACTAAATTTATAAAATACAAGGGAAAATATAACTAATGATGCCTATGTCCACTGATACCACACCCTGGTGGACGCTAAAGTCGATCGGGATTGCGTCGACGAAGAAGGGGCTCAAGTGGCTGCTCATCATCGTCCTCATTCCCGATTCCATCTCCAACAGTACCACTCATTCCACCTGACCCACTTATGAAGAATAGGGACTACGACGGTGTTTGCTGAACAAAATCGATCCTAAAATCGGTTGCCAGTGGTTGAAACAGATACAAAGGTACAAAAGCTGTAGGAACACTCGACATCCCGCTCATCAAGGCCGAAAATGAACCGTAGGGGTTGGCCACAACAGGCGTGAAAAAACCTTCTGTCGAACTCGGCGACGGATGAAATGAAGAGTGCATCAAGTGGGAAAAAGGTTGTGTTCAGATCAGTTGGGAGGTCTGAGATGGTTCCGATGTTGAGGAGGCAGAAGCATTTCTCCTCGATGATGAAGCAACGCCAGAAGTCGTACGTGCCCCCCTCGTACGTTCAGCCCTTGGGCAGTTGCATTGCACACGCTCAATGATGACCGCTTGTTCATCTGGAGTCAAAAAATTTGGCTTCCTATTCACCAAGTACCATGCAAAGTAATCTTGGCTGACCATCGTATCAAACATTACATAGTCACGAATGGGCTGCCGTCGTGGAAGATCCCTTTCCCTCCACTAAACAATCCACTCTACGTGCCTCACCGACCAATCCACCTACCACGTAATATCAAAATTTTTATTTTTCTTTAAAAATATAAACTACGTTCAAATTAATAAAAAGTTAAACCAGTTAAAATTATTTTACCTCAAGCTTCCCTTATCGAGTTACCTATGTAATTCGTCAAAATTTAGAGGGTTCTCCGGGATTCTTTGGACACAACCAAACTGTCGTAAGACGCAATCCCTCGAATGCCACTCAACTGTAGCATATAAGATGATTGGTACCTTCGCCTTCCAAGCAATCTTCATCCCGTTTGAAAAATTCGGCAAGCATTCGTAGATACTCGGATCCACGTACGGTGTCCACAAAAACTGTACAATATACAATTATAACTAAAATCAATAAACTTTATTTTAAATAAATACATCAAATTCAATATTAATTTCTAACTCAAAATATTTATCTAATTCCCAGATTCATTCTCGATATCCTGTCTGATAGCCTTCAGACCTTTGGCCAGACCAACATGGCTTAAATTACCAGTCCACCTACATAACAACAAACATAACTTTAGTATTAAAAAATGTATATTAAAAAAATGTTTACATTTGTTCAAAAAATATTTACATTTATTGCTTACCTCTGACATAATGGAAAAATATATGAACTCGGCACGACCAGTTCAGGGCGTAAAAACGATATTCTAAACCACGCACAAGACTATAACAACACAAGACAACCTCCAATGTCGTGCTTCTCTGGATTGGTGGTCTTGCACATCTCCCTAAAGAGAAATGCTAGTACCATCGATCCCCAACTCAATCTACCGACATCATCAAAATCCTGCAAATGCCACAACCACAACATGTGAACTTTATTGCGAGATTTGTCAGACACCAATATCCCGCCGATTATTTGTAGAATATAAGCGCGGGCATATGCCTACAATAGGAAAAATATATTAACATATAGAAATTTAATTATTTCATTAATATTCACAAAAAATAATATTTGTTTACCTTCTTCACTTCTTTGTTCGCGTCATTCGATAAATGGCTATAATTTTCCCACTACCACCTCAATAACACACAGCCGCCATCCATCCTCTCTGGCACAACCCTTAGCAACTCAAAACACAGGCTACGACAGTCACCACTACTGTAACCAGTAATAGCCTCTCCGTCAATCGACAGACCGAGAATATGGGACATGCCCTCCAACGTTATAGTCATCTTACTGCACGGAAGGTGAAATGTGCGTGTCTCCAGCCTCCACCTCTCTACAAGCGCGTTGATCAAATTAACATCTAATTTCGCACCTCCAATGAATTTGGATACGTGTAGAAATCCGTCCCCCGAGATATAATCTTCTAAACTCGGGTCGAGTCTATTTGTCATCCGATTGATAAAAACTTCAAAACGACGTTTCATCCCACCCTAAAAAAATAAACAATAATAAATTAATTTCAATTTCAAACTAGCATACTGTTTTTTTTTATAAAATATAACTAAATAAAAACTAAAAATACAAATTTTAAATAAATAACTAAATAAAAATTACATTTCTCCGCTAAAAATTGAAGACGTGTTTATGATCCAACCTTATAAGGGGCCCCTCCATTACTTCAAACTCGAGTTATTAACCGAGATATCTTCACGAACGAAGAATATTATAGAGGGAATTGAGAGAGAATTTTTGTTTGGTGTGAATAAAGTGGTGGGGTAGGGGGCTATTTATAGCAGAACTCACACCGGTTCAAATGCAAGTATTGAAGGAAACTACAAGACGCGATTTCAGTGATTACCCAGTAACCCACGTTTCGTGCAGCGCGAGTTTCGTGTATTTTCAACGCGGTCATTTATTTTTCAACCGTTCGTATTTACTGCGATAAATCTCCGCCATTTCGTATGATAATCTCGTTGAACTCGCATCTTGTGAGGCCCAAATTGAGTTTACTAAATATTTAAAAGATACAAACGGATAAGAGATGTCATATCAGATAGAACTCGCATATTTTATAACGCGAGTTCTGAATTCACGCTTAGAATAACGCGAATCGTGCCTATGTGTATCGAAAAGGAAAGTATTTTTCCAAATATTATTTTAGGAGGTATTTTTTTTCAAATAAATTCCCGAAAAGGAATATGTAGCGAATATCCCCTTGATTGAAAGTGTTGTTGGAATTCTTTTAATATAAAAATGATGAGATAGATAACAATCAAATAGAAGTGTGTAGAAGGTAAGCAGCAAATAAGGACAAGGAGTACCGGACGGTTACGCGCTTTATGAAGAGGAAAACAAAGTCAAGTGATGGAAATGGGCTTAAGGGCATTTTTAGCACCTTTCGATCCTATTTTGACCTTAATAAGATTCTAAATCTTAAATTGGCCGAAGTGAAATCTTTACGGTAAATTTGCCGCGCTTTTACGGGGAGTTTAAATAGAATATTATTTTTTAATATGTTTAACTTTTCGTTGAAGCACGCCAAGTTTCAAAAAACTTTAATTTTTTATGTTTTAACTTAATTAATTATATTAATAAATGATTAGTATATCTTAATTGAAACTTGCCATGTATGCATAATAAGTTCCACTTGAACTTTTCCGAACATAAAAAAAATAAACTATAAGAAACTCAACTATTAGGAATCTAATTCATATCTTCAATAATTTGAACCAAGATAAAAAATAAACTATTAGAAACTAATCTTAATATTTAGCTCCATGATTTGTAAAAAAAGATATTCACAATAGCTATATATAAGCCTAGCTAGAGTGTAAGCATTTGTTTATTATTAATGTGGGATTCTTGAAGTTAAAATATAATAGCAAACTTTTTAGCTCAAAGAATCCCACATTGATAAGAAACAAAGACTTACACTCTAGCTAAGCTAAGCATATATATAGCTAATGCCAACAACCTTTTCTGCAAATCATGGAACTAAATATCAAAATTGATTCCTAATAGTTCAATTTTTTTGTTCTTCAATACATTAAAGATGCGAAGTTAAATTTTAATAGTTTATTTTTATTTTCGTCCTTTAATAAAAAAGTTGATTTTAAAAATTTTAATTTAAAAATTTGGATATATTAATCATCCGTTAATGTAATTAATAAATTAAAATACAATTTTTTAAATTTTTTAAAACTCACTGTGCTTTTACGACGAGTTTAATTTTTTTAAAATAATTACGGTGAGTTTAATCTTACTTTGGGCTATATAGAATTTGAGGTCTTACTAAATTCAAAATAGGATCCAAACGTACTAAAAATGCCCTTAAGCCGATGGAAATGTTGAAGTGAACTCTATCCTACTTTCCATCTCTTATCTATATTGCCTTTTTGTTCTTACTCTCCTCTTTTCTTTTATCGCTTATTCTATAGAAAATTTATAGAACCTATGACACATTGTTACACACCATTAATATTATATATAGTTACGAATCACTAAATTTTTTATATAATATTAAAATTTTAATTTAGCAAAATTTCTTTTGAAATATGGTTATAGTACGTCGAGTCTCTAAAAATTTTATATTTATTCAAAAATCATTAAAAGGTTAATAATGTGTAACGTTAATGATATGAAACAATGTGTGTCACTCATTTTAGACTCATCCATTGTATTGATATAATGCAATAAATATCAACCATACATTATACGTATAGTATCAAAGGAAGTTTTAATCTAATGTAATTATTTAAATTTGTGTTTATTTTTATTTATGTATTGAAAATCTCAAAATTTACGAATAATTATAAAATAAATTAAATGTTAATGTATATAATTATAAAAAATAATTTATGCATTACATTGCATGAACCAAAGTTTGTATATGGTTTTAAGGTTTATCCATAATATAACTAAAATTATTATTATTCTTAAATATATTAGCAATCGTTTAATTAAACAAAATTTAGGTTTTGGATTACCCCGAAATGATAATGTCATTGATTATGAATTCTTACAATCAAAGATCATATCTCAATAAAAAGGAATATCGAGACTCCAACTCATTGAAAATTACAATAAAACAAAACAAAAACATAAAAACGGTATGACCGCTTGATATAAAATAACTAAAAGTAATATGCTACGCAAATCGGATGTATAAATTGACAATTGACAAAATTTAATTCATTAAATTCAAATTTTCAAAAATTTTAAAAGATTTAATTTTGTAAAATCCATATTTAATTTTGATATAACAAGGAATTTTAAGGATTATTTTGTAAAAAGAGATAAATTTTTAAGTACTCAAAAAGACTCATAAATTGATAATATTCGAACTTAAAATATTTTTTAAGTCAAAACTCCAAACCCTAAATATTTTCTAAATATTTTAGTTTTTTTGCTACTGGAATGTCAATTTTAACTTAATGGCTATAGGGTACCGATACACGTATCAATATGGTTTTTCGCTATGAAATAGCCTTATCGGTATGCCATTTATACCTGGGAACCAATTGGCCTTTAAGTATCAATACAACTTTATGCGTACCGATACGAGGTGTTAAGATTTTGTAAATCTTATGCAATTAATATTCGACCGTTGCACTGTCAGTTTATTGGAATCATAATTTTGAAAATTAGTTATAGCGTACTGATACACTCTTAGGCGTATCAATACCTTTTTTCGTTCTCAACTTTCTTACATTCTAGTGAGCAAAATTGGTACCGATACGACTTAGCCCGTACCAACACCCCTTTGTAAAATACATTCCACGTATCGATACGGCTTTTCGTGTATCGATACCCTTTGTACAACGACTCTTTCTTCTTATAGTAGGTACCAATATCGGAGCCCGAGTATCGATACCCTGTGTTGGCATACCGTATTTATTGCGAGAAAAATGAAGTCCAACGGCTATATTTATGATCTCAGCTATCCAAACGGTTGGAAAACAATGAGGGGGTATATAATCAAGTCTCCAAAGCTACAACAACAACTAATCATCAAGTCTAAAGCATTCAAGCACACATCCAACAATATTTGAGCTATTAGAGTCATATTCTTGTAACCCACTTGAGAGAGCTTATTTGTAATTATTCTAGTCAAGTTTTGGGGTTGAGTGAACTTTGTATTGGACAAACAATTTACCTTTGAGAGGATTTTTCAGTTTGCTATTTTGTCTTTCTTGTAAAAGAATGTATTCTCAAAGCTTTGGGGTATAAACTTTGAGGTTGTAAAGGTTTCGTCTTGAACCTAGAAAAAGGGAAGAAATTCATAGTGAATTTAGGAAAATCCTTAGTAGGAAGCTAAGGTAGTGGATGTAAACCTTGTTAGAAGGTTGAACCACTATAAATCTCTTGTGTCCCAATTTCTTATCTTTCCAATTTGCTTCCACCATTTTTAAATTGCCAATTCACCCCTCTTGGCCTTTCACCATTGATTGATCATCCTAACAATTGGTATCAGAGCTACACTTATTGGAAGGATTAACACCCTCTTGATTTAATCCTAAGGTGATTTAATCAATCGTCGATCAAGTCATGGCCTCTATTTCTGGCACCAATCTTTACGAGTCACAATCCATCTCCAAACCATCATTCTTCAATGGGGATAACTATCCCTATTGGAAGAATAGAATGAGGTTTTTCATCAAATCCAATAACTACTTCTTTTAGGGTGTAGTGAAAGATGGACCGGCTATTCCAATGAAGAGAGAATGAGACTGATTCATTCCTAAGTCCAAGCAAGAGATGATCGATGAAGATCGGATGAAGTTGCAAGTCAACGAAAAAGAAATATACATGATTTTTTATGCTCTTGGATCATATTAGTACGCAAAGGTGTTTTCTTACACGAGTGCAAAGGAGATATGAGACAAGCTTGAACTTACATACGAGGGAACCAACAATGTTAAGGAGACCAAGATTGGACTCCCCAACTTGAGTTACGAGAACTTCAAAATGGAACCGGATGAGGACATCACCAAGATGTTCGATAGATTCTCTGTCATCGTCAAAAAACTTAAAGGCTTAAGAGAAATTATTCCAGAAGACAAGCTTGTTAAGCTTATCTATTCTCTTCTCGAATCATGGATGGAAAGTAACAGCTATTTCAAGATTCCATTTGCTAGCCTCGCGGATAATTTCATTCCCCTAAGTGGTAAGGTCACGTCCTCCATCATAGATGCCAAGGATATCAAGACCTTGAAGCTTGATGCACTTTTGGGTCTCTCTTAACTCATGAGATCATGAAAAAAGAAAGAGAATAAGGGAAGAAGAATGAAGAGAAGAAGATGGAGAAGAAAGAAGTGGAGAAGAAGAATATGAGAATTTCTCTCAAAGCTTCACATGAGGAGAGCGATTCAAGTGAGGAATAAGATGAAGGAATGACCATGACTCGATTTATGAAATCCAACCGGGGAAGAAAGTTTCATCGGAGAGAGGGTTTCAAGAACAAGAACAAAGAAGAAGACAAGGACCAAATCGTATGCTATGAGTGTAAGAAACCGGGAAACATGAAGTTTGATTGCCCCTAACTAAAGAAGAAGAGCTTCGAGAAGAAGAAGAAGCTCAAGGCTCTTGTTGCTACTTAGAGTGATGAGGAATCATCTGATGAAGAGGAGCAAGAAGTAGCCAATCTTTGTCTCATGGCATTAGAGGAGGATCCTAAGGTAACCTTAAACTCATTTTGATTTTACATTTGATGAGTTTCAAGAAGCTTATGATGAGTTACAAGAGGTATACGATGAGTTGGTAGAGAAGTATAAGGAATCCCCTTTGAAAAAAGAAAACAATTTCAAATTTGAAAAACCAAAATGATTCATTATCTAAAACCAACTTGGAACTTGAGAAGAAGGTTTTGGATTTACAAGCAAAACAAAATGATTTTGAAAAGAAAAATTAAGATTTACATAACCTTCTTTCTAAAGTTCATGATGATCACCAAAAGGAAGTAGGTGATCTTAAAGCATTTTTGAAAAAAGTTGGGAAATCTAGTTTTGAAAAAAGAACTTCAAAACCCAACTATGTGGAAAAAAACTTTGGTGGCTACAAACAAAGAGGCTTCCAAAGGCCTTCTCATAGTAAGAGAATTAGGTGTGTTTGAGTTCCCAAGGAACTTGTCACATATAATAACATTATTGCTAGTGTTTCTTGGATTCCCAAGGGAACTAAGATTTTTGGAGCTAATACTTATGGACCCAAAATATTTGGGTACCAAAAATCAAGACACGATCTTTTGTTTGTAGGAGGAGTATTGTTACAAGGCCAAAGCTTTAAGTGCAAAATCGTGGTACCTTGATAGTGGATGCTTGAGACACATGACTAGTGACAAGAGTCGATTTTTGAAGCTACAACCAAAGAGTGTAGGAGTAGTGACGTTTGATGACAACTCCAAATGGCATATTGAAGGAATTGGTTCCATTGGTAATGACTCTTCTATACTTATTGACAGTGTTTTATATGTCAACAGTCTTAAGCATAATCTTTTGAGCATACGCCAACTTTGTGATAAAAGTTTCAATGTGCTTTTTGATTTAAGTGGTTGCAAAATTATCAATATTGAAACTAACAAAAATGTTCTTATTGGCCATCTCATAGGAAACATATACACGATGCATTTAGATGACATTCATATTTTAAATGCATGTTTTATTGCAAAAGATGAGCATGACTCATGGTTATGACATAGAAAACTAGGGCATGCAAGCATGAATATTTTAGAAAAATTGATTTCAAATGATCTTGTAAGAGGTTTGCCTAAAATAAAGTTTTCATATGATAAATTTTGTGATGTTTGTGCAAAAGCCAAACATAAAAGAGTTTTTTTAAACTTATTAATGATGTTTCTACAAGTAGAGTTTTACAATTGATCCACGTGGATCTTTTTGGCCCTATTAGAACAATGAGTTTGGGTAGAAAATCATATGCATTTGTCACGTTTTCAAAAGCTAATCAAAACGATGTTGGTTACTCGATTTCACATGTTAGGAGTGACCATGGAACCGAATTTCAAAATCTAGCTTTTGAAGAGTTTTGTAACTCAATGGTATAAGCCGCAATTTTTTTCGATCCTCGCACACCTCAACAAAATTGGGTTGTTGAGAGGAAAATTGAACTTTAGAAGAAATGGCTAGAACCATGTTTTGTGAAAATAATTTGCCTAATTATTTTTGGGCGGAAGCCACTAATACAACTTGCTATATTTTAAATAGAGTAATGATTAGGCCTGTTTTGAAGAAAATATCTTATGAGCATTTCAAAAATAAAAGGCCTAACATTAGCTGTTTTCATCCATTTGGTTGTAAATGTTTTGTTTAAACAATAGAAAAGAAAATTTAGGCAAATTTGATGCAAAAAATAATAAAGATATTTTTCTAGGTCACTATTTAAAATCTAAAGCCTATCATGTATTTAACAAAACAACTTTAGTAGTTCATGTGTCTATACATGTGGTTTTCGATCATACCATCCTTTTGAGGAATGATTCTTATGATGATGATGATGTAAGAATTTTTTATGCCAATGATAGTGGAGGATAATCATCAATGGTTGATGAAGTTCCAACTAAAGAAGAAGTACATGATCCACCTCTAGAAGCCTTGAAGGACATGACTCTAGAGGAAAATGAGGTCACCTACGTAAGGGAGTTCAACTATGTCAAAGGTGGTGAAATTTCGGATGATCTATCCAAAATTGGAACACCCCTTACCCGGTCTACTAATAGACCGGGTAAGGGGTAACCACTAGATTGTCTCTCAGAAATACATGTAATTTTGTTGCATTTATCTCATGCATAGAGCCTAAAAATATCAAAGAAGCATTAAATGATGATTATTCGATATTGGCCATGCAAGAAGAGTTAAATCAATTTGAGAGAAGTAAAGTTTGGACATTAGTTGATAAACCTAGTAATAAATCTACCATAGGAATTAAATGGGTTTTAAGAAACAAACTAGATAAGAGTGGTAACATTTTGAGAAACAAAGCTAGACTTGTTACTCAAGGTTACATTCAAGAAGAAGGAATCGATTTTGATGAAACCTATGCACCCGTAGCTAGAATGAAAGCTATTAAGATATTGCTTGCATTTGCATGTTATCATGAATTCAAGCTTTTTCAAATGAATGTTAAAAGTGCTTTTCTAAATGGTTTTATAAAGGAAGAAGTGTATGTAGAACAACCACCCAATTTTGAAGATCCAAAATATCCAAACCATGTTTTCAAACTATCAAAGGCTTTATATGGTTTGAAACAAGCTTCTAGAGCTTGATATGAACGATTGTCAGTTTTTTTAATTGAAAAAGGTTTTGACAAAGGAAAGGTGGATACTACACTTTTATAAAAAGAAAAGGCAAAGACATATTTGTTGTTCAAATTTATGTTTATGATATTATATTTGGTTCTATTAATGTAACACCCAAAAATAGGGCTAGAGGTTTGATTAGGTTGGGTTTGACTTGGTCGAACTAGATTAATTGGTTAGATAAGTTTCAGGAAAATTAATATTTTAAAAATATGAATTGAGGAGATAAAAATTGGTTTGACTCACAAAAAATGTTTAATTATTTTATCAAGTGTTTTGGTAATTATTTTTGGAGTTAATTTAATTGGTGAATGTTACATTTTGACCTAGTGACTAAATTGTAAAGATTGCAAAATTATTTTAAATGACTATTTTATAAATGGGCCAATATTAAGAATCCTTAGAGATATATTATTTTTAAATGTTTTAATAAAAAATGACCACCTTAATTGAGTAAGGAATTGACGATTAATTGGTTTCTAAATTATTTTCTTATTCTTTCTAATTTTTTCTCCTTATTTTCCCTCACTTTCTATTTCAATTTCAATTTCCAAACATGATTCTCCAAAATTGGTTGTAGATTTTCAATGGATATTTCATTATTTAATTCTACCTTTTATTTCTAACAAAATCTCACAAGAATTTCTCAAATATTTCATCAATTTCACAAGTTTGATTTCAAGGAAAATCTTACGTCAATTTTGGTGGGAGCTTCTTCAAAGGTGAATTTTGTTTTCCTCTCTTAAACTAAGGTTGTTTATTGATATTCCCTAGTAGTTGGCTGATATTGGATTGATTTTTTCTTAGTTTTGTAATGGATTTCAAGAATTGAGTTATTAATGGAGATTTTGATGATTTGCTTAAAGATTTGTTTAAGTTGATGAAACGTGGATATTTTAATTGGGTAAATTAATGTTTTGATAAGTTAATCATAATGTGAAATGATAATATTGAAATAAATCCTAAAACTATTTGATTGGTTAATTTTTAGATGAGTTTTTAGTGGTTTTTGGGTTGTTATGATGGTTTTTGGGTTGCTGGGGATATAAAGATATATATATATATATATATAAAGTATTTTTGGTTGTGTTTTGATTTGGATTGAGTGTTAGGATCGTTGGTTTGAGGTTATGTGTTGGTTGAACGAAGACTGATGTTGATTTCGGTGGTTTCAGCTAATATTTCAGAAAGGTAATGTTAAGGAAGAAGGGGGTTTTTGTTTGGCAGTGATTAGAATGCATATTGATGTATTTTCCATTTGGTTTTATGTGGTTAAAATAGGGGACAATCAAGGCAAGGTTGCCTAGTTGCGTACGTTGCGTTTCAGAGGCTTGATTCACGTTGGCAAGCGAAGCAAAGTTTATAGGTGAGTGTATAAACGTGTTAAAGCTCTTTAAAAGATTGATCGGTGGGTAATGGGGGTTTAGTTATAGCCTAAAAAGCTTAGCTAATCTCAAGCGTAAGTTTTTGCTATTTTGCCTTTGAGTATTGGCTTAATACGAGCTTGTAGATTTCAAGTTTTGGCTTTAAACATGGTTTGATTTACTTACTGTAAATGCATCGTTTTGGATCAATATGCAATGGTTATCAAAGTAAATGAATGCCTATGAGAATTTAGATTTTTTCATGAAAGGGAATGTATTGTTGCCTTTGGCAATTTGTTTTTGCATATGAAACGGTTTTGTGAAATGCATTAAAAATAGTAAGTAATTGAATTTAAAATGATATATTGGCTATGTGACATAGATGAAAAAGTATTAGATATAGTTGGCATGCCATAGGATTAAGTACACTATAAAAACAAAGTCGATCGCTTCGCGGCTCTTGAGGTATAGCAGTGTGGCTATTCGGGCTAATAGTATTCGGTGGTTTCTTGTAATAGGGTTGTGCCTATTTGTTGTGTGTTAGGGGTAAGCGTAGCACAACGGGGTATGGGTAAGCCTATTCCTGGCCGAAAAGAGATTTGGTGAAGGTAATTCCATAATGAAAAATTCGTGTATCCAATGTAAAATCATAACATTATGGTTTTTGAATGTAAGGATAGAGGTAAGTCTATTTGGGGTCACACTTAAATCTAATAAATGTGATATATGGAAGATATGAAAAGAGTTTTTGAGGCATATAGTTGTTATACATGATTTGTTTGGAAACAAATGAGAAAATGCTTTGGTTTAATTGAGCATGCTTTATTCTTCACATGATATGTGATTTTCAAATGAATTTTGAAATGCATCAATATTTATTAAGAGTATCCTCACTAAGCATGTGTGCTTACGCTCTCTTTTCCATTGATGTAGAGCAATAGAGTTGTGGGGCAACATTATCTTGGAAAAAAGGTCCAAGAGCAAGCCATTTGATTGAGTATGAAAAGCCTAGTTTTAAATCGGTTAATAAGACAATGTGTTACCATGTGTTTTGGGGATTTGTTATCTGGTTTTTAATGATGTTGGGGAGGTTTATTTGTTGTGGTTTGATGGATTATTATGTTGATGTTTCAAGGCTTAATTGTTGATGGCATGCTTATTGTGTTTAATGATTGAAGGTTTCATAGTATACATATAAGGTAAAAATGCCTATACTGATGCTTTTGTTCAAACATGTTCATTTTGGTGATAGTTGACTAATGATGAATGTCTATGCTGATTTGTACCTAGAATTCATCTTAGGATGTTTAGTTGAATATTTTACGAAGCATGGCTCTAGTGTTGGGATCCGATGCAATTTTCCGTTTGTTGTTCATATATTCTTGAGCTCAAGGCTTGTTTTAGTCTTTGGTTTGGTGGAGTATATGTGTACATTTTTTTAGACATGTTTGAGCTACCAAGTGAGTGAAAAACCAGCAAAGTTGGACATTGCAGGTCCAAGAGTATCGTTATGCGAGCGACCATATTAGTACGAGTAAATGGCATTTTGGTCGGGGTATCGGTACGTGAAGGAGCGTATCGGTACGAGTTTTAGAGACTGGAATATGAGTTTAAGCATGGCAAGACTGCGTACTGGTACACGAAGATCTGTACGGGTAAGACCCTTTGGTACGCATACCAGTATCGGCACGGTTTCCCGCGTACCGACACCGGTGGCCATTTTTAGTAGTTGATGTGTCTTTAAGGTTTAGTTTCTTTTGTTTTGGTCCCTATTTTTATGTACACATTTGATTGCATTTGGTTGACTGTTTAAAGCTAAAATTTGACAAGTATGTAACCTGAATAATTGAGGATTGATAAAGTCAAATTTAATTAACTCCTCTTAATTCTCCAAATTTGTAAATTGGTCCCTAAATTGCAATTACGCGTAATTGGATGTCATTTCGACGCCCGATTCAGTTGAAATTTCATTCACTGTCAGCATGTACACCTTAGGTCATAATAATGCATCTAAACAAGATAAAATAAAAAATGGATCTAATCTTGGTTAATCGTTTCAGGTTTGTTTTGGCAAACCTAATGTAGCTCACTCGGTTCGATATGGCGTCTAGGTCGGGTCAAATGGGTTACATTTGTTGGTATCAGAGCCAGGTTTACGGTTGTTCGGTGTTGTTGTTGAGTGCTTGATTAATGATATGCTAATTGTACACATGTCTATGAGTGGTGCTAAAGATATTTGCTATGTTGGGGTTTAAATGGGATCACATTGCCTATTATCGTAATTTTGAAATAATTTTTTACAGATTGTCTTCGATCCTTCGCCGAATACTAGCCTAACTTTATTGTGTTGTGATGTATGATATAAGCTATTGTAAGTATGGGCCCACATCGTGAGACTCGATCTTCTATGAGTAATGTCGGGGACGGATCGGTTCCTCGGAATGTTTTACCTCATCCTCCACTTATTCCTCATGTTGGTGATGGAGTTAGGGTTAGTGGTGTACCACAGGCTCTGTAAGGGCCAGTTTTTGGTGATATGACACCGTTGATTCAAGCAATGTCAGGAGCCTTTAAGGCAACGATGGTTGAGGCGCATGTGCAAGCACCATCGCCTGTTAATCATTGGTTACCATTATAGCACCTTCGTAGCTTGGGAGGTGTGAAATTTAGAGGTTTGAATCTTGAGGCGGTTGAGGAATGGTTGGAGAGTACTTTTCGCATTTTGGGTTTGATGGAATGTAATGATTCACGTAAGCTGGGTTGTATTGTATCCTTGGTGCACGGTGATGTATATCATTGGTGGATAACCAAGATTGTGGGAGTTCTTTATGCTGATGTGAATTGAGAGTTCTTTCAGACAACTTTTAAGAGAAACTATCTCGATCCGCAGTATCAAGATACCAAAAAGCGCGAGTTTGTGTCATTGGTGCAAGGTGGCATGTCTGTGTCTGAGTATGAGGTGAAATTTGTTCGGTTAAGCCAATATGCTCCTAAGTTGGTTCTGAATGATCTATAGAGATGTGTCAGGTTTTGTTATGGACTTGTTAAGAACATAAAAACCTACTTGTTGGCCACGGATTACACGAATTTTGATGTGTTGGTCAACAGGGCCAAAGACATTGAGTAATCCTTGGGTGGTTCAGTATAAGCAGTGAATGTAGACACAAGAAAGAGAACTGTGAAACTTGGGTATGTTGGAAGACAAAACAAGAGGTCGAGTGATAATCGATACAAGCCGGATCATAAGCGTGGTGGCAGCGGTGGCCATAATCATGGTGTATGTTTTGCAACCGATTGTGAGCGTTATGGTAGACGTCATGCAGGTGTATGCTGGGGAGCAACACCTGGATCTTGTTGGGAGTGTGGATCGCCTGATCATTTTAAGCGCATTGTTTGCGTATTGTGAGAGATGCACCGGCGCAGGCAGCTGCTGTACTTGCTAGAGATTGAGGCTGTGGCAAGGGTAATTTCCAGAGGTATGAGAATGGTTAGAGGACTATGGCTCATACAGTTGATGTGCAATTGGAGAATGGTGGACTAACTCGGATCTATGCTCATCGCGAGGTCCGTAATAACACCAATGTGATTGCAAGTACTTTCACCTTGCAATCTTTGTTATTATTTTCCTTAATTGATTCGGGGTCCACTCACTCATACATTTTAAGCGAGCATGCATATTTTTTAGACGTACCTATTGAGATCTTGAATGTTGGTATGTTAGTAAGTAGTTCCTTTCGTGAGACGGTTACGGTTAGAAGGTTGTATAGGAGATGCCCTTTGGTTGTTCAAGGTCATGAGTTTGCCGCGGATTTGATGGAATTGCCATTTCATGGTTTTGATGTTATTTTGGGTATGAATTGGCTAAACAAGCATAAAACTGTTAGGGATTTTGAACCCAAAAGGATTTCTTTGAGGCTTGCCGACGGTTATGAGGTTGTAGTAGTTGGCGAGAATGTTAAGTTCTTGTTTAACGTCTTTTTGGCTACGTAAGCTGAAAGGATGTTGTAAGAGGGTTGTCAAGCTTATCTAGCAATTGTAATGAATCTGGATGTCAAAGGGATTCGAGTTCAAGACATTCAGTCTGTGTGTGATTTTTAGGAGGTGTTTCCTAAAAAGTTGTCAGGTTTACCACAAAATAAAGAGGTTGAATTCGATATTGAGACGTACTCAGGTACGGCTCCAGTGTCTATGTCTTTGTATCGTATGGCACCGAAAGAGCTTAAAGAGTTAAAGACTCAACTTTAGGAGTTGTTGGATCGAGGGTTCATCCAACCTAATGTTTCGCCTTGGGGTGCACTATTTTTTTTATAAAAAAAAAGGATGGAACAATGTGAATGTGCATTGATTACCGACAATTGAATAAGTTGTCGGTTAAAAACAAGTATCCGTTACCTCGGATAGATAACTTGTTTGATTAATTTTGAGGGGCGGTTGCGTTTCCAAAGATTGATTCGAGATCAGGGTATTATTAATTGAAGGTTAATGATGTAGATGTGTCAAAGATTACTTTTAGCACGAGATACGAACATTATGAATTTTTGGTAATGTCGTTTGGCTTGACAAATGCCCCAACTGCTTTCATAGATATGATGAAAAAGGTATTCCATGAATATCTCGATTAGTTTGTGGTGGTGTTTATCAATGATATTCTCGTGCACTCTCGTACTGAGGAGGATCATGATTGGCATTTATGGATTGTTTTGGAAGCTTTAAAGGATCATCAGTTATATGCCAAGTTCAGTAAGTGTGAGTTTGGGCTTAAGGAAGTGATGTTTCTTGGTCACGTGGTTTCAACAGAGGGTATCCGTGTTGATCCGCAGAAAATTGAGGCAATTCTTAATTAGAAACAACTTAAGTCGGTATCTGAGGTTCTTAGTTTCCTTGGGTTGGCTGGATACTATTGTCGTTTTGTAGATGATTTCTCTAGTATTGCTGCTCCGTTGATGAAGTTGTTGCAAAAGAATGTTCCTTATGTATGGATAGAGATTCAACAACGTGGTTTTGAGAAGTTGAAGGAGGTTTTGACTCATCATCTTATTCTAATTCAACCCGAGTCTGATAAGGATTTGTAGTCTACAGTGATGCGTCCTATGTTGGTTTGGGTTGTGTGTTGATGCAAGATAGTAAGGTTGTGGCTTATGTATCAAGACAATTGAAAGTTTATGAATGCAACTACCCAACTCATGATCTAGAGCTTGCGGATATTGTGTTTGCTTTAAAAATTTAGAGACATTATCTTTATGGTGAGAAGTGTATTGTTTACACAGATCATAAGAGTTTGAAGTATATGATGTCTCAAAAGGAGTTGAATCTTACACAAAGAAGGTGGATTGAGTTGCTTAATGATTATGACTTGACGATCGAGTATTATCCCGAAAAGATAATATGGTAGCGGATACGTTGAGTCGTAAGGTTGCTATTGAGCTTAGGGCGATGTTTGCAAGGTTGAGTCTGACTCAAGAAAGAGGTTTGTTTGCTGAGTTGCAAGTTAAACCTACGTTGTCTTAAATGATTATAGCAAGGCAACTGTATGATAATTCTTTGGTTTCTCCTATTAAGGATATTTCAGATTGTAATCCGTTCGAATTTCATTTTGATGATGATGGGTTTTTGTGCTTTAAAGGTTGAATAGTTATGCAGAAGATTCGAAGTTGAGACGCCCTATTTTGACAAAGACACATTCAAGTTCTTTTGCTATGCATCCTGGTGGTATAAAGATGTATCAGGATTTGAAGGATTTGTATTATTGGGTTGGCTTGAAGAAGGATGTGGCCTAGTTTGTTTCTCGTTGTATTGTGTGTCAGCGGGATAAGGCTGAACATCAGTTTCCTTCTTAGTTATTGCAACTTGTTCAGATTTCGGAATGGAAATGGGAAGGGGTCACCATGGAGTTTGTGATGGGTTTGCCTTTGACACCGTAAAAAAGGATTCGATACGGGTGATTGTTGATTGTTTTACGAAGTGTACGTATTTTCTTGCTGTACATACAACGTATACGTTGGATAAGTTGATAGATATATATATTACAGAGATTATAAGGTTGTACGAAGTTTATAATTCGATTATATCGGATAGGGATTCGCGTTTCACATCAAGGTTTTGGGGAAGTCTACAAATAGCTTTGGGTACGAGGCTTAATCTCAACATGTCTTATCATCCTCAGACTGATGGGCAATTTGAATTTATTATTCAGATTTTAGAGGATATGTTGAGAGGTTGTATAATTGAGTTCCAAGGGACTTGGGAAAAGAAACTACCGTTAGTGGAGTTTGCTTACAATAATAGCTATTAGTGGAGTATCCAGATGGCTCCCTATGATGCTCTTTATGGTCATATATGTCGTGCGCCTCTTTGTTGGGCAGAGTCAAACGAAAAGCATGTGGCATGGCCTAATTTGCTTAAGGATACAATTGCGAAAGTGAAACTCATTTGTGAAAGACTTAAGGCGGCTTCGAGTCGGCAAAGGTCTTATGCGAATTTGAAGCGAAAAGAGGTTGAGTATGATGTGGTGATAAAGTGTTTTTAAAAGTTTTGCCTTGGAAGAAGGTGACGAGATTTGGGCGCAAGGGTAAGCTAAGCCCTAGGTTCACTGGACCTTATGAGGAGATTGAGCGTGTTGGTCCAATGGCGTATAGATTAAGATTACTAGTTGAGCTTGAAAAGACACATGATGTTTTCCATGTGTCGATGCTTCAGAGGTATAGTTCGGATTCGTCACATGTTGTGCCTATTGAGGAGATTGAGTTGCGACCAGAGTTGGCATATGATGAAGAACCAATAATGATATTGGATTTTAGCACCAAGGTTTTTTGTGGCAAGACCATTGAATTGGTTAAGGTGTTGTGGCGATATAGAGGTGTGGAAGAAGCCACTATATATATAGAGAGAGAGTTGTAACACCCTAAAAATAGGGCTAGATGTTTAGAGGTTTGTTCGGGTTGGTCGGTCGAACCTGATTAACTGGTTAGATGAGTTTCGAGAAAATTAATATTTTAAAAATATGAATTGAGGAGATAAAAATTGGCTTGACTTACCAAATTTTTTTAATTATATTATCAAGTGTTTTAGTAATTATTTTGGGAGTTAATTTAATTGGTCAATGTGACATTTTGATTTAGTGACTAAATTGTAAAGATTGCAAAACTATTTTAAATGACTATTTTGTAAATGAGCCAATGTAACGACCCAAAATTCGGATTAGTGAATTGGGTCTCGGGCCCGAGATTGAGCCTTTACTTTGAATGATAAGTTAAGGGCTTTTAAGAGGGCCCATTAATTTTGGAGAAGAGGGTTTTGAATTTTAAATAAGAATGTTGGTGGAAAAAGATGGGGAGTTGTGATGGAAGAGAGAGAAAAGGAGAAAAATGTAAAAAGTAGATGAGAGAGCGAGAATAGAGAAATATGAGAAAAGATGATGGAGAAGATTTTAATTTTCGATCTACGGAGATCTAGCCGTTCGATGTCGACACCTCCACAATCCTTGTTTTCATCTCGTCAAGACGATTTCACCGGTACCAGCGGCACCACCATCAGAGTGACCGTTAGAGGGGGTGAGAGATAGAAAGTTTTGGGTTTTCCAGTTGAGGAGGTTAGAAAGCTCAAATCAAGAAAAGGAGGCCACCACCATGTTCAGAGGCTGGAGAATAGTCGATTTGGGCGTCGACCGTCACCGTTTGGCCACCAAAAGCCGCCACACACGCAGCCACTGCACGTGGGCGACATCCAGACGCGTGGGCAGTTGTACCAGCTCAAGCCGAGCCGCTGGGCCAGTTGGATGAGCTGCTCTGCCAGCCAAGCCCAAGCCAACCCGAGCCGGACTATCAGCCAAGCCCAAGCTGACCCGAGCCGGCCTACCAGCTGATCCAAGCCAAGCTGAGCCGCGCGACCAGCCGCCAAGCAGCGCTGCCAGCTTTTGCCGTTGACTGCCGCTGCCGCCGTTAACCATCGTTGACTTTTTTTGAGGGACCCTACCTTGGGGTTTCTCGACGTTCCAAATCTAATGGCACAGTCTGTTTCACCAAATTCGAACTTGGTAAGCTGCTTTTATGCATTTGACCCTTTAGATTCCTTAGAGAATATGTTTAAGTGATACTTATGATATTAATTGGTATATGAGGATTATTCGAGAGTGGATATCTGGTCAAGTGGAATATTCAGGAAACTTGTATGAGAATTTTAGCGGTATCAGCATAAGTTTAGTACACCTCATACTTCTATCGCTTGGTGAGCATTATAAATGTAATTGCCTTGCATGTTAGTATCTGCAAATGGGTTGATGATAGATAATCATGAGCAGGGACCGGTATTTTGGGACTTGACATATTATGAGATGCCTGTTGATGTTACGTATATGATGGTACTGTTAGAGGCTTTAGAGACTGTGTAGGGCCGTCTGCCATGATTGTGTGATATTTGATGATTGGTTGATAATTGCGATGTCTTGTATGCTTGTTCGAACGTATTGATGTGATTTTATGAAAATTGTATAATCGATGAATGGTGGTTATATTCGAATAAATAAGTATAAAGCCGGTAAGCAATGTTAATTGCGTAAATCCGTTAGTAAACCAGCTTTAATGACTTCTATAATCTTTAGGGATCAAGTAAGTAGTTTTAGTAATGGTACGTGTGTGAGTACAGATACTCGAGGGCACCGTATCGATACTCATGTTCGAGTACCAATACTCGATATGCTAAATAATCTATAAATTCAATTTAAGGACGAAAATCAATATGGATATAAATAATGGAACTACACCATGAATAAATGTGATAACATGGATTAATGGAGCTAATGAATAAGATTAATTATGTATAATCCTAATAAGTAATAAATCGGTAAATGTTCGGTGACTTGTTTGTAATAGTAAACCACAAGGGTCCTCGGTGGATCGTGTGTGAAGCCATGCCAAGTTTAGGTACTTGTGTGGTTGAGTCACCGTTGGTTGTTGGGATCCGGATACCAGTGGTAGAGTGTGGCAACACATGAAGACCACTCGATGTGAGGTTCTGAGTGATGATACGAGATTCTGAGCCATTCCATTCAATGTGAGATTCCAAGTGATGATACTCGATGCGAGATTTGAGTATTGATGCTCGATGTGAGATTTCGAGCATGATTTGTTTTGGAAACAAATGAGAAAATGCTTTGGTTTAATTGATCATGCTTTATACTTCACATGATATGTGGTTTTCAAATGAATTTTGAAATGCATCAATGTTTATTAAGAGCATCCTCACTAAGCATGCGTGCTTACGCTCTCTTTTCCATTGATGCAGAGCAATAGAGTTGTAGGGCATTGTTATCTGGGTAAAAAAGGTCCAAGAGCAAGACATTTGATTGAGCATGAAAAACCTAGTTTTAAATCGGTTAATAAGACAATGTGTTACCATGTTTGGGGGGATTTGTAATGTGGTTTTTAATGATGTTGGGGAGGTTTATTTGTTGTGTTTGATGGATTATTATGTTGATGTTTTGAGGCTTAATTGTTGATGACATGCCTATTGTGTTTGGTGCTTGAAGGTTTCATAGTATGCATATGGGGTGGAAATGCCTATGCTTATGCTTCTATGGTTCAAGCATGTTCATTTTGGTGATAATTGACTAATGATGTGATGCCTATGATGATTTGTACCTAGAATTCATCTTAGGATGTTTAGTTGAATGATTTACGAAGCATGCCTCTAGTGTTGGGATTCGATGCAATTCTCCGTTTTTTTGTTCCTATTTTCTTGAGCTCAAGGCTTGTTTTAGTCTTTGGTTTGGTGGAGTATATGTGTACATTTGTTTTAGACATGTTTGAGCTACCAAGTGAGTGAAAACCAAAAAAGTTGGACATTGCAGGTCCAAGAGTATCGATACACGGGCCATTGTATCAGTACGGGTAAGTGGTATTTTGGTTGGGGCTTCGGTATATGAAGGAGCATATTGGTACAAGTTTTAGCTACTAGAATTGGAGTTTTAGCATGACAAGATCGCGTACCGATACGCAGAGAGTTGTACTGGTATGACCGTTTGGTATGCATACCAATATCAGTAAGATTGCTAGTGTACCGACACTAGTGGCTATTTTTGACAGTTGATGTGTCTTTAAGGTTTAATTTCTTTCACTTTGGTCCCTAATTTTTATTTTGATTGAGTTTGGTTGATCATTTAGAGCTAAAATTTGACAAGTATATAACCTGACAAATTGAGGATTGGTAACTTCGAATTTAATTAAGTCCTCATAGTTCTATAGATTTGCAATTTGGTGTCGAAATTGCAATTACACGCAATTGGATGTCATTTCGACACCCGATTGAGTTGAAATTTTGCCCGCTGCCATTATGCACACCTTAGGTCATAATAATGCTTTTAGAGAAGATAAAATAAAAAATGGACCTAATCTTATTTAATTATTTCAGGTTTGTTTCAGCAAATCCAATGTAGCTCACTTGGCTCGGTCTGACATCTAGGTCGGGTCGAGGGGGTTACAATTAATGAGTTGCTTTGCCAAGAATTTGCTAAGTTGATGGAAGGTGAGTTTGAAATGAGTATGATGGGGTAGCTCTCATTTTTCTTGGGACTTAAAATCAAACAAAGGAAAGATGACATCTTCATCAATCAAGCTAAGTACATCAAAGACATGCTCAAGAAGTTTGGCATGGAGAATGTGAAACCTCAAGCCACACCGATGAGCTCTTCTACAATGCTTGAAAAAGATGAATGAGGTAAGTGTGTTGATTTAAAGCTTTATAGATCAATGATAGGATCTTTTCTTTATCTTACAGCAAGTATACCAGATATAATGTTTAGTGTTTGCTTTTGTGCTAGATTTCAAGCTAGTCCTAGAGAATCACATCTACAAGCCATTAAGAGAATCTTTAGATACCTTAGAGACACACACATTGTTTAGGCCTTTTGTATCCTAGAGACTCTTCCTTTAGTTTGCATGCTTACTCGGATGCAAATTATGGAGGTTGTAAGATAGATAGAAAGAGTACCTTCGGTACTTGTCAATTCCTAGGTAGTATGCTTATATAGTATTTTTCTAAGAAGTAAAATGGTGTAACATTATCTACCACCGAGGCAGAATATATTTCGGCCGGTAGTTGTTGTGCTCAAGTTCTTTGGATGAAGAAACAACTCTTAGATTATGAAATTGATGTAGGTACCATCCCTTTAAAGTATGACAATAATAGTGATATTTGTCTTACTAAGAATCCCATCCAACATTCTAGAACCAAGCACATAGAGATAAGACATTATTTCATTAGAGATCATGTCTTGAAAAATGATGTAGTTCTAGAATATATAGACACCTTGAACCAATTAGTGGATATCTCTATCAAATCTTTAGACAAAGAGCATTTTTGGTCTCATAGGAGAGAGTTAGGGCTTACTAGCCTTTCTTGAACCTTAGAGCCTAGTTTTTGAGCTTGAATTTGGTTGATTTACATGTTTGTGTGATTTTACTCCTATATGAATCTATTCATATTGTTAGGGGGAGTATGCATTTGTTTTTGCTCATTCATGATGATCTCATATCATATACATGTATATCTATTCGATTAAGTTAATTTATGGTCCAGTGTAGCCAAATTTGTCATTTTTGGTCAGGGGGTCAGAGGCAACATTTCGATACAAGTTAGCCTGTACCGGTACGGGGTATCTCTGTATCAGTATGCGTGGCCGCTGGAGCTTTAAATACGCTATTAAATGGTGTTTCCTAATTTAAATCAAACCTAAACTCTTTTTCTAAAAACCCTAGATGGCAACACCCTATTTAAACATCTCAAATTTCTTATTTTTCATCACAAATCATCAAAACTCTCTAAGGGCTTTTGTATTCAACATCAAACCTAAGTCATTAGCATCAAGCTTTGTGTAAATCATATCTTCATTCATCCATTATCCATACTCAAGGTATAAACTCTATTTCTCTTTAAATTTCATTTTCTCTTATATTTGTATATTGTTTATACTTAAAAATTATATATTTAGGATGTATATATCATGTTTTTCAAAGATTTTACAAAAATTCTTTCAAAACTAGAAATTTTTTGTTCGAATATAAAACTATACTCGTATATTTTTCTTTACTGTTTTCAAAATTTTTCATAACCAATATTGTTCTTTATACTTGTACATAATTTTAAAATATAAAAAAATTTATTTTTTACATTGCCTTGATCTTTAGATTGAATATTGATGTTTATGCATACATTATTGTTTTTGTGGTTAGAAATTTTTAGGATTTTATCATGGGTCCTAAGAAAAGAGCAAGAAAGAAGATCGACTCTAGCTCTTCCAATCCTAATCCTACTGAACCCAATCCCGAAAACAATGTTACAAAACCAAACATAAACCTTATTTTTCAATAATGTTTTAACGAGCCTCAATATCCTCGCGCCATGGACCGTTTTAAACAATATTTCAAAATTTTAGAATCCTTCGTGAGTGTGTGGTTTCCATACCTTTTATGGCTTCCAATGAATTTCACTTTTGCTACATTGATTTAATGAGACAATGGAAGTTCAAATATTTTTTAAGCATACCCGACATTCTTTATAAAAACATTGTCCTTATTTTTTAGTCTAATGCCCGGTGTATTTATAATCGAGAGAAAACTGATGTTATTGCTATAGAATCCTATCTTATAGGTCAAAATTTTCAACTTGATTCTACTGTATTAGCCGATCTTTTTGGTATTAATGATATTGGTTTAGGCGATGACAATACCTTTACTCACACCTATAATGGCTCTGTCTCTGTACTTGATGCCCATGAACGTTTCCTTCACCTCCCCATCACTTGGTGGTTTTGGTCATCCGGTGGTAAGTGGTCTACTATTCACCAAGTTGATAACTTTTGGCTATATTGTTTCCGTGAAGGTAAGTGTCGACTGTGCTAACACTTGGCAAAAGAGTAGAAAATGCAATGGACATATGTAAGAATAATGCCAAGTACGATTCCTTCGCGTGCAAGTATACACGGTTAACAAGTAATATAGCAGTAAGCTGAGTATTGAATCCACAGGGATTGACCAGGAATTTAACTGCTTCAATTATTACTTGTCTAGGAAAAATGTTGGATTGATTTTGAAGTGGTTTTAGAAAGTGACTTAAAGAAATGGAAGTAAAAAAGCTTTGGCAAGAAAAGGTTTCAAATGAGTGATGAGCGTTGGCAAGGGATGTCTAGTTTTTACGCTGTTCATGCCAGCCTTTAATAATGTCATGCCTTGGAATTATTTCCAAGCAGATTCAAGGATGGCATTGCCTCTATCGATGGCAATGCCTGAAATTAACCATGTTAAACCCCTATATGTCTATAGGGAAGCTTTTCATTAATTAATTTGATTAAGTTCCAATCTATACTTCTAAGGGGTAGATTCACTTCGGAAGTAAGCTCATCTACTTGAACATTTTCTTTCAAAGCTTCTCTCCTTAGTATCTGGCAACTAATCATTACTCCTCAAGTCTGTTAAGATATTACGGTGTAGTAAGCAAACAATGCCAATGGTCACTTGTTAAAGAATTTAGAAAACTGAAATACATGCCAGATAGAGCAAACAATGCCATGACATTTGTATTATTAAAAACGAAACATATAAATATCGTTAAATGCAAACATCCCCTAACCAACTATAAAAGCTTAGCTCATGGTTGGAGGGTCCATTCACAAAATATCATCGTATCTTAACATCACCATTGAATAAAAATAAATAAAACAAAGAGAATGGGCATGGAGGAGGTCTGTCGGTACAACCCTTTAATGGCTCCAAGCCTTCAGTCTTAAGCTGGTCGAACCACATCGATCTCAGTTCACCACGGTGCGACCTCTTCTCATTCAAGCCCCCAGATCTCCGTTCAAGTGCTAGCTCGATCTTCTTTAAATAGGTTTGCGTGGAAAACCCCAGGATAAGCCTTTGAGTTTGAAATTTGAATGCAAAAGGGATAAGGGATATGATCATTTTATCCGAATTTGATTCCTAGGGATGACGTGTACAAGGTCTAACAGCTACTTGACTGGGCATCAAACTTCACTTCTATGCCAATCGAGCTTTGGCAACCTTTGGTCTATCTTTGCCAACTGCAACTCAGTATTCTCTGCTTCTGCTCTTGCGCTGTACTACCAAGTCTGTCCTGCTCTACCAAACCTATAATAATGCCAACAAAGCAACCCTTTACATTGGCATAAACACCACTCCACAACTCCTTATGCAAATGCATGAATTTAACATCTAAATGCAACTAAATATACTTAAAGGGCTAGCAAAGTCTTTGTAAAATAAGCATAAAAACAATACGTTTGAGGAGTTAACACCCCCCAAACCTAGCTCATTGCTTTCTCCTCAAGTAATGCAACTAAAAATATAAAACAGAAAAACAAGAAAAGTACCTCAGCAAAAATTTGGTAGGAATGCCAACAAGTGCTGGCAAGCAGAATCTGGCCCTAGTTCTGTCCTTAGATATCCTAATGCAATAATGCCAAGAAAATAAGCAAATTCAAGTGGAGCAATATAACTCTAGTCTAAGATCATGAAGAGTGCACGAAGTGTAGGCAATATGCATCAAGTTTCCTTTTACTCCCTTAGTCAAATTTACAACTTAAACTCAAAATCTTTATTTATTTATTTTCCTTTACTCCTGCCAATGGTTTTAGCTAGGAATATCTTAAACTTGCTTCGTAACACTATTTGGCGTGATTTTAAAATATTGCTCCCTCGATCAAATTTGAATGAGGCAAAGAAGTTTTTTTAGTGGTTTGGTATGCTTGACTTAATCCTAATCTACATGGCATGGCAGAAAAATGCAAATAGAAATCTAAACATGAATGCATGCCATGGCATACTAATGTGAGGCTGCACATCCCCAAACCAAAGGCGTGGATTGTGCTCAATGCATGAAAACAAACATATATACAAATGAAAATAGGAAAATGCAAGAACATATGCAATAAAAATAAATGCAAGGAGTTTTAAGAAGAGGATGACTCCCCTTTCGGAGGGTTCTTTCTTTTGAAAAAGCTCCCATGATCAGGAGCCATGCGTTTCCTGCGTTTCATGCTTGGCTTTGAGGCGGCAGTGGAAGATCCAAGGTCGCGAAGGACTTCCTTAACAATCTGCATCAACTTTGAGGTAGCAGGAGTGGCAACAGATGAGGGAGGGGCATCGGGTGTTGCGATAGGTTTTTCTTGAATTTCTTCCTCAGATTCTGGTAGTGTTTCTGTCTTGATAGACTCAACTGGAACTGGCGATACTAGGACGATGGCATCCGAGTGTGTTGGGGAATGAACTGAACGAGGACTGCCTGACATGTCTTCACTAGAAAATACATTATTGGGGAACTCAGGGAAGGTTGGCAAAACACCCGAGGACATTCCTTTAAGAGTCTTCTTGATGGCTTTATCCCTGACATGAGCATAATGCCAGAGCTTGATATTTTGCTCCTCAGCTTTCTCTAATTTTTGGAGAATGACCTCTTGGTGCTGGTAGATCTGGGAAAACGTTGCCACTAAACTAGCTGGCATAGAACTGTCAGTTTTGCCTTCGGCACCTTGGGCTTGGGCGTTGGTTCTTTTGCCTTTCCCTTGCCTTTGTCTTTTGACTCGGTGGCAGTGAGTTGCCTCCATAGGGCAGCCGTGATTGTTGTTTCCTTGGTTTCTAGGACCTTATCCAAGTCGATCGTTGACACACCATGTTTCATGCAAATGTTAGAAATCAACAAGGGGAAAAATAAACTGTCATTACCCCTTTCAGCACACTTATAGGTTTCCTCAATGATGAGCTGGCCAACATTGATCTTGTGGCCCATAATGATAGAGTGCAGTTGCGGTAGCCCCTCTTCTGAGACAGTTTCATTGTGGGTAGTTGGCATCAGGTTCGCCTTGAGAAAATGATTCCACCCTTTTAGCTGAGATTTTAAGGCCAGCCGCTTGGCTATCCTGTGTCCCTTCGACGACATAGTCCAGGCAGTTTCAGGCTCGCACAAATTTGTCAACAACTTCTTCCTCTTGGCAGCGTTCATGGAGTCAGCAAACTCCTAGTTTTCATCTTTTGTACTATCCAACTCAAATATGACATTAATGTACCCTTCATCAAAACGCACACACGTACCTTGAATAATAAAAAAAGGGTGAATATTTGGTTGTGAGATGGGCGTAGAATTCTCAGAAGATGCTGGAGTAAACTTCTCCATTTTGTTTGTATGGAAATGTCGGTATATCCCATGGCACAGCGAAAAAATTATCTAACATAATCCACCAGTGATCCATGTACAATGGACGAATTCAAGATGATAAAGGTTGAAATGTTACCTCAATAAATCTGGAAATCCACAGAGAGTATAGGAGAATCCAAATCGAATCCGAGTCATCATAGTAGCGTTCCGACCTCTACGTAGTCCACCCACATAAAATGAACAATATTTTTTCTTCTTTAACTGTCAGAGAGATTTTCCGAAAAGCACATGTTTGGTTGCTAGACCTCATGCCTTTATATAGCATTTAAAACCCTAATTCTAATTAAATTCGGATTCTTTAAATATACATTATATTTATCCGAATATAATTAAATATGTAGAATCTGATTATACTTCTATCATGTTTCTTTAGGGATATATATTTTAATAGTATCTAATAATTACATTAAGTATCTATTATTAAAATATATAAAAATGAAATTATCTATAACTCCAATAATCATAATAATTTCGGTTTTACTTATTTCGTGCACAACAAATTTGTACACATGCTATCTAGTCGATATTTGTTCGTTTTAATCATAGGGTGTGACCCTTGTAGGTTCATGTAACGTTAGCAGTAATATCCAGAACAATTCTAATATTGCAAGCAATGAGTGGCATCTAGCAATACATCATTGCTACCTAAGTTACATGAAGTCGTGGTTCAATTTAACCTTTTCCCGTGATTAACTTCTTTTATGTATTTCATCCTTTTGTCCTCATATCTAGATCGGACACAAGTCATGGATTTGTCACACTTGTATAGTCCATCTAATATTTATTGATATCTTGAGTAAACTCTTATAAATGAATAACTATGATATCCCATATCAATTTATTCGAGCATGGCCATGCATTTTCTAGTCTCACTCAATCAAGTGGCCTATGATATTACTCCTATTATGTATGAGGGACAAATCCTATCTCGATCAACCATATTCCACTACATAGATTGTGACATATCCAATATTAGTTTTTATAGTGTAGTCAGTTAAGACACATGTTTGACCGTATCAAATCACGATGTTGAAATAATAATGATATCAAGTCTGAGGATCATACATGTAGTTATCACCATGAGCAATGTTGTGACTGTCACATAATAATCTAAGAAACATGCTCATAGTGGGTCAATCAAGTATTTCGTTCCCTAACACATACTTATGTATTGATTTTGATATCTCTATGCCAATGACAACACTTTGTCATCAATCAACTACATATTAGTCATAATACATTATTGTTGTCCATGCCCACAATAATTCTCGACTAAGGACATTCAAGAATAACTATATTATTCTAAGGATTTATTATAATTCAATTTACTTATAGATGCAGAGAATAAGACTGAAAATAATAATAATGGCTTTATATTAATAAACAAGATAAAATAAGTATGTCTTTTACAACCATCTCATGATTGGTCTTTGGGCATACTCCAACATTGTGGGCATAAGAGCTCCCACTTGTGCATGGTTACCACCGCCATGAACTTCGGGGTAAATTCCAAGTTTGGTTCATCCTTGTTTAAAAGTTCTTTTCATGTCAGAACGTCCTCAAGGCAAAATTTTCTTCGTGTTTCTTACGGATCTCCTCATTGAAAAAGATCTTGAACGGTATCGACGATGAAGCCATGGAAACAAATTGTGGGCTTGAACGATTGTGAAAAGAACGAGGAAGAAAGTGAGTCTTTGGCTTTCTTGCTTGATAAAGAAAATAAAGAGAGAATTGAAAGGGTTTTACTCCTTGAAACGGATAAGGTTTAAAGTGGATGAAGGGTAAAAGGTTGAGTGTTTTAAGTGGAGTAATTAATGTTGCCGGTTTAAGAGGGGATAATGATGGTTCTTTGCATGTTTGGGGAAAAAAATTGATGATGTGATAAGGGTTTAAGTGATAAGATAGGGCGGCAAAGTGGATTGATAAGGTGATGTGATTAGATTAAAATTTAAATTTCAACTAATCACTTGGGCGGCTAGGGTAGATTTCAAAGAAAAAAAATTCACTTTCTTGGGCTGAGTTCTATCTAGCCTTGGGCGGCTAGGTTAATTCCTTTCTTTACATCTCCAATCTTCTTATGCCAAGCCTCTGCCTTGACGTTTTTCCTGGCACAAAAACATGTATTTAATCAAAGAAAAACCTTTCAATGCAGCAAGGGAAAAATCAAAACAAAATTAAAAGAAAAATAAATAAATGAAAAATACTGAAAAGAAAAACATCTAACCTAATATTTACAAAAATCAATAAAATCAGCTTGGTATTCCTCTGATTCCTCTACACATTTAAGATCTTGAAACACGTTAAATGTAACATGTTGATCATTCTTGCGCATAGTTAATTCACCTTTATGAACATCAATAAAAGCTCTACCTGTGGCAAGAAATGGTCTGCCCAATATAATTGGGACATTAACATATGCCATATAATCTAAAATGATAAAATCAGCTTGAAATATGAATTTACCTACCTGTACCAATACATCTTCAATCTTACCTTTAAGATGTGCAAAGGATTGGTCTACAAACTGAAGTGTTATGATGGTAGGCCTTGCTTTGATGCCAAGCTTTCTGAAAACAAGTATTGGCATCAAATTGATGCTAGCTCCAAAGTCACACAGTGCCTTATCCATGAATCTGTTGCCAATGGTACAGGGAATAGTAAAACTTCTAAGATCTTTCAGCTTTGCTGGCAACCGATTGAGTATCATTGCACTGCATCCCCCAGTGAGAGCTACAGTCTCGAGATCACCCAGTTTCCTATCATTGCACTGTATCTCCCAATGGTAGATTGATCTGCAATTATTTAAGGACTTCCAAGAAGCGCTTAAATTGCTGATCGTGCTTGTGCTTTTATAGTCTTTGTAGAAATGGTGGAGGTGGATAAGTATAAGATAGCTCTACCGGCTTTGCTAAGGTTTTGCTGGCATCCGATTGAGGTTTGGCATTAGACTACTGTTTAGCATCAGACTGCGGTCTGGCACTGCTTATGTCAGCTTCATTCTTCTCTATTTCTTTTGGTTCATCTACTGGTCCTTTCTTCTCCTCCTGGAACCTATTTTGCTGCTTGAAAGGTGTCTCAGCCTCACATTGTTTGCCACTCCAAAGAGTTACAACTTTGCATTGTTCATTGCAGTTTTGCCTGACATCCTCTATATCACATGGCAAAGCTCCATGGGGTCTATTTCTAAGTGCATGACAATCTGTCTAATTTGTACCTCCAAGTTTTGCATAGATGCTGCCAAACTATGGATATTTGCATCATTCCTCTCCATGTAATCTGTCAAAGTCCCCTGGTTGTTCCTTTGCCCTGTATAAAATTGTTTTGTTCCCTCTATGACATGGCATTCTGGTTGACCTCTGGCATGGCATTGTTTTGACATTGAACATTATATTGACACTGGGCATTATTGTTCTGCTGTTGGGCATTGTTTTGATGTTGGGCATTGTGTTGGTCACCTCCTTGATTTTTCCAAGCTAAATTGGGTGTTGTCTCCATCTTTCATTGTAATTATTCGAATTCAAATTATAATTACGATTCAAATTGCCAACAAAATTTACCGACTCAGGTTGACAGGGTAATCTTCTATGTGATGACCCTCTCCACATATCGTACAGAATGGGTTTAATGCCTTGACTTCTTGGGCCTCATTACTCTTTTGCAAAGTTCTCACCATGCTAATAAGATTTGAAATCCCAACGTGGATGGATGTAAGTTCATCTATCTATTATTTCCCACCTTTTTAGTTTCGTTCCCAAGTCTGGCAGTAGGATATTCAAAAACATTAATTGAAATCTTCTCAAGGATACCAACTACCTCTGTGTAGTTTTTGTCAAGCAGTGAGGTATTTTCCGAAGCATCAACAACTGTTCTGGCTTGTGCATTGAGTCCATTGTAAAAGGTCTCCATCTGGGTCTATTTTGGGAATCCATGCATGGGACACCTCCTCAACAGATCTTTATATCTCTCCCAGGCATCATATAGATCTCATCATCAGCCTGCCTAAACATGATGATCTCACTCCTCATCTTGGCAGTGAGTTTTCGTGGCTAGAATCGCAACAAAAATTTCTGGCATAGATCTCCCCATGAGGTGATAGAACCAGGTGGCAAGGAACTTAGCCACATTTTTGCTCTATCTCTCAGGGAGAATGTAAACAATTTCAACTTTACTATATCCTCTGATACTCTAGGCTGTTGAAATAGCTGGCAAACCTCCAAGAATTGCTTCAAGTGTTGCCTTAGATCTCTAGTAGGTGCTCCATCAATTTTTCCTACATTCAAAAGTGTTTGTATCATTACCAGTTTAAGTTCAAAATTGGGTGTATTTACCTCGAGACCAATTAGTCATGACATCAAATTGCAAATGTTTGGTGCAGACTACTCTCTAATAGTCTCTCTTCCTCCACGTTAATGGTTGGGGCAACAAGAGCTGGTGGTATCCCATTGTTATTTGGTGGTTGTCTTCATTGTTTAAGACATCATTTCCTCCATTGTCTTGCTAAGCCATCTCTCGAACATTTTTCTTTAACCTTCGTAGGGTTCTTTCAATTTTCGGATTGTATGGCCAAACTTCCACCATAGGGCGGTTTTTGGTCATACACTTGTCAAAACAAGAAATAAACAAATAACAAAATAGAAGAAAAACAAATAAAAATTTGAAAACAATAAATTTCGTTGCAATCCTCGGCAACAGCGCCAAAACTTGTCGACTGTGCTAACACTTGGCAAAAGAGTGGAAAATGCAATGGAAATATTTAAGAATAATGTCAAGTACGAGTCCTTTGCGTGCAAGTATACAAGGTCAACATGTCATACAAAAGTAAGCTGAGTATCGAATCCACATGGATTGACCAGGAATTTAACCGCTTCAATTATTACTTGTCTAGGAAAATTGTTGGATTGATTTTGAAGTGGTTTTAGAAAGTGAATTCTCAAAATGGAAGTAAAACAACTTTGGGAAGAAAATGTTTCAAATGAGTGATGGCAAGGGATGCCTGGTTTTGACGCTGTTCATGCCAGCCTTTAATAATATCACGCCTTGGAATCTTTGCCAAGTATATTCAAGCATATTCAAGGATGGCATTGCCTTGGAATCATTGTCAAGCAGATTCAATGATATTCAAGGATGGCATTCCTTGGAATTATTTCCATGCAGATTCAAGGTTGAGTGTTTTAAGTGGAGTAATTAATGTGGTCAGTTTAAGAGGGGATAATGATGGTTCTTTGCATGTTTGGGGAAAAAATAGATGATGTGATAAGGGTTTAAGTGATAAGATAGGGCGGCAAAGTGGAGTGATAAGGTGATGTGATTAGATTAAAATTTAAATTTCAACTAATCACTTGGGCGGCTAGGGTAAATTTCAAAGAAATAAATTCACTTTCTTGGGCCGAGTTCTATCTATCCTTGGGCGGCTAGGTTAATTCCTTTCTTCACATCTCCAATCTTCTTATGCCAAGCCTCTACCTTGACGTTACACTGGCACAAAACATGTATTTACTCAAAGAAAAACCTTTCAATGCAGCAAGGGAAAAATAAAAACAAAATAAAAAGAAAAATAAATAAATAAATGAAAATAATGAAAAGAAAAAACATCTAACCTAATATTTAAAAAAATCAAACAACTATAATGATAATCATAGTAACTCTACCAGGATGACAACCTCCTTGGCATCATTTTGCATACCTTCCAAGTAGTGTTTCAGTCTTTGGTTGTTTTACCTTGAAGATTGTTCCAGTCTTCAAATCTTTAATATCTACTGCTCCATGAGCATATGGCTTCACAACTTCAAAAGGTCTCGACCATCTAGACTTGAGCTTCCCTGGAAACATTTCAGTCTTGAGTTAAATAATAAAACATGTTGGCCTACCTCAAATTGCCTTGGCAATATCCTTTTGTCATGCCAATTTTTTCCTTTCCTTGTAGAGTCTGACATTCTCGTAGGCATATGCTCTGAATTCCTCTAACTCATTTAAGTCTAGTAACCTTTTTTCTCTAGCAGCCCCCCATGCCACATCAATCGTTTTGATTGCCCAGTAGGCTCGGTGTTCCATCTCCACTGGTAAGTGACATGCCTTCCCAAAAACAAGTCTGAATGGGGAGATCCCCAAAAGAGTTTTAAAAGCTGTCCTGTAAGACCACACGGAGTTATCTAGTCTCCAAGACCAGTCATTCCTTGTTGGATTTATAGTCTTTTCCAAAATGTTCCTGATCTCCTTGTTTGAAATCTTTGCTTGGCCATTTTTTGGGGATGGTATGCCATGGCAATCCTCTGTTGAATTCCATACCTGCACAAAGCTTTAGAAATTAGATTGTATTTAAAATGTGTACCCTCATCATGAATAATAACTTTAGGGGCACCAAATCGAGTAAAAATGTGTTTGTGCAAGAACTTGGCAATAACCTTGGCATTATTTGTTGGTCAATGCAATAGCCTCAACCCATTTTGAAACATAGTCTAGAACCACAAGGATATATAGGTTACCAAATGATGGCATGAAGTCTATTCCCCATACATCAAACAAATCTACGGCATTATGTTACGAAGTGGCAATTGGCGTCTGCTGGAGATATTTCCTATCCGCCGCATCGATCACATGCCTTGGCAAAGTTATGGGCATCCTTGTATAGTATGGTCTAAAAGAATCCTGATTGCAGCACCTTGGCAACAGTTTTCTTCTCGATAAAGTAACCTCCGTACGGTGCTGCATGACATAATTGCAATATGTTGTGCTATTCATCTTCCGGCACTCACCATCTTATCACTTGGTCGGCACACTGTTTGAACAATGTTGGCTCATCCCAATAATATTGCTAAACATCCCATGAGAATTATTTTTTGGCATTATATGCCAAATTTGGTGCATGATATTACTTACCAGGTAATTGACTATGTCAGCGTACGAAGGCATGACATTGACTACAAGTAAATACTCATCAAGGAATTCATCTCTTATGGTAGGGGTCTCACTACTTTCAAGGTGATGCTCTAGGCGTCATAGGTAGCCAGCTACTAGGTTTTCACTGCCCTTCTTGTCTCGGATCTTGAGATCAAATTCTTGTAGCAGAAGTGTTCATCGGATTAATATGGGCTTGGCATCCTTCTTTGCCAAGAGGTATTTCAATGTCGAGTGATCTGTATACACCACAACTTTATTACCAACTGAATAAGATCTGAATTTATCGAATACAAATACAATCGATAGAAATTTTTTCTCGGTAGTGGTGTAATTTAGTTGTACTTCATTCAATGTCTGACTGGCCTAGTAAATGGTAAGAAAAACTTTGCCGTGCCGCTATCCCAGCACTAGTCTAACGGCATAGTCGCTGGCATCGCACATGAGCTCGAATGGCTCATTCCAATCTGGTGCCACAACTATAGGAGAATTAATAAACTTCTCATTAATTTCCTAAAACGCTCTTAAACAAGAATCATCAAATGCAAAAGCGACATTTTTTTTCTAAAAGCAAGCATAAAGGTTTAGAAATTTTAGAAAAATCTTTAATGAAATGACGATAGAAACCTGCATGTCCCAAAAAACTTCTTATACCTTTTACACTTGTAGGAGGTGGCAATTGTTAATTACCTCAACTTTTGCTTTGTCAACCTCTTATCCTCTCTTGGTCACCTTGTGCCCGAGAACAATGCCCTCTTTCGCCATAAAGTGGCATTTTCCCAGTTCAAGACTAGGTTTGTCTCAATACATCTCCTCAAAACTTACTACAAACTCTGAAGTCATTCTTCAAATGTTTTGCCAAACACTGAAAAATCAGCCATGAACACTTCCAAGTTATGTTCAATCATGTTGGAAAAAATGGACATCATGCAACGTTGAAACTTTTTCAGGGCATTGCACAACCCGAATGACATTTTTCTGAAGGCAAATGTCCCATATGAACACATGAACGTGGTTTTCTATTGATCTTCAAGAGCTATGGCAATATGATTATATCCTGAATAACCATCTAGGAAGTAATAAAATGCCTTACCTGTCAATCTGTCCAACATTTATCAATGAAGGGCAATGGAAAATAATCTTTCATGGTGGCATTGTTCAGCTTCCTATAATCCATGCACATTGTCCATCCAGTAACAGTTTTGGAAGAAATTAGCTCATTGTTTCTATTTTGAACCATGTTCATGCCACCTTTCTTTGGCACGCATTGCACGTAGCTGACCAACGAGCTATAAAAAATGGGATAGATTATCCCAGCATCCGGCCACTTGATAATCTCTTTTTTAACAACCTCTTTCATGCTCGGGTTCAATCTTCTCTAGCCCTCAAATTTTTGGTCATGATATTCTTGCAAAATTATTTTTTATATGCAAGTGGTTGGGCTTATTCCTCAGATATCAGCCAAGCTCCATCCTAACGCTCGCAATTGCTTAAAATTTCCAGCAATCTTTTCTCCCGATCATTAGTTAGATCAGCAGCAATGATCACTGGCAAGGTTGAGTGTTTACCTAAGTAGGCATACTTGAGGTGGTCTGGCAATGATTTTAGTTCCAACTCGGAGGGCTCCTCAATGGATGGTTTAGGTGCCACGATCTCTCTCGCCCACCAACTCCAATGGCTCAGACTATATGAAATAGATTCCCTTTTCTAAAGTTGTTCCTTCAGTGTCCTCACTTGTCTCTTCCTCACCGTCTCACTCGTTGGCATCATCATCTGAGTCTTGGCACAACTGTGCCACGTCCACCTTAAAAATAGACTTCATCATTTCATCAGCTTGGTATTCCTCTAACTCCTCTGCACATTTAAGAGCTTGAAACACATTAAATGTAACATGTTGATCATTCATGCGCATAGTTAATTCACCGTTATGAACATCAATAAAAGCTCTACCTGTGGTAAAAAGAATGGTATGCCCAATATAATTGGGACATTAACATATGCCTCATAATTTAAAATAATAAAATCAATGAGAAATATGAATTTGTCTACCTTTACCAACACATCTTCAATCTTACCCTTAGGATGTGCAAAGGATCGGTCTGCCAACTGAAGTGTTACGGTGGTAGGACTTGCTTTGATGCCAAGCTTTCTAAAAATAAACATTGGCACCAAATTGATGCTAGCATGTCAAGCAATGCCAGACCGCAGTCTGATGCCAAACAACAGTATGATGCCAGCAAAATTTTGGCAAATCTGGTAGAGCCATCTTATGCTTATCCACTTCCACTATTTCCACAAAGAATACAAAAGAAAAAGTAGGATCACCAATTTAAGCGCTTCTTCAAAGTCCTGGAAATTTTTTTTCATGTTTCTTACGGATCTCCTCATTGAAAAAGATCTTGAACGGTATCAACGATGAAGCCATGAAAACAAATTGTGGGCTTGAACGATTGTGAAAATGATGAGGAAGAAAGTGAGTCTTTGGCTTTCTTGCTTGATAAAGAATATAAAGAGAGAATTGAAAGGGTTTTACTCCTTGAAACGGCTAGGGTTTAAAGTGGATGAAGGGTAAAAGGTTGAGTGTTTTAAGTGGAGTAATTAATGTGGCCGGTTTAAGAGGGGATAATGATGGTTCTTTGCATGTTTGGGGAAAAAATAGATGATGTGATAAGGGTTTAAGTGATAAGATAGGGCGGCAAAGTGGAGTGATAAGGTGATGTGATTAGATTAAAATTTAAATTTCAACTAATCACTTGGGCGGCTAGGGTAAATTTCAAAGAAATAAATTCACTTTCTTGGGCCGAGTTCTATCTATCCTTGGGCGGCTAGGTTAATTCCTTTCTTCACATCTCCAATCTTCTTATGCCAAGCCTCTACCTTGACGTTCTGCCTGGCACAAAACATGTATTTACTCAAAGAAAAACCTTTCAATGCAGCAAGGGAAAAATAAAAACAAAATAAAAAGAAAAATAAATAAATAAATGAAAATAATGAAAAGAAAAAACATCTAACCTAATATTTAAAAAAATCAAACAACTATAATGATAATCATAGTAACTCTACCAGGATGACAACCTCCTTGGCATCATTTTGCATACCTTCCAAGTAGTGTTTCAGTCTTTGGTTGTTTTACCTTGAAGATTGTTCCAGTCTTCAAATCTTTAATATCTACTGCTCCATGAGCATATGGCTTCACAACTTCAAAAGGTCTCGACCATCTAGACTTGAGCTTCCCTGGAAACATTTCAGTCTTGAGTTAAATAATAAAACATGTTGGCCTACCTCAAATTGCCTTGGCAATATCCTTTTGTCATGCCAATTTTTTCCTTTCCTTGTAGAGTCTGACATTCTCGTAGGCATATGCTCTGAATTCCTCTAACTCATTTAAGTCTAGTAACCTTTTTTCTCTAGCAGCCCCCCATGCCACATCAATCGTTTTGATTGCCCAGTAGGCTCGGTGTTCCATCTCCACTGGTAAGTGACATGCCTTCCCAAAAACAAGTCTGAATGGGGAGATCCCCAAAAGAGTTTTAAAAGCAGTCCTGTAAGACCACACGGAGTTATCTAGTCTCCAAGACCAGTCATTCCTTGTTGGATTTATAGTCTTTTCCAAAATGTTCCTGATCTCCTTGTTTGAAATCTTTGCTTGGCCATTTTTTGGGGATGGTATGCCATGGCAATCCTCTGTTGAATTCCATACCTGCACAAAGCTTTAGAAATTAGATTGTATTTAAAATGTGTACCCTCATCATGAATAATAACTTTAGGGGCACCAAATCGAGTAAAAATGTGTTTGTGCAAGAACTTGGCAATAACCTTGGCATTATTTGTTGGCTGTGCAATAGCCTCAACCCATTTTGAAACATAGTCTAGAACCACAAGGATATATAGGTTACCAAATGATGGCATGAAGTCTATTCCCCATACATCAAACAAATCTACTGGCATTATGTTCTGAAGTGGCAATTGGCGTCTGCTGGAGATATTTCCTATCCGCTGGCATCGATCACATGCCTTGGCAAAGTTATGGGCATCCTTGTATAGTATGGTCTAAAAGAATCCTGATTGCAGCACCTTGGCAACAGTTTTCTTCTCGATAAAGTAACCTCCGTACGGTGCTGCATGACATAATTGCAATATGTTGTGCTATTCATCTTCCGGCACTCACCATCTTATCACTTGGTCGGCACACTGTTTGAACAATGTTGGCTCATCCCAATAATATTGCTAAACATCCCATGAGAATTATTTTTTGGCATTATATGCCAAATTTGGTGCATGATATTACTTACCAGGTAATTGACTATGTCAGCGTACGAAGGCATGACATTGACTACAAGTAAATACTCATCAAGGAATTCATCTCTTATGGTAGGGGGTCTCACTACTTTCAAGGTGATGCTCTAGGCGTCATAGGTAGCCAGCTACTAGGTTTTCACTGCCCTTCTTGTCTCGGATCTTGAGATCAAATTCTTGTAGCAGAAGTGTTCATCGGATTAATATGGGCTTGGCATCCTTCTTTGCCAAGAGGTATTTCAATGTCGAGTGATCTGTATACACCACAACTTTATTACCAATCAATAAGATCTGAATTTATCGAATACAAATACAATCGATAGAAATTTTTTCTCGGTAGTGGTGTAATTTAGTTGTACTTCATTCAATGTCTGACTGGCCTAGTAAATGGTAAGAAAAACTTTGCCGTGCCGCTATCCCAGCACTAGTCTAACGGCATAGTCGCTGGCATCGCACATGAGCTCGAATGGCTCATTCCAATCTGGTGCCACAACTATAGGAGAATTAATAAACTTCTCATTAATTTCCTAAAACGCTCTTAAACAAGAATCATCAAATGCAAAAGCGACATTTTTTTTCTAAAAGCAAGCATAAAGGTTTAGAAATTTTAGAAAAATCTTTAATGAAATGACGATAGAAACCTGCATGTCCCAAAAAACTTCTTATACCTTTTACACTTGTAGGAGGTGGCAATTGCTTAATTACCTCAACTTTTGCTTTGTCAACCTCTTATCCTCTCTTGGTCACCTTGTGCCTGAGAACAATGCCCTCTTTCGCCATAAAGTGGCATTTTCCCAGTTCAAGACTAGGTTTGTCTCAATACATCTCCTCAAAACTTACTACAAACTCTGAAGTCATTCTTCAAATGTTTTGCCAAACACTGAAAAATCAGCCATGAACACTTCCAAGTTATGTTCAATCATGTTGGAAAAAATGGACATCATGCAACGTTGAAACTTTTTCAGGGCATTGCACAACCCGAATGACATTTTTCTGAAGGCAAATGTCCCATATGAACACATGAACGTGGTTTTCTATTGATCTTCAAGAGCTATGGCAATATGATTATATCCTGAATAACCATCTAGGAAGTAATAAAATGCCTTACACTGTCAATCATCCAACATTTATCAATGAAGGGCAATGGAAAATAATCTTTCATGGTGGCATTGTTCAGCTTCCTATAATCCATGCACATTGTCCATCCAAGAATGATTTTGGAAGAAATTAGCTCATTGTTTCTATTTTGAACCATGTTCATGCCACCTTTCTTTGGCACGCATTGCACGTAGCTGACCAACGAGCTATAAAAAATGGGATAGATTATCCCAGCATCCGGCCACTTGATAATCTCTTTTTTAACAACCTCTTTCATGCTCGGGTTCAATCTTCTCTAGCCCTCAAATTTTTGGTCATGATATTCTTGCAAAATTATTTTTTATATGCAAGTGGTTGGGCTTATTCCTCAGATATCAGCCAAGCTCCATCCTAACGCTCGCAATTGCTTAAAATTTCCAGCAATCTTTTCTCCCGATCATTAGTTAGATCAGCAGCAATGATCACTGGCAAGGTTGAGTGTTTACCTAAGTAGGCATACTTGAGGTGGTCTGGCAATGATTTTAGTTCCAACTCGGAGGGCTCCTCAATGGATGGTTTAGGTGCCACGATCTCTCTGCCAGCCAACTCCAATGGCTCCGACTATATGAAATAGATTCCCTTTTCTAAAGTTGTTCCTTCAGTGTCCTCACTTGTCTCTTCCTCACCGTCTCACTCGTTGGCATCATCATCTGAGTCTTGGCACAACTGTGCCACGTCCACCTTAAAAATAGACTTCATCATTTCATCAGCTTGGTATTCCTCTAACTCCTCTGCACATTTAAGAGCTTGAAACACATTAAATGTAACATGTTGATCATTCATGCGCATAGTTAATTCACCGTTATGAACATCAATAAAAGCTCTACCTGTGGTAAAGAATGGTATGCCCAATATAATTGGGACATTAACATATGCCTCATAATTTAAAATAATAAAATCAATGAGAAATATGAATTTGTCTACCTTTACCAACACATCTTCAATCTTACCCTTAGGATGTGCAAAGGATCGGTCTGCCAACTGAAGTGTTACGGTGGTAGGACTTGCTTTGATGCCAAGCTTTCTAAAAATAAACATTGGCACCAAATTGATGCTAGCATGTCAAGCAATGCCAGACCGCAGTCTGATGCCAAACAACAGTATGATGCCAGCAAAATTTTGGCAAATCTGGTAGAGCCATCTTATGCTTATCCACTTCCACTATTTCCACAAAGAATACAAAAGAAAAAGTAGGATCACCAATTTAAGCGCTTCTTCAAAGTCCTGAAATTTTTTTCATGTTTCTTACGGATCTCCTCATTGAAAAAGATCTTGAACGGTATCAACGATGAAGCCATGAAAACAAATTGTGGGCTTGAACGATTGTGAAAATGATGAGGAAGAAAGTGAGTCTTTGGCTTTCTTGCTTGATAAAGAATATAAAGAGAGAATTGAAAGGGTTTTACTCCTTGAAACGGCTAGGGTTTAAAGTGGATGAAGGGTAAAAGGTTGAGTGTTTTAAGTGGAGTAATTAATGTGGCCGGTTTAAGAGGGGATAATGATGGTTCTTTGCATGTTTGGGGAAAAAATGGATGATGTGATAAGGGTTTAAGTGATAAGATAAGGCGGCAAAGTGAAGTGATAAGGTGATGTGATTAGATTAAAATTTAAATTTCAACTAATCACTTGGGCGGATAGGGTAAATTTCAAAGAAGAAAAAATTTCACTTTCTTGGGCTGAGTTCTATCTAGCCTTGGGCGGCTAGGTTAATTCCTTTCTTCACATCTCCAATCTTCTTATGCCAAGCCTCTACCTTGACGTTCTGCCTGGCACAAAACATGTATTTACTCAAAGAAAAACCTTTCAATGCAGCAAGGGAAAAATCAAAACAAAATTAAAAGAAAAATAAATAAATGAAAAATATTGAAAAGAAAAACATCTAACCTAATATTTACAAAAATCAATAAAATCAGCTTGGTATTCCTCTGATTCCTCTGCACATTTAAGATCTTGAAACACATTAAATGTAACATGTTGATCATTCATGCGCATAGTTAATTCACCTTTATGAACATCAATAAAAGCTCTACCCGTGGCAAGGAATGGTCTGCCCAATATAATTGGGACATTAACATATGCCTCATAATCTAAAATGATGAAATTAGCTTGAAATATGAATTTATCTACCTTTACCAATACATCTTCAATCTTACCCTTAGGATGTGCAAAGGGTTTGTTTGCCAGCTGAAGTGTTACAGTGGTAGGCCTTGCTTCGATGCCAAGCTTTCTGAAAACAAATATTTGCATCAAACTGATGCTAGATTTAAAGTCACACAGTGTCTTACCCATGAATCTGTTGCCAATAGTACAAGGAATAGTAAAACTTCTAAGATCTTTAAGTTTGCTGGCAACCGATTGAGTATAATTGCACTGCATCCCCCAGTGAGAGCTACAGTCTCGAAATCACCCAGTTTCCTATCATTGCACTGCATCCCCCAATGGTAGATTGATCTGCAATTATTTAAGGACTTCCAAGAAGCGCTTAAATTGTTGATCCTGCTTGTGCTTTTATAGTCTTTGTGGAAATGATGGAGGTGGATAAGTATAAGATAGCTCTACCAACTTTGCCAAGGTTTTGCTGGCATCCGAATGAGGTTTAGCATCAGACTGCGGTCTGGCACTACTTATGTCAGCTTCTTTCTTCTCCGTTTCTTTTAGTTCATCTACTGGTCCTTTCTTCTCCTTCTATAACCTATTTGGCTGCTTGACAGGTGTCTTAGCCTCACATTGTTTTCCACTCCGAAGAGTTACAACTTTGCATTGTTCATTGCGGTTTTGCCTGACATCCTCTGTATCACTTGGTAAAGCTCCATAGGGTCTATTGCTAAGTTCATGGAAATTTGTCCAATTTGTACCTCCAAGTTTTGCATAGATGCTGCCAAACTCTGGATATTTGCATCATTCCTCTCCATGTAATCTGTCAAAATCCCCTAGTTGTTCATTTGCCCTGCATAAAATTGTTTTGTGCCCTCTGTGGCGTGGCATTCTGGTTGACCCCTAGCATGGCATTATTCCGACGTTGAGTATTATATTGACGCTGGCCATTGTTTTGACGCTGGACATTTTATCGATCACCTACTCAATTTCCCCAAGCTAAATTTGGTGTTGTATCCATCCTGCATTGTAAGTATTGGAATTCAAATTATAATTACAATTCAAATTGCCAACAAAAGTTACCAACTCAGGGTTGGCAGGGCAATCTTCCATATGATGATCCTCTCCACATATCATATAGAATGAGTCTAATGCCTTGACTTCTTGGGCCTCATTACTCTTTTACAAAGTTCTCACCATGCTAGTAAAATTTGAAATCTCAGCATGGATAGATGTAAGTTCATCTATCTATAATTTCCCACCTTTTTAGTTATGGTCCCAAGTCTGGCAGTAGGATATTGAAAATCATTAATTGAAATCTTCTCAAGGATGCCAACTACCTCTATGTAGTTTTTATCAAGCAGTGAGCCATTTACCGAAGTATCAACAGCTTTTCTAGCTTGTGCATTGAGTCCATTGTAAAAGGTCTCCATTTGGGTCCATTTTGGGAATCCATGCATGGGACACCTCCTCAATAGATCTTTATTCTCTCATAGGCATCATTTAGGGTCTCATCATCAGCCTACCTAAACATGATGATCTTACTCCTTAGCTTGGCAGTGAGTTTGTGGCTGGAATCGCAGCAAAAAATTCTAGCATAGATCTCCCCCATGAGGTGATAGAACCAGGTGGAAAAGAATTTAGCCACGTTTTTGCTTTATCTCTCAGGGAGAATGTAAACAATTTTAGCTTTATTGTATCCTCTAATACTCCAGGCTATTGAAATAGCTGGCAAACCTCCCTGAATTGCTTCAAGTGTTGCCTTAGATCTCTAGTAGGTGCTCCATCAAATTGTCTTACATTCAAAAGTGTTTGTATCATTACCGATTTAAGTTCAATATTCGGTGTATTTACCTCAGGACCAATTAGTACTGACATCAAATTGTCAATGTTTGGTGTAGAGTGCTTTCTAATAGGTCTCTCTTCCTCCACATTAACAATTGGGGTAACAGGAGCTGGTGGTATCCCATTGTTGTTTGGTGGATTCTCTTCATTGTTTAAGACTCCATTTCCTTGATAAGCCATCTCTCGAACTTTTTTCTTTAACCTTCATAGGGTTCTTTCGGTTTCCAGATTGTATGGCCAATCTTTCACCACATGGCAGTTTCTGGTCATACACCAGTCAAAACAAGAAATAAAATAAAAAACAAAATAAAATAAAAGAAATACAAGTAAAAATTTAAAAATAATAAATTCTGTCGCAATTCTTGGCAACGACGCCAAAAACTTGTCGATTGTGCTAACACCTGGCAAAAGAGTGGAAAATGCAATGGAAATATGTAAGAATAATGCCAAGTACGAGTCCTTGTGTGCAAGTATACGAGGTCAGCAAGTAATGCAAAAGTAAGCTGAGTATCAAATCCACATGGATTGAACAGGAATTTAACTGCTTCAATTATTACTTGTCTAGGAATAACGTTGGATTGATTTTGAAGTGGTTTAAGAAGGTGAATTAAAGAAATGGAAGTAAAACAACTTTGGCAAGAAAAGGTTTCAAATGAGTGATGAGCGTTGGCAAGGTATGCCTAGTTTTTACGTTGTTCATGCCAGCCTTTAATAATATCATGCCTTGGAATTATTGCCAAGCAGATTCAAGGATGGCATTACCTATGTCGATGGGAATGCTCAAAATTAACCAAGCAGATTCAACCGGGCATCGAATCGACATCCAATTGCACACAATTGTAATTTCGAGGCCAAATTATAATTATGGTGAATTACAGGGACTTAAAACATTTTGAAGTTACCAAGCCTTAATTAATTAGATTTCATGCTCACATGTCATAAATCAGCTTAAAACAATCATCCAAGCTCACGTAATGGAATACTTATCAAACATGGACCAAAATGAGAGAATATAAAACTCAGGCCACAAATTAACTAACCTAATAGCTGTCCGTATTGGTACACGGGCAAGTGTATCAGTACGATTTTACATTTCTCAAAACTCAGATTTTAGTAGCTCAAACTCTTACCGAAACACTCCATCTTGTAACAAAACGCTTAGTCAAACTAAGTATACTTGTACCGGTACGATTGCTCGAGTACCGAAATAGACCCTAAAAAATCACTTACCTGTTTCTATACACGGTCAAGCGTACCGAAATGCCTAGACCTAAAATGTCCCAAAATGCTAGTTTTTCATACTCTCATGGTTTCAAACACATACCAACATGCATTGATTATAACCACAACAATTCTAAGTATCAATCCTTATCATAACATTAAAGAAACATCATCAAAACATGGTATCTTGCTTCAAAGGAAAGTCTAGAGGCATGCATCCTGAGAACCGAATCAACCAACATTCAAAATATAAATCCAAAGCAATAACAACCATAATAGGCCATTTACAAATGCACAACAACAATATAAACTTGCTCAACATGGAGTTTAGGATAAACCCTCCCAAAAACACAATGAATCTCAATGCCTTTATTACTACTAGTCTAGTTCGAAAGCATATGTTTATTAACCGAAGTCCTTGGATTCCTCTCGCTTGCTCGCTGCCTCAAATTTCCTTTAATTCTCTGCATTGATGGACAAAGAGAGAGTAAGCACACTAGGCTTAGTGAGGAGTGCTCAAACAACACACCATCAATGCATTTAAAACCATTTTCCAAAATCACATTGAAAATACCATTTCAAACATCTTATAAAACATCATGCCTTGAAAACCATGTACTTAACACTTTCAAAAACTAACATATTAAACCATATGCAACATGAATCATGGACCAACAACAAATCCCATTTGCTAACCCTCAATTTAAGCCTTCTCATGCATAACATCATATATGCAAAGCTTAAAGAGTATATATGTATAAACCAACATTATACATCAACATCCATCAACATGATACATTAAACAATTATATTGGCTTTCAAGTGATCATAAACCAAGTTCTAGATTACAAAAATTACATCGGACACACGAATTCAACAAGTGTCCTCTCAACACTTCATGACATCTCAACTGGAATTCAAGGTACAATCACAATCGAGTACAATCACAACCCAATCATTGGTTAGATTCATAACTCACTAACGGGAGTGTTCGGTACCATATAACCCCCAATCGTTAGGGTACCCATGGTGGAGTTTTCGGTATCTTACAACCCCTTAACACCCAAGGTGAATTTTTATAGTGCACTATCAATCCTATGGTCGGCCAACTATATCCGATAACATTTTAAACCACATCACTTGTCAATATAATTCATTATTAACCATGTACCTCATTGTTTTTATATGCATCAATTTAAAACCATTTCCAAAGCAATAAACCATGCTTTAAATAAATATTTCACATACTTACATGGATCATTTACCAAATGCACTCGTCATCATTATATGATCAAAAAAAGTATAAAACATACTTTAAATCATGCTTTAACAGTAGGTACCATGTAATTCAAAGCAATTGCATAAAACCAATTTTGTAAAAGCACGACCGAGGGAGAAATCTCTTCATACTTACATCCGAGTTTATACCATCATTTCAAGCTTAAGTTTAAACTCCCAACATAACCTTTAAACCATTTCAAAGCTGAAATCTACGTTCTCACTCACCGACAAAGTAAAACTTTATTCGCCGATGCAAATTCAAGCGTCTGAAGCTTCTGAAACCTCACCGATAGCTATAGGATCAATTTTCACTATTTTAACCACATAACAATAGATGATCAATGCATCATCATAAATCCATAATCCCAGCAACACAACTCCTCAACTTCGCCTCATTAAAAACCAACATACGTCTTTTGAAAACAACCGAAAACACCTTCCAACTTAACCTAAATGCAACCCAGCCATAATATAACCATTCAATCCATTAATTACTTTAAATTAATTTCCAAAAAAATCCAAATAATCCTTATACCTCCAGCATACATAAAACCACCACAACTCTTCAAAAACTCATAGCTAACAACCTAGAAAATTAAAGATTCACAGAGTTTCAACATTCCAATGTTAAAATCAATCTATTAACATTATAAAACATCAAAATCTTGATTAAAAAACAATTAAGAACTCAGAAAAATAGATCCAAATTGAAAAATCATATAATCTCATCAATTAAACATTGATTTAATCAAGATTGAAAAATCCATTAGAAATGAAAGGTTTAATAATCAAAATCATTACCTCAAATCTTTGATGAAAAAATAGCGTGTTTGGTTGAGGGAATTTTGAGAGAAACAAAGTTACGTCAAAAGTGTTTTAGGAAATAACCACCTCTTTTAATTAATCCCATTTAATTTCCTTAACTAAAAACTCATTAAAATAATCCCAATTAAGAGGAAAATCAGATTAAAAACATTAGGTAAAATAACTCCTCAAAGATTCAAAGTTTTGATCAATTTTCAAAGCAATCACTAAAAAGAGTTTTTCAATCTTTACATTTTGCTCACTAACCGAAATGTCCAATTTCCAAATTCCATTTTCCAAAATTGACTTTACCAAAAATATTCATATATTAAATAATGGTTTTTAGATATTTTCTAATATTTTTCAAGCATCAAAAATATTTATTTCGATTTAAATTCTGAATTCGAATCGAATGTCTAATCCCGACCCATCGGATCATCTAATCAACCTAAAAACCACTAGGTCCAAAACCAGGGTGTTACAAATCTCCCCCACTTAAGAAATTTCTTCCTTGAAATTTACCTGAAGGAAACAAATGCGGAAATTGTTTCAACATGTCCGTATTGCTCTCCTACGTGGCCTTCTCAACTTCACGATGTCGCCACAACACCTTCACAAGCTCAATCTTCTTGCCAAGAAAAAACTTTACTGCTAGAGTCAAAGATATCTACAGGTTCCTCATCATAAGACAAATTCGGTTGTAACTCAATATCCTTCACCAGAAAACATGCAATGGATCCGACCGATACCTCCGCAACATGGATACATGAAACACATCATGAATTTTCTCCAATTTAGGAGGTAACTTTAAACGATAAGCCACATGACCAACACGCTCCACAACCGCATACGGTCCAATGAACCTCAAACTTAACTTACCCTTACGTCTGAACTGCATCACCTTCTTCTAAGATGACACTTTCAAAAACACGCGATCACCAACAGCATACTCAATCTCTCTACGCTTCAAATTCGCGTAGGATTTTTTACAATCTAAAGTCGCTTTCAAATGATCACAAATGAGCTTCACTTTCTCATTTGTATCATCAACACATCTGGAAAGGAAATATGCTTTTCCTCAACCTCGGCCCAACACAAAGGTGCATGTTACTTCCTACCATACAAGGCCTCATACAGTGTCATTTGTATACTAGTCTGATAACTGTTATTATAGGCAAACTCCACCAAAGGCAACTATTTTTCCCAAGTTCCTTGGAACTCAATAATACAACACCTCAACATGTCATCCAAAACCTTGATCACCCTTTTTGACTGACCATTCGTCTAAGGATGATACGAAGTACTGAAATTCAACTATGTACCCAAAGCTCGGTGCAAATACTCCCAAAACCTTTCTATAAACCACAGATCTCTATCTGAAATTATGGAGTTAGTCACTCCTTGCAAACTCACAATCTCAACAATATACAAATCCGCCAACTTATCCAAGGTATACGTCGTATGCACTGGCATAAAATGTGCACACTTCGTAAATCGATTCACAATCACCCAAATGTAATCCTTTTTAGTGGGCGTCAACGAAAACCCAAACACAAAATCCAAGGTGATTAATTCTCACTTCTATTCTCGTATCCTCAACAAATGCAACAACCCGGAAGAAAACTGATGCTCAGCCTTAACACGCTGAGTAAACCATGCATCTAGCAACAAAATCAGCCACATATTTATTTAAACAAACCCAATAGTACTATTCTTTCAAGCCTTGATACATCTTAGTACTACCGGGATGCATAGAAAAGGACTAGCATGAGCCTCGGTCAAAATGGTATGCCTCAACTCATCATCATTAGGCACCACTATCTGATCCTTAAAACACAACACTCTATCATCATTAAAATGAAAATCTGTCGGGTTTTCATCCATGATATCCTTGACATGCGGTACCAATGCATCATCATAAGGTTTCTTTTCCTTAATCAATTGTGACAAAGATGACTTTACTTGCAACTCAGCCAATAAACCTTCATCTCGCATCACACTCAACAATGCAAACATCGCCCTCAACTCCACCACAACTTTCCTACTCAAAGCATTGGCTACAACATTAGCCTTTGTCGGATGATACTCAATCGACAAATCATAATCCTTAAGCAACTCCAACCATCTACATTGCCTAAGATTCAAATCCTTTTGAGTCATCAAATATTTCAAACTTTTATGATCCTTAAACACCACACACTTCCCACCTTAGAGATAATGTTTCCACATCTTCAACGCGAACACCACCGCAGCAAGATCAAGATCATGGGTAGGATAATTATGCTCGTGTAACTTTAACTGTCTGGATGCATAAGCCACAACTTTTCTTTCTTGCATCAATACACAACCCAAACCCACATATGATGCATCACTATAAACAACAAACTCCTTACCTAACTCAAGTTGAATCAAGATAGATAGATAGATAGATAGATAGATAGATAGATAGATAGATAGATAGATAGATAGATAGATAGATAGATAGATAGATAGATAGATAGATAGATAGATAGATAGATAGATAGATAGATAGATAGATAGATAGATAGATAGATAGATAGATAGATAGATAGATAGATAGATAGATAGATAGATAGATAGATAGATAGATAGATAGATAGATAGATAGATAGATAGATAGATAGATAGATGAGATAGATAGATGGGTAGGTAGGTGGGTGGCAGGTGGGTGGGTGGGTGGGTGGGTGGGTGGGTGGGTGGGTGGGTGGGTGGGTGGGTGGGTGGGTGGGCAGGTGGGTGGGTGGGTGGGTGGGTGGGTGGGTGGGTGGGTGGGTGGGTGGGTGGGTGGGTGGGTGGGTGGGTGGGTGGATGGATGGATGGATGGATGGATGGATAGATAGATAGATAGATAGATAGATAGATAGATAGATAGATAGATAGATAGATAGATAGATAGATAGATAGATAGATAGATAGATAGATAGATAGATAGATAGATAGATAGATAGATAGATAGATAGATAGATAGATAGATAGATAGATAGATAGATAGATAGATAGATAGATAGATAGATAGATAGATAGATAGATAGATAGATAGATAGATAGATAGATAGATAGATAGATAGATAGATAGATAGATAGATAGATAGATAGATAGATAGATAGATAGATAGATAGATAGATAGATAGATAGATAGATAGATAGATAGATAGATAGATAGATAGATAGATAGATAGATAGATAGATAGATAGATAGATAGATAGATAGATAGATAGATAGATAGATAGATAGATAGATAGATAGATAGATAGATAGATAGATAGATAGATAGATAGATAGATAGATAGATAGATAGATAGATAGATAGACAGATTTAGAACTATATTATATATGTTAAAAAACTATGTATTATATATAGATAGATAGATTTAAAAATATACTATATATGTTAAAAAACTATGTATTATATATATTGTAAAAACCCCATTATATATATTATAAAAAAACATATATTACATGAAAAATCATATACTATATAATAAAACTATATGTTACAAGAACCATATATTACATAAAACTATGTGCTATATATATCATATGTTATAAGTACTATGAAAAACACATGTTAGATACAAAAATACATGCCATAAGTTATATCACACACATCATATATGTCACAATTGCATTCGACATACACTTTTCATAATAAAACTAAAATTAATGATCGAAATAAAAAGAAACTGAAATATAGTGCAAAATCAACACAAAACGCAAAAAAAAGGGCGAAACAGCAAGAGTTTTGAAAAACGAATGACTAAGGATGAGATTTCCAAAGACAGAAGGACCGCAGCCGTAATTAAAAAGGGGCAAGGGATTTAAAATAATTAAACTCTTTTTATTTTAAAAGACGTATAAAACCAACTTTTTAGCTAAAAACGACAAAATTCGAGAAAAAAACGAGCCTTTCTCTTACCCTCTCTCAACCCTCTACAGTTAGGGATAAAAGATGTCGTGGCATTCATCTTCGAACCCAGAAACCGCCCCTATTTCTAGAATCTGGTGACCAGCCGCCGCGAGCCACCGCTTCGGCCGCCCACTATCCACCGCTGAAAACCTATAAAAATCACTTTTTTAATCCCTTTCTTTTTCTAAACCCAAATTCGAAATATACTTTGACAAACAAAATAAAAAAACCTCCTTTTTGAACAGCCAGAGCAAAACACTCTTTTCTCAAAAGACCGAAAGCCCTCTTTTGCTCATTCCTTCACCGAGTCACCATACACAACCTCGAGGAGGTCGAAAGGCTTGTCATCAGCGAGGGAGGGCAATAGACACGAGGAAGATGGAACGTTGCAAAAGTAAAGGCCCGAAACCCTAATCCCTATATATATACTTGAAATAAAACGAAGAGAAGAAGAATACCTCTAGAAAATGCTTTGTTTTTATGTATTGCTATCTAAATCCTCCCCATCTTGATGCTTAGGGTTACAAATTGTTTGGGTTCGGTTTTTATAACCAAAATTACATGATTTTTCAAGAAAAAGAAAAAAAAACAAGATTAATATCCTATCGGTTGCCTATTTTTTCTTGTTTATATTCATACACAGCTCTGGAATTGCCAGTTTGCCTATAAAATTCCTGGTATTTTTGTGCATACTTGTATTTATTGACATTCTTGTTTCCTTGCATATCGTGGCCAAACACGAGGAGAGAAAATGGTGACCAGAGAGCTGCTGGCGTGACTATTGGCGTGGCAAGGCGACGATGCAGCGTGGGAGAGCTAAAGAGCTGGCTCGGTTTCATCTAAACCGTTAAGATCACCAGCCAGATCTAACGACCAGATTTGGTTGCGCAAGGATCAACTTTGGGATGCCTAATTTTCGAAAATTATTTGTGCTGCCTTTTCTGGGTTTTCAACTCAAATCCTCTTTTAGTTTCAAGATGTCGTTTTTCGATTTTCATCTTGAACCCTCCTTTGGTTGGTTTTTTTTAGGATACCTAAAGTGTCTTTTTAGGTTTTCATCCTAGGTATTTCATTTTGCGAAGTGCCCTTCTGGGTTTTCACTCTATTTTTTTCTTCTTTTTTCATCTTCTTTTTCATGCATAGTACCTCTTGACTGAATCATAATTTATTGGATTGTTCAACACCCTTCTATCCATTTCTGTTAGGATCAACGCTCCTCCAAAAAAGACCTTTTTTAACAATATAAGTTTCTGCCCAATTAGGCAGCCACTTCCCGCGGAAATCTCTTTGAGTTGGCAAGATTCTTTTTAAGTACTAGATCCCCCTCTCAGAATTCTCTTGGGTGAACCCTTTTATCGTAGGCTCACATCATCCTTTTCTAATACATCTGACCATGACAAATGGCTTTCAGTTTTTTCTCCTCAATGAGATTCAACTGGTCAAATCAAGCTTGCACCCACTGGACTTCTTCTATTCTCGTCTCGTTTAAAATTCAAAGCGATGGAATCTTTACTTCAATAGGCAGCATTGCCTCTGTGCCATGGACCAATAAGTATGGTGTTGCCCCCGTTGAAGTATGAACATATGTTCGATAGGCAAATGGCAACTTTTCATGTTAATCCTTGAAGGTGTCTATGGTCTTTGATATGATCCTCTTGATATTCTTGTTGGCCGCTTCTACCACTCCGTTCATCTTGTGATGATAGGTAGCGACATTATAGTGTGTTATTTTGAATTGCTCGTACACTTCAACTATCGTCTTGTTATTTAAATTTGTAGCATTATCGGTGATGATCCGTTTTGGCAGGCCATAGCGACATATGATTTATTTCTTTAAGAACTTGCAAATTGTATCTTTTGTGATGCTAGAATACGAAGCGGCCTCTACCCACTTGGTGAAGTAATCAATGGCTACTAGGATGAATCGATGCCTATTAGAAGCCTTTGGGTAAATTTGGCCAATGACGTCCATGCCCCAAGCGGCAAAAGACCATGGTGAATTCAAGGTGTGAAGTGGCGTTGGTGGGGAGTGTATCTTATCAGCATAGATTTGACATTTATGGCATTTCTTCGCGTAGCTAATACAATCTCCCTCCATAGTTGACCATAAATAACCATATCTCATGATTTTTCTAGCCATTAAGAAACCACTGGCATAGGTCCCGCACAAACCTCCGTGGACTTCTGCCAAAATGATTTCAGCCTCTCGAGCATCGACACACCTCAACAACACCTGGTCTTGGCTCCTTTTGTACAAAACCTCTCCATCTAGAACGTATCATACCGCCATTCTTCTAATGGTTCTTTTATCATTCTCATTGGCCTATTTAAGGTAGATTTGGAACTTGATATACTGAACGATATCATAGTACCATGGGTTAACATCCACATCTTCTTCCAAATTATAGCAATGAGCTAGTATTTCAAATATTTGCATCTCGATTGGCTTCGTTTTGGCTTTAATATTTGCTTCAAACATTATAGCCAATGTCGATCATATGCCACCATCTAGAATTTCATTATCACTGAAAGTGATATAGTTGTCTACAGCAATGTGACAAGCTATTCGGTATAATTTTCTTTCTAAGATGTCATTTGGGACAAATGTATGGTTTAATACCTTCAACTGTGTACTTCGGTGCTTTTATGAGCTTAACAACAATTTTAGCACAAAAATCTGTGCTTGCTATTTTCGGAGTTGCTCGACGATGCTATACTCATTTTGCTTTAGGAACCTCAAGAATTCTTGCGCTTGTGTTTCGGTTACCGGCTCAAGAATCTTCAGGGGAGGCTCATCCCTAGAAATTTTTTCAGCCTCGGTCATTACCGTTTTGCCTTTATCTTTCGGCTCCTCCATCGCCTTAGATGTTTCTGGTGAATAACATCTTCCGCTTCTTGTAAAATGCCCCACTTTATTCACCGTTTCGGCTTGGTCCTCATTCTTTATGAACTTTTCTTCACCGAACGGTTTTTCCTCTCTTTGTGGTTCCGAATTCTTTGGTGTTGAGATGTGAGTAGTGTAGCTCCATGGAACCTTTCGAGTATCCTTGAATAGAAAAGAGGTCAGAGCTAAAATTTGGATTTTTGGAGTTACCTTGGAGCTTTCGCCTCGGGATGAGCTTTCCTCCTTTGGTTTAAGCGATATGACAAAAGGTTTGTCTACCCCATACTTTATTTTTGGGTTGTCCGATGTGCATATATCTAACTCTTTTCTTTCCTCTTCATTCTCAAAGAATTTGATCTCCTTATTATCCATCATCTTCTAGATCACTTGTTTAAACTCCTCATAGCATTGAATATCATACCCATCTTGATGAAACTCACAATATGGTCCACACCCTTCTATGGATACAACCATGATGTTGATGAAACTCCACACCCATGATGTTGATGCGGTAGAGAAGGTTAAGGCAGATATGGATACAACCATCACTTTTATGGTTGAGGGGATAGAAAGGTCTTGAGATGTTGCCATTTTTAGCTTTTAGTTAGCGCTGGGCCTTTTTGAAATTATGGGTGTAAATTTTGGCGCCCTTTGCGAGGTAGCCGTGGATTTCGACGTAAGAAATCCTTGTGTGCCACATTGGGATAACTTTGTTATGAAGTATAGAAATATTGTGGCTTGTTCTACTTTTGACTCGAATGTGTCCTCCTCCCTGAATGAGCGCAATGGTGTTACGGCTGTAATAGATAATATATGTGTTTTGGGCAATTGTAGTAGGGGTGTATAACTGTTGTTATTATTTATTTTTTCTCTATTGAATAGATGAAATTTTTTTGGGGTTTATTTCGGTTACTTGTTATTCTTTGTTATTTTCTTGTCCATGTCGGTATACATTTTGATGTTTTTGTTGTTGGACCCTTAAACATCGTATTTACGTTATCCTAGTGATTTAATGCTTTTGGACATGGTATGAGTAATGAGTTTTGCATGGCCTTTGTATTGCGCAATTCTTGATTTTACTTTAGTCTGTTTCGCGTTAATTTTCTTTAGCGGAACAAACTTTTGCAGGGATTCATATTGCTGAAAGAACTATGATCATCTGAATAACTTGAAGATTATTTATGCATTCAATTTCTTCACGACTTGTCATGTTCCACTCTGGCTTGTTTGAAATTACTAATCTCCCCCTTTTTATTATGAAGTTTTTCTATTGTTGACTCTGTTCACCCAACGACCTGGTTTGTGCTATCTGGGAGATCTGGGTGCTAGTATTAGCGTTCCCATAATATTATGTTTAATAATAATTCCTCTGAATCGGTAAGAATAAGAATCTTGTTATTCGCACGCTCTTTTGGATTCTTGTGTATATGAAGAGCTTTGATATTGGTTTAAGTGGACATGGTTGTGGATAGTTGGATAAGATAAGTTAGATGTTTATTACTATGAAAAATGGAATACTGTGTAATGTTTCTTTTTTTATTTCTTGCTAAATTTGTTTTTCGTGATTGATATCTATTGGTTATTTGTGTTTATTTAGACCATTCAAAGCAGGCTGAGATGAAAGAAGAAGTTTTTTACTAGCGGTGATAGGCGCGTGCACCTACCCTTGTGCTTATTGATTATAAGTTTAAATGTTACTTGATTCTGGCTACTTGTTCGAGATTTGAGGATCTATGAATTGAATGTTGATCTTGATAGTTTTCCATAATTTAAAATTGAAATGTCAATGCTTGGTATTCTCATTTCTTACTATAAATAGGACTCCCTTAGGTTTATATTTTAATAAGTTAGTTTTACGAGTGTCTTGCATTTTTTTGTAGTCTTCTTTTGTACAACTTTGTTTATTCCGTGCTGAGAAGAGGGGAAGCAAGTATGTATGTAGTGATAAGCGACATGCAAAAATTGTGCTTTATAGATCTTGGGGGAAGAGGTTGTTTGGCACTCATGGTATTCATATCGACAGATAATAGTATTCGAAAGGTCATTAGCCATTTGTAGGGATGAACACCAACAAACAGAGTATTTAGGAAACATTTCTCTCAATATTTGTCTAACTTTTACTGTTTGTTGGTGTTTGGAACTATATTAGGACGTGACAAACGCAGGTCATATTGTTGTACCTGTGACTGTGATAGGATTTTCCACTCTCTTCATATATATAAGGTTGGGGTGACTGCTTGTGGTGTCGACAACTATGATGCTGAACAATTTACGCCAAATGATTTGTCGAGGAGAGTGTGAAGTGAAATTGGAGAGATGCATGTTATCTCTATGCACTCTGGCGGCTATATTAGGGAGCCCACTTTTATCTTAACTGGTGGGAGTTGTTGTTGATTCATGAGTCTCTCTGGACCGAGTTCGCTTAGAAAGAATTTTTATGGATGCCCCTATTCCCCTTATATATAATTTTGGTTGTAATATTTTTTTATTCTGTTTGTACGAGAAAAGGTTTTTTTGGGTATTTGAAATGTTATGGTCACTTAGCTTGTCTTGGTTTATCTTTATGCGCATTAATCTTTAATGGGTGAACTTTGTTTTTGTGGAATGATTCTTAATTATAATGCTCCTATTCACGTATCTATATTTGGATATATGATTGTCTTCTTAGAGTAGATTATACAAATGGTCTTTTTTATGGACTCACGCATTACGTAACAGCGATTGCGCTTTCTCGCTTGATTTGGCGACGGCGTATGTGTGTCATACTTTTGTGTCATAAGGAGGTATTGACTTTCCTTTAGGGTGAGTTGTTTCCCGCTAAGTAATTTATCACACTACTCAACTGTAGTAATAGGACCCTAGAGGCTTCACCATCCACCTTATATTCTATACTAAATATACCAATAGTCTATGCTTTTTGGACTAAGGAACCTTTTACTATAATGCTGTAAATATCATAAAACATAAACTTTCAGGGCCTAACAGTTGGGATTATATGATAAAGAAATCACGACAACCAATTAAACAAAATATACCATCTTCAGACAACTATATGCGAACACTTTTGTAACAATCAAAGTTATCTCGCCCAAGGGGGCAAGAGCCCTCTCAGCTTAAGATAACTATATGATCAGTCATCACAAAGACATGTCATTCTATGACAAATGATCCAAAAGTGAGCTCTCCCACGAATTATCTTCAAAAGGAAGGGGCAATGGATTGCTGCCTACTTATTTTGAAAAATTGCAAGCATTAAAGATTTATACTTATCACAAAATGACGAACGAAGTGAGTTAATTGTATTGGTTTTCTGCTCCTCAACAAAAAGAAGTCTCTGCGAGAAACATCTTGCACTAGAATTAATTTGTTCAATCAAGACCTACCTTGGTGATGGTTATAAATAAGGCTCGTTCTTCATAAAAATACTACAATTCCAGACCTTACTTTTTGGTCCTTTCGATGGAGGGATTCTATTCTGTTTTAGTATGCTTGTGGTTACCAACATCTACTAAGGACTATACCTTGAGAAGAATTATGTTTTCTTGTATTGCTTCAGGAATAGCAACCGTTAAGCCGACTTCTTTGTGCATACTTTTTTAAAGTGGGGGACGCTCAAACGATCCTTTGTTTATTTATGCTTGCTTTCTTTGGAAACAGCAACCGTTGAGATGATTCCTTTATGCACACTTCTTGAAAGTGGCGGACGCTCAGATAATCCTTTTGCTTATTTCTGCCCACTTGCTTTAGAAGGGGCGATCGTTGAGTTGATTCTTTTATACACACTTCTTGAACGTGGCGGACGCTCAAACGATCTTTTGGTTATTTTTGCTCGCTTGCTTTGGAAGCGGCGATTGTTGAGCTAATCCCTTTTATGCACACTTCTTGAAAGTGGTAGATGCTTAGATGATCCTTTGCTTATTTTTGCTCGCTTGCTTTGGAAGCGGTGATTGTTAAGCTGGTTCCTTTATGCACACTTCTTGTGAGTGGCAGACTCTTAGACGATCTTTTGTTTATTTCTGCTCGCTTGCTTTGGAAGCGGCGATCGTTGAGCTGATTCCTTTATGCACACTTCTTGAAAGTGGCGGACGCTGAGATGACCCTTTGTTTATTTCTGCTCACTTACTTTGGAAGCGATGATCGTTGAGTTGATTTTTTTATGCACACTTCTTGAAAATGGCAGACGCTCAGACGATCCTTTGCTTACTTCTACTCGCTTGATTTGGAAGCGATTAACTAAATTTAGAAAGCTCGTGAGCTATTGTCGTATGAGAGAAAGTGTACAAAATTGGGATAGTAGTAAAGAACTTACAATGGTAGTTTCATATAGATGAGAGACTTGCTACAACTCTGCGTTTTCTTGAGTTCGCTATGTACAAAACATGTGGGACTATGAAAAATGAATATATGATATTTCAATGTGCATGGAAGAAACAAAAAGAAAACAAAAGGAAGACATGAAGAAATGGACCTTGAGGGAAGTGACAAGCATCGCAAGGTCAAGAATCCTCTCATTCTCAAGATTCTTTACTTGCTTCATTGTCCTACAACAACTTTGCTTATCCTCTTGTATCCTAGTTGTTTAGTCATGTTTTGAGGTTTTAGTTAAGAAATTAGCTTCGTGTATCCCATTGGCAACGTGTGGGACTATGGAATATGAATATATGATATTTCAATGTGGATGTTTTTTTACTTGGGGGCAGGTTGGCATTTTCTCGTGTCCTCGTTATTGTATTTAGCTGCTAAATAGTCTGTAGCTTTACATTGGGTGCCAACCCATAGATGTTGGTCCCAGCTACCAATGAGGTTATAGGGGAACGACTCTGCTTATCAACTTTTGTGCTTCGAATTTCTTTAGCATGAAATACTTTTTCTCTTGTAACAAGGCTACTAAAATGGCTCCTGACATCCTTCATCCGAACTTTCTGCTTCTTGCTCTTGACGTCTCCCCCGTACTACGTGGGACCCTCTGGCTTTTACATCTCTCATACGAACTTCTTATATTCTCTACCCCGATGTTTGTTGAACATCTTTCTTTTCTGTCTTTAATAGACCTTACTAATTGTCCCCTTTTAATGGCGGGCTTTGTTCCATCCTTCAAGTGGGTACACTCATTTGTATTATACCTCTACGCCCTAGGAAATTAGCACCCTTTATGTGATCTTTCTCTAACTTCATTTGGCCTCATTCGTGGTGGGGGCTCTAGGATTTCCAGATGCTTTACTTGATGTAAGATTCGTGACGACCATTCTATTAAAGGTTGATATGTATGGAATCTTTCTCTCGCATACTGGGGGCACATTTCTCCAAGATTTCCAATGCTATGATTTCCCCTATTTTCGAGATTCTCTTCGATTCTTATAGGATGGTAGGACTCCTTCTATTTACCGGAGTTTAGGGGTGTTAGGTTCTATGTATCCTCAACTAAAACTCTTAAAGGACTTATCGTTGGTGCATCTTGGTTGATTCTTGTTGCATGCATTCTCTCTTTGTTGTTTTAGCTATAGTCGCACGTGATTCTTCCACAATCTTCTTGCCATGCTCTGTTACTGAATATCGCATCTATTTTTTGATATACTCTTTCTGTTGTCGAAGTTGCTTTAACATGGTACAAGTATATTCATCCATGACTTCTAGCCTACTTTGCATGTCGGCTAGTTTGTTGTTTTTAGCTTGGGAAAAGGGGAATTTCTTCTTTCACTTCCTCCATGATTTATCGCTGAGGATCGTTCTTCGTCGCTTCTTGGGATTCGAACTAAAAACATGTTCGATCCACGCTCACCGCACTAATTGTTGATTGTCAAAATGAACAAGGACCGAAAATGGTAGCCCATGCAGGTCGAGGTAGTTATTCCAGATCGGATTTCGTATACTACTCTTAGTTTTTGTGGGCAATGGTGTCTGGAATGGAAGATCATGTCTTGTTCTTATTGCATGGCTCGTTTTATACTACTCGGAAAGGTGTCGTGGCATGTTGATTGGAATGGCTATGACTTGACGCCCTAGGTTTGCTTCGTCATCCGTAGCGGGCACACGTTACAGCCACGTGGTCGCCGGATGAGATGCAACATTGCTCGCGTTCTTACCTGTTCGCCACAGATTGCGAAGGGTATCGCACAATTTGTGGGTGGTCCTGTACATTGCGATCTGCGTGCGTTGTTACACTTATCACTGGACGTCCCTCATGTTACAATATCCTTAGTCTTACTCATCCTGGTCTCGACACATGGTGGTATGTGTTTGTAGGTGCTAACAATACAATATAATATCAAGAATTGTATAATCCGAATTTACCAATTAACTAAAATAATTTTATCTCAAACCGTTGATGCAATCCTTTATTTTTCAAACAACTAAACTAATAAATGAATAATAAAAATTTAAAAATGATTCAATCATTTAATTTTAGCTCAAAACTCTATTTATCAAACAAATCCTTTGATAATAGAAGAAAAGCAAAAGCTAAACCAAGTCGGCGAAGCAAAACTTGCACAATCCTTGCTCCCTAAGGAGAGCACCATATCAGAAGGCGCAGCGTAGAATTGATAGTCAAGAGAATTTGTTCGAGCCATTTGAGCCAAAGTGTCGACAATCAAATTCACACCCCTTCAAATATGCTGAAAAATAACAACCCAATTACGTTTCACCAAGTCAAATATGTGTTGCACTGTGGCAAGTGCCATCGCAGCTTGAGTACACCGAGTAAATAGATTGAAAACTTCTATATTGACGACCTCAAGAATAACCTTCCGACAATGAGCGAAGCTACATGGGAGTAGCGAGGGGCAATTACCCCCACTCCAAGAAATTTTTTTTCACCTTTGTCCTTTTATATAATTTTTTTACAAGTTAGATTACTTATGAATTTGCCCCACACTTTCAAACATATATATTTTGCCAAGAGCGGAGCTATATGACGGTGAGGAGGGGCAATTGCCCCCACTCCCAAGAAGTTTTTTCTTTCACATTTGTTCTCATGTATAATTTTTTTTTATAAATTAGTTTATTTATGAATTTGCTCTCCACTTTCAAACATATATATTTTATCCCTCAACCTCGAATCCTGACGCCATCCTTGCTTTCGGCCACCATATTTTCAAACCCGCACAAGCCCTTCGTAAACACCCATAACTCAGCTTCAAAGGCGGAACAAATGCAACAAGCTTCGAGAAATACGTCCCTGAGCCCATTAATATTCAACTTCATCCACCCATCATGAGAGTGCAACCACTTCTTGATGACCTGTATGCCAGGAAAAACCGTCGCAGACGCGGATTCCAGAGCCTTAATGCTTTCCTTTGAGTTTTTAGATTTTTCTAAATTTTTTTTTATTTTTTCAAATTCTTTTAAATAAATAATTTTTTTAATTGTTTAACGCATGTCCGTCTCTCACCGAGTAACATCACTTTTTTTGGTTAAGAGAGTAAAAGGTTAAAGTGGAAGACGGAATGAAAATATAAGGATTAAACTGACCGAAAATATAACAAAAGGGTCAAAATTAGAATTATATTATAGTACAAGGAAAAATTGTATTAAGCCAACTAAATCAAATAACTATGATTAATGTCTATATATGGGCCCACAACAAAATCAACGGCCAGAATTCCTGGATCCATTTCACAAATCTCCAATTTCTTATTTTTTCCCCCAAAACCTCCAAGTTCTTAAATACCTCGTATCCTTAAACGGGTATGAGACAAGAATAACCTAACACCGCCGATCCCTTTTTGGTCATTTCATCCTCCAATCATCCCTTCTTCCTTCTTCTTCCTACTCCCACCGAGATTTCGTCCTCGCTAATTGGCTACACCGCAAATCCGTACGCTCTTCCCTTTCATTTTATTAGTTGAAAATAAAATCTATATGCTCATTTTAATTATTCAAATAACTTATTTGATTTCTTTTTAATCTCAGTCTCTTATTAATCTCGTTTACGCAGATGAAATTATTCTGGATTTCCCGTTTTCTCTGCTTTTGATTTATGGCGCTTTAGTTTCAGTAATTGATTTGCAACTCTTAATGGTGTTTTAATTGTTTATTCGTTTGATTAAATTCTCAATTTAAATAAGGTGTAATCTCGTTTATGTTATATTTTTTCGATATTAATGCGATTACGATAGTGATGGACCTTTCTAGATTAAATATCTTATATTCTAAGGTTACTTTTGTTACTGCAAATCTCTCATTGAATGAGATCCATCTTATAATTTTCATATGGATCTGAACATTGGATTTTAATTATTCATTTTGTTGCAGGGATCATTTCAACTTTTACTACACTCGCCGAAGCTTAAGAATGGTAATTTGATATTAATCTGTTTCTATTATGATTAGCATGCTTTTTTACTTTGAAAAGTTTTTATTCTTTCTCACGAATTATATCCAAATGTCAACTTGAAACTGGTTGTTGATATTAAGTTGTAATTTAATTTTTTATAATATTTGCCTTTGTTTTTTTTAATTCTTTTATCCAATGCAAAACTTTTATCTAATTTTTGTTCGAGTGGATCTTAATTTGTTTATCTGAGACTCAGATTAGTCATGTCCCGTTCCTCGCCTATGACTTCCTTTAATCTTTTGTCCTTTGTGTATATAGTACTGGCTATGCCATACTTATCCAAAACTATGGTCTCAGACTCGGTAAGGCCAGTAACAGTTTAGTTCTTTGTAGTTGCTATTCATGTCCTCAGGGACGGACGCAGGATTTTATGTCAGGGTGTGAACCGTTAGGGAGTTATATTAGAAATTTAAGGGTTGCAAAATTACAAAATTTTAGGGGTGCAAACTTGGATCATGGTAGCAAATACAAAGAAAATATAAAGAAAATACATAAATTATATAGTAGTTTGAAACTTTTTTAGGGGGTGTAATTGTCCCCTCCAGTACACCCTCGGTCCATCTTTGCGTGTCCTTGTTTCTTCCCCTCTCTTGACACTGGCATCCTGTTAGAACACATCTTCTCTCTGGGGTATTTCTAGTTCTTTACGTTTCCAATCCACCTTAAATGCGTTCTCCTTTTGTTTGTACTCGATGTCCACAAAGCTCCATTTGTACTCACATTTTTAACTTTTATCTTTGTTTATCCAAGCATCTAATGTAGCATTTTTAAGTTTATGGTTACTTGTTCAATCCTGCAATATATTGTCAGTCTTATTTACGTTGAGTAGAATTTTCCCTAGGTTTGAACATAACTTGTGGTTGCACAGGATTCCAGTGGGCCTGGTAATATTTTATCTCTACATGTGCATTTGGTAAGCAGGATGTGCGGGCTTGCTTGTGCATTAATCAAGAATGATTTAAGCACTTTGTTGGCACATGCAATTTCTTTGTGTTAAAGCTATATGTCTGATTTATTGGAAAACAATGTTTAAAGTAATAGACTAAAAGCTGTTCAAGGGTATGTGGACTATTCTTATTGTTATCAATCTTCCCTCTTCTTCCCTCTTATTTAAAACTAGATGGAAATCAAGTACGTGTTCGATATCAGCCTTGAAGCTAAAAAGTTAGCATATGAGGACTTGTTTGCCAATTTGTTGTCATCATGCGTTCTCTATTAGTCATGTGAACTAATGCAAACATAATCTTTCAAACACGTGTTTAAATTGAATGGACTACTGCCATATTTCACCTGTTACCAACTATTAACTATGTCGGCCGCAGATCTGAGGTATTGGTCCTTTTTTGTGTGTTGCCACATGGAAAGTCTTTGAAATTAAATATTAACTGATAGAAATTCTTTATTGCTTTCTTTGCAGGTGCTCCTGTGACAAAATATTCTAATATAACGACTGATACAGTGTACGGGATTGAAAATGGAGTTGAATAGCCTGAGAGATGCATTTGATCGTGTTGCAAAGAAGCAAAAGCTGTCCTGCTCTAAAGCTCACGAAGTTATGGATCAGATTGTTCAAGAAATCGAGAAGGCAATAGAAATGATGCAACCAATGACCCTTGATCATAAATCCATGCTTGCTGAACTGAAGAAAAAACTGCATGAAATTGCTCCACTCAGTCAGCTCGAAGGCACACAGAAGGAACTCAACATAGCATTAAGCAAGTATCCAAAAGCTCTTGAGAAAGCCCTTCATCCTGATATATCCAAAGCTTATCGAAATATTGAGTTTGATTCTCATACGGTTAACCAAATAATTGTCAGCCATTTCTATCGGCAGGGCCTATTTGATGTTGGTGATTGTTTTATAACCGAGGCTGGGGAAGCAGAAGCTGCTGCTTCTATGAGATCACTTTTTCAAGAAATGTATCAAATGCTTGAAGCCATGAAGAATAGGAACCTAGATCCTGCCCTGAAATGGGCAGCCGCAAACTCCGATAAACTGAAAGAAAATGGTTCAGACCTTCTGCTGGGACTCCATCAGTTGCAGTTTGTGAAAATACTACAAATGGGAAGCAAAGATGAAGCGCTCAAGTATGCAAGAACCAACTTTGTTCCTTTTGCTGGAAACCATATGGCTGAAATCCAGAAACTCATGGGGTGCCTATTGTATTCCGATAGACTTGGCGAGTCCCCATATGCTCATTTATTGTCACCAACCAATTGGGATGTAGTGGCCGAGGAGCTCACCAGACAGTTCTGCAATCTACTGGGGCAATCATACGAGAGTCCGTTGAGTGTGACAATAGCAGCAGGGGTGCAAGGGCTGCCACCACTTTTAAAGTTTATGACAGTTATGGCTGGGAAGAAGCAAGAATGGCTATCAATGAAGCAGTTGCCTGTGCCCGTGGAGTTAGATAAAAAGTTCCAATTTCATTCTATATTTGTGTGTCCCGTGTCTAAGGAGCAATCGACCGATGATAACCCACCGATGCTGATGCCATGTGGTCATGTGCTCTGCAAGCAATCCATCAACAAGATGTCAAAGAATGGATCAAAAACTTTCAAGTGCCCGTACTGCCCATCTGATGTCGATGCAGCACGGTGCAGACAGCTGAATTTCTGATATGTTTACCCTAAAATACAAATGGGGTTGTATTTAAAAAAAAACCTGTTTTCTTTGGACTGAATTGAAAATGTGTAGAATTAGAAATTGTTTGTGGTGAGATGTTGGCAATGCAGGTCAACATTGGTGTAGTCTTTGCTGGACTTGATTGTAAATAGAAATTCTTTCCAGCATCCGTGCTAGTAATGCAGCAGCCAAAGTCGCTTCGGGCTTAAAACTTAAATAAATCTATCATCCTCTTAAATATTTGTATGTGGGGATGAACATTGAACTAGTTTGGCCGGTTTTGTATAAAAGTTTAAATAAATCGATAATTCTCTTAAAACTGGTCCGTTAAATGTCAATCAAATAATCGATTTTTTTTTAAAGAACTTTTTTTTTGAACTGATTCTACTTAGAGGGGGAAAATTCTAAGCGAAGGAAATGCTTCTGCTGGGTCTTGAACCCGGAATCTAAGGGGAGAGGATGGAGCAGGTGAGCAGCTCTGACCAACCAGCCATCAACACTTGCTCAAATAATAATTGAACTTTGTTTCCAATTTTTTAAGATATATTTATTTATTAATAGAAAAAACTTTAATACAGAGACCGTGTAAATTTTAATTTATACAAATTTAAATTTACACAAGTCTTTTCCAATAGTTTTAGGGGTTTAATTTAGGGTTTAAAGTTTAGACATCGAAATTTTGTAATGGGTGAATTTAATTTTGGATTGAGTTGGATATCGGTTTTTTGTGTTGAGGCTTATGTTAGGTTTTAAATAATTTGGGAACATTTGGTTCAGAAATATTCAATATAAAATCATTTCACAAACTAAAGTAATCAAATTAATTCGGTTTAATTTGATTAATCATTTCTTTCTCATACCAAAATTTATAAATAAGGTTGTGATTACAGGGATAGCTATTGTTATCAAGTATCGAATGAGTACTTAAATGAATTGCTGAAATTGGTATTAGATCGCAATGGTTTTTGTAAGAGAAATCGTTCTAGTTTAATATACGCTACGCATATGCGCGAACAACATATCTTTTACAGTAGGCATGGCATCTAAATTGTGATTGGAGAGAATTTTTTTCGATTGCATTTCTCATAAAGAGAAGTCGACTAGAGCATATAATAGAGGTATCGATATGGTCATAGGATCATCAGCTTGACCAAGATTATAAATTCATCTTTAAAGGGGATGTGCCATTTGCCTATTACAACTCTCCTAAAAGCAACATTTTATCAGTTGTCTTCATTATTTACAGACCTTGCGAGAGAAACAATTGCTATGAGGTCTTCTGAACTCGGTTTTAGGGCACAACTAGAAAGCCAACGCTATATTCATATTAATTGTTTTCCATCGTAGTAAGATTCCTTTTTGTTTAGTTTTTGGGTAGTAAATATTAGGGGTGGGTATTCAATCAAGTTGAGTCGAGTTAAAAAAATTCGAGTTAGTCGAGTTGAGGAATCTTATTTATGACTCAAACATTATTTGAATTTTTTTCGATTCGAGTTGAGTTGTCGAGTTATTGTACAAATTTGATCGTAATTATTTATAATTTTGTAGTACCAAATCAAAGAATATGCAAAGTTAAAGGACTAAATTAAAAAATATTTTTTTGTTAAAAATATAAATTGAAGTTACATATATTATATAGTAGTAGTGGAACATGTAGTTTAAATTTGATCTAGTCTGATTTTATTAGTAGCCATGATTGGGGCTATAGTACTGACTATGCATAGGACTACCCACGGAGCGGTGAAAAGACAGGATATATTCCAACGAAATGTTATTTCTTTTAAGAGGACTATAATGAGGAGGACGACAGACCCAATCACGAGATAATAATGGGCAAGTAGCTTGATATTGGTTCAAATCCAATTCGTGAGATGGCATTGATCTTTAAAAGAAAGAATTCTTGGTGTTAAAGGGAGAACTACGAGGAGCCAACCCTAGTACAAGAGGACTGGGTTGGGCCAACCTATGGTGTACCGGTTGTTATGCCAATAGCAGCGCCGGGCAGCTAAGTTGGTATGGAAGAACTGCTGGGCCGCGGGAAATCCTTCTCTATAGAAGTTCTCAGACGAGGTTTTTGAATAGAACTTCGATAGGCGAGAGGTGTAAGCACCGCGAGGTGTGAAGCGATCTCGTTCAGTCATTCAATGACTTCGAATTCCAGAATGCAATAGAGAGTGTGGACAACCTCAATCCTAAAAGCAAGTCAAGCAGGGGAGGAGAATTAGGGAGAGCCAAGCCAGAAGCGAATGATGCGCACTCATCATACGAAAGTAGTCCATGCAGATAGGAAGCAGAGCTAAGCTAGGTGGATCTACTGACAAGTGGAAGTACCGCCTGTAGCGATGTCTCTGTTTCGCTAAAAAATCGAGTTTTTGAGGTGTTTGTGGTCTTTCGGGTATTAAAATATTTATTCCGTGGGGTTTTGAAAATATCATATTTTATTTTAAAAAAGGGAGTCGCCATCGGCCACTGAGATAGGCCGGACACCATAAAACCAGAGATTCAAAAAACTTTGAGTTCGGGAGTCGGTTACGGATGGGGGAAGGATTAGCACCCCACACCGCCCAAAATTGGTACTTTAATAATTATCGCTTTATTAATATTGGATTTTCCGGGTTAAAGTGATGATTAGTTTAAAATTCGGTTATAATTGCGAATAAATTTTAAAGGCCCCGTTATCCGAGAGTAAACGCCCAACCACTATCACTACGCCTGATACTGGCCCCGTTTACGCTCGGATAAAAGGGCACCGCATTGACATTATATATTCCATTATGCAAACTTAGTGAGCAAAATATAAAACATGGCAAATAATTTAAATACAATAAATATTAACATAATAGAATACTAATCAAACATAAATAAAATACTAATCTAAAACATACGTACATAAATATTAATCTTACTTATAAATAAAAACAAATTTAACATAAATAAAATGCTAATATTCATAAATATTAATTTAAAACAAAAATAAATATTAATCTAACACATAAATAAAAATGAATCTAACATAAATAAAATATTAATATAAAACACAAATTTAAAACATATTAAATACTAATCTAAAACATAAACATACAAACTAAAAAATAAGAATACAATTTTAAAATAACTAATACTTCATTAAATTATAAAAATTACAACACAAATAAAAGGGGAAGAAAATATACCTAACTAGGAGCTCGAATGACAAACCCCAACTGAACCCCACCGAGATCTACCACGACCTCTCCAAAAATATTAACTAGATCGGATCCAAAATAGGACCCCAATCGAATGTTGGATCGAACCAACTGGGGCCGAGGGCACTACCCTCAACCCCGGCCAGCCTTGCGGCAGGCCATGGCTCCCACGAATTGGGGTGCCAATTTCACTTGCCAATTTGTGGCAAATTGGTGTGCAATTGGGCGTGTAAATCTTGGCTGCCCCTGCCTTGTATTTATAGGCAAGGGGTGGGTGACGTGGAGCACCCTGCTCCACACAATTTCTTTTTTTTATTTTAATAATAATATATATATTTTTTTTTACTTTTTTATTTTTATTATTATTTTTTCATTAATTTTATATTAATAATACTACCATTAAAATAATACTAATAACACTAAAACCCGGTCAAAAATGAGTGATTACAGTTGCCCCTCTTTGCTTGTTCTTGTGAAACGAGGACAAAGCAAGACCAAAAGCACTCATTTTTGACCTATTTTCTTGTCTTTGGCTTTGGAATCACGTGTTCTTCTGGAACTCTCGCTCTTCCTTAGCTGAATCTTCAAGCTTGTAAGTTCTTCCTATATAGAACTTCTTCACCTTCTGATCTTGGAACTATAGGTCCTCCCTATATAGAACCTTTCATTCTGAAGCCTCGAGTTATGAGTCCCTCCTATATAGAACTTTTCATTCTGAGACGGTAAAGGTTGGATCCTTCCTATATAGAAATCTTCTCCTTCAACGCTGGTTTCTCCTATATAAAACCTTCTGCGTCACTGACTGATTCTTTCGACTGAGAGTTCTTCCTATATAGAACTTTTAGTCTTCAAACCCTAGAGCCGCAAGTCCTTCCTGTATAGAACTCTTAGCTTTTGAAATCTCAGAGTTACAGGTTCTTCCTATATAAAACCTCTCATTCTAAGACAGTAAAGCTCGGAGCCCTTCCTATATAGGACTCTTCGCCTTCAACGGGTTTTCCCTATATAAAACCTTATGTGTCATAGGTGAATTCTTTCGGCTGGGAGTTCTTCCTATATAGAACTGCTGGTCTTCACCCTGGAGCCGCCAATCCTTCCTATATAGAACTTTTAGCTTCTGAAATCTATGAGCTACAAGTTCTTCCTATATAAAACCTCTCACTCTAAGACAGTAAAGCTCGGAGCCCTTCCTATATAGGACTCTTCGCCTTCAACACAACGGGTTTTCCCTATATAAAACCTTATGTGTCATGGGTGAATTCCTTCGGTTGAGAGTTCTTCCTATATAGAACTGCTAGTCTTCACCCTGGAGCTGCAAGCCCTTCCTATATAAAACTTCCAGCTCCTGAAGCCTCGGAGCGGCAGATTCTTCCTACATAGAACCTCTTGCTACGGGAGCTTGAAAATATAAGCCCTTCCTATATAGAACCTTTATCTTCGAATTTTTCTTTTCTCTTTTTTCTCTTTCCTTTTTTCTTTTTCCTTCTTTTTCTGCTTTTTTCTCTTTTTCATTTTTCTCTTCTCTTTTTTCTATCTCATTTTCATCATTTTTTTTACAAGGTTGTTGATATCTTTGGACTTACGCTACTAAGGCTGCCGAAATATTTTTTCAAATTTTGGGATTTACGCCAAAAATGGCTACCGACCTTTCTGGACTTACGCTGCTAAGGCTGCCAAAACTTTCTTTAAATTTGGGGACTCATGCCGAAAATGGCTGCCAATCTTTCTGGACTCACGCTGCTAAGGCTGCCAAAATCTTTCTTCAAATTTTGGGGACTCACGCCGAAGGTGGCTGCCAAACTTTTTTCAAATTTTGGGGACTCACGCCGAAAATGGCTGCCAAACTTTCTTCAAATTTTGGGGACTCACGCCGAAGGTGGCTGCCAAAACTTTCTTCAAATTTTGGGGACTCACACCGAAGGTGGCTGCCAAACTTTTTCAATTTTTGGGGACTCGCGCCGAAGGTGGCTGCCAAACTTTCTTCAAATTTTGGGGACTCACGCCGAAAATGGCTGCCAAACTTTCTTCAAATTTTGGGGACTCGCGCCGAAGGTGGCTGCCAAAACTTTCTTCAAATTTTGGGGACTCACGCCGAAGGTGGCTGCCAAACTTTTTCAATTTTTGGGGACTCACGCCGAAGGTGGCTGCCAAACTTTCTTCAAATTTGATGAAATCCACTTCTTAATACTCTTTGATAATTCTTCAAGTACTTGTCCAAAACAAGCAAAAATTGACATGCCCCTATCTATATGATGCATGCATTATAATGCCTTATTTCTCTTCTTCTTCTTTTCTCTCTTCTCATTTTCTTTTTCTTTTCTTCTTTTTCTTTTTTCTATTTCCTTCAATTTCTTCTTATTTTTTCTTTTTCTTTTCTTTTTTCTTCTCCCTCTCTTTCTTTCTCTTTTTTTTCTTTTAGCCCCTTTTTCGTTCTAAAGTCTTACACCCTGAAAGGTCGCTCCTCAAATTTCTTCATCTCTTTACTTCTTCACTGTATGCTCTTAAATCCTCATTTGAACATGCTTTTAAACCTTTTGTGCGGAAGGATTTTCTTGTTTTCAGGGTTATCACTCGTCTTCATAAATGATCTTCTGGTTCTTATATTATTCTTATAAGAACCCTTGTCATCTTCTTCACTTGGCGTTGCCCCATTCAACCACGGGCTCCACTGCTTTGAATTTTCTGACCCATCATCAGAGCCTTGATCTATTTCTAGTCACTAGGGTGAGCCAAAATGCTTCCATCCCCTGAGCTTCATCCTTGATCTTCTCGTAGCATTCCGACGGGAACTAACTCTCGGTCCCTATGCTTTAAATCTCATCATCATTCTTTTTTTAAAGTAATGCAAAAGGCAATTTACTTGTGTATATTTCAAAAAATAATGATTGTTTGAAAAGATAACAGTCATTTCGAAAATCACAACTTGGAGGGGATACCAAACATTTTGAAAAAATTGTTTGGAACAAATGGTAAACATCTTTTTCTTTTCTTCTTCTTTTTTAAGGACCAAACATTTTTTTAAAATAATGCTTGGAGAATGGTAAACAAAATTCGAAGTGTATTGCCAAACATTTTTTTAAAAACTAATGTTTGGGGGAAATGGTAAACATCAAAACTTTGGGAGAAAATGTCAAACCTTTTAAAACATGTTTGCCCCCGAAATATCAAACACCATAGCGCATCTGCTTCAAGTTGCCAGAGATCAACTCTAATGAAACGCATATTTAGAAGATCTTGACCATTGTGGAGATATATGCCAATGTATAGTTTCTTCTGGTCTAATAGGCTTTTGAGAGGAACAACCCTACCTAGTTTCTACCTCGTTTAAGGTGGCTCTCTTAATCTCACTATCTCACCATGCCTCATCCTTCCCTCATTTGGGTGTCGATCAAGCACTTCGAAGTTTGACGTTCCTTGAAGCAAAGTTAACCCTTATAGGCGGAATGAAATCTGAAGACATTCTCATTCAAGTTGGATATCTATGGATGACCATAATGGTCTTTGGGGCTTGTAATGTAGGCCTTTGGTTTATGGTTAAGTGAAACAGTATTTCTGTACTTGTGTAACTTGGATATGCCCATTATTCATTCCCTTTTTTGGATCACTCTAGATTGCATGTTTTTGGGTTTTTCACCCTAGAGTTCATTTCCTTTCTTTTTACTATAGGCTGCCTTACATTCTGGCTATATACTGATGTTTGTTTTCTGTTCAAGAATGTTTGATCCTCCAAAACTCCTTGAAACTGAGATTTCTTGAATGAAGGACTACGAATACATTTTTGAGAACTCTTGTGATTGGCACGCCCAGATGAAATGTTATTCTTTTTTTTTCTTTTCTCTTCTTTTTTCTATTTTTCTTTTTCAATTTTTCTCTTGGATCGCTCTAGACTGCCCATTTTTAGGTTTTCACCCTAGAGGTCACTTCCTTCTTTTGTACCTTCATATCAGTGTATTTTGGTTGGATATTATGCCAGCAGGCTCAAGCAGACTACTCTTTTTCTTCATTTTCAGGATCACTCTAGACTGCCCATTTTTGGGTTTTCACCCTAGAGGTCATTTCCTTTTTGAGCAATCTTCGGGCCGACTTGCCTTGAGTTGGCTTCAATTCGAGCTTCTATACTAATTTTCAAAACTGATATTTACTTGAAATGTGGATTCCTTGTGTCTCCTGCTCATAGTTGAAGTCTTGTTCTTGTATTGTTTGATCTGTGTGTGAAGCATATACAATATTCTTTCTTTCTTTTTCTTTTTCTTTTTCTTTTCTTCTTTTTTCTTTCTTTTTTATTTTTTTCTTTTCTTCACTTTTTTGTTTTGTTTTGTTTTCTTTTTCTTTTTTTGTTTTAGACTGCCCATTTTGGGTTTTTAGCCTTGAATCTCTTTCTTCTTATTCGAGTCTATAAATGTATCCTCGAATCAACACGTATCTATACTGGGTATTGATGATATCTTTTGCTCGAAGTTACTTGCCTCTCTGCAGCTCTTCTGATATTTACTCGATCTGGATTGCTTCGGCCTTCTGATTACCATTTCTCTTCTTTTCTTTGGTTTTTCGTTTAGACATATCCTTGTTTACAACCACTTTCTTCTGATGATTTTCTGATCTTCGTATCCAATCTGTCTGGACCCATCTCTGTCTTCTGGTAAAGTAAAAAGAATATCATTCGTTGTCAAATTCACAGATGTCCTGAGAATACCTTCAGGGGGTAGAGGTTTAGGGTCAACTTTCGTTTCAATGATCTTAAACGACAAGTGCCTGAGAAGATAAATTCTTAAAATGGGAACTGCCCATTGTCTAAACACTCGCTCTGTTCCTTTGTTGGCCTAAGTAAACTAGCAGATAATCACATTTACAGTATCCCCATAACATTCAATCTCTTCTAAATATATGCAACTTAGAGTTGATCTTTGGGTCTGAAGCAAATGTACTGTTGCATTCAAAATTTGAGGACCTGGTATAGAAATGATATATACATATGTCTATTCAAAAATGTGTATATATGCATATGGGAGAACAAAAACTACCCTATAAAATGTTTACAGAATCAAAAATGTAAAAATGCTTTCTTAATGGAAATGTGATCTGTTATTCTGATAAATGATGAGTTTTTTGTTTCTGTTGAGAATTTCTTTGTGAAATGATGAGAAAACCGTAGGGACCTTTGTACTATCTCTAGGGTACTAACTCATTCCGACCCTTTCAAGGTAGTGTAGGCTTGTGCCACTTCTCTTGTTTTTCCACCGCTGAATCAACTCTCTCTTCAAGGTCCCATCTTTGATCAGCTTCTTGATCTCCTCCAATAAAGGTCTACATTTTCTGGAGGGATGCCCCGGTGCCCCCATATGGAACTCGCATGTGCTACTCGAGTCAAAACTATGGGCAGATGGATCAGGTGCAATCTTCATCGGTCTAGGAGCAAGATAGTGACCCCCTACCAAATGAGGCCATATGTCTGAGATGGATGCTTCGAACACTTCCCAATTTACGCTTGTCCGAGGAATTTTCCTTGATGACCCCGTTGTGTCAGTCTGTCTTCTTCTTTTACGGCCACGAGAACCTTGAAAGTGGTACCCATTTATCTCATTCTTTCCTTTTGCTCCTAGGCATTCTGGTCTTTTAAACTTAGGTCCCGGAGTGCATGTTTGATTCTCTCTCCGACTGTCATGAAGTCCTCAAAGTTGGCATTCATTTTCCCGAGCACCTTATCAAAGAAGAAATAAGAAAGGTGGCATGTAAGTCACTTTCCTCTTCATCTACGGGAGGCTGCACTTGGGTCGCTAAACACAGACACCTCAAAACACATTCTTTGAAGCTTTATCAGGTTTCATCTTCGTACCCTGGAGATACTGACGACTCGGTGCTAGGTCCAAAGCATATCATATCACGGTAGGTCCTGCTAGACTGTCGAAAAAGTAGTGGATCGGCAATTTTTCAATTCAGCCCTCCATCTTTTTTTTGCAGAATATGGTCGAGTGAATCTTGGGGCATCTTGTTCCGTTATCATGCGTAAATATAGAGTCTTTGGAATATGGAGGAACGACCAAACCAGGGTTCAAACAGAGTTCTCTTGCATCGAAGGCATCAAACTTCTTCTTTTTCTTTTTCTCTCGAGCACATCCTTTAACTGCTCAAATATTGATTTTTTGAGTGTCTTCAATTCTTTTATCCATGATAAAACCCTAATTGGTTTTTGAATTACTCCTCATAAAATTTATGCAAGGTAATAATAATGCAAGGTAATGATAATGTCTTGTAAAACATGTCAGGATCGTGCAAAGCAATGCAATGCAATCCTAAAATATAAACATGAATGCAATAAGATATTGATTCCAAAAGTGATCCTCATAGAACAACGTTCATTGAGGCTAAAAGGTTTCATTATATTAGATATTAGATATTTACAGTTACTGATAAGCTTTAGTGCCTACTTTCTTCATCTAGTAGTCCGGTCAGCTTGCCTCTGTAGTCCAACACTTGGTCCATGTTCTGACTAAGTCTGCCACCTTGTTGAGCCACCTTACCTGCTCGAGTAATATCGATCTTCGGGTCTTCATCTATCTTATGTTTAGTCTTTCGCAGCTTGGAAGTTGTCCTTTCCTACTGAAGAGTGTTGGATTGTCATTGCTCTGTCGTAAACTTGTTTCCAAAACTCTTGTTAACGGCTAAGTTATTCTATATCTCATCTTTGGAGACTGTCGTACCTAATCCCAATTTCCTCAAACTTACCTAATAACAGCCTGACTTGATTCTTGCTTGACTAGTTTCTCTTCTTACAATATTCTGAGTCACCCTTCAACTGGACAACACCGTTTGTTCTTTAAAGGTGACCCAATCTGATATTCTTAAACACTCAATAAAGCTTCTGGTGATCATTATGCAAATTCAATTTTATCCAAGTTATCTCTCTCTTATCTGAGCTGGCTAAACTCGAAAGAATATCCCTCTCTTGGGATGCCCTTATCTTCGATCTTCAAATTTAACTCGCTTGAGTGACCCACTTCGGTATTACTCTAACTTTGTCCTGGATATCGATTCCTCCTCAACTTTGCCCCTCGGGTGATTGTTAGCTCACTATAGAATTGGGGAACTCCGTCTTCGAAACCTAAAATCCTCATCGCGATAAGATATTGAACTCATTCCTCAGGGCCCCGTAATCCTCAATATCGTGACCCAAACTTCCTAAACGGTAACTGCCTCTAGCACGTGTGTCGTAATCTCTCAGATAAGACGGTCTCTTCGCTAGAGACTTCACCGAGGTAATAAGGCTCTTGTCGATGAACATTAGGAGTAGTTCAGTGTACCTCACAGGAATTGAGATATACTTCTTTTCATTACTTGCTTCTCAAGTTTCTTCTGGACCGAGCTCTATTTTTTTGAAAGCCCGAGCTCTATTCTGATCCTTAATTGGTTCTTCTTTCGGTTTGATGGATCGCTTACCTTTCGTCAAAGTATTCATCTGATTCATCACGTCTTCCCTCTGCTTCTTTCAACTCTTGCACTTTACTTTACTCATTACCAGTACTGTGTCTCCTTACCGTGTCTGACTTGAAGTCTTCAGATGGTTCCTCTTATATTGTCTCCGATCTTGTTTTGGGACAAAACCCTGGATCGGTGCCCTCTAATATCTGACCAGACGACCCTTTGCCAATTATGAACGATTTCTGATATTTGAGGAACCACTTCGAGAATCAATACCCTATAAATGTGAGAATGCATGCAAATACGATGTTGATTCTCGAACAGTCTTTGAAAAACTTTCAATAGAGAAAATGTATGTTTGCAAGAAATTAATAATGAATTACAGGCAACAGTTGAATTTATTCTTGACTTCGGGAAGCAAAACATGTGCTCCACGTCTCGACGTCGTCTTCAGGATGATGGATGACTCCGTCTTCTCCTCTTGTTCTATTCTATGGACTCGTGACGTCGTGATCTTTATTTTTGTGTCTTCTGAGAAAGACATCAGACAATATATTTTCTTCTGTAGATCTGGGTACGTCTAAACAGGGATGGATTCTATCGATCCTAGGGGAGTACTTTAAAACTTTTTGGGGGTTTAAATTAAAATTTTCAAGGATCATTTGGTTTAAAAATTCCCCTTTTTATTATCAAAAAGTTTTAACTTACTTAAAAAATGAAACTTTTAGGTTTCTTTTTGTTATTATTATTATTCTGAAAGTTTTATGAGGGAAGAAGTTTCAAAGCAAAATAATAATATTTTCAAATTTTTTCTTTTTCTTCTTTTTAAATGAGTTAAATTAAAATATGAGATTTTTTTTAAAAAAATGGTCAAATGTGAAGATTTAAAATTGGTGTTCCGCGGCCCTGACTGAATCTTCTGCGTCGCACGTGTCTTACTATGTACCGTCTTCTTTCTTGATTGGTCTTTGCTCGGCCTAACTTGATACTGTAATATTATCGTTCTCGGCAAAGCAGACTTTTTCTATTTTGAAAGCCTTTTAATGAACTGTTCTTGAATCAACACCATGTCATGATATGCAACATGAATGCAAATAAAGGCGTTGATTCCGCTGGTAATCATCCTTTCGAACGACTTTCATGGGAATTAAAGGGTCCAGATTACAAAAAAGGTTCATATTACAAAAGAAGTCCCTATTACAAAAAGAGTCTCTATTACAAAAAGTCTTAATTACAAAACAAATTTCTATACATAAGCCCTAGCTCTACCTCATAGCTCCTCGACAGCTCTGAGCAACTTGATAAACCTTGGTGCTTCTTCCATGTCCGGGGTTACGAAAGGTCGGAGAGTCGCGACTTCGGTAGCTAAGTCATTCATACACCTTGTAGCTCGTTGTATGTCCACCATCAGGGTCTCGTGTGTATACTTTGGCACTACACGCTTGCTCAGCAAATCATTACTTCGGATCTGTTGATTAATCTCTGACCGATGTCGCGCGACTGGATTGATGCCGTCTTTTCCTAAGACACCTTTTTTCCATGATGAAAGATTTTCTAATCGGGCAAACCACTTGAATCAACGCCTCTATGTAATGTGGATGCAATGATAATGCAACAAAAGTATGTGTTAAATAAAAATAAAAATAAAAATAAAACACAAAAAATGAGTTAGTACCGGATAAAAATAATAAATACATAAATAAAATGACAAATAAAATAAGGTAAACAAAAAAAACTCTATTTATCCCGTCTAAAACACCTAAGGTTATCCGCATGGCTCTAAAGGGGTGGGTTTCTATATGTTCTCTACATGCAGTGTTGGTGCTAGGAGGTACCCGAATTGTCCTTGCTGTCCTCTACTAAGAGTAGCAAGGCCCCCGATCATCACCCATTATAGGCTCCTTTCAACCGGGTTCAATTCAGGGGGACCCATTCGCTTATGCCTGCACGAAGGAACGATATCCTTACGAAAGCATAAGGTACTCGAGCCCCGAAGGTACTTGCTAGGCCTACACGGGAGAACGATATCTCCACGAAAGCATTAGCATTTTCCCCCCACTTAAAAACGGGTTTATATGCCAAATTTTAAATGCGTTAAAATAAACGCGCAATTACAACCGAATATTAATTTAATAGTCACTTTAATCCGAAAACTTCTAATATTATTAAAGCGGTAATTATTTGAAAAAGCTTGACTCTCTTTATTTTGTTAAAAACAAAAAATAGTCCCAGCGGAGTCGCCATCTGTAGCGATGTCTCTGTTTCGCTAAAAAAATCGAGTTTTCGAGGTGTTTGTGGTCTTTCGGGTATTAAAATATTTATTCCGTGGGGTTTTGAAAATATCGTATTTTATTTAAAGAAAGGGAGTCGCCACCGGCCACTGAGGTAGGCCGGACACCATAAAACCAGATATTCAAAAAACTTTGAGTTCTGGAGTCGGTTACGGATGGGGAAGGATTAGCACCCCCACACCGCCAAAATTGGTACTTTAATAATTACCGCTTTATTAATATTGGATTTTCCGGGTTAAAGTGATGATTAGTTTAAAATTCAGTTATAATTGTGAATAAATTTTAAAGGCCCCGTTATCCGAGAGTAAACGCCCAACCACTATCACTACGCTTGATACTGGCCCCGTTTACGCTCGGATAAAAGGGCACCGCATTGACATTATAGATTCCATTATGCAAACTTAGTGAGCAAAATATAAAACATGGCAAATAATTTAAATACAATAAATATTAACATAATAGAATACTAATCGAACATAAATAAAATAATAATCTAAAACATACGTACATAAATATTAATCTTACTTATAAATAAAAACAAATTTAACATAAATAAAATGCTACTATTCATAAATATTAATTTAAAACACAAATAAATATTAATCTAACACATAAATAAAAACGAATCTAACATAAATAAAATATTAATATAAAACACAAATTTAAAACATATTAAATACTAATCTAAAACATAAACATACAAACTAAAAAATAAGAATACAATTTTAAAATAACTAATACTTCATTAAATTATAAAAATTACAACACAAATAAAAGGGGAAGAAAATATACCTAACTAGGAGCTCGAATGACAAACCTCGACTGAACCCCACCGAGATCTACCACGACCTCTCCAAAAATATTAACTAGATCGGATCCAAAATAGGACCCCAATCGAATGTTGGATCGAACCAACTGGGGCCGAGGGCACTGCCCCCAACCCCGGCCAGCCTTGCGGCCGGCCATGGCTCCCACGAATTGGGGTGCCAATTTCACTTGCCAATTTGTGGCAAATTGGCGTGCAATTGGGCGTGTAAATCTTGGCTGCCCCTGCCTTGTATTTATAGGCAAGGGGTGGGTGACGTGGAGCACCCTGCTCTACACAATTTCTTTTTTTTAATAATATATATATATTTTTTACTTTTTTATTTTTATTATTATTTTTCATTAATTTTATATTAATAATACTACCATTAAAATAATACTAATAACACTAAAACCCGGTCAAAAATGAGTGATTACACCGCCACTACGCTCAATTGAAAGCAGGAAAAAACCACTTCGCCAATTCTCTTTATTTTTCCGAGCCTCCCATGCTGTGACTTCGACTTTGAGTATGATGAATGGGTGGAAAGATCTTTATAGAAGTCCCTGTCTGATCCAACCAAAGAGTTAGTATCTATAAAAAATATATTTTTTTAGATAAGGGGGAGAACTGCGAGTTTTTTCAAAAAAGACTTGTTGCTTCCCTATCCGAATCCCACGAGGGACTAAGCGCGAGATGAGCCATAACATAAGGGGCGAATCTACTCACGGACAGAGAACCCCTTGCCGTCTTGGCTGTGCTACCGGAGGCTCTGGGGAAGTCGAAATAGGAGAGCACTCATCTTGGGGTGGGCTTACTACTTAGATGCTTTCAGCAGTTATCCGCTCCGCACTTGGCTACCCAGCGTTTACCGTGGGCACGATAACTAGTACACCAGAGGTGCATCCTTCCGGTCCTCTCGTACTAGGGAAAGGTCCTCTCAATGCTCTAACGCCCACACCGGATATGGACCGAACTGCCTCAAAACAAACGAGAAAATAAAGAAATGAGAAAATCATACAAAGTTGAGGGACTAAATTGAAAAAAAAGACATTTACTTTCAAAAACATGAATTGAAGCTAAATAAGTATTATACCATTGTTTAGGATCACCTGGTTCAAATTAAGGGTGTTCATGGTCGGTTAACCATACCGTTTAGCCTAAACGGTCGGTTAACCGTTATAGCGGTTATTGAATTTTGCTAACCATAACCATTATGAAACCGTTAACCGTTAGCGTTTAACTGTTAAGACACGGTTAACCGATGGTTCGATTACAGATTAACATGTAACCTATTACAATTTTTCTTCACATGTTCGCTACTTTTTTAGAATAATGAAACAATCACTTCGAAGAGTATTATATTAAAATGTTCATAAAATGTTTAAGTAGAAATTCTAAACACTAACGCCATATTTAATTAAAAAATGCATATATACTACAAAGTTGCAACATAACACAAAATACACAAATTCCATATTTAGTTGAAAGTTTTAAGTTTCAATGGCATTTATCACATAACAATACACCATCAAAGTTTAGGATATAGAAATACACCATCAAAATTTTAAAGACAAATATTTAACTAACATAAAACAAACATAAGATAAATAAAACTTCTGTGAGTTAGTACCAGAAGCCACAAAAGTTAACTCTATGATCAAATCACTCAAGGTCTTCACTGACTTTCTCTAATATGAAATACGACTCATCAATCATAGTGGATTGTTGATTGAGGGTTAAATACTTTATTCTTATGTTTCAAAACATGAAACAAGTAAGTATAAGAAATATAATGTAATACTAGCAAATTGAAGATAAAAATATTATGAATTAGATTAGAAAATAAGGTTTAGAAATGAGAGAAGGGGCACGTGGACTGAAATTTTAATTGAATGTATTTTATTTTAAATATATATAATTAAATAACGGTTAATCTATAGGTTAATCATTTGTCAACATTCGTAACCGTAATCATTAACTATCATTTTTAGCGGTTCGACTAACCATTAAAATATAACGGTTATACCAGTTAACGGTTACAGTTAATTATGCACACCCTTAGTTCAAATTTGATAAAAAAATGACTTAAAATGAAAGAGGATTTGAATAAAAAGAAAATAATGGACTAAATTGCAAAACAATAAAATTTGATTTTTCAAGTTAGAAAAATTAAACTTAATAACCGTCAAATTTGATGTGCTTGTGGGTTTGGAGAATGATGCACCTTTGGAGATAGCAAGGCAACCAAGGGCTGCTGCCCAAGATATAGCAAATCTGTTGCAGGAAATGAAGATGAAGAAAAAGGATGCAGTGGACAAGGTTAAGGATCAATCTGTGGTTGTTAGTGTTGGGAGTAATCCCTCTCTTATTGTTGCCTCATGGCAGTCCTTTTTTGGAACATAAGGGGGCTCAATAACCTTCTTAAACAGAAAAAGGTTTTGCATAGAGTAAGTAGTCTGAATGCTGAGGTTGTTTGTCTGTTGGAAACAAAGATTAGGGAGCAGAATACAACTTATTTTATTGTTTTCTGATCACTGGTGTTTTTGTTCAAACTATAATGCAATTGGAAATGGGAGAATCTGTGTTCTTTGGAGGAAAGAGTTGAATTTTTCAATATCTCACGTTGTTGATCAATCTGTTTCAATTCAAGAAAAGTTAAGGGGCAAGAAAATTCTTATCACAGCTGTATATGAGAGTAATGATGGTCCTTGCAGGAGGAGATTATGGCAGCAGCTAAGGCAGATAAACCCTGTCAATTCCCTCATTTGGTTAGTTGGCGGTGACTTTAATGTCACTGCATGTGTTTCTGAAAGCTCCAATTCTGAGTAAATGGGGATTTTCATTTCAGGGGACATGGTAGAGTTACAAGAGTGCATGGGAGATTGTTCCCTTACAGGTCACCTTTATGTGGGCCCTCTTTTCACTTGGTCAAACAAGCAGGAGGAGATCTATCTGGCAAGAAAATTGGACAGGGTGCTTGTAAATCCTCCCTGGAATACTGTTATTACTGAATCTCATGTAGAATTTCAGGCCCTTGTGTTTCTGACCACTATCCAGCAGTTGTGTGGTGCTACAGGGAAGGCCTTGTCAGCAAACCTAAACCTTTCAAATTTTTTAATTTGTGGACACTCCACCTAGAGTTTGAAAATATTGTCAAGGGTTCTTGGGCAGAGCCTGTTCCTGGAGATCCTATGCAGGTGTTATTTTGCAAATTAAAGAAACTTAAGCCTTGCATAAAGAGGTTGAATAAAGAGCATTTTACCAACATTTCTTGCCAAGTTCTGCACAAAAGGGCATAACTGGAGACTCAACAGCTTCTTAATCTTTCTACTGGTTCCTTTTGTGATATGGCCATGGAGAAAAAATTGCAAGATAGATTGATAGACTTGGAGAAAGCTGAACTGTTGTTTTATCAACAGAAAGCTGAAATCAATTGGTTGCAGGAGGGTGATCAAGGGACAAGGTTTTTCCACTCAGTTGTTGCTACCAAAAGGAAGAGAAACACAATCAGGCTGTTGCATGATGATCAGGGGAATAAATTGGAGAATTTTAAGTCTATTGCTGAGGAGTTAATAGGATTCTTTACTAGACAGATTGGGACTGGATGAGAATGTACAAGGCTGCAGTGTGGATCTTTTAAGGAAGTTGTTTCATTTCTCTCTTCCTGAAATCTGCTAGTGTTGACTTGGTAAAAGAGATTACTGAGACTGAGATCAGGGCTGCAATTTTTGGGTAGGGGAAAGACAAGGCCCCTGACTCTGATGGATTCACATCTGATTTTTTTAAGGCTGCCTGGGCTATTGTGGGAGAGGATTTTACTGCTGCAATCAAATATTTTTTCAAGACTTCTTCTCTTATTCCTGCATTAAATGCTACTGCTGTTGTTTTAGTCCCTAAAGTACCAAAAGCATCTCAAGCCAAGGAGTTCAGGCCAATCTTATGTTGCTCTGTGATTTACAAAATAATCACAAAGATTTTGGAGCTAGGTTTGTAGAACACTTCCTAGTACGATCTCAAAGAATTAGTCAGCTTTTGTACAAGGAAGAAGCATTGTAGATAATACCCAGCTGGCCCAGGAACTTGTTAAAGGGTATAGCAAGAAGAATACATCCCCTAGATCTGCCTTGAAAGTGGATCTACAAAAGGCTCTTGATTCTCTAAGCTGAAAGTTTATTTTGCAAATTCTGAAAGCTTTTAGTCTGTCTGCACAGTTTAGAGGATGAATTCAGGCATGTTTCACTGAATTCAGATTCTATATTTCCTTAAATGGGAGCTTGATAGGGTTTTTCAAAAGAAAGAGGGGTGTCAGGCAAGGGGACATTCTCTCTCCTTATTTGTTTAAATGGCCATGAATGTCCTCCCACATGCTTGATGCAACTGCTGCCAATGGTGTCTTTCAATACCATCCTAAATGTAAGAGGGTGGCTTTGATACATCTGTGCTTTGCAGATGAATTATTAATATTCTGCAAAGGCACAATGGACTTAGTGCTAGGAGTTCAATGTGTATTAAAGAGATTTTATGATTTTTCAGGGTTGAAATTAAATGCATCAAGACTAAAATTTTTATCTCAGGAGTCTCTGCCTTGAATATGGAGGGAATTCATCTTGCAACTGGATTCAAGGTTTGTCTGTTGCCTGTGAGGTATTTGGGGATTCTCTTGGTTACTAGAAAACTAAGCATGAAGGATTGTGCTGCCCTCATTGACAAGGTAAAATTCAGACTCGATCATAGTCAGGAAGGCATCTTAGTTATGCTTTGAGAGTACAACTCATTAAATCAGTGTTGTTTAGTATGGCAAACTTTTGGTGTAGACAAATTGTGTTGCCAAAGAGAATTATAAAGGAAATTGAAAAGCTTTGCTGTAGGTTTCTGTAGAAGGGGAATAACTCAGCTGCTACTTGGGCCAGAGTTAGTTGGAGGCAGATTTGTACCCGTAAGAGTGAGGGCGGCCTTGGCTTGAAGGATCTCTAGACATGAAATCGAGCTTGTATAATCCATTTGATACAGAAATTGTTGAATGATAGTGAATCTTTGTGGATTGCTTGAATTCAAGAATATGTGATCAAGGGCAGGGATTTTTGACAGATTGAGAGCAAGCCCCACTTTAATTGGGGTTTGAGGAGGCTTTAAAAGTTGAAGGTTGAGGCATATCCCATCCTTGCTGCTGGAAATTCGGAGCTCAAAGTAAGAGAGGTATGGAATGATGTTAGAGAGGTTGAAAAGAAAGTATCTTGGCATAGAAATGTGTGGTTCCCCTTGCACATACCAGAACATACTATGATAGTGTGGATGGCAATCTTTAACAGGCTGCCCACGAAAGACAGAATGACAAAGATGGAGATTGCTGTGGATTAACTTTATGAGAATTGTAGGAATAGATTAGAATCTAGATGCCATTTATTCTTTGAATGCTCATTCTCCGGGGAGGTATGGACTGTTGTCCTTAAACTTTGCGGTTTATCTCGCGCAGTGATGTGTTGGGAGGATGAATTGAACTGGGTCATTACAACATTGAAGGGAAAGTCTCTTATTGTGTTCATTATTAGATTGGCTTGGCATGCACACATTTACCTTGTGTGGGAAGAAAGAAATTACAGGCACTTTAGGGGTACCTCTAGAAGCTGTACAGACATTCTTGATTGTATTAAAAATATTGCTTGTATTCGTTTAAAAAGTAGAAACATACTGATGGAAAACGTAAATAGGAGACTTTGTGCAGCTTGGTGAATTCTCTAAGGAGATGGCTATCCAAGGGCACCTTTTTGGTTTTTCATAGCAACTTTTGTTGCTTCTTAGATATAAAATACAATTTATTTATTCAAAAAGAATTAAACTTGACTCGAACTTAAATAATCCAAAATTAATTTTTTAAATCAAATATTACTATCCTAATAAATACCTTACCAATTACCATACGATAAAGATGGTGAAGATTTTATTTGGAAATCAAGGTGATATTATAATAATTACATATGTGTAGTCCATAATCCATAACCTCAATTTCAACCATATCATCAAATTTTGTGTTTCTTCAAAATAAGGACTTGGGAAAAGCGAGCTACAAATTTCTTCTTCTTTTTCTTTTTAAATGATTATTTTCTTAGTTTTTAGCTACTGACACTGCTGCCAAGTGCTATTTTCTCACAAATTAATTTTTCCATGAACTTAAATGTTAAATTAGGACACTTTAAATTTTTTGTCTTTGAAATCTTTGTCAACTTCCTACTATAAAAAAAATAGAAACTCAATTTCCCATCTGCCAACTACTGCAATATATATATATGATCCATTTATATTGTGTAAAACTCAATTACTTTTACATTTTCTTAGACCGTTGGATGATGATAATAAATTGCTACGATTATTTCCTTATTTTTTTTATTCAAGTGATAATCTTCATATTTTCTACTGTTATTCTCATCCATCAATTTACGTTCATCCAACGTCCAAAAAAGGGTAAAACTTTCAAATTTTATATAGTGTAAGATGATTCTCTATCTATCTACCTACCTACTTATCTACCTACCTACCTACCTACCTACCTACCTACCTACCTACCTACCTATCTATCTATCTATCTATCTATCTATCTACCTACCTACCTACCTACCTACCTACCTACCTACCTACCTACCTACCTATCTATATTATAGTTAAAGTTTTTTTAAGTATATACATATATGTGGTTTTTGGTATATGCATGGTTTAGGTGGTTTAGGGCTTATGGTGCTTAATGGGCTTTGGGCTAGTTAGGCTAATCTTGTAGCGTAGATTAAGACAAGATTAATTCAATTAATTTAAAGTGTGCGCCCGTCTCATAGCAGCATAATCTTTAAATTAATTAAATTAATTTAGGATTAGTTTTTAGAGACGTAGTTAGTGTTAAGATTCAAATTAATTTAGTGAATTTGAATTTACCCTTGGCTTATTGGGATAAATTTCAAATTCATTAAATTGGTTGAATATCTCTTAATTACCCTTAGGATAGAATTGGCATCATAATTAGATGGACGTTTGTTTTAAAATCACGATTAATTAACTTGATTCATTTTAAATAGTGTCCTTGACTCATTGGGATACTAGTTTAAAATTAATCAAATTAATTATCATGGTGTAAAATAAATTGTTAGGCTTTCTAGTTTTAGAGTTAATTAATTTAGGGTTAATATTAAACTCATTAAGTTAATAATTAGATTACTATTTCATTTTCTTAATTTTGGCCTTTTAGGTTGAGGCTTTGGTGGGATTTTTGTGTGTGTTTTAAGCCCTTATTTGATATCCATATTAATTGTCATTCATATGACTCGTTCATTTTGAATTAATTAATTTAAATCGTAAAAATGGAGGTAATTATTAATTCTGACATTTGTGTCGTAACAGTCCGAGCTTAAAGGATGTTGATCAATTATTTGAATTAATCCTTACCGCCACAAGGTAAGCGATAATTAAAAACGACAATTCATCTTATCATATCTTAACTGTTTGAACCATGCATAAAGGTGACGTACGAGATTCGAACCATAAATGAACACGGCAGTCAGGCTTATATGATGTCGGTTTAATCTATGATCTGATGCATCGTCAACCTTATTAATTAAATGTGCAATTAATTTGAACCCACCAATTTGATAAAGCCCGTTCAAATAAGGTCAACTTTCAATTAAGTACGCTTAATTAAATTTAATTTAAATCTCAATTAATTTCATCCATTTAAAAGCAGCAAATATTTTGGTACCAATTTCCAGGCGTGATGGGGGTGCTAATCCTTCCTCACGCATAACCAACTCCGAACCCTTTCAAAATAAATCTCTAGTTTTGTGGTGTCAGGCTTACCTTATCCAAAGTGGCCAGTGGTGACTCCAAGTCTTCATCGCTTTCAAAAATACTAATTTTTAAGAAGAAATCCCCTTTAAAGGAAATTTTCAAAAAAAATATGGGGAAACCCATTTATTTCGAATTTTAAAAGACGTAAACGTCGCTACACAGTATCTGCAAAAGACGCAAACTCATCAGGTGCAACCGCAAGGGTATATCTTTGGTGGAACAATGAATAACAATAGAATCAATAGTTGTTGCTCCTGCAAACAAACCAAATAAACAAAACTTTGTATTAAACTAAATAGGAAATGTACTAAACTAAAAACAACATCAGCACATTACTTAAAACACTTGAAGGCACACAAATAGTAGGCAGACCATCACCCAAGCTAGCAGGAACATCGCTCCCAATAGCGCCAGTCGTAACCACATAAGAAAAACTATGAAGTTCGAGCAAAACAGGTGGAGCATCATGATGTAACTTAGGATAAATTTTAGTAATCCCAGCATCAAACACTGACCTCTTTCCCATCATCTTTTCTTCTGCACTCAAAGGAAACCTCTTTGAGCCATAAGCCCTCATTCGCCTTGCCACACTTTCTTGTGCCGCCTCTACGACATCCACTGGCACTCTTATAGAGGTATTTCGGCTACAAGAGGAAATCTCCAAATAAGGAGTAACGGGAACTATGTCCACCGAAGATAGCGCAGCAGTAGCTAAAGCTAACGAATAGGGCGAACTTATTTCTCCACTACTAAAAGCATATGGGGGCATCATTCTTATTAGCCCTTGCGAACCCAACGGACTGTTGTTAGCCACAAAGAATGGAGTATCTAATACCGCAATCCGCTCCACCATTTCATCACCAACGACCCGTAAAGGGGAAACTATGGCCCTTGTAAAAAAAGAGAAAAGATCAATGGGCCACAACACGAATATAAGTAAAAAAAGTTCATTCTCCTTCAAGGCATTAGCAAACTATTACCAGTATCCATTTGCGTCTTCGACATGCGCTCCAAACGTAGACAACTTCTTTCATCTTTTGAGCTAGAAACAATAGATGAACTCGAACCCACCCATTTCTTTCCACCCTTATTGTGATTAGTGTCGAATGGACTCACATTAACACAACCCCTTAGAGCAACTTCCCCGCTAACCCCTCCTAAGGGGCATCTTCTTCATGATATCCCTTGGATCGAGTACGAGCACTAGTTTATTCCGAAAAGAAGCTGTTTGGCTCATCCTCCTCACTAAGAAGAACCCTCGCAACTCGTTCATTGCCCATTCACCAAAGGGCTAAACCTCAACATGAATAGGCACATTCGCCAGAGAGCCATCTAGAAACACATTAAAATCTTCTTCGTCCCAACCATTGGGATTCTTTCCCTCCAAGTAGTGCACCCAAACATTTTCTAAGGGTGGATCGCTTTCTAGCCTCCTCAAAACATTTCTAAGCTTTAGTTCAGCATGCGACATTTTCTCAACGTTAGACGACACAACCCTATCCTTTGTTGGCCGATGCCATACAATAGGAAACAGAAAACTTTCAATGATACATTCCACTTTGATATACTTCATCATGTCCTGACAAAGATTATCAATACAATTACTCATTAACGACCATTTCCCTCTACAGTGACAAATGGTCACGAAACCCTTCGTATTCTTGTCATGGCCAGCAATCACATTGTAAAAGTAACGAAATACATCGATAAAAGGTTTGTCTCCATGAATCTTACAATTTAAGAAATAAGTCACCAAAGTCCACCAACTAGATTCGCTTAATTGACCTAGCACTACATCAAACCAATTTAGCCATTCCACAAAGAAAAGAAACAACGGTAAATGGAACTCAGCTTCAAAAGTAAATAGAGGAACCAAAAACCACAACCTTCCCTCATCATAACATGTACTCAAGCGAAATGTCTTAACTGGTACGTTGAACTGATAATGGAAATGGTTAATAGCTAGAAGACCCCGACACCCTAACATTTTCAACAACTCGTTTGGTTCGATAGTACAACAGATGACTCAACCATCAACAGATGACTCAACCATCAACACAGGAAAAACTATATTTCCCTTTCCAAAGATCTCAACTACTCTTCTCAAAAACTCAAAGGCAACAAATAAGACAAACAAAGTATAACCCAAGAATGCCAACTAAAGTTTTTTTATAACTAAACGCAGTGTCTTCCTCGACACACTTTGCTAATGAAGAGTTTCATCATGTGATGTTTCACATACAACAATTTGTTCCCAAAGAAAAGAGACTGGTTCGTTAATAAATTCCATTACGTGACGTTTCATAAAATATTCACGACTCTCATATAAGCAGTTTGCCCTCAAAATTTCACAAACTATAACTGCATATAACTCTCACATGTCGAGACCCCTTTTAGAATTATCAGGTTCGCCAAGGTCACTTTATCGCATTTCCTTACTTGCAGGACAATTGTTAGCACCTACAAACACATATCACCACATGTCGAGACTAGGATGAGTAAGACTATGGACAGTGTAACATAAGGGATGTTCAGCGATAAGTTTAACCATGCACGCGGATCACAATGTACAGGACCACCCACAAACTGTGCAATACCCTTCGCATTATATGGCGAACAAGTAAGACCGCGAGCAATATTGCATCTCATCCGACGACCACGTGGCTATAACACGTGCCCACTACGGATGATGAAGCAAACCTAGGGCGTCAAGTCATAGCCAGTCCAATCAACATGCCACGACAACCCGATCGTGACACATGTCCGAGTAGTATAAAACGAGACATGCAACAAGAACAAGGCATGATCTTCCATTCTAAACATTGTTGCCCACAAAAACTAAGATCAATATATGAACTCCGACCCAGAACGACTGCCTCGACCTGCATGGGCCACCATCTCCGGTCTTTGTCCATTTTTGACAATCAACATGTATCAATTAAATTAAATAATCGATTGACTAGTTAACTGAAATATTTGATTCGTATAATGAAATTTTTACTTTGTTTATTAAAAATTCAAATATGATAATATTGTAAATTTAATAATTGTTCGATTGTGATAAAAGTGTAAAAACAACCAAAAAGTCAAAAATTGAGAGTTCAAACCAAGTAATCCTACCTAGAGTCAAAACGTATTTAAAATCAGAAGGGTGTCAAAATTACTAGACTATAAGATATTTTAATCATAAAATTTACAAATATTGTATATAACAGATCATATCGATTAATCGATTTTATTTAAAATTGTAAACCATAACCGAATTAAAAAATCTATACCTAAATCAAATTTTTGCATTTTTATAACCATGTGATTCAAGGGTTACCAAATAGGAACAATTCAAAAGTTGAGTTATTGAACTTAAGATTTTTAAACTTCAGTGACCAAAATAGGAGTGGAAATAAAGTTGAGTGATGAACTGTGTAGTTTACCCATCATTTTATTCAGGAAAAATGAAAACTAGCGTGCCACATCAGCAACTTTTAATGGAAGGTAACAAGAAAGACCATACTAAAAGCAAACTAAAAAGTCCAGTTACTATATCGTGAGTTTTAAAAGTTTAATAGTCAAAATAAAAACATCTTAAACGTTTGGTGACCATTTATGTAATTTACCCTAAAATTCTAATTTTGATCCTTCTGTTATATTTTCATCCCGTCCCTCGCTTTATCCCTTTACTCTTAACACGCGACCTAGTGAGAGACTCACATGCATTAAAATAATTAAAAAAATATATAAAAATTCCAAAAATGTCATAAAAATACAATAAAATCTAAGAAAATCTAAAAATTAAAAAGCTTTAGTGAGTGAATAGAGTTTTGAGCTAAAATTAAATGATTTGATATTTTTAGTATTTTAACTATTCAAATTCACTAATTTATTTGTTTAGTAAATAGAGGATTACAATAATAGATTGAGACAAAAATCTCTACAACTAAATAAATTGTTACGAGCAACACTTTCTGTTTAGAATATTGGAGATAAGAATCATAAAAACACTTTTGTCCTTGATATTTGTAAATTAATATATTTTTTTATTTTTTATAAATTTAATAATTTAATAACTAATCAAATTGTATTAAAAATAATCCTATAAATAAAAAATAATATACATTTTCAAATATGCTTAATAATATTATTTTAAAAATATTGATTTTTACACTATAATACATATTAAAAGATATAAAATGTTGATAATCAATAAACTATTTAAACAAGTAAAAAATTAAAAATCCTTTAAAATTAATAAATAATTAAAAAAATTCAAAGTTTTCTTCGTTTTTTACAGAATTTGTTAGGATACTTTTACACTTTTATGAATTTTTAAGTGTTTTTATGCTCAACTACTTTTTTTAAAATATAATTTGCAAAATAAATTATCAGAATTTAGAATATAAATAAATAGAAACAGAAACAGACACGACTCTCTCAAAATCGATAAATTATTTTATGGTTTCAACCCATCACGTCATCTATGGTCTTATCCACTAAAAATCAGCCACATAATTTTTTTCATGTTACTAATTTATTCATCTTTGAAAAAAATGTGAACATTCATTTTTAAAAAAATAACATGAAAAAAATTATGTGGTTGATTTTTAGTGAAAAACCATAAATGACGTGATGGGATGAAACCATATAATAATTTTTTCTCAAAATCAGCTCAATTTCAAATTATATAAGAAACGGCAAAAAAAAAAACCGGCATCTGCAATTGCAAATATTGTCAAATACGTTGAAGGATTGGGCTCACTAAATCAGGCCCAAAACCTAACTTCTTCTAAACACAATTCTAGACTAAACAATGTAAGGCCCATTTAAGCCTACAATCTTGAGTAAATTTAAACACTCATAAAAAAAATAAACTCAATCAATATAGAATTTGGAGCTTAAGCTATTTGTCGCTTTCTATATTTTTTAATGAAAAAAATTTAAAGATATTATGGATGAAAATAGTCCAGGGAAAATATGAAGGTCAATTTTAAACACTCATAAAAGTATAGGTTGATTTGGTTATTTTTGAACAAAATTAAAGATAGTATGGATAGTAAAAAAATTATAAGCTTTAAACCTCATATTATTTGAGTATTGACTTTTACAAGTGTTCAAATATAATCTTCATATTTTTTGTTATTGAATGATTGAGACTAAAAAACCCATACAATTGTCTTTATCACACCCTCGCTTCGCTTGTTTTACCTGATTTATATTTATATTCATGTATCTTAACACGTCTGTTACTTTTTAAAATGTATTATATCTCTTTTTTAATGTGAGATTAATGTACTCATGTAGTCTTTCTTTTAAGATAAAATTTAAGGGACGGTTGGAAAAATTTTCTTAGTACTTAATTCAAGTCTTTATTTTCCTCCATTTTTAGAGAAATTTTGGCATTAAGAGAACTTGTATTGGATTATAAATGTGAAAGTAAAATGCAATTTCATCGTATGTAATAATTTTTCCTTGATACGATTCTGTAGACTTTCAAGTTTCAACATTGATTTAATCTTAATTTCAGTACAAATAATGTTACTCGACTTAATAAACTTCATTCATAACATTTGTCTTTTCCTATGGTCTTTCTCCCCCCTCTCTAATGGAATTACATGTACAATAATCAAATAAATAAAAGAACACATTCTATTCAAATAAATAGATAAAAATAAAAAACACAGTCCAAAGCTCTACAAATTTATCTAAAAATCTACATAGAAACATAATCATTCGATCTTAATAGGGGATTTAATATAAAATAAAAAAAACCCCACTTTAAAAAGTTATCTAACTATTTTTAAATATTTTTTTACTAATAATAAAATAAATCAGGTTTCAAACAAAATTATTGTATTGATTGTGTTTAATAATTATAATATTAAATTTTATTTTTTTAACTACAAATAGATGTTCAAATTTGGAAAAGATAATGGTCATGTTTGGCAATTAGCTGATAGTAGATTATATTAACTGATTTGATTAATTGATTGTATTAGTTAATTGTATAAAAGTGTTCTGTAAAATTAATTGATAGCTGATAGTTATTTATTTATTTGAACAAACAAAATGACATATAAGGACATATGATTATATTTGATACGTATTTAAATAGTTATTAATTATTAATATTTCATAATTAGTTTTTTAATATAACATTACAAAACATATTTGAAAATATATATATTAATTTATTATTTATAAAATCATCTTTTTAGTATAATATCTTTTTAGTATAATTTTATTAAATATTAAATATATATATTAATTTCTTATATATAAAATTATTTTTTAATATATCTTTATTAATTATTAAAGCTAAATATATATTAATTTATTATTTATATTTTAAATTTTATTAGCTATTCAAGTTTAACTTATTTTTAAAGTTTCTTTGAATCAAGTTTAGAGGCGGTAATCTGCTTCGAATGGATTCCTCGCCCGTTGAATTATGTTCGATGGCTCAGAGCACTTTATGGAGCTGCGACAACAGCCACATACGGTACGGCTACAATATGTACGGAGCGAGGGAAATAAGTTTTCATATTATCACGAAATTATTATTCTTTTTTTAAAAGACATATTTGATAAGATGTATAGTGTTACTGTTTATAAATTTTAAGATTTTTTTAATGTAGAATTAATGTTTTTGTTTCTTCTCAAGTGTGATATCCTCTCTCACTCAACCCTTCACCATGAGTCAACCACGCTAGTGATGGGCTATTGTCACAGTTATCCACCCTGTCTACCTCACTCATAAGAATTCGACGTGAAATTAGACAGTCAAAGGGTTATTTCGTTATTACTTATTACATGACCATTATCATCTTCCAAAAAGACATGTTTGATAGAATGTGCAACGCCACCGCTTATATATCCTCTCTCTTTGTTCGATGTAAAACTAATATTCTCGCCTCAGCTCATGCGTGACAATATACTCTAACCAAGATTGTGTAGTTTGATTGCCTGGGCATTATTTTCTGGACCCTACCATCGGCCAGGATCATTCCTTTGCTTAATACTGATGCGTTAAGATCTTTGTAATTTTTGCTTTTGAGCGGGCTGATTTCTCTTTTGTAATGCTATATTTTTTAATATTATCGTATGTATTCTTTTTTTCCAATTAGAATTATAAAAGTTTTCAACAAAATATGTGATAATATTTCGGTGTTTGATTTTCTAGATCAATAAAATCACATTATATTCATTAAAAAATCTTTTTTGTAATTATCATGAATAAAAGATATTTACAAAAAAACTTTTTTGATTAAATGGAGAGTTATTATATTCTCAAATTAATTGATGAGAAATTATGTCAATCCTCTAAAAAAAGGTTTAAACCTCTAATTCTAATAAAATTGATTGACAAATCTTTTAAAAATGATTCAAACCTCTATTTTTAACTCAAAATTCTCTTCTCAAAATAGATCCATTAACTATAAAGAATATTATCGAGAAACAATGTAAATCTCGAATATTATCGAGAAACAATGTAAATCTCGATTAGATGATCGTACCAAACATTACAAAAAAAAGTTTAGGTAAACTACATCGTTATGACCCTAAACTTTTAAGATATTTTTACTCGGTCATCAAATTTTTAAAATTTGTAGTATAATATTGAACTTTTAATTTGTTTTTATTACAACCAATGTCGTTAAGAAATGCTGACGTAACACGTTAAAGTCTTCTTCCCAAAAAAAATTTAATTTTTTAAAATGGCAATAACCGCAAAGGCCAAGTTTCCATGGAAGGAGCAGTTGTCGATCAATTTCAACGGCAGGAAGACTTTATTTGATCAGAATATTAATATAATTTATTTTCAAGTTGATCTGATGGTTAACAATGGCGAATAGAATTTTTTTAGCTTTAGTCGGTGTTTCTTTGATCGAAAATATCATTGAACTACTCCTCGTATTTTCTTTTCCTTCGATTCGAACTCGTTAAAAAACCATCCAATCTTCTCAAACCTCAATCGAAACTAAAAGCTAAAACTTTCTAATTCACCACTATTAATAACCAGATGAGCTTGAAATCGAACTGTGTTAATCTTTGACCAAACGAAGCTTTCCTACCGTTGGGATTAATCGATGACAGCTCTGTTAAGCGAAAACTTGGCCTTTGCAATGGCTACCAATTTGGAAAAATTAAACTACATTATAAACCACTAAACTTTAAGTTTTGTATCGATTATACCACTGAACTAAAAATTAATACTAATTTGGCACTAAACTTTACTAATCAATACTATTTTAGCACTAAACTTTACTAATCAATACTATTTTAACACGAAACTTTAGTTTAGACTTCAATTATACCATTGAGCCTTTAAATTCGATGACGTGGGAGGATATTAACGGTAGGGGTGTTCTTCCGGGTATCACATGCCGGTCTGTGTCTCGGTCTACTTTAACCGAGTACCCGCTATTCGGTACCTACCCGGTTCATATTTTTAATTTATTTATTTTAAATTTAGAAGTTTTAAAAAATCACATAGTAACGCATAAAATTTAGAAGTTCATAATACATAATCCAAACGCAAAAATAATGATTTGAAAATAGTTTAAGATGAATATTTGATAATATATATATATAAAGTTTATCACCAAAATGACATTAAAAATATTAATCTTGCTTTTTTCTTTCGAATCTTGTATTATGAAATTAATAAAATATATTTAAAAATTTTAAAACTTAAAAGTACAAAGTACATAATACAAACATAAAATAATTTAGAGATTTAAATTTAGTTTTAGGTAAAAATATTAAGAACTTAAAATGAAAATATAATTTAAAACCAAAAAAACAAACATATTAAAGGTATCGGGTCGGGTACCCCAGTTACCAAAAAAATTGGGCCTAGACCCGACCCAACTACTCGAAAAAAAATCACGGGTCATGTATTTTTTAGTAAAATACCCTATTTTTTCTTTTTGGGTCGTCGGGCCGAGTTAACCGAGTCGGGTAGTTTTGAACACCCCTACTTAACGGTCCGGTTTTGATAACTTGGAGGGATTTTAACGACTTAGTGGTATAATTGAAACCTAAACTGAAGTTCAATGGTAAAATAGTATTGATTTTTAGTTTAGTGGTATAATCGATACACACATAATAGTTTGATGGTATTTGATGTAGTTTACCCTTTGGAAAATTAAGTTTTGGATAAACTACACCAAATACCACAAAACTTTTAGGTGTGTATCAATTATACCATCAAACTAAAAATCGATAATATTTTAGCATTGAACTTCAGTTTAGACTTCAGTTTTATCATTGGCCCATTAAAATCCATCCATATCATCGCATGCGAACCGTTAAGATCCATCCACATCATCAATTTTAAGCCAAGTGGTATAATTGAAGCCTAAATTAAATTTCAGTGCTAAAATAGTATTGATTTTTAGTTCGGTGGTAGAATCAATACTAAACTTAAAGTTTAGTGGTATCTAGTGTAGTTTACCATTAAATTTTTTAGGGGAAGAAAATTTTAATGTGTCACTCCAGAATTTCTTAACGGAAGCTAACTACTATGACCATAATAAAAACAAATTAAAAGTGGAAGTACCTTAAAAGTTCAGGAACTATCACTGTAGTTTACCCTTAACTTTATAATTTTCAGACTTCATTCTTTATAACAAAGATAAAATCTTATTTCTTTTGTCGGTTGACAAAATGAAAATTATACATTAAAATAACACTACCATAATACAGGCTATATAAAACTAATTTTGCATAAGCTTGTGTTTTTACATTATAAAACACATATTCTAAATTCCTAACCCTAAAACCTAAACTCTAAACTCTAAACCCTAAATTCTAAATACTAACCTTAAATTTTAAACCTTACAACTTAAACTCCTAAAGTTCCTAAATTAAACTTTTAACCCCTAAATTTAAAAAGCACGTATAAACGTTTGTTCACACGGACTGTGTATCAAACTTTTTCTCTTTATTTATTTTCCTTTTCCTATCAAAATCTTGAAAGAGACCCTATTTAGTTTGAAGGATTCAATATGTTATTGTTATTAAATACATTTGGATTTTTAAGTAATAGTATGAGCAAATGGCCGTACAATTGGTTGAATTAAAGGAACAAATTTGCATAATAAGACTCCAAAAAGCCAGATTTGGGGCTTTTGGCTTTTAACCCTTAAAAATTAAAATATGAAGGGAAAGAGACTAATTAAGTAATGACCTCACTTCCCATTGTATTTTAGTGAGACTTCTTTGACGCCGATTCTTATCTAAACAACTTTTTTTTAAGTATTGAAAATTAAAAACTAAACATAAAATATGAAATATAAATTCTAGATATGATATGAGAAGAACACAATGTAATATATATTGACATTTATTACAAATGAAAGTAAAAATTGTTATAAGCTAATTTAATCTTAATTGATATTTTTTAGGTCGTGGATTTAAAGATATTCAAATCTAATTATTTTTATTTGAAAGTACAGGATGTTATGGATCAATTTATATTTGTATAAAGAATATGTATTATAAATAACACAATCAGGGTGGAAATTTTAATATATATATATATATATATTAGTAATATATAAAACAACAAGACAAAAATATTGACGGTGGTTAAATATTTAGGTTGTTAAAAAAATGACATGTTTAATTATATATATATATTTTTTTATTTTTTAGTTTTGAATTAGTGAAAAAGACATAAATTCAAGGAGTAGTTCCAATCGTAAAGGGTGGCGTATTTTTTTCATGTGATTCGGGTTCGATCAATTTAATCTGCATGTTTGTTCAAAAAAACTTAATCTACATGTATGTATGAATTTATCTAGATTTAAAATCGAACATAAATTCTATCTTATATTATAATAAAATTATAAAAATGTTAAAAAATATTTAGGTCTAATATTTTAAAATTAAATAGATTAGACTCTAACCTTCTAATTTTTAAATATTAAAATGATGACTTAACAATTAGACTTTATCCCTATTATTATTATTATTATTATTATAGAAAAGCAGGGTTTTATTATGGATGCCAAAGGATGGTTCTATTTTAGATTTTGTAATTTACATACAATTGTTGTGTCACTTATTTTATAAAAAGATGTATGAATGAGAGAAAAACAACAAGTTTAAATACTAATGTTGACAAGAAACTTTATATTTAAGAAGTAACGTGAGACGAGTAAACAAGTTTTATTCATCTTTAATAATAATAATAATAATAATAATAATAATAATAATAATAATAATAATAATAATAATAATAATAGTTTATCCCTAAAACTTACCATGAACATATGGAACCATTCTTTCGCATTTAAAATAGGAACTTTGATGAGAAATTATATCACAGACTCTTCTCGTCACATTATTCATAGTATTAACTAATAAAAATCACTCACGCCATTAATTTTTTCATGTCATTTTAAAAAAAATAAATCTTCATTTATATTTATGATAAATTAAAATTTAAAAATTTATAAAAAATAACATGTAAAAAGTTAATAAAATAAATAATTTTTATTGATATAGGTCATAAATGAGGTAGAGAAAAAAACTTAGGATATAATTTCTCTAAATCGGGCCAAAAGTGAAGCAATCTGTCAATTATCTCCACCGAATTTGGAACTCCCGGGCTTCTGCATTTATTTCCCAAAGATGGACATCCCACCTTCCCCTATACCAGACAACCTTCACCAATTATAAAATATATTCCTTTATTTCTATTATTATATTTATATTTTATTTATAAAAAAAAACATGTATATCAGAAGTTGAACAAATTTAAAAATCAGATATATAACGTCTTTAATCAATACGATAGAATATCATATCGATTCAAAATATTATACATAATTAATATAATCATATTATCATATATGATGTTTAATTTGTCTAAAATGTAAAAACAAGCAGACTTATTGAAATTATAAAAACCAATTTATTTGAGTAATTATTTTGATGCGCCCTAAGTAATTTTTCACAAACGGGCTTCTAAAGTTGTAACATGCCCTTTTAGGAGCCGTATATCTTAATCCAACTTTTAAACTCAAAAATATAAACTTTAAACTCTAAAATCTATTAATAAACACTACAACCCTTACCATAAATTTTAAACTCTAACCTTTAAACCCTAAAAATTAGACGCCCACAAAAAACAAGTTTTTCTGCTAGCAGTATAACATTTCCCAATTTATTTTTAGATTAATTAAAGTTATCCCTATGTCAATTTTCCAATATGACCTAAGGCGATATTTCTTTCCCCTTTCCCAATTTGTTCGGTTTTATCTTGTACCACATATCCCTCCCCTGGTTCAAACCTTTGGTTGTCATGTGAATGGATGATGTTCATGTGTGAGTTACAAGATTTCCGGCCTTGGAATTGGATTTTCCAGTTTTAATATACCACTTTTCACTCTTTGGATGCGCCGGAAAAAAAAAGGGGGGGGGGTGCAAAATTAAAATATTGATTCGTATGTCGTGAACTAAATTCTCATGGACCCCTCGATAATGAAGTTCGTGCAATAATCAAACCCACCAAATCCAGTTTAGATCCATCACATAAGCTTGTCCTAATCTTATCTAGCTAATCTGAATATAACATCTTAGCACTCTTTTATATATATATAAAAGAAATAAAGCATGTGGTAGATGAAACTTATACACATCCGCGGACCTTAGAGGAAGAACTTGGGGGCCAAAATATATATTTTTTTTAAATTTGAAGGTTTAAACAAAATTTTTTCAAAATTTTAATGGTTCAAATAGAAGTTTTAATAATTTGGAGAGATTTAATCAGAATTTTTAAAAATTTTAAGAAGGAATTTAATTAAAAATATTTAAACTTTCGAAGTTTAATATGAATTTTTAAAAATCTTGAGATAACCAAATTAAAATATATAAAAGGTTTAAGTTAGAAATTTGAAATTTCTAAAATTTTTGGGTCATGGCCTCTTTAGTCATGCGGAGCTTTCACCCTGCTTATACAATATGTGACTTGTTTTATTTAAAAAGGCTAAACTATAAAATAAGTGCCTAAACTATATCTTCTTTTGTAATAGGTGCCTAAAGTATTTTTTGGTTGAAATAGATGTCTAAACTTTCATTTTGGCTGAAATAGGTGCTTGAACTATTTTTGGCTGAAATAAGTGCCTAAACTTTTATTTTTAGCTTGTTTTAAAGTCAATTTTAGCACCTACTTGGGCACCTATTTCAACCAAAATTGAAAGTTTAGGCACCTATTTCAGCAAAAAATAGTTTAGGCACCTATTTCAACACAAAATAAAACTCTAAGCACCTATTTCAGGCAAAAAATACTTTAAGCACCTATTACAGAAAAGAGGCATAGTTTAGGCACTTATTTTGTGGTTAAGCCATTTAATAATGTTGGCTGCCAATAATATATCAATAGTTTGGGCAAAATTTGGCCAAATAATGATATGAAAAAAAGTTATGAAAATAGTGTTGGTAATATTACTGCAAAAGCAAACTGTTAGCACTGATAGGTTAATAATAAACAAAAATTAAAGGCTAATAAGAAACCGTGCCGTGGTATAAACCACTGCCTTAGAAACGATTTCGCCTCGATGTGTGTAATCGCTGCAGTAGGCGGTTGTCCCCTAGGTTAACACGGTAGCTCCGATAATCTACACCCGATGATCGGAGTGGACTGCGGTAGAATTGCTCTTCTCACAGAAAGAATAAAACTAAGTTTGGAAGCATAGTTCAAGACACCTAGAATTATGAAAAGCCCTCTCTATTTATAGGTTGTATACGCAGGCTAAATATGGCAAATAGAATCAGTCTTAAACACTGATTTCTATGTTTCAAGCCTGGTCAACTGTTGAATTTAAGCCACTCGTTTAATTAGGGATAAGAATCAAGAATTAAATAGTAGATTAATTTTGAGTTTATTCTAATTAATGGACTAATTTATAGCTAATTAAAACGTTTCAGTTTTAATAAACAACCCATAAAATAGGTTTAGAAAACAGGTTTAAAGAAATTATTCTGAATTTTCTCCAAAAAGATAGAACGTGCGTGGACGTGTCGAAGACATGTGTTACCATGAACCGAGCTGACCGGTGACAGCGCGCGTGTGCGCGAGAGTTGCTTAACCACATTCAACAAGGGAGGGTAGGAAAGACTCTTTATATACCCTTCCCAAGGTATGTGCCCTTCCAATGTGGGATACATATAACCAACATTCCTCCACAAATCCGGAAGAAGCTCTTTAACAGACAAATTTTATTAAAACCGAGAGAAGAGCAATTGCGAGATTAGATGCTTAAGCACTAGTGAACGTATCTTGAACTAGTACATAGTGATGATGAGTAATTCTTCTCTTAGATAAGTGAACGAATCTTGAGCTTTCTAATATTAGGGTGAACTCATAACACACAACTAACATCTTCAACCATTGAAGTCCTCGATGTGTCTACAAAGAGTATATACATATATGTATATATGTGTAGCCCTCTTTCCTCAAGATTCTAGTAAGTGTACAAGAAAAACGGTCCAACATTTTTCATAGAATGTGGCTAATCCTTCTCACTTACAGAGGTTATTTCATCAAGTCTGTCTCTCAAGGACCACCAAGATCAAAGGCTATGATATAATTAAGAGCATTTTATAACAGCTCAACCTCACAAAGGGTAAGGTGATTTTCTTCAAGTTCACTTTAAATAAACCACCCAAACTTTGAGATAAGAAATCATTAAGAATAAATATTCAACCTCATTAGTCGGTGAATTCAATACGTCATTCTCTTTAGGAACACCCAAACTCTTGGGTTTGAATTCATTAAGAGTTTTAAGAAAACTCATCATTTCTGACGGTAAGTTCACCTAGTCTTATCGCGATTTAGGACTACCCACTTAGCACTGAGTTATGAACTTATTAAGAATAGGTATTCAACCAAAAATCGGTAAATTCATCAAGTCTTTCACACTAAGACTACCTAAAGCCTGGGCTATAAATTTATTAAGAGTAATTAAGCTCATTTTGTGCATGTACATTGTTCATCATAGGGATAGGTAAGAGAAATATACACTATGAGTCTTTCCATGGCTTTATTTGACCATATTAAACTTAGATAACTAAGTTGGGTATCCACCATGAATTCCTCAACCAATGGGCTTTAGACCCACCCCCTCGACGAATCTAGAACCAGTTTTCGACTTAACCCTTTGGTAAACGGATCTGCAAGGTTCCTCTCCGGCTTCACATTCTCTAAAGTGAGTACTCTGTTCCTTATTAAGTGTCTTACTGATTCATGTCTCATGTGAATATGTCTCTTCTTACCATTGTAAGCTTGGTTTTTAGCAACGCATATCGCAGCTTGTGAATCACACAATAAGGACACCGAAGGAGTCGATTTCCCCTACAAAGTTATTTCTGCCAACAGATTTATGAGCTACTAAGCTTCTTGCCAAGCTAAGTCAAGAGCAATAAACTGACTCCATGGTAGATCGAGCGATACAAGTCTGCTTAGCAAACTTCCACGAGATTGCTGCGCCACCTACGGTAATGACATACCCACTCGTAGAGCTTACTTCATCATTATAGGTAACCCATTTGACATCACAATATCCTTCTAAGACCGAAGGATAGCCAACGAAATTGATTTTCCAATCTATAGTACCCTTAAGATATTTAAGTAAGCGTCTTAGAGCAATCCAGTGTTTAGCACTAGGATTATGAGTATATCTACTCAACCTACTCATAGCATAGACAATATCAGGCCGAGTATATTTTATTAATATCATAAGGCTTCCAATGATTTTGGCATACTCTAGTTGGGAAACACTACTTCTTTTATTTTTTAAGAGTCGTATACTAGAGTCATAAGGAGTTATAATAGGGATGACATCAAAACTGCCAAATTTCTTTAACATCTTCTCAATATAGTATGTTTGATTTAAAGAAAATCCTTTTTTAGTTTTGGTAACTTTAACTCCTAAGATCACATCAACCTCTCCTAAATTTGTCATCTCAAATTTAGTGGACAATTTTTTTTTTCATTTTGTTAATGAATTCAATGTTGGTACTAAATATCAACATGTCATCAACATACAAGCTTATGATGACATATTCAGTTCCAAACACTTTCGAATACACGCATGCATCCGTTCCATTTACAATAAAACCAAAACTCAGAATGGTTTTGTGAAATTTCTCGTACCACTATTTTGGAGCTTGTTTAAGGCAATAAAGAGACTTTTTAAGTCTACACACTTTGCCTTCCATACCAAGTGTCTCAAAACCTGGTGGTTGCTCCATATAGATCTCCATTAAAAATGTAGTCTTTACATCCATTTGATGTACGTGCAACTTATGAATGGACGCTATAGCAAACAAGGCACGGATCGTTGAGATTTTTGTGACAGGAGAGTAGGTGCCAAAGAAGTCTATAACAAACTTTTAAGTGAACCCTTTGACTACTAGTCTTGCCTTATATTTCTGGATTAACCCATCGGGTCTAAGTTTCTTTTTTGAAAGGCACTTAGAATTGATAGGTCTAAATCCTCTAGGAAAATTAACCAACTCCCATGTGTGATTAGACATTATTGACTCTATTTCACCATTTATTGCAGTTCTCTAGAAACTAGTGTCAACTGAACTTATAGCTTCATCATACGACTTTGGATCCTTATCTAAAAGGAAAGTATGAGCTATAGGAACATAGATTGAGTCTACATTACTTATTTTAGAGATAAAGGAAGTTAGGAAATCGGGACCAAAGGTAGAGGCTACCCTTTGTCTTTTAGTTATTCTAGGTTCTAATTCTATCTCTAGAGAATCCTTCGAAGGATTATAAGAAGTTGAGGCACGACTTTCTACTTGCGCTCAAGCAATTAAACTAGGTTTCTTTAAAGGAAAGATATACTCAAAAAACACAGCATCCCTAGTTTCACAAATAGAGAAGTCATACAGATACATGAATCTATATGCAACACTGTTTGAAGCATACCCGATAAACGCTGCATCAACGATTTTAGAACCGATGGTGGACTTCTTAAAGTCAAGCAACCAACCTTTGCCAGACACCTACACACTTTTAGGTATTGCAAAATGGGTGCATAACCTTTCCACATCTCGTATGGGGTAGAATTTAATTTCTTATGAGGTACTCAGTTCAAAATATGATTGGCCAATAGAATGGCTTCCCCCCACATATTGTCAGACAATCCAGAACTTATCAATAATGAGTTCATAATCTCTTTTAATGTTCTGTTTTCCTCTCGGCTATGCCATTTTGTTGAGGAAAATATGGGGTAGAGGTTTCATGAATTATGTCATTCTTCTCATACACATCTTTAAGAAAATTAGATCCGTATTCACCACCTCTATTAGATCTAAGCTGTTTTATTCTCCTATCTAACTGATTTTCAACTTTTGCCTTTATAAATAAGAAAGAAGTTTTCAGCTTCATCTTTAGTTCTTAGGAGATATACCTTTGTATATCTTGAGTAATCATCTACAAATGTTAAGTAGTAATGTTTAGCTCCCTTACTTTCAGAGTTTCTAAAGTCTACTACATCAGAGTGTATAAGTTCTAACAATTCAAATTTTCTCTTAGAAACTGACTTGAAAGAAGGTTTAGCATGCTTGGCTTCTACACAAATCTCACATTTGTTAAAGCTTTTCTCGTCTATGTTAGGAAGAAGATTTATTTTAATGAGTTTCTTTAGTGAATAAAAGTTCACATGTCCTAATCTAGCATTCCATATCAAAAGATTCAACAATATAAATAGAAGCGATGGTTTTATTACTTTCATTAAACTGGGTTTCAATTACAAATAAACCTTCGTTCAAAAAACCATTCCCAACAAAAACCCCATTTTGGGAAAGTACAAGTTTATCTGCTTCGAACACCAGTTTAATGCCTGCCTTGTTGAGTAATCCACCACTAATCAAATTTCTATACTGGGCAGGTACATACAGAACATTATGCAAAGCTAAAGTTTTACCTGATGTCAGCTTGAGCAAAACTTTTCCTTTGCCTAGCACTTCAGAGCTACTAGAGTTCCCCATGTACATTTGTTCACCATTATTTATATCTTTGAACTCGGTGAATAGCTCCCATTTGGCGCAAAAATTTCTGGAAGCGCCAGTGTCTACAATTCACTCAGCATTGTTCTCTACTAGATTGACTTCAGAAACCACCTATGATATGACGTCGTCAGCATTTTCAACAACATTCAGCTGCAGGTTGTTCATATTCTGGCGGTCTGATCGTTGTTGGCACTGACAAGCTTTATGTTCGGCCCGTTCGCACACATAAAAATTGACAATCCTTGGTGGTGCCTTTTCCTTTCCTAGCTTCTTAAAGCTAACATCTTTTTGGACTTTGGCTTTTCCTTTGTTTTTCTGGTTGCCTTGCTCCTTAAACCTGTTAGGTTTGAAACCTGAGGCAGACCCAAGCTCAAATAGGTTAGCTTTAAAAGGAAATTGACTATAAGTAACCATATCTTTTAAGCGGTTAGCCTCCTTTATTTTCATATGCCCCACTAGCTCTTCAAGAGGAATATCTATCTTTTTGAGCTTTAAGGAGTTACGGTAGTCAGACTAGGACTTTGGTAACTTCTCGATAAGGACATTGGCTTGCAGAATCTCACACATCTACATTCCCTCAACAAGGATGTCAGAGACCAGCTTCTCATAATCATGGACCTGATCAATGATTGGCTTGTCGTTAGACATCTAGAATTTGAGCCACTCGCCGACCACGTACTTCTTTATTCTGGCATAATCAGCTCCATACTTCTTCTCCAATGTGTCCCAAATGGCCTTAGCACTTTTCTCCATAAATAACATGTCAAACACTTTGTTTGTCATGTTACTTAAGCGAAAGCCACTAACAGTTTTGTTGTCATTCTCGTATTTTTCGACGGACGCTTGAGCAGAAGTAGGAACATCTACAGTCTGCTGGATAGCACTTGTGGGGGTAGGAGTGCTGTCACCACCAACAACGTTAAAAGCGGCGTCTAAAGACGATGAAGTTGTTGGTTCCTAGGGCAGCTGCTTGAGCAACACATATTCAAGGTCGTGTTGTTTAAAGAAGATGATTATCCGTTGGGACCACCTCCGATAATTGATCCCATCTAGTGCGCCGAGCTTTGAAAAATTAGGTACAAGCTTTGACACAGGGTTTGACACATTGCATTATATAAATTGTTTCTAAATTGTTGGTAATATTACTTGTAACACCCCATTCCCCGTTTGGTAGAGAACCGGGTCAGAAAGCGTTATCGAAAAATAAATCCAGAGTTTTAGAGATAGACTCGGGGTTCAAGACTCATTCAGAAGGTCTTATTAATCATTCTTAGGACTTAACGAACTTATTCGTTACTAATCTGATCAGAAATTTGGGTCAATTTAAAATTTTTAAATTAAAAGGACTAAATCATAAACTTTACAATTTAGCGATCCTAATCTGAATTCTTTATTACCAACTTGTAATTAAACCTACCAATTATTAATTTGCGAAGTTTCGTTACTATCGGATATCATTTACCTAATCAATTAAGCTATATGACTTTAGTGACCATTTTGTAAGCTGCCTAAAACTTCTTTTTACACTTTATAACAGAATTAACTAACACCATATCGATACCCTAGGGGCAGTATCGATACGCTAAGCCTAATTTCAGATTTTCCAGATTTAAGCATAGCAAAACTGTATCGGTACACTTGGGACTATATCGATACATGTTGACCCTGTTAACTTCGTATCGATACCCTCTAGGACCGTATCGATACTATTTCTACACCCAAATTATAGTAGCCATTTTTTGTATCGATACGCCTAAACCATATCGATACGCCCTCTTTTTGACCAACGTTGACTTACCAAATATGCAAGATCGTATCGATACACCATCACCCATATCGATACGCCCTACCCTATAATGACAAATTTTAACTGGTTTTTATTCGATTCGACCTTGCAATTCATATTCAAATACAATAAAACTTTACTAGTAAGTTTTAAACATTATAAACTACTAGCATGCTAAATTTCATGTTAATCCGAATCCGTTTACTATGTTTTCACCTTTTAGAGCCAAATATGCAACATTCACCATTCTTAGTCACTTTTAAAAGGTCATTTAGGGCTACTTAGTCTTATACCAAAACATAGACAACATTTATACATCAAAAGAGTCATATGTGACTAGTTTGACTATTTTGCCACCATTCTAGGAGTTTATAAGGACAAAACACATTACTCTAAGCTTGAGGTAACTTGCCGATCTTTCAACTAATCCCGATCTAGAACTGATAACTTTCTTAACCTGAAATGTGGAAGGTGAATGCATTAGACTTATATAGTCTAAGTGAGGTAGCCATAAACCATGAATGACCATGATGTGCAACTTTCCATGTTCCAATGACAAATCTAATCATGCTAACATGAGCATATATTCAACATAACATAATATCATGCTCAACATGTAACATAGCATCAATAGTTATCATAATGGCACTCATCATTAGCATATCAATAGTTCTGAATCAATGATCAATAGAAATAATCAATAATTTCCCTTGGTCACATAACAATATATATTTAAGCCGAAATCATATTTCCACACAACAATTACAAATCATATAAACATATCATTCCCCTTGGACAGTGTAATAAGTGGATACATGGATTCCCCTCTACACCATACATATATCGAAAAATAGGCCGTAGCCACATATAACAGAAAATAGGCCGTGGCCTTGAGCCGTAGCTCCGGATAGGTCCCTTACATAATCTATTCTTATCTCCCCCACATATAGGCCGTACCCCAGACCGTAGTCCAATCCCTTACTTATACGAGCTCAAATAACCCTATGGCATGCCAATTGTATCCAAAACTCACAAATGTCCAAGATTACACATATCTCATTATATTACTTACCTTTGTGCTCGTAGGCCATGACGTATCAGAATCGGAATTGAGCCTTAGCTCCACATCATATCATAGCATGATCATATCATATCAGAATCATATCATAATCATAACATATCGAATATCACACATGTACTCATAGTCATATCAAAGTAATGTAAGGACTTATCATGCTTACCGTTAGAGTTCACATATGCATGCTCTACTTGATCCCTTAAACACAAATGCAATTATAACACAAAACAAATGTACCAGGATGGCTCCGTGCCAATCCCTTGACACGACTACACTCACCTTGTTTTTGAAGCTCCTAAGGCTCCCGGATCGTAATTCCTTATCCCTAGCTTGTTTTGGAGATGATGGACTAGCTTCCTCTAATCTTTGAGCTAGGGAAAATCAATAAGGATTTGTTACAATCAATATGGAAACATCGATAACCATTTCAAAGATTGGGCTTAATCATTCGACTTGAAATTAAACTTCAAGTATCCATGGATTTTAATAATTGATTGAGGGCTTTTACTTGCCTAATCGATAGATATGGAATGATACATTTGAATCAAAGAAAGCTTGGACTTAAGAGGCTCAATATGAGAGGTGTATGCTTGAGTTCAATAGAAAAGAAAACAATAGAGGCGTGTGCTTAGGTAGGAGATGAAGTGAGCAAGAGATGGGATTGGTCTCGATGAAAACAAAACAAAGATGAGGGTTTTCTTCAATTCATTTTAAAGAAGTTTAAGGCTCTAATCTTTTCATCACCTATTCATGAGTCAATAGGGAGTTTACCCTAAACAAAGGGTTTGCTTAAAAAATAATTTCTATCAACTCATACTTTTTATCATCTTAAGGTAATTGATGGCTATCCATCTCACCATCTGAGGTAGCTCATGTGGGTTGGCAACCTAGCAGGTGAGTCATCACCCCAAATTTCCTTTCTTTCAATTGTAGCTTTCGAAACAGATTTGAACAGAGGATCGTACCGATACCCTCTTAACCGTATCGATACGGTTAGCCTTAGACAGGTAAGCTAGTTGAAAACCGTTATACCGTACCGATACGGTACCTACTGTATCGATACCATTGACTCATATTCAACATTTTGACTTTCCAATAAGGTCCCCAATTTAAAGATTAGACTCAATCAAAATTCAATATTAAAAAAATGGATCATATAGTCAACATTGGTGCAAAACTTTAAACTTCCTAAGGTAGGTTTTCCGATCGCCGAAATACGATTCCGACTAGACCGGTTTTTGGGATGTTACATTACTGCAAAAGCAAACTGTTAACACTGACTGGATAATAATAAACAAAAATTAAAGGCTAAAAAAGAAACCGTGCCATGGTATAAACCACTAAACCACTTCCTTAGAAACGATTTTGCCTCGATCTGTGTAATCGCTGCAGTAGGCGATCGTCCCCTGAGGTTAACACGGTAGCTCCGATAATCGTACACCCAAAGATCGGAGTAGACTGCAGCGGAATTGCTCTTCTCACGGAAAGAATAAAACTAAGTTTGAAAGTAGAGTTCAAGACACCTAAAACCCTCTCTATTTATAGGTTGTATACGCAGGCTAAATATAACAAATAGAATCAGTTTGAAACATTGATTTTCGTATTTCAAGCTTGTCAACTGTTGAATTTAAACCACTCGTTTAATTAGGGGATACGAATCAAGAATTAAACAGTAGATTAATTTTAATTTATTCTAATTAACGTACTAATTTACAGCTAATTAAAACGTTTCACTTTTAATAAATAGCTCATAAAATAGGAAATTATTTCGAATTTTCTACAAAAAGATAGAACACACGCGGTCGTGTCTAAAACACTTGTTACCACGATTACGAGCCGAGCTGAGTCGTCCAACGGCGGTGCACGCGTACGTGAAAATTGTTTAATCACATTCAACAAGAAAAGATATAGAAGACTCTCTATATACTCTTCTCAAGGGATGTGCTCTCCTGGAATACATATAACAAACAAAGAGATGGTTTGAAATTAATCGTGAACTTGGGATGATTATACAGTGGAAGAGGAAGTTGGTGGGAAGGAATGCCGTCCTCAAGAGAATTTTCTTATTGAAAAGATCCATGTCTACCCTTACCGGCATTTTTTTCTGTGCTAGTCTGCATGCCTCGGCTGCCACGCTCACCTTGACTAGGAATGGTGAAGTCGGCTTTCACTATAAAAAAAACATCTTTAGTTCACAAATTAATTTTAAATATGTTATTTTATCTATTTTTTTATCTTATTTTATATTATTTTTAAAAATAACATATTTTTAAAAATACAATTACTTCATTTATTCAATTAATTTTTTCTCTAATATCAATAAAATTATCTCTATTTCACGAAAATTTTCCTCCTAAATTATTATCTAGTCAATTTTGCCAACAGTTTGTTTGGGTTTCATTTATCTATAAAAGTGTTTTGCACAAGGAAAATTTCTTAGACAAAAGTTGGATGAATATGGTTGTGATTGGCTGTATTAAAAATAAAAATTAGATTAGATAAAATTAAATTTGATTAAATAATTTAATCTAATCATCTTTGATAGACTACACTTCAAGATGTGTCCGTGTCAACAACTACATAGCATTATGACATGATATGGCGAGCCATTTGCTTTCAGTGTCATCCTTATTATTTCCTTTCTTTTTCCAAAAGAAAATAAATAAATAATCATTGCCATAAGGTCAATCTTCTCGATCCCTCTCGCAATGCAAATACCCTATTGTGTATCCACAACCAGATTCTCTTACTTTTTTCATATAAAATTATAATAGTAGATAACATTGATTAATTCTTCCGTCATAAGTGTTTTCACTAACAGATAAACGAATGGTCATAAAATATATTTTATTTTTATGAGTTGAAATTAAATCAATAACCTCATAATTAAGGAATAAGATGAACAACTACAAATTTTATGTTTCGTTAAGGTTTAATTTGTATTATAAATAAATAAATATCAAACCCACGTGTTTTCCTATGCAATACGGAGATTTTGGTTTAAGACTATAGACATGGTTGACTTTTTTAAAGGAAAAAAAGAGAAGGGAATGCTATTCCCCCAATTTTGGCAAGATACATTCAAGCCGATATACTTGGAAACGTGACGTGGAGCCTCGTGGCGACATTGTTTTGGTGAAACTAGAAACGTAAAGAACCTCTATTTAAGTTGATCTGTTTTCAACGTTTTACACCGAGTCCAGTGTATACATATTTGGAATCTTGATTTTTCCCCCTCTTAGTGTTTCACAATTACTTCTTATTTTACATTATTAAGAAAATAGTCATTCTTTTTAATTTTAACATTAAAAATTCATGATAATGTTATAAAAAATAGTATAATTAAAGTCAAAGTTATTCTACAAACATAATGTGAATAATAAATAGACAAAATTAAATGGATGTACGGATGTCAAGTAGTAAAATTTTCGCTTTGGACTAGGGGTGACAATCGGGTGTGATATAACCAAAAATTATGGGGTTCGAACCAACGGGTATGGGGAATAACTGAAATATCACTCACAAAGATGAGGACGAGGAAGTTTTATCACCAAAGCTCAAATGAGGATGTGGACGAGGATTGCTATATCCGAACTGTGGGGATAACCATACCGTAACCATATAAATCACCATGGGGATTCCCAAAAATATCCGTATGAATTCCAATATTTTATAAAGTTGGATGGCCATAAGGGTAATTTACTCATTTTTCAATAAAAATCTAATCTCTCATAACCTGAGTATGGCCGGCTGGAGTAAGTTTGAAAATTCTCTGTAAATTCTATAAAAATAATTAGAAAGTGGTCCATACATCATTGTAAACATATTTAGTCTAGTTTTTTTAAATACACGGTGATCAATTTTGATATGTATTTTTAAAATATGAATATTTGAATGTTGAGATGTCATAAAAATTTTGCAGCTGATTTTCTTAGAAAATAGTTTTAGTAGTGACTTTGAATGAAACACCCTCGACCCAGATGTCACATTTGGGCCAAAAGGTATTTCTCAAAAACGTTTAAAATCAACAGAGGAAAATATAGATAAATAATCAAAATGTTACAAAGGAGCTCCAATTTAAATTTAAAACATTTAAACATTCAATTTGATTAATACAATTTCAAAAATAAGGATTACAAAATCCATCACGTAAGGTCCTGTGAATACACAGCCCACTAAATACAAGTATCGTACTATAGAAATCACCCCATGCTGGAATCCCGTACTGATAGTGCTCCTCGATCTGACGATCAACCTACGCACAGAAACAACGATTCCGAGCGCTGAGCTTACAAAGCTTAGTGGTACACATCTACTCTACTATACTTTATGTTAATCATAAACATAATCATGCAAGCTAGTACGAGCAAAAATGAGATAAATAAACACATGACGCTACCACTAGTTGCCTAAACACATGCTCTCAACATAGCAAAACATCATACATGGCACACAAGGCTCAACCATATTCGGGATCTCACTAGATCACCCGAGCTAAAACACAGAAATCCATAACCACAAACCCGGAGTGAGGCCCGGTGCCACACAACTTCAGGAACGTACATCCGTACTTGGAATCTCTCGTCGAGCATCTTCGAATGAGACCCGGTGCCACACAGCTTCGGGAACGTATGTTCGACATCTCTAACCATAGTGTTGCAACATTATTTCTCTAGGTATCTGGGTCCCAACAAACAAGGTAACTCAACCAACCAAGGGTCCAATTAGCACACAACATGGACACGATTACCACACAGCAGACAACATTAGCATAATTACCAATCTCTATCTATGGTTTCTATCAATTATCAAGCCATTATTTAAGTTACAAACTTGTTATTAGATTATGAAAGTGTACATTAATCATCCTCATTAACTATCTTTATTAATCCATATTATATCATTATTATCACACGCCAATTTCCATCTTTTTATTAGCATTACAAATTATTCTATCCAATGGATACTGGTACTCGAACATGAGTATCGATACGGTATCCCTGGGTACTGGTAATCAAACGCGTACCGATACTAATATATCTTACTAGAAATCCTTAATTTCTATAAGTACCGGTATAGGTCGACCCGTACCGATACAACCCCCAATCGCATACCGGTACAACTAAAGCTCGTACCGATACCTTGTTCATAGGTTCATACCATCCCATCCCATCAAATTACATTATTACCACACTTTATTCGATCCTTAAAGCTTATGGAAGTTATTAGGGTTTGTTTGTTAGCGCATTTAATCAATTAATAATAATAATCGACTTTATAATCATATAATCGAGTATTTATCCCTTAAGCATAATTCCCATCAAATTGCATCAATCTATTCGAACAAGCATACAGGGCATCACGATTATCAATCAATCAGACAATCATCAAGTAATTATACAAACATCTTAAATGAACTTACACGGTCTCTAAAGCCCCCACGAGTCTCATCATATTCGCAACATCATCACGCCTCATACAAATATCAAGTCTCATACTATAGGTTTCCAAATATGCATAATCATCATCTACTTATTTTGCAGATACTAACACACAAAGCAATCACATTTACGATGCTCATGAAGCAATAGGAATTCGAGGTGTACTAACCTTAAGCCAAAGTGATAAATCCCCATCCAAGCTCCTCTAAATATCGCTTTAATTCTAATATTCGAGTCCACCAATTCTTGGATAAAACAAATACGACTATATAAGCCATTTTACACAATTGTACTACTTTAGGGGATAAAACACATAGAAATAGCTTACCAATTTTGAATTTTGTAAAACAGATTGTGCCAACAAACTTAAAACATCAAGAAACCCCCAAGTAAGATCCTTTGAAAAAAGTCAACAGTAAACGTCGCCATCGACGGTGGTCAACGACAACTGACGGCGCGATAACTGACTCAGCTAGCAGCTCGGGCTCAGCTCCACAAGTGGCCTAATAGCTTACCCCCAAGCCCACCACCGTTATAGTTGTATTCCCTAGACAGACATCGCCTATGCACGTGTAGTGGCTTTTGGAGGCCAGACGGCAACGACAATCATCCAAATCGACTCTCTCAATGTTGGTGAACACGTTGGTGGCTTTGGTTTTGCATTTCAAGCACTCAAACATTTCTATTTAAACAAATCGAATCTTCACTTCGCTCACCCCCTCCACGGTGACTCCAGTGGTGATGCCACGACCACCAGCTGACTCATCTCAACCAGATGAACACGGTGATGGTGGAGCTATTGAAAATAGACACCCCGATTGTAGTAGATCAGACTTAGAAATTTGTGGAAGAAAAGAAAAAAGACAGAAAAGGATAAGAGAGAAAAGATGAGAGAGAGACGAAAGATAAAAATTGATTTTCCCTCCCCTTTTCCCCATGTAATTCAAAAGAAAGCCTCATTCCATCACATCTCGGTATAATTGCATCACAAGCCCTCAGCCTTTAATCTTTACACAAAAAAATCATCACTTGCCTTAACATTTAATCTTCTAAGATCTCATTCCTTCAATTTAATACTTGAATTAAATATTTAACCCGAAACCAAATATCGGATGATCAACCCAAAAATTGGGTCGTTACATTGAAAAATCACCAAAATTTCTACAGGATAAACCGGGAAGTGAACCTTATATTTCTATAACCATAAAAAGTCTAGATTCGTTTAAAACAAACAGTTCTTTATTTCGAGTTATATATTGGGAGTTATTAATTTTTGAGTGAACAAAAGTAAGAAGAAAAGACTGCAGACTGTTTCTAAAAACAACAATGGTAATGACTTCAGAAATTGGCCATAAATTGTTCGAGTAAAATTAGAAGATGTAATTTATATGGTTGGAAAAATTATCAAATCTTGTTCGTTTTAGAACAAACGGATCATGATTTGGAAATGTATGTTATTAGTTACATATTTTCCTGTAAAGGTAATGCAAACTACCATGTTTCAATAGTTAATATTTTAGTCATTTTTATAGTTTTGAAATGGTTTGTTTGTTGTTGGTAAAACTAAATTTATCATTTATGTTTGTAATTTTGGAGATTTAATATTGAATATTTGTTTTAATGTATTAAGTTTTGTTTTTTTTTGTACTGAGATTAATCAAAAATTTCGAAGATCCATAAGGGATGAATATGGGCATGAAAAAGATCTCTGAAATATTTAATGGAGATTCCTCAAAATCGTACCCGCAAGTGTGGGAAACAGAGTAAAGAATGCAAAACCGTTTTTACCTTGTCCCGTTGCCACCCCTACTTGGGACAAAAGACAGTCAAACCTTCCACAATACAAAATATATGCATAAAATACACTACAAATCACTCAATTATTAGTGTGTAGAACCCAACATCCTCAACCGAAATACTTTCCAAGTGGTAGAGAAGAGTTAATATGGGTGATGGTGGAGGAAGCAATAAAAAAATAAGACACAAGAATTTTAGAGTGGTTCGAGCTTCTAACCAAGATCTACATCCACTACCTTAGCTTCCCTACTAAGGATTTCCAAATTCACTAGAATTTCTTCCCCTTTCCTAGGCTAAGGAGGCAACCATTACAATCAATCAAAGCTATCCAAAGCTTGATCCAATTCACTCTTTTACAAGAGAAATTAAAGCAAACTAAAATCCCTCTCACAAGGTATGTGTTTGCACTCTAAAGCTCTCACTGAATCCTAATACACTTGAGCATGCATTAAAAATTTAGCTCACTAGTGTTTGTCTATGCAAAGATACAACAAATTGAGCACTAGACACTTTTTATATACATTGAATGTTGGCTTGATAATTCTTAGTCTTCCATAGATGCTTGGAGGTGTCTTTTAAACCTCTAACAACTCCATGGTCGTTACTAGCCATTGGGGACTTCTTTTCCGGCCATAAATGCACTTTTGCAATAGGGCGTATCGGTACACGATGTCCGATATCAGTACGGTCCTGAAATAGAAAGACCTCTTAGAGCAGTTCAAACATAGGGGTATCGGTACGCATTGAGGTATATCGGTATGAGCCCCTCTGTATCGGTACTGCTAAGCCTATACCGGTATGAGTTTTTGCTACTAGAAAATAACTATAACTGAAACCTTAAAAGGTATCGGTAAGGTGTTGTACCGTATCGATACGGGGTTGAGAAAATGGCTAGTTTGGCTATATAAAATCATTTTACAACATTGCCAAAAGCCTTAGAAACATTTTCAAACATATTTTTCAAGTTGTTTGGACTTCAATAAAAGTTTGAAAAATACCAAGTCCAAAAACATTTTTCAAATTATTATATCTAAACAAATATCCTAACAATCTCCCACTTTTTGATATAATAAAACTAACTTGAGAATTGTTTTTGTGATTCGCCCTCTTTATAAAATAATTTTTGAATAAGAGAATATAGATTCAAAATTTTTAAAAGCTCCCTCTGATTCATTTGAAAATTCAAATTTTCAAAACATTCTTCCCCTTTTTGTTATAAAAAAAACAAAAAGTTCAATAACAATGAAAAATGGCTCTCCATTACTCAAGCATCAAACAAAATGTTAGTCCAACAATTCATGATTAACTAGTTGAATTAAAAGAAATAAAACAAGATAAATAAATAAATTCAACTAATTTTTACCACTTGTGTAACATCCCCTTCTCGGCCTGGTAGGAAACTAGGTCGAAAAGTGTTACCAGAAACAGATTCAGAGATTGGAAGCCTATTTGAAGTATCTTATTATTCTCTTTAAGACTTATCAAACTAGCTTATTAATATCTTACTCAATTTGAGGCCAATTTTAAACTTTTTCAAACTTAGGGACTAAATTAAAATTTTACAAATTAAGAGTCCTTAACTAAAATTCATGTTATCGATCTTAAGTTTAACTTTCTAATTATTATATTGTGAAATTTAATTACAAACCGAGGTCATATACCTATCCAATTAGACCATACAATATTTAGTGACCATTTTGTAAATTATTCAAAACTGTGTTTAAAGCCTTTTAACAGAATTAACTACCTTCGTTTCGATACACTTTGGGTCCGTACCGATACGGATATACATAGATTCAATTTAGACTTTGAGTGATTAGGGCCCTGTATCAATACCACTGCGACCGTATCGAAACAGGTTGACTCAAGTTGATATTTCTTAATAGACCCTATTTCAATACAGCTAAGCCCGTATCAATACAGGTTGATCGACGTTGACCTGTTTTGATACACCCTGAGGCCGTATCGATGCAATTTATTTCCCAGACCTCACTATCAAGATATGTATCGATATACCCCATTTTGTGTATCGATACGCCGTATTTTACCTAGTACAAATATGCAAGGCCGTATCGATATAGCTTGACCGTATCGATACGTCTGTCATGTAATGACAAATTTTATCTGGTTTTTAATCGAATTAACCTGTTGAATGATTTCTAAATGCCATGAAATTTTACCAGCATGTTATTGATTCATAATTCTAATAGCATACCAAAATTTAGAGCATTTCAAAATCCATTTACTAAGTTTTTACCGTTTAGTGTCCTTAGACTCAATTTAACTAGTTTTACTATTTGTAGCCACGCTGTAAACCATATTTAACACTTAGACACTTTAGGGCCTTTATACAAATATCAAAATAGACCATTGTAACTTATCTAAGCCATATGCCACCTTACTAGGAGTTCAAAACAAAATATAAGCATACATGGAGATTGGTGGGAGTGACTTGCAACTTCGACAACACGATCAAGGCTCGGATTGCTTCAAGGTCCTGAAATACATTAGACACACGAATGTTAGGCTTACATAGCCTAGTGATGTAGTTATAACAAACGCAAACAAGTTCTTTAGTGACAAGTATATCATGTAAGCATGCTTGAATGACATATACATAACATTAACATATACCATTCATGCTTAGCATCAACATATAGTAGTTTCATATATTAAGTGCAAAACACATATATTCTTCATTTCCCCTTGGACAATAGCAACCAATAGATACGCGGATTCCCCTATACACCACACATATCGAAAATAAGCCTTAGCCTTGAGCCGTAGCTCCGGAGTGCCTTACACAATCCAACCTTTTCTCCCCACATATGGGTCGTAGTCCAATCCCTTACTTAGTGAGCTCAATAACCCTATGTCATGCCAATTGTATCCAATGTCCACAAGTATAAAAGGTTACACATATCATCATAAAAATCACCTTTGTGCCCTTAGGCCATATTGGATTGCAAATTGAGCCTTGGCTCTAAATAACATATCATAACATGTTCATATCAAATTCCACACATAACATATTCAAATATCATACATAAGTTCACATATAACATATTCAAATATGAAGGACTTACCACACTTACCATATAATCCGCACACATTTGCTCTAATTGAGCCCTTACCAAGATGCAAGTTTCTAATAAAAAAACATATGCAATCGAGATGGCACCTAGCTAATCCCATGACACTACTACACTCACCTAGTACTCAGAGACTTCTAGGTTCACGGATAGCGGCCCCCTTGCCGTTGGAAGAGTTCAGAATAGCCGATGGTGAAGATGACTTGTCTTCTACCACTTGAGCTAGTTCAAAATTAGAGGTGTAACACCCCCTTTCCCGGCCTATAGAGAACCGAGTCGAAAAGTGTTACCGGAAAACATATCGAAGGTTCGAAGACATATTTGGAGCTTAGGATCATATTCGAGAAGTTTATTCAACCCTTTTTAAGACTTAAACGAACTATACATTGGTAGCTTACTCATTTTGGGGATTAATTTTAAACTTTTCAAACTTAGGGACTAAATCATAAATTTTACAAATTAGAGGTCCTTATCAGAATTTCTTTTTACTAAACTAAAACTAAACTTACTAATTATTAACCTGTGAAGTTCCGTTCCAATGGAGATCATTTACCTATCCAATTAGGCCATTTAAAACTTAGTGACCAATTCATAAACTGTTTAAAACTGTAATTTTAAGACTTTTAACAGAATTAATTGATTCCATACCGGTACGCCTAAGACCGTATCGGTATGCTAAGCTGATTTCCCAAATTCAAGGTTCAAGGGTAACAAGACGATATCTGTAATACCCCAAAATTTGCTTAGTGACTAAAGTACAAAGAATCAAAAGTTAATGGTTTTAGTTCAGTGACTAAAATGTAAAATTTTAAAGTTTGGTGGTCAAACTGAAAAGTTGAGAAACTTTTAGGGACCAACATGGTAATTTTTCCAAATAGTAATTTAGAAGGTATCAAATTTGATAAAATTGTTAAGCGTGCTCAGGCCATAGGATGAGTGACATCTGGGAAGGTTCCATAAAAGTATTTCAGATTAATATTTTGGACTCTGAATAAGTATAAATGATTCGTATGAAAACTTTTGTTAAAGGATTTTAAAGAGAGTTTTATCCGATAGAGATTTCAGATAATTATCGGTATTTTTGGATCGAGTCCAAATTTCAGAGTTAGACTCTATAAATATGGGAGATTAAGTATGACAATATTATTTATTTATTGAATTTATAAATATGAGATTTTGGTTTGGGAATTGATAATTCGATTGATGGAAAAATAATATTAGTTGATTTTCGGATAATTGGATCGAATAAAAATCATGAAATAAAATTTTATGATTTTTTATGGATGGCTAGTTAGAAAGGAACTAAATTAATTCCAATGTGATGGATGGGTATTTGGAAAGAAGACTTGTAAAATAAACTTTGGTTGGAGGATAAAATAATCTTTTAATTACTAAAAGATTTTTATATTGAATTTTTGGTAATTAAATATGCCATTTGGCATTAAATAAAAGAAAGAAAGTTTGACAAATTCTCTCCATCTTCTTTCTTTGCTGCCCGATTTCAACAAGAGCTTAGGTGAGGATTTTTTGATTCAATTTTCAAGCTTATTTAGTTAGATTTAGACTTTAGACATGAAACAAGAATTTATCTTCATCAAATTCTCTATCTTTTGGTATAATTTTTGCTTAGTTTCCATGTCTCTAAGGTTGAGTTGGTGATTTGGTTGGATGAAGGACATGTAGTAAACTTGAGTTTTAATGGTTTTTCTTGTTAAAAATATGCTTGTGATGTTGTTTTCATGGTTCAAACATTGAAAATTCCATGGAAATTGAACTAGTGACCATTCGATTATGATGGATAATTAGGGGAAACTATGTCAAAATTTATATTGATGATGGAAATGGTGAGAAATATGATATACAAGCTTGAATTAGTTGTTAGAATAAAGAAATTCTTATGTTCTTGAAATATGGAAAAAATAGGGTTATGTTAAGTTAGGAATTTTGAGTGGTGAATGAAGGAAGAAATTTTCAAGCTTATTTAGTTAGATTTAGACTTGAGACATGAAACAAGAATTTATCTTCATCAAATTCTCTATCTTTTGGTATAATTTTTGCTCAGTTTCCATGTCTCTAAGGTTGAGTTGGTGATTTGGTTGGATGAAGGACATGTAGTAAACTTGAGTTTTAATGGTTTTTCTTGTTAAAAATATGCTTGTGATGTTGTTTTCATGGTTCAAACATTGAAAATTCCATGGAAATTGAACTAGTGACCATTCGATTATGATGGATAATTAGGGGAAACTATGTCAAAATTTATATTGATGATGGAAATGGTGAGAAATATGATATACAAGCTTGAATTAGTTGTTAGAATAAAGAAATTCTTATGTTCTTGAAATATGAAAAAATTAGGGTTATGTTAAGTTAGGAATTTTGAGTGGTGAATGAAGGAAGAAATTTTCAAGCTTATTTAGTTAGATTTAGACTTGAGACATGAAACAAGAATTTATCTTCATCAAATTCTCTATCTTTTGGTATAATTTTTGCTTAGTTTCCATGTCTCTAAGGTTGATTTGGTGACTTGGTTGGATGAAGGACATGTAGTAAACTTGAGTTTTAATGGTTTTTCTTGTTAAAAATATGCTTGTGATGTTGTTTTCATGGTTCAAACATTGAAAATTCCATGGAAATTGAACTAGTGACCATTCGATTATGATGGATAATTAGGGGAAACTATGTCAAAATTTATATTGATGATGGAAATGGTGAGAAATATGATATACAAGCTTGAATTAGTTGTTAGAATAAAGAAATTCTTATGTTCTTGAAATATGGAAAAATTAGGGTTATGTTAAGTTAGGAATTTTGAGTGGTGAATGAAGGAAGAAATTTTCAAGCTTAGTTAGTTAGATTTAGACTTGAGACATGAAACAAGAATTTATCTTCATCAAATTCTCTATCTTTTGGTATAATTTTTGCTTAGTTTCCATGTCTCTAAGGTTGAGTTGGTGATTTGGTTGGATGAAGGACATGTAGTAAACTTGAGTTTTAATGGTTTTTCTTGTTACAAATATGCTTGTGATGTTGTTTTCATGGTTCAAACATTGAAAATTCCATGGAAATTGAACTAGTGACCATTCGGTTATGATGGATAATTAGGGGAAACTATGTCAAAATTTATATTGATGATGGAAATGGTGAGAAATATGATATACAAGCTTGAATTAGTTGTTAGAATAAAGAAATTCTTATGTTCTTGAAATATCTAAAAATTAGGGTTATGTTAAGTTAGGAATTTTGAGTGGTGAATGAAGGAAGAATGGTTCAAAATGATGATACAAGGTGTTTGGAATGAAATCCCTAATTATTTGACATTAGGGACCAAAATGTAAATTTTGAAAAGTTTAGGGACTTGGTTGTTAAGCTTGTTTTTGAAGTATTTTGGGTTGAAAAAAATTAAGTTAAGTGATTTGAAGGTTGAATTTGAAGTTTATATTGATTTAGGGACCATTATGTAATTTTTGGCAATATTAGGGATTAAAATGTAAATTTTTAAAGTTTGGGTCTTAAAGAGTAAATGGTGAGAATTATAAGGATTTAGCTTGAAAATGGTGGTTGGAAGCTTAAAAGTTTCCTTAGGGGCTAAAATGTAAAGTTTGAAGAATTATGGAAAGTATGAAGAATTGTGATTCGAATATAGAAAGTTCTATCGGGATAATTTTGTGAATAATGAATAGTTATTTTAGTTACTTTCCATTATTTTGTATAGTATGAATAAGTAATTAAGAGTGCTTGTGTTATGTATTTTATATACATACAGATAACAAGCAAGATCAAAATCGAAATAAGTCGGGACATAAAGAGGAAATACTGGAGTGAACCATTTGGTATAAGGAAATTAGTGAGGCATTTAAGATGAGTGCAATTATATGTTTCAAATATGTTTTGATAAATTTTTATGATTTTCATTTATATGATTTTATTGAGATGACAACATGGTTTTGTACAAGTTATATGATATTTTCACAGGCAAAGGAAAAAGGTTAATATATGATAGGGTATGAACTACCCTAATATGTTTTATATGGCAATTTATTAATTGTTTATATTTGATAAATTTTATAAGTATATGATATGGATTTATTGCCCAAGTTATGATAGAGAGTTACAGTATAGTGGCATGCCATTAGAGGTCTAGTAGTCAAGGACTACGTGTAGCTGCACACTGATCTTCAGATCTATATGATATCGACACTGTTGTGTCTATATGATTCTGACACTTATGTGTCTATATGTTACCGGCACTTTATGTGTTTATATGTTTATTGTCACTTCGGTGACTAGTACTTAAGGAGTACCGATCTTTATACAATTCTTGGGCATATTGAAAGTTAAAGTACATGAATATCACTATTTTTTTATATGAAGGATTTAAATTACAACAAATATTTGATTTGAATTTGCTTAACCATGTTTTCATTTATTTCATTACTTGATTCATAACTACTTATAATGCCTCACTAAGTTATACTTAGCGTATGTATTTTGTCTGTGCATACGTAGGTTGATCATACGGTTCGTAAGCAGGGATATTTTGGCATCACTTTAAATACGAAGGGAAATTGCAGGTTATCTTAGTAATGTTTTGACATCCGATATTATATGTTTTAAATTGTGGCATGTATAATCTTGAAAATACATATCAGGTGTAAAGGAGACATTAAACTACTCCTTAATTGGTTATATTTTAACTAAAACATGGTTTAATATTATTAGTATGTGGATTTGAATGATTTTTGACTAGTTAGTGAACTTATATAGGAAATAAGTTGAAGCTGTCCAAAAATTCTGTTTTAGGCGGTAAGTTTGAAAAATTGCCATAAATTCTATAGATTTAAGTAGAATGTGAAATTTATATGTATAAACTAAAAATTTAGTATAGTTTTATTAAAAAAACGGTGACTGATTTCGAGTCCGATACAAAAAGATATGAAATTTTATTCTATGAAATATCAGAAAAACTGGGCAGCAGATTTTCCTAAAAACTGCATTGTAACTTGGCTTTCAGATTTTCCTTGAACTTTTTTACAATGAATTTGGGTTAATAATTTATATGGTTAGAAATCTTGATGTATTTAGTTTATTTAAAAATTTACGGAATGAATTTTGGAAGTCTATAGAATTTTATAAAATTTTTTGTTTATATATAGTGCAAGCTGCCAATTTTGTTTGCAAATGTGAGAAATTGTTTGAACTTATTATGTGATATCTTCGACTCGTGTTTGGTGACAAATAGGGGAAGAGGGTGTTACATTTATTGGTATCAGAGCTAGAGTTTATCCGATTCTGGAGCTAAACTGAATTTGTTATGAGTATATAATTGTGTACATGCCACTAGGATGTCGTAAATTACTAATGATGACATTTGTATGTTTGATGCTCTTGCTTACTAATGTTAAATGTTATGGTTAGTACAGATATATGAGGGTGAAGGTTCACGTCAGGCGACTCATATAGAGGGTCAGAATGTTACTGAGATTGGTCAAGGAGCTAGTTATGCTCAACCTCCAGTACAATCTGCAGATAATGTACCGGTTTAGCCTAGAGCACTGGTACAGGATCAAGAAAATTTCCTACAAGCTTTAGAGATGATAATAAATCGTCCTCCTCGAGTTTCTATTGCTAAAGAGCTAAAGAAGCTGCAAGCACCAGATTTTACTGATGAAGATCCTATCGCTGTAGATCATTGGCTCAGTGATTTAAAGATTATGTTGGAGGGATTGCACTGTGATGATCAAAGAAACCTGGAAGGAGTTGTCTTTATTGAAAGGACAAGCTCGTATCTGGTGGACCAATGTTACTACTTGTCCCCGAGAGAATATTACGTGGAACTTTTTCCTCAGGGAGTTCCGCAACAAGTATATTGGTGACATGTTTATCCGAAAAATGAGAAATGAATTCTTGAATCTCAAGCAAGGCGACCGGACGGTATATGAATATGAATGTGAATTTAACAAATTAAGCCGGTTCGCTTCAGAGTTAATTCCCACGGATAAAGATCGTACCCTTAGCTTCATTGAAGGGTTGGACACTGATCACAAGGAGATATTGATTGCTATGAACATTACCAAATTTCAAGAAGTAGTAAATCGAGTTAAGGGGATGTAAGAAGTCAGAGCAGAAAGGATGGCGAATCAGACTGCTCAGTCACAGAAAAGGAAAATTAGAGAATCTTTTGTTCAACATCTTCCAAGAAAAACAGGAGTTTATATCAGGATAATCGTACAGGAGTTAATACATCCGAACAAAGATTTGGATCGGAAAAGTCAAAAAGTTTGCAAGTTTCTGCTGCAAAGATGGGAGGTTCAAGGAAATATCAAAGTTCACCTCAATGTGATCATTGTGGCAAATTTCATTTTGGACAATGCATATTAGTCACTGGAGCTTGCTTTGGTTGTGGTGCTACTGATCATTTTCTTCGGGATTGCCCAAAGAATGATAGTAGATTCAAAAAGTCAGAAAAGTCGGTTGTTCTGAATAAAAAAAGGGAGATATAAGGGTAATTCAGGATTTGTTAAGATCAATCAATCGAGAATAACTGAAGTTGCTTCTAGCAAGGAATACAGGACTCCAGCGAGAGTTTACCATCTTCGCACTGAGGATGACCAAGATGCACTTGACATTGTTATAGGTACGTTTTGAAAATTCGAGGATGAATTTTCTTAAGGGGGAAGAATTATAATACCCAAAAATTTGCTTAGTGACTAAAGTACAAAGAATCAAAAGTTAGAGGTTTTAGTTCAATGACTAAAACGTAAAATTTTAAAGTTTGGTGGTCAAAGTGAAAAGTTGGGAAAGGTTTAGGGACCAACATGGTAATTTTTCCAAATAGTAATTTTAGTAAGTGTGAATTGGATCGAAATAAGTATTTATATATCAATTTTGAAAAATTCGATACAGTAGAAGGTATCGAATTTGGATCGAATAAAATAGTTAAGCGTGCTCAGGCCATGGGATGGGTGACCTCTGGGAAGGTTCCATAAAAGTATTTCAGGTTAATATTTTGGACTCTGAATAAGTATAAATGATTCGTATGAATTTTTTTGTTAACGGATTTTAAAGAGAATTTTATCCAATAGAGATTTCAGATAATTATCGATATTTTTGGATCAAGTCCAAATTTCAGAGTTAGACTCTATAAATATGGGAGATTGAGTATGACGGTATTATTTATTTATGGAATTTATAAATTTGAGATTTTGGTTTGGGAATTGATAATACAATTGATGGAAAAATCGTATTAGTTGATTTTCGGATAATTGGATTGAATAAAAATCATGAAATAAAATTTTATGATTTTTTTATGGATGTCTAGTTAGAAAGGAACTAAATTAATTCCAATGTGATGGAGGGGTATTTAGAAAGAAGACTTGTAAAATAAACTTTGGTTGGAGGATAAAATTGTCTTTTAATTACTGAAAGATTTTTATATTGAATTTTGGGTAATTAAATATGCCATTTGGCAATTAAATAAAAGAAAGAAAGTTTGACAAATTCTCTCCCTCTTCTTTCTTTGCTGCCGATTTCAACAAGAGCTTAGGTGAGGATTTTTTGATTCAATTTTTCAAGCTTATTTAGTTAGATTTAGACTTGAGACATGAAACAAGAATTTATCTCCATCAAATTATCTATCTTTTGGTATAATTTTTGCTTAGTTTCCATGTCTCTAAGGTTAAGTTTGTGATTTGGTTGGATGAAGGACATGTAGTAAACTTAAGTTTTAATGGTTTTTCTTGTTGAAAATATGCTTGTGATGTTGTTTTCATGGTTCAAACATTGAAAATTCCATGGAAATTGAACTAGTGACCATTCGGTTATGATAGATAATTAGGGGAAACTATGTCAAAATTTATATTGATGATGGAAATGGTGAGAAATATGCTATGCAAGCTTGAATTAGTTGTTAGAATGAAGAAATTCTTATGTTCTTGAAATATGGAAAAATTAGGGTTATGTTAAGTTAGGAATTTTGAGTGGTGAATGAAGGAAGAATGGTTCAAAATGATGATAAAAGGTGTTTGGAATGAAATCCCTAATTATTTGACATTAGGGACCAAAATGTAAATTTTGGAAAGTTTAGGGACTTGGTTGTTAAGCTTGTTTTTGAAGTATTTTGGGTTGAAAAAAATCAAGTTAAGTGATTTGAAGGTTGAATTTGAAGTTTATATTGATTTAGGGACTATTATGTAATTTTCGGTAATATTGGGGATTGAAATGTAAATTTTTAAAGTTTGGGTCTTAAAGAGTAAATGGTGAGAATTATAAGGATTTATCTTGAAAATGGTGGTTGTAAGCTTAAAAGTTTCCTTAGGGGCTAAAATGTAAAGTTTGAAGAAGTTGAAGAATTATGGAAAGTATGAAGAACTGTGATTCGAATATAGAAAGTTCTATCGGGATAATTTTGTGAATAATGAATAGTTATTTTAGTTACTTTCCATTATTTTGTATAGTATGAATAAGTAATTAAGAGTGCTTGTGTTATGTGTTTTATATACATACAGATAACAAGCAAGATCGAAATCGAAATAAGTCAGGACATAAAGAGGAAATACTGAAGTGAAGCATTTGGTACAAGGAAATTAGTGAGGCATTTAAGGTGAGTGCAATTATATGTTTCAAATATGTTTTGATAAATTTTTATGATTTTCATTTATATGATTTTATTGAGATGACAACATGGTTTTGTACAAGTTATGATATTTTCACAGGCAAAGGAAAAACGTTACTATATGATAGGGTATGAACTGCCCTAATATGTTTTATATGGTGATTTATGAATTGTTTATATATGACAAATTTTATAAGTATATGATATGGATTTATTGCCCAAGTTATGATAGAGAGTTATAGTATAGTGGCATGCCAGTAGAGGTCTAGTAGTCAAGGACTACGTGTAGCTGCACACCGATCTTCGGATCTATATGTTTCGACACCTATGTGTCTATATGATATTGACATTATTGTGTCTATATGATTCTGACACTTATGTGTCAATATGTTTCCGGCACTTTATGTGTCTATATGTTTATTGTCACTTTGGTGACCAGTACTCAAGGAGTACCGACCTTGCATACTTCAGTTTCTCTTTATACAATTTTTGGGCATATTGAAAGTTAAAGTACATGAATATCACTATTTCTTTTATATGAAGGTTTTAAATTACAAGAAATATTTGATTTGAATTTGCTTAACCATGTTTTCATTAATTTCATTACTTGATTTTATAACTACTTATAATGCCTCACTAAGTTATACTTAGCGTATGTATTTTGTCTGTGCATACGTAGGTTGATCATACGGTTCGTAAGTAGGGATATTTTGGCATCACTTCAAATACGAAGGGAAATTACAAGTTATCTTAGTAATGTTTTGACATCCGATATTATATGTTTTGAATAGTGGCATGTATGATCTTGAAAATACATATCTGGCATAAAAGAGACATTAAACTACTCCTTAATTGGTTATATTTTAACTAAAACATGGTTTAATATTATTAGTATGTGGATTTGAATGATTTTTGACTAGTTAGTGAACTTATATTGGAAATAAGTTGAAGCTGTCCAAAAATTCTGTTTTAGGCAGTAAGTTTGAAAATTTTCCATAAATTCTATAGATTGAAGTAGAATGTGAAATTTATCTGTATAAACTACAAATTTAGTCTAGTTTTATTAAAAAACGGTGACTGATTTCGAGTCCGGTACAAAAAGATATGAAATTTTATTCGATGAAAGATCAGAAAAACTGGGCAGCAGATTTTCCTTAAAACTCCATTGTAACGTGACTTTCAGATTTTCCTTGAATTTTTGTACAATGAATTTGGGTTAATAATTTATATGGTTAGAAATCTTGATGTATTTAGTTTATTTAAAAATTTATGGAATGAATTTTGGAAGTCTATAGAATTTTATAATTTTTTTGTTTATATACAGTGCAAGCTGCCAATTTTGTTAGCAAATGTGAGAAATTGTTTGAACTTATTATGTGATATCGTCGACTCGTGTTTGGTGACAACTACAGGAAGAGGGTGTTACAGTATCGATACCCCTAAGCCCGTATTGATACGCATTGACTAAGGTTGATCCGTTTCGGTACAACCTAAGGCCGTATTGATACAATTTAATTTTCAGACCTTAATGTCCAAATCTGTATCGATACACCCCCTTTTCGTATCAATACGCCATCACCCGTACCAATACGCCATCACCCATACCGATACGCCTGCCCTGTAATGACAGATTTTAGCTGGTTTTAAAACAATTTAGCCTGTTGAACGTTGTCCAAACTTAACCAAATTTTACCAGCAAGTCTAATATCCATATTTTTAATAGCATACAAAATTTTAGAGTGTTTCGAATCCATGATAAGTGTTCAAAAGTACTATTTTTCTTACCCTTTTTACTCATATTACTGTTAGACTTAGGCTCATATTAGTTGCATAGTTAGTCATTCATGCATTAATCCATGTTTCCTTCAAACGTTGAACTTGATTACATAACTTGGTGATTTTTGTGGAAATAGATGCTGCTTTGGTGTGTTTTTGTGTGTGTATGTGCAGGATCACTTGCCAAAGCAATGCCGAGCTAGTTGCCGTGGCAAAGGTGCATGAAGGAGACGTCGAGCTAGTTGCCATGGCATTTGTCGACAAAGACCAAAAGCAATATGGATGTCGAAATTCATGACTTTACAAGCCCAAGATGACATGGAGCAAGGCCCAAGCCCAAAGGAATTTGATTGCCATGCAGAGAGATTAAAGAAGAATTAAATTCCAAGAGGATAGGAGAAGTTCTAATAGGAATAAAATTATAATAAAGAATTATATTCTTTAAAGATAATTTAATTCCAACTCAAACTCCTCCTCAAAGAAGGACTTTGGCCTAGCCCTATAAATACCAAGGAGATTTCGACAAGATGAATAGAGAGAGCAAGAGGGAAATTTCGGCAAGTCCAAGTAGGGCAAGAGGAGAGAATTTTCGACAAGCATCAAGGGCAAGGAGGATTTCGACAAGCCTCTTCCTTCATCTTTGTTCGATTGGGTTCATGCTAGGGATTAATTATCTTGTGTTTCTTTGGAACCTAGCCATGAACTAAATTTACTTGGCTATGGTTATTGTGTTTTGTGGTTGTGAGAAACTATTGGTTTTTGTTTAGGTAATAAGAGTTTGCACTTTTCTATTTCAAGGTTTATTCATTCTTGGTTCCTATTATTGCTTGCGAGTGAATTGGGAGAGGATCTCGTGATTTCATCCATTTATCTAATATCGGGAGAGTTAGATTCAAGAAACGAATGAATATGATCTTTATGCAATCCAATGATGGTGAAGATTAATCCGGCTTAGGAATAAGTTAAGGATTTCAACGGCTAAGAGGAGCGCAAGATTGGTTGTTGTTCACCCTTGATTCACGCAGGATGTATTATCAAGGCATGCACAAGTAGCTAGAGTTTCGACTTAGGGACAAGAAGAAACCATTGAAGAACGCTCCGCCAACCTTGAAGTTGCTGCCCGATCGCCCAAGTAGTTGCCCAACTAGTCGCCCAAGCAACCATCAATTAGTTGCCAAGGCAACCCGTTGTGCAAGTCGCCACGGCAACCGAGTTGCCCATGCACTCTTTTACCAAGACAATCCAATCGGCTATCACACCTCAACTCACGATAACCTAGCCTATATCTCTCTCATTCAAATTCATCTTTTCTTTTACTTAATTGCTTTCTAGATTAGTTATTAGTTAAAACTTCTATAATCCTTCACTTGTGTTTTTACTTTTTACAATTGCAAGAGACTAGATTCTTGAAGTGGCACCAATCCACTGTGGAGACGATATCTTTTATACTATAACTTGCGACGTGTATACTTGCACAATTGCGTAGCACTTATTACGCGCAACAAGTTTTTGGCGCCGTTGCCGGGGATTGGCAATAGCGACTTTGTTTTTATTTTCTTGCACATTCTTTTTATTTTTCTTGTTTAAAATTCAAAGGGCTAACAAACTTTGGTTTTGCATTGGTATATGACCAGGGCGAGACCGACTTCACGTAATATCCCTTTGATCCGTAAATCGAACGAACCTTACAAAGACTTAGACGAAGGATAAGAGAAGCAATGGCAAATCAAGACGGCAATATTAATCAAGATGTTCGAGCGGGGAGGAGTGATTCTTGCACGAAAAGAACAATTCGAGACTATCTTGAAGAAGATCTTGATGGACTCAACCCGGAGTTGTCGCACCCGAAATTGAAGCCGACCACTTTGAGTTGAAACCGGTAATGTTTAATATGATCAACACAATAGGTCAATTTGGCGGCTCAAAGAATCAAGATGCACGACAACATCTGAAATCTTTCCTCGAGATTTGCAACTCGTTCAAGATACACGGAGTCACCCCCGATGTCTTACGATTAAGATTATTCCCTATTCACCGAGGATAGGGCGAAAGCATGGCTAAATAGCATTCTGCGGATCCATAGCATCTTGGACTGATCTTTGTCGTGATTTCCTTGCTAGATTTAATCCTACAAATTTAATCGATAAGCTTCGTAGAATGACATTACTTCTTTTCGGCAGGCAGATGATGAATCCATGTACGAGGCTTGGGAGCGATATAGAGAACTTCTACACAAATGTCCTCTACACGGATTCCCGTGTGGACTCAAGTGACAATGTTTTACAACGCCGTGAATACACCAACAAGGATGATGCTAGATGCCTCGGCAAACGGCATACTCTTAGATAAGTCGCGGAGGAAGCAATGCAAATTTTAAACAGGCTGGCCAAGAATGACTATCAATTCCCATCTACTAGAAGAGGAGGAGTTAGACGCTGAGCCACAATACATGAACTAGGATCATCGATTCAATTTCGGCACAATTGGCCGCTTTAACCAAGATGGTCCGAACATGCAAAAACCAAACAACACACATGAAGTCAAAGTAATGGATTCTTTTTGTGAGTTATGTGGTGATAACCATAATTCTTACGAATGTATGCGAATCCGAATCTAGCTTCTATGTGGGGAATTACAATCGGGGCAACAACATGATGTCAAATACATACAATCCAGCTTGGAAGAAGCACCGAATTTTTCATGGAGTAATCCCAACAATGCTCTAAACCAGAACAATCAGAATGCACAAGCATCGGGATTCCAAAGAGAATATGCCACGACAAATGGATGCCGCAGCAAACAACCGACAACATCTAGTTCTTTGGAAAATTCTCTAAATGCTTTTATGATGAAAACTGAATCTTATATGGCTGAGAATAGTAATTTCATAAAAAGAACTGATGCTTTTATTAACAGGACCGAGATGAGATTGCAAAACCAAGAGGCGGCAATCAAATCATTGGAAAATCAAGTCGGACGGTTTGCTCAAAAATCAACACGAGACCACAAGGAGGTTTACCTAGCGATCACTGAAGTCGCAAGAGGAACTGGCCATGAGCAATGTAAGGCAATCACCACCAGTGTGGCCAACAACTTAGAGAGGTTCAAACCCGCTCGTCAAACAAAACTCCACAAAAAGATCAAGACGAACCTAGCGGCAAAGTCTCGGATGCTGAACCGAGAATTGCTGCGGCAACGGTGGCGCCTCGGCAACTTGCGATAAGCACGCCTCGGCAACCCCAGTTGGTAACGCATCGGCAACTCCGGATGTCCCTGTAATGCCGTCAATCAGGTTTCAAACCAATGAAAGGATAGAAGATATCCGACTTCCACCACCATTCCCACAAAGATTGAAGGCGACAAAAGCAAGAATACCAATTCAAGAAGTTTCTTGATATCTTAAAGCAAGTCCACATCAACTTGCCATTGGTGGAAGCAATTGAACAAATGCCAAACTATGCCAAGTTTCTTAAAGACATTGTGTCCAAGAGAACAAGGCTAGGAGAGTTTGAAACAGATTGCGCGACAGAGGGATGCATGGCAATGTTGCACAATCGCATGCCGCCCAAGTTGAAGGATCCCGGAAGTTTCACAATACCTGTTCTATTGGAAATCACTATGTCGGGAAAGCACTATGCGACCTAGGGGCTAGCATAAACTTGATGCCTAAATCGGTTTCGAAACTAGGAATCGGGAAGGCAAGACCTACAACGATTATCTGCAGCTAGCCAAGCCAGATCCTATGTGCATCCGAGGGAAAAATCGAGGACATCTTGGTAAAAGTTGATAAATTCATTTTTCCACTGACTTTATTGTTTTGGATTGTGAAGCGGATGAGCATGCACCTATCATTCTCGGGAGACCATTCCTAGCGGCAGGGAGAACCTTGATCGACGTTGAAAAGGAGAACTCACAATGAGGGTGAATGACCAGCGGTAAAACTAAATGTATTCCAAACACTAAGGCATGCCGATGATCCGGAAGAATGCCAACTACTTCATGCCACGGCGAGTTTAACCGATGAGGAATTTAGTTGCCTCGGCAACTACATTGCTGATCAAGAGGAACCTGAGGAGAATGAAGAGCCGGTCGATGAGGAACAACCAGAAGAGGTAAATTGGCTAGTAAATCGACCAGGTACATACTTTGAACCACTGGACTACTCAGGTAAGGAAGGTAAGATCGAAAAACCCTCTATCGAAAATCCACCAATTCTTGAGTTGAAACAATTGCGGATCAACTAAAATATGTATACTTAGGGATCAATAATACATTACCTGTAATTATTTCCTCTAAGTTACAGCCTGAGCAGGAAAAGAAGCTAATCAACATGTTGAAGCTACATAAAAAGGCAATAGGGTGGACAATTGCCGACTTGAAGGGAATTAGCCCGGCGGTGTGCATGCACAAGATCTTGTTGGAAGATGATCACAAACCTTCAATTGAGGCCCGGAGGAGACTGAATCATGCCATGAAAGGGGTTGTAATGAAAGAAATCATCAAGTGGCTTGACGCCGGCATTATATACCCTATCTCCGATAGTACGTGGGTAAGTCCGGTACAATGTGTGCGAAAAAGGGAGGTATAACAACAGGTGAGTAATGAAAATAATGAACTTATCCCAACCAGGACTGTGACCGGTTGGAGGGTTTGTATGGACTATCGAAAGCTAAACAAAGCCACTAGGAAAGATCACTTCCCATTACCCTTTATTGATCAAATGCTTGACCGTCTTGCAGGTAAACCCTTTTACTGTTTTCTTGATGGTTATTCAGGTTACAATCAGATTGCCATAGCACCGTAAGATCAAGAAAAGACAACCTTCACATGCCCCTACGGTACTTATGCCTTCCGAAGGATGCCGTTCGGATTGTGTAACGCCCGGCAACCTTCCAAAGATGCATGATGGCGCTCTTTTCAGACATGGTCGAAGACTTCCTTGAGATCTTCATGGATGATTTTTCGGTTTTTGGTAATGACTTCGACGGCTGTCTCGGCAATTTAGAGAGGGTGTTGGCAAGATGCGAAGAAACGGATTTAGTCCTCAATTGGGAGAAATGCCACTTTATGGTAGATGAAGGAATAGTGCTCGGCCATAAGATTTCATCCAAGGGAATTGAAGTAGACAAAGCCAAGGTGGACGTGATCGAGAGATTACCCCACCAAATTCGGTTAAAAGAATTCAAGTTTTCTCGGACATGCGGGTTTTTACAGGAGGTTCATTCATAACTTTTCTAAAATCACTAAACCTTTGTGTAATCTGCTTGAACAGGATAAAGTCTTCGATTTTGATGATTCTTGCACTCAAGCATTTGAAACCCTAAAGAAAAAGCTTGCCTCGGCACCCATTGTTGTTCCACCCAGTTGGGCGCTACCTTTTGAGCTCATGTGTGATGCAAGTGATTTCGCGGTAGGAGCAGTCTAGGCCAACGCCGCACAGTAAGACATTCCATGTGATATACTACGCTAGTAAAACTCTTAACGATGCTCAAGTGAATTACACAACAACGGAGAAAGAGTTACTAGCTGTAGTTTTCGCATTTGACAAGTTCGATCCTATTTAATTGGTACAAAGGTAATTGTTCATACGGACCATTCGGCAATCAAATACTTATTTGCTAAAAAGGATGCTAAACCTCGTTTGATTCGTTGGATATTACTTTTACAAGAATTTGATATTGAAATTAAGGACGAGAAAGGAACAGAAAATCAAGTGGCGATCACTTATCACGTTTGGAACGCAATAGGGAGGAGGACGGATCTAGAGATATGTGATGCATTCCCGGATGAACAAATTCTAATCGCCTCGGAAACCCTTGACGCCTCGGCAGCCCATGACGCCTCGGAAACCATGGAAGCACACGCCTCGGCAACTCTTGACGCCGCAGCCAGACTTTGACGAGCACGCCTCAGCAATTTTGGGAGCGACACACTACGACGGCACATGCCCCCAAATACCTTGGTACGCAGATTTAGTTAACTTCCTTGTTTGTGGTATTTTTCCGTATGGCATTACTCACCAAGGGAAGAAGCGGTTCCGCCATAATGCTAAGCATTACTTTTGGGACGAGCCTCTTTTGTTTAAACAATGTGCAGATCAGGTTATACGCCGATGTGTCCTCTGAAGAAGAGCAATGTAATGTACTCCGACAATGCCATTCTTCACCCTATGGAGGACATTTTGGAGGAACTCGTACATGACCAAAGTCTTGCAATCCGGGTTGTATTGGCCAACATTGTACAAAGATGCCCAAGACTTTTACAAGCAATGTGATCGTTGCGAAAGACGGGCAATATCTCTAGGCGACATGAGATGCCACTCGAACATCATCGAGGTGGAACTGTTCGATGTATGGGGATCGATTTTATGGGACCTTTCCCATCTTCATTCGCAACCTCTACATCTTACTCGCCGTCGACTATGTGTCTAAATGGGTAGAGGCAGCTGCGGTTCCCAACGACGATTCCAAGACCGTGCAACGATTCCTGCAGAAAAACATATTTACACGGTTTGGGATGCCGAGAGCAATTATCAGCGACGGGGGCAAGCATTTTGACAACAGACTAATTGCCAAGATGTTGCAACGCTTCGGTATATCACACAAGATCGCCACGGCATATCACCCACAAACCAACGGGCAAGCAGAAATTTCCAACCGGGAGTTGAAGGGAATACTCGAGAAAGTTGTAAATCCCTCAAGGAAGGATTGGTCATTAAGACTAGATGACGCACTTTGGGCATATCGCACTGCATTCAAAACACCATTAGGTATGTCCCCCTTCCGGCTTGTCTATATGGTAAAACGTGTCATCTACCGGTGGAAATCGAGCACAAGGCGTCTTGGGCAATCAAGACCGTGAATATGGATTGGGAAAGTGCGGACAAAAGCGCTTGATGGATCTCAATGAGATAGAAGAATTTCGTGCACTCGCCTATAACAATGCACGAATATACAAGGAGAAAACAAAGCGATGGCATGACAAGAAACTATTGCCACGGCAATTCACGCCAGGGCAACTAGTTCTCCTATTCAATTCTCGGCTAAAACTTTTCCCGGGAAAGCTGAAATCAAGATGGTCGGGACCATTTGAAGTCGTCAAACCATTCTCCCATGGTGCTTTGTGATAATCAAGTCCATCTCTGACAACCATGAATTCAAAGTTAATGGACAAAGATTGAAGCACTACAATGGTGCCCATGTGGAACGTAACAAGGAAGTGGTCAACTTAGGAGATGCATGAGCATGCTCTCCTCTCAGTATTTCCTTTTTCTTTTTCTTTTTATTTTTATTTTTAATTTTAGGAGATATTTTATTTTTTCTTCATTATCTTTAGTTTTCAGGTTTTCTTTATTTTCTTTTTCACAACAAGACTCACAACTACTATGCTAAGGAAATTTACTGCCAAGATCATTGCCCCGGCAACCAATGAAGAAGATGCCGCGACAACTTACTTCATGCATGCACAAGCTGATGCCACGGCAACCAACCCTGAAGATGCCACGGCAACCAAAGCTGAAGACATCCCGGCAACAAGAAAACAACCATTGCATTCAAGCAAGAAAATCAAGACGCCAACTAGAAGGAAACTAATCATCTACGATGACGAACTCTCGAAGTAAGTCCTCGTATGCATTTTATTTTTATTTTTCGTTATTTTTATGCATGCATTGAGGACAATGCCTCACTCGAGTTTGGGGGGGATTGTTATTAGTAATTACCATGTTTAGTTACATTAATCTTAAGCATTACATTTAGGATACATAAATTGCTTGCCATGCCTTTAATTGGAACAAGAATTGCTAGATTTGATGAATATTCAATGATGACTTTACCAATGCACTTAATTGATAGAATTTTTATTCTAGGATAACCATGAAAAACTTAGAATTTTACTATGATGCTAAATTTGATGAAACACTGTTGTGGTTTGATTGATTTAAGGAGTTCTAGTAAACTTAGGTTGATAATTAACTAATTGGGGGATTAGAATAAAAATTGGATGAATGCTAGAGGTGCCCGAAATTGGCTCTAGCATGTGCTAAAAATTGATCACTAGAGGTGCCCGAAACTGGCTCTAGGAGGCGTTAAAATTTTTTCGGTTAACTAGAGGTGCCCAAACCGGCTCTAGTCGATTAAATTAACTTAAGAAAACTAAAAATAAAACACTAGAGGTGCCCAAATTGGCTCTAGTTAAAACATGTTAAAAAGAACCCACTGAAGTAATTTGAAAACCTATTGTTTGCATAGAATCCGAAAAAAAATCAACTTGCACACAACTCCGCACACACTCACAAGCATTATAGTTTGATTCCGAGTAATTCCTCGTTTTCTGAAAAATAAAAAGCCAATCATACTTTGTGCCCCGGTTCGAGAGAATTGAAATCAAGTTCAAAGCTAAGTTTGTGAAAATTTGAAGTCTTGGCAGGTAATTATGAGTTTGCATTGCTTGAGGACAAGCAATAGTTCGAGTTTGGGGGTGTGATAAGTGTTCAAAAGTACTATTTTTCTTACCCTTTTTACTCATATTACTGTTAGACTTAGGCTCATATTAGTTGCATAGTTAGTCATTCATGCATTAATCCATGTTTCCTTCAAACGTTGAACTTGATTACATAACTTGGTGATTTTTGTGGAAATAGATGCTGCTTTGGTGTGTTTTTGTGTGTGTATGTGCAGGATCACTTGCCAAAGCAATGCCGAGCTAGTTGCCGTGGCAGTGCATGAAGGAGACGTCGAGCTAGTTGCCATGGCATTTGTCGACAAAGACCAAAAGCAATATGGATGTCGAAATTCATGACTTTACAAGCCCAAGATGACATGGAGCAAGGCCCAAGCCCAAAGGAATTTGATTGCCATGCAGAGATTAAAGAAGAATTAAATTCCAAGAGGATAGGAGAAGTTCTAATAGGAATAAAATTATAATAAAGAATTATATTCTTTAAAGATAATTTAATTCCAACTCAAACTCCTCCTCAAAGAAGGACTTTGGCCTAGCCCTATAAATACCAAGGAGATTTCGACAAGATGAATAGAGAGAGCAAGAGGGAAATTTCAGCAAGTCCAAGTAGGGCAAGAGGAGAGAATTTTCGACAAGCATCAAGGGCAAGGAGGATTTCGACAAGCCTCTTCCTTCATCTTTGTTCGATTGGGTTCATGCTAGGGATTAATTATCTTGTGTTTCTTTGGAACCTAGCCATGAACTAAATTTACTTGGCTATGGTTATTGTGTTTTGTGGTTGTGAGAAACTATTGGTTTTTGTTTAGGTAATAAGAGTTTGCACTTTTCTATTTCAAGGTTTATTTTCATTCTTGGTTCCTATTATTGCTTGCAGTGAATTGGGAGAGGATCTCGTGATTTCATCCATTTATCTAATATCGGGAGAGTTAGATTCAAGAAACGAATGAATATGATCTTTATGCAATCAATGATGGTGAAGATTAATCCGGCGGCAGGAATAAGTTAAGGATTTCAACGGCTAAGAGGAGCGCAAGATTGGTTGTTGTTCACCCTTGATTCACGCAGGGATGTATTATCAAGGCATGCACAAGTAGCTAGAGTTTCGACTTAGGGACAAGAAGAAACCATTGAAGAACGCTCCGCCGAACCTTGAAGTTGCTGCCCAGTCGCCCAAGTAGTTGCCCAACTAGTCGCCCAAGCAACCATCAATTAGTTGCCAAGGCAACCCCGTTGTGCAAGTCGCCACGGCAACTGAGTTGCCCATGCACTCTTTTACCAAGACAATCCAATCGGCTATCACACCTCAACTCACGATAACCTAGCCTATCTCTCTCATTCAAATTCAAATTCATCTTTCTTTTACTTAATTGCTTTCTAGATTAGTTATTAGTTAAAACTTCTATAATCCTTCACTTGTGTTTTTACTTTTTACAGTGCAAGAGACTAGATTCTTGAAGTGGCACCAATCCCTGTGGAGACGATATCTTTTATACTATAACTTGCGACGTGTATACTTGCACAATTGCGTAGCACTTATTACGCGCAACAATCCATTTACCTAGTTTTCACCTTGTAGTGCTTTTAAGCTCATTTTTAACTAGTTTATCATTCCAAAACATGCCAATCTTCACATACAACACCTAGGCACTATTAGGCTATTACACACATATCAAATTATACAATTATGACATGTTTAAGCCATATGCCACCATACTAGGAGTTCAAAGCCAAAGTTAAGCATACATATGATTGGTAGAGGTGACTTGCAACTGCGACTACACAATCAGAGCTCGAAATACTTCAAAATCCTGGAATGCATGAGACACACGAATGTTAGGCTTACATAGCCTAGTGAGGTAGTCATAAAAAATATAGAATGAATTATTAAATGTATGAATGTCATAGTACATGCTGGATAACATAAACATATCACAAATCATATATATATATATATATATATATATATATCTCATGCTCGAGCCAAATGTCACATTTTCCCTTATTAACTACAAATCATAAACCCATATCATTTCCTTGGACATGGTAACCAATGGATACGTGGATTCCCCTGTATACCACACATATCAAAAATAGGTCGTAGCCTTGAGCCCTAGCTCCGGAAAATATACCCCTTACATAAATCAACCTTATCTCACTACATATAGGCCGTAGCCCTAGACCGTTGTCCAATCCCTTACTTAGTGAGCTCGAATAACCCTATGGCATGCCAATTGTATCCAGTGTCCAAGGTCACATATTTCATTATAATTCTTACCTTTCGGATCATATCATATCGGATAGTAAATTGAGCCTTAGCTCCACATAACATAACATAACATATCCATAACATTTTTCACATGTAACATATTTCGGATATCATATATATGCTTATAAACATATCAAGGCAACATGAGGACTTACCACACTTACCATTAGAATCAACATGTGTTTGCTCTACTTGATCCCTTAAACAAAGTGCAATCATAATCACAAAACAAATGCAACGGGATGGCACCTAGCCTATCATTTGACACAACTACACTCACCTAGTGCACGAAAGCTTTTAGGATTCCTAGATTTTGATTCCTTTGCTTCTTGACTTGATTGAAGATGACAGATTGTTTTCCTTCAACACTTGAGCTAGGAAGGAAACACGAAGAATGGTTATAATCAAAACAACAACATCTATTCATATTTTTAGGATTAGGCTTAGTAATCCAACTTGGAATTAAACTCCAATTATCCATGGAATTTAGCAATTAATTGAGGGCTTTTCCTTACATAAACGGTAGCTATACAATGGAGTTATCGGGTCGAAGAAAGCTTGAGCTTAAGGGTTTCGAATAGGGAGGTGTGTGCTTGAACTTGAGGTTGAAGACAACAATAGTGGTGTTAGCTTGGTGGAAGACAAGAATCGAGTTTTGCTTTCGAGGAGTTTTCAAAACAATGAAGGAAACATCCTTCTTATTCATTTTAAATGACCAACTCCCTAATGATTGTCCCACCTCATAATGAGCCAATAGGAGGATTTCCTCCAAGCAAGGGTTTGCTTAACCCATTAAGAAACCATTTTGTCAATTGACAATTTGATGCCTTAAGTCATCATTTCTGACCACTTTCACGTGAGAGGATGCAAGAAAAGTGGTGAATCATCATCTGATTTCCCATATCTTTCAATTTAATCATCAAAGCAGATTTCTGTAGTGACCCGTATCAATACACCTTAGGGCCGTATCGATACAGCTAAGCTAAAATAGGTAGTTAGTTATGGAAGTTAGGCCGTACCGATATAGGTCTGGCTATATCGAAATGCCTAGTTCAAATTGTATCGATACAGGTCCAACCGTACCAATACGCCAAGTTCAAAATCAACATTTTTAGCTTTGAATTTCTTACATAAAGGTTCCCACAACTTAAATCAAGTTCAAATAACTTTCATTGCTACAAAATTGGGTACAATGATCGAGAGACTTTATTTTTGAGCATATCCGATACAAAATTTCTGGTTACCGGAACCAAATTCTAACTAGGCCAGTTTTAGGGATGTGACAAGAGGATTGCATTAGAATTGAAACTAATGATTCATAAACATTTTTCAAACTTACCAAAGCTTGTAGACAACATCAAAATAAGGAAATCAACCATCTAACACATGGTCTTAGCTTGAACATTCAAGAATTAAATCTTGAAATTAAACTCTAAGGATTAATGGAATCATCAAATTGACATATGGGTTTTACTTACCTAATTACAAGCTTTCAATTGGTGTATTAAAATCAAAAAAGGTCAAAGACTGGTTTGAGGTGCTTGCTTGAGCTTGAGGAAGAAGATGACAATGGAGGTGTCTGCTTGTTTCTCAAGGAAAATGTGGGATTTGGTTTTAGGAGATTCAAAAACAAAGAAAGAGGCCTCCCCTATTCATTTTAAGGAAGCCAAAGCCATACTTATTTCCCCACCTCATTAGAAACCAATGGGAAGGTTTCCCTTAGCAAAGGGAAAGCTTAATTTATTAATTTCACCAATTCATGCCTCCTCACAATTTTAAGGCAATTGATGATCACTTACCTTCTTTTCTGAGCCATCTCACGTGAAGAAGGTGGCAAACAAGTAGGTGAGTCATCCCTACTTTAAATCTCTTCAATTTGGTCACTAAATCGATTTGGATAGAGATTCTTATCGATACACCTTATGGCCATATCGATACAGTTAGGCTAAGTCAGGTAAGTTAGTTAAAAATAGTTAGGCCGTATCGATACAGGTCCTACCGTATCGATACGCCTTGCCAAAATTAAGCTTTTTTAGCATTTTCAATAAAACCCCTAACTTCTATTCCTTACAAAAGGTCCAACAATTTCAATTAAGTCCAAATAACTTTCATTACTTCAAAATTGGGTACAAAATTCGACAATTACATTATTCAGGAATAACTAGTACAAAATTTTCGATCACACCTAATTCTGACTAGACCGGTTTTAGGGGTGTGACAACTTGAACCAAAGGTAGGATGTTAAGCGTCATTCTCCAAGTGTTCTTCCTTTTGTGTATAGATCTTTACGAATTTATATTATTTGTTGAGCTAGCTCCATCACACATACAATAAGATAATCAAGTAATTTTTGGTATCGAAATTGCTTTGGATCCAATGGTAATAGTTGCACAAATTTTAGTCCACTTAAGAATCCATTTTACAATTTCATCATTTTTATTTGCAGTAATTAGTCCTTTTGGGACCCAAATATTTCTAACACATATACCGTTAAAAAATCTAGGGGCATTAGATTGTCTTTTATAAAATTTTGTTTTAACAAAATTTGATTTGGACCTACCTCCAACTTCACATTTTTGAGCATTTTTGTTAAACAAATTCTTTTTGAGGTCATCAATTTCCCTTTGATGAACCTCTTGAACTTTTAGAAGCAAGTCTTGTAAATTAAGGTTCATTTGTTCAATATCTTTAAACTTTGCTTCAAGTTCAAGATTGGTTTTAGAAAGGAAATCATTTTCTATTTTTAATTTCGAATGTAACTTTTTGTTTTTATAAAATGAAGCCTTAAATTCGAAAACCAAATCATCATAGGCTTCTTGTAACTCATCGAAAGTATAAGAATTTAAATTAGATGAGTTAGAAGTTACCTCACCCTCTTGGAGGGTCATTAAGCATAAATGGACTACCTCATTGTCAGTGGAGTCTTCTTCATCACTCCATGTTGCCACGTATGCCTTCTTTGAAGATGATCCCTTTTTGTTGAAGCGAGGGCAATCATATTTGGTGTGACCTTGCTTCTTGCATTAATAGCTCTTTAGGGAATCATTCATCTTCTTCTTCGATTTATGCTTGGATTCTTTCATTTCGCTCTTCATGAATCGAGTGAACTTCTTGAAGAGATAAACCATCTCTTCACTTTCACTTTCCTCCCCACTTGAATCTTCTTGATGACTAGTGGAGGATTGAAGAGCAACAATGTTTAAATCTTCTATTCCTTGCTCTTTGATCTTCTCTCATTCTCCTCTCTTAAAGGTTGAGACATCAATTCATGGGTAAGTAAATACTCGATGAGCTCATCAATCTTGAGCTTCATTAAGTTTTTAGCTTCAATGATTGTCGTCTACTTTAACTCCCATGATTCGGGAAGTGAATAAATCAACTTTTGAATGAGCTTGTCTTATGGAATCTCCTCTCTAAATCCTTTAAGTCCATTGGCAATTGTGGAGAATCGATCGAACATACTTTTGATGTCTTCTTCTAGGTCCATCTTGAAGTTCTCATACTCAAGGTTGAGAAAACCAATATTGGTTACTTCGTTTGTTCCTCATATGTGACTTCAAACTTGTCTCATACTTCATTGGCATCTTCACAAGAGGAGACTTTGGCATACTCTTCCGGGCAAAGTGTAAAAAGGAGAAAGTGCAATGCCTTTTCGTTTAGCTCTATCTTCTTGTGATCATCCGCACTCCATTATGCCTTTCTTCTTTGTGGCACGAACTGTAACACCCCTTCCCGGTCCAGTAGAGAACCGGGTCGAAAAACATTATCGAAAAAAATTTGGAGTTTCAGAGATAGACTCGGGGTTCGGGACTCATTCAGAAGGTCTTATTAATCATTCTTAGGACTTAACGAACTTATTCGTTACTAATCTGATTAGAAATTTGGGTCAATTAAAACTAAAAGGACTAAATCGTAAACTTTACAAATTAGCGATCCTAGTCCGATTTCTTTATTACCAACTTGTAATTAAACCTACCAATTATTAATCTGTGAAGTTTCATCACTATCGGATATCATTACCTAATCAATTAGACCGTATAGTTATTAGTAACCAATTTGTAAACTATTTTTATGCCTTATAACAGATTTAACTAACTCTATATCGATACCCTAAAGGCTGTATCGATACGCTAAGCATAATTTCAGATTTCTAGATTCAAAGGATGTCAAGCCCGTACTGATACAGTTAAGCTCGTATCGATACCACCTGACTGCGTTGACCCCGTATCGATACGCTATAAGACCATATCGATACCATTTTCAAACCAAATTCAGTGACCAAAATTCATACCGATACGCCCAAACCGTATCGATACAACCTGTTTGACCAATGTTGACTAGACCATTTATGCAAGGGCGGTATCGATACGCCATCACCCGTATCGATACCCCTGACTTGTAATGATAGATTTTTACTGGTTTTTATTCGAATTAACCTAGAAAACGTTGTCCAATCGTTACCAAATTTTACTAGCAAACTAATAAACTGTAAATCTAATAGCATGCAACTTTTTAGAGCATTTCGAATTCATTTACTAAGGTTTCACCATCTAGTGACTTTAGGCCCATTAAAACTAGTTTACCAAGTTCATAACATACCATTAAGCACATACACCACCTAGACACTATTAGGCTTATACAACCATATCAAAATAAGTCATTACAACCCATTTAAACCTTATTCCACCTAACTAGGAGGTCAGAAACAAAAGTAAACATAGATATAGCTTGCAGAAGTGACTTGCAACCGGGAGATTACACGATCGAAGATCGAAAAATCTCAAGACCCTAAAATGCATGAGACACACATATGTTAGGCTTACGTAGCCTAGTGAGGTAGTCATAACAACATAAGCAATAACAATACATAAATGACATGCTATGGACATGAATGGCTTATTTTCATACTTAACTATCATAATCACATTCTTTTAATCACAAGGTCTCATGCTTAGGCTGTTTATCATAATTTCACATTATCATAATGAAGCTTATACACATTTAAATTCCCTTGGACAATGTAACAAGTGAATACGCGGATTTCCCTTTACACCATACATATATCAGAAAATAGGTCGTAGCCACATATAACAGAAAATAAGCCGTGGCCTTGAGCCTTAGCTCCGGATAGTCCCTTACACAAACCATCCTTATCTCCCCACATATAGACTGTATCCCCGGATCGTAGTCCAAACCCTTACTTATATGAGCTCAAATAACCCTACGGCATGCCAATTGTATCCAAAACTCACAATGTCCAAGGTTACACATATTTCATTATATGACTTACCTTTATGCCCGTAGGCCATAGCATATCGGAATCGGAATTGAGCTTTAGCTCCATAACATATTATAACATAATCATATCATATCAGAATCATATCATATCATATCATAAACATAACATATCGAATAATGTAAGGACTTACCATGCTAGCCGTTAGTATCCACATATGTTTGCTCTATGTGAGCCTTTAAACCAAATGCAATTATAATATAAACGAATGCAATGGGATGGCTCATTGCCTATCCCTCGACACTACTACACTCACCTTGGCTACGAGGTTCTCGGATTACAACTCCGTTGAGCCTAGCTTCCTTTGGAGATGAAAATGGATCCTTCTCCACTATTCGAGCGAGTAATGGGCATTCAAACGGTATATCGGATTCAAATGAAGATCAAAGATTGCATCTGGGTGCCAGCTTAGCTTGGAGGTTTGATGATAGAAATAGAGGTGTGTGCTTCTTTTGGAAACAAAAGGAAAGTTTGATTTACCAGGAGTTCAGAGTAGGAGGATGAAAGCTTCTCTTTTCACTTATTCATTTTAAAACCCATTTAAGAAATTTCTAATTCCATCATTGCTTACCTTTCAAAGAACCAATATGAGAATTTCCTATCCTAAAGGGCTTGCTTAACCTAAGGTCTTTCACATCACATTTCTTAATAATATGAAGTAATTCGATGGCTACTCACTTTCTTTTCTGGGACAATCACATGGGGAAGTGACAAGCAAAGAGGTGAGTAAGCACCTTGGTTAATTTACTCTCAATTGGCTTCAAACAGATTCGAAACAAGGGGCCCATATTGATACTCTTGTGGCCGTATCGATACGTTCATGCTAAAACATGTAAGTTGGTTATTGGTAGTTGGACTATATCGATACTGGCTTGACTGTATCGATACGCCTAGCTCAGAATTTTCATTTTTGGCTTTGAATTTCGTACAAGAAAGTTCATTTACTCAAATAGGACCAAAATGTTACTTCATTATACAAGAGGGGTACACAGGTCAATCATTACAAACGTTTAACGTATCAGATTCAAAGTTTCCAATCACCGAAACCTTCTTCTGACTAGGCTGGTTTTCGGTCTCCCCTTAAGAAAATTCTTCCCGAATTTTCACATCAAGCAAAGAGGTGAGAATACTGCTTTTGCATGGTTTCTTGAGGTTCCCACATTGCCTCTTCAATCGGGTGGCTTCTCCAAAGAACTTTCACTATGGGCACAAGCTTGTTACGAAGTCTTTTGACTTCTCGTGCGAGGATCTGTATAGGCTCCTCCTCGTACGCCATATTAGACTAAATCTCTACATATTCTGGCTCGATTATATGAGAAGAATCTGACCGGTACTTGCGTAACATAGACACATGGAAGACATTATGAATTCAACTTAACTCCTCAAGGAGAGCTAGTCGGTAAGCAATATGTCTAATTTTCTCGATCACCTCGAACGGACCAACAAAACGAGGACTTAGCTTACTCTTTTTGCCGAAATGAATGATCTTCTTCCACAGAGATACTTTAAGGAAGGCTCTTCACCGACCTCATACTGAATGTCTCTTCTTTTTATAACAGCATAGGATTTCTGTTGGTCGAAAGCAGCTTGAAGCCGATCGCGGATGATGGTTGTCCTTTCTTCGATTTCTCGAATCAAGTCAGGACCTAACATCTTACCTTCACTAAGTTCGGCCCAACAAAGATAATTTCTACATCTCCTTCCATATAGAGCTTCGTACGAATCCATTTGAATCGAAGCCTGATAACTGTTATTGTATGCGAACTCGACTAAGGGTAAGGATTTCCCCCACATATCCCCAAAGTCAATAATACAAGCTCGGAACATATCTTCTAGAATCTGTATAACCCTTTTAGATTGGCCATCAGTTTGAGGATGGAAAGCAGTGCTTAGGTGCACTCGAGTTTCAAAAGTCTCATGTAGAGTCCTCTAAAACCGTGCTACGAACCAAGGGTCACGATCGGAGATAATGGATACTGGGACTCGGTGTAAACGAATAACTTCACAGATGTAAAACTCCGCGAGCTTAGGAAAGCTGAAATTCATTCTCACCGAATGAAAATGAGCAGGTTTGGTGAATCGGTCCACCACAACCCAAATAACATCATTCTTCTTTAAAGTCATTGGCAAACCACTTACAAAGTCCATTATAATACGCTCTCATTTCCATAGTGGAAGCTCGATAGGATGCAAAAGACCAGCCGATACCTTGTGTTCAGCTTTGACTCGTTGGCAAGTCAAACAACTAGCCACGAAGTCTGTAACTTCATTCTTCATATCGGACCACCAATATAACTCCTTTAGATCCTTATACATCATGGTAGCTCCCGTATGAACAGAGAAAGGGCTAGATGAGCTTCACTTAGGATCTGATTCTGAAGATCATCATCATCGGGCACACAGATAGGGTTGCAGAAACATAACAAGCCTTCAGAATTTGTAGCAAAATCAGGATCTGGATCATTCTTGACTTTAGCAATAAGAGGTCGCAACTCCTCATCAGATTCTTGGAGTGCTTTGATTCGGGATACAATGGTTGACTGAACTCTCAGTTCCACCAACAACTTGCCATGCTTTTTAAGTTGAAAGTGAGCATTCAAAAATCTCGGAGAGGGAGTGGGCTTTCGACAAAGAGCATCAGCTACGACATTGGGTTTACCGGGATGGTAATCAATAACCAAGTCGTAATCTTTCAGAAGTTCCATCCACCTACATTGATGTAGATTCAACTTTTTTTGAGTTAAAAGACACTTCAAAATTTTGTGATCAGTGTACAAATAACACTTTTCATCATACAAATAGTGTATACAAATCTTCAAGGCGAAAACAACAGCGACCAATTCAAGATCATGTGTCGGATAGTTCAATTTATGAGGTTTGAGTTGACATGAAGTATAAGGTATGAATTTGCCTTCTTGCATCAGTACACAGCTAAATCCCAAGTGGGATGCATCACAGTACATAGTGAAGTCTTTACCCGACTCGGGTTGCACCAAAACAGGAGCATGAGTAAGGACTTGCTTAAGCTGAACAAAACTCTATTGTTGATCCACTGTCCATACAAATGGGGTTTCCTTACGGAGATGCTTCATCAAAGGTGCAACAATCAGTTAGAACCCTTTAACGAATTTAATCAAGGATTGCTTGAATCTTCTTTGGGTCAACTTGGATTCTCGCAGAAGAGATTACATGGCCTAAGAAGGACATTTCAGATAGCCAGAATTCATATTTGCTAAATTTAGCGTACAGTTGTTTCTCTTAGAGAGTCTGAAGCACAATCCGGAGATGTTCTTCATGAGTAGCAGCATCTTTCGAATAGATTAGAATGTCATCTATGAACACCACCACGAACTTATCTAGGTAAGTTCAGAACACACGGTTCATTAAATCCATAAAGGTTGTAGGTGAATTCGTAAGCCCAAATGGCATTAATAAGAATTCTTAGTGGCCATATCTAGTTTGGAAGGCAGTCTTTGGAACATCATACTCCTTCACAAACATTTGATAATACTCGGATCGAAGATCTATCTTTGAGAAGATGGAAGCATCTTTCAACTGATCAGAAAGATTGTCGATTCTCGGTAATGGATACTTATTCTTGATTGTCAGCTTGTTCAACTGAAGATAGACAATGCATAAGCGCATCGATCAATCTTTCTTTTTTACAAACAACACTGGTACTCCTCATAGTGAGAAACTCAGTTGGCTAAACCCCTTACCCAAAAGGTCTTAGACTTGGGATTTTATTTCTCTTAACTCCACCAGGGCCATTCTATACGGAGTAATAGAGACCGGAGTAGTCCCAGGTTATACTTCTATCCCGAATTCCGCTTCTCAAGTGGAAGGGAGTCCTGAAAGTTCATCGGGAAACACATCGGAAAACTCTTTTACTATAGGCACATTCTCGGGCTTTGGATCTTTTTTAGACTCTATGGTATACATAAAGTCGGGTCTGAATTTCACCAAGGTTATACTCTCCTTACCTAGTCCATAGAGATATAACTTCTTCTTAGAATAGTCTACCCAGGCTTGATGTTCAGCTAGCCAATCAAGGCCTAGAATGAGATTGAATTCTCAAAAGGGTAATGCCATCAAGTTGGCCGGAAATGGGATCCCTTGGATCCTTATAGGGCAAGCTTCGTAGGTCAACTGAATAACCTCTTTATCACCTAGTGGGTTAGAAACAACAATCTTGGAAGCAATAGGTTCAGGTTCTAAATCATACTTTGCAATCAATGGTTCATTAATGAAAGAGTGCATAGAGACCGAATCTATTAAAGCATAAACATGATCAGAATATAATTCCACCATACCTGCAATCACATCAGGATTATCCTTTTGCTCACACCCTCGAATGTGGTACATCTAGGCTGAGGTTTGAGAATCGCGTCCGATCGGTGGGGCATTGGTGTTGTGAGGTCTCCCCACTGATTCAGACTGCATCTGCTTTACTCCTCTACCCTTACTAGGATTATTCTGAGAAGCCACGGTAGTAAGGGCATTTGGATTATGCGGACACTGTCTGATGAAGTGGCCAGATTCACCATAGAGGTAGCACGATCTAGATTGCCTATGACACTACCTAGGGTGCCTCTTCTGACAGAAGGTACACAAAGGAATCTGGGAACCTTTCACAGAATTGCTCGTACTGTCGACAGAAGATGTACGAGCAACAGATGTTCCTATAGACAAGAACTGTGGCACATAACCTGACCTAGGTAGCTGATGGAAGGTAGTAGTCTTCTAATCCCATTGTCTACCCTTCTTCTGAGGCACATGAGGTTTGGAATCATCTCTGAATCTCTTATCGGATCGGGCTTGATTCCCTTTCCTTCTTTCAGAAGCTCTTTGGGAGGCTTCAATTGTAATGGCTCGGTTGACAAGAGTTTAAAAGTCCTCTATCTCCAAAGAAATGAAGAGAGGGCGTAACTCATCACATTGGCTGTCTATGAACATCTGGCACTTCTTCATATCTGTGCGGATGATCTCGGTACCAAATCATGCATATTTCTAGTAGTCGTGGATGTACTGCTCCACGGGGAGTGGTTCAGCAGGTGAAGGTATAAACCGGGTACTACTTGAGCTTATCAATAGGAGTTCTCGATATAGGCAGAGGTGCTTCAGCAGGCTGGGGAGTGGTTCTTGATAGAGAGACACAACCACTTGCTTAATCATATCGACCATTGACATAAGATACTCCTGCTGAGCTGCAAGCATCGGAAGAGGACGAGGTGGGTCATTCTGCCCAACTTGTTCAGGTCTGATTTCGGCCCTCAGATTATCCCCATGAGTCGAAGAGGAGTCAGGATTGGGTTAATTCACAGCGCGTCTATTAGTAGGCGCAAACATTTTCAGATCTAATAATACAGAAAGATTCAGAGTTTTAGAGACGGGCTCGTGGTTTGGGACTCATTTAAAAGGTCTTATTAATTAATCAATCTTAGGACTTAACGAACTTATTCATTACTAATCTGATAAAAAATTTGGGTCAATTTAAACTTTTTAAACTAAAAGGACTAAATCGTTAACTTTAAAAATTATCAATCCTAGTTTGAATTCTTAACTACCAACTTGTAATTAAACCTACCAATTATTAATATGTGAAGTTTCGTTACTATTAGATATCATTAACCTAATCAATTAGATCGTATAGTTATTAGTGACCAATTTGTAAATTGTTTTTAGGCCTTACAACAGATTTAACTAACACCGTATCGATAACCTAAAGGCTATATCAATACGCTAAGCCTAATTTCAGATTTCCAGATTCAAAAGATATCAAGCCCGTACTGATACCGCTAAGCCCGTATCAATACCAGTTAACTGCATTAACCCCGTATTGATACGCTATAAGACCGTATCGATACCATTTTTCAAACCAAATTCCAGTGACCAAAACTCGTACCTATACGCCCAAACTGTATCAATACATCTTATTTGACCAATGTTGACCAGACCGTTTATGCAAGGTCCGTATCGATACGCCATCACCCGTATCGATACCCCCTGACCTGTAATGACAGATTTTTACTAGTTTTTATTCGAATTAAGCTAGCAAACGTTGTCCAATCTTTACCAAATTTTACCAGCAAACTAATAAATAGTAAGTCTAATAGCATGCAATGTTTTAGAGCATTTCAAATTCATTTACTAAGTTTTTACCATCTAGTGACTTTAGGCCCATTTAAACTAGTTTACCAACTTCAAAACATACCATTAAGCAAATACACCACCTAGACACTATTAGGCTTATACAACCATATCAAAATAAGTCATTAAAACCCATATAAACCTGATGCCACCTTACTAGGAGTTCGAAAACAAAAGTAAACATACATATAGCTTGCGGAAGTGGCTTGCAACCAGGAGATTACACGATCGAAGCTCAGAAAATCTCAAGACCCTAAAATGCATGAGACACGCATATGTTAGGCTTACATAGCCTAGTAAGGTAGTCATAACAACATAAGGAATAACAATACATAAATGACATGCTATGGACATGAATGGCTTATTGGCATACTTAACTATCATAATCACATTCTTTTAATCACAAGGTCTCATGCTTATGTTGTTTATTATAATTTCACATAATCATAATGAAGCTTATACACATTTAAATTCCCTTGGACAATGTAACAAGTGAATACGCTGATTTCCCTTTACACCATACATATATCGAAAAATAGGTCGTAGCCACATATAACGAAAAATAAGCCGTGGCCTTGAGCCGTAGCTTCGGATAGTCCCTTACACAAACCATCCTTATCTCCCCCACATATAGGATGTATCCCCGGATCGTAATCCAAACCCTTACTTATATGAGCTCAAATAACCCTATGGCATGCCAATTATATCCAAAACTCACAATGTTCAAGGTTACACATATTTCGTTATATGACTTACCTTTATGCCCTTAGGCCATAGCATATCGGAATCGAAATTGAGCATTAGTTCATAACATATCATAGCATGATCATATCATATCGGAATCATATCATAATCATAACATATCGAATACCACATATATACTCATAGACGTATCGAATAATGTAAGGACTTACCATGCTAGCTGTTAGCATCCACATATGTTTGCTCTATGTGAGCCTTTAAACCAAATGCAATTATAATATAATTGAATGCAACGGGATGGCTCATTGCCTATCCCTCGACACTACTACACTTACCTTGGCTACGAGGTTCTCGGATTACAACCCCGTTGAGCCTAGCTTTTTTTGGAGATGAAAAGGAATCATTCTCTACTATTCGAGTGAGTTATGGGATTTCAAACGGTATATCGGATTCGAACGAAGATCAAAGATTGCACCTGGGTGCCAGCTTAGCTTGGAGGGTTGATGATAGAAATAGAGGTGTGTGCTTCTTTAGGAAACAAAATGGAAAGTTTGATTTACCAGGAGTTCAAAGTATGAGGATGAAAACTTCTCTTTTCACGTATTCATTTTAAAACCCATTTAAGAAATTTCTAATTCCATCATTGCTTACCTTTCAAAGAACCAATATGAGAATTTCCTATCCTAAAGGGTTTGCTTAACCCAAGGTCTTTCACATCATATTTATTAATAATATGAAGTAATTCGATGGCTACTCACTTTCTTTTTTGGGACAATCACATGGGGAAGTGACAAGCAAAGAGGTGGGTAAGCACCTTGTTCAATTTACTCTCAATTGGCTTCGAACAGATTCAAAACAGGGGACCCATATTGATACGCTCGTGGCCGTATCGATATGCTCATGCTAAAACATGTAAGTTGGTTATTGGCAGTTGGACTGTATCGATACTGGCTTGACTGTATCAATACGCCTAGCTCAGAATTTTCATTTTTAGTTTTGAATTTCGTACAAGGAAGTTTATTTACTCAAATAGGACGGAAATGTAACTTTATTATACCAGAGGGGTACAAAGGTCAATCATTACAAACGTCATATTAGACTGAATCTCTACAGACTCTGGCTCGATTATATGGGAAGAATCTGACCGGTACTTGCGTAACATAGAAACATGGAAGACATTATGAATTCAACTTAACTCCTCAATGAGAGATAGTCGGTAAACAACATTTCCAATTTTCTCGACCACCTTGAACGGACCAACGAAACGAGGACTTAGCTACCCCTTTTTGCCGAAACAAAGGATCTTCTTCCACAAAGATACTTTAAGGAAGGCTCTTTCACCAACCTCATACTGAATGTCTCTTCTTTTCATATCAGCATAGGATTTCTGTCGGTCGAAAGCAGCTTGAAGCCGATCGCGGATAATGGTTGTCCTTTCTTCGGTTTCCCAAATCAAGTTAGGACCTAACATCTTACCTTCACTAAGCTCGGCCCAACAAAGAGGATTTCTACATCTCCTTCCATAGAGAGCTTCATACGAATCCATTTTAATCGAAGCCTGATAACTGTTATTGTATGCAAACTCGACTAAGGGTAAGGATTTCCCCCACGTATCCCCAAAGTCAATAATACAAGCTTGGAACATATCTTCCAGAATCTTTATAACCCTTTTGGATTGGCCATCAGTTTGAGGATGGAAAACAATGCTTAGGTGCACTCGAGTTTTGAAAGCCTCATGTAGAGTCCTCTAAAACCGTGCTGCGAATCGAGGGTCACAATCGGAGATAATAAATACTGGGACTCCGTGTAAACGAATGACTTCACAGATGTAAAACTCCGTGAGCTTAGGAAAGCTAAAATCTATTCCCACCGAAAAAAATGAGTAGATTTGGTGAATCGGTCCACCACAACCCAGATAGCATCATTCTTCTTTAAAGTCATTTGAAAACCACTTACAAAGTCCATCGTAATACGCTCTTATTTCTATAGTGGAAGCTCGATAAGATGCAAAAGACCAGTCGGTACCTTGTGTTCGGATTTAACTCGTTGGTAAGTCAAACACCTAGCCACGAAGTTTGTAACTTCATTCTTCATATCGGACCACCAATACAACTCCTTTAGATCTTTATAAAACCTGGTAGCTCCCGTATGAACAAAGAAAGGGCTAGAATGAGCTTCACCTAGGATCTGATTCTGAAGATCATCATCATTGGGCACACAGATACGGTTGCATAAACATAACAAGCCTTTAGAATTTATAGCAAAATCAGGATCTGGATCATTCTTGACTTTAGCAATGAGAGGTCGCAACTCCTCATCGGATTCTTGGAGTGCTTTGATTCGGGATACAATGGTTGACTGAACTCTCAGTTTCGCCAACAACTTGCCATGCTTCTTAATTTGAAAGTGAGCATTCAAAAATCTTGGAGACGGAATGGGCTTTCGACTAAAAGCATCAGCTACGACATTGGCTTTACTGGGATGGTAATCAATAACCAAGTCGTAATCTTTCAGAAGTTCCATCCACCTACGTTGATGGAGATTCAGCTTTTTCTGAGTTAAAAGATACTTCAAACTTTTGTGATCAGTGTACAAATAACACTTTTCATTATACAGATAGTGTCTCCAAATCATGAAGGCGAAAACAACAGCCGCCAATTCAAGATCATGTGTCGGATAGTTCAATTCATGAGGTTTGAGTTGACGTGAAGTATAAGTTATTAATTTGCCTTCTTGCATCAGTACACAACCTAATCCTAGGTGAGATGCATCACTATACACAGTGAAGTCTTTGCCCGACTCCGGTTGCACCAAAACATGAGCATGAGTAAGGACTTGCTTAAGCTGATCAAAACTCCTTTGCTGATCCACTGTCCATACAAAGGGGGTTTCCTTATAGAGATGCTTCATTAAAGGTGCAACAATCAGTTAGAACCCTTTAACGAATCTACGGTAGTAGCCTACAAGGCCCAAAAAACTATGAACTTCTCCAACATTCTTCGGATGAATTCAATCAAGGATTGCTTGAATCCTCTTTGGGTCAACTTGGGTTCTCACAGAAGAGATTACATGGCCTATGAAGGACACTTCGGATAGCCAGAATTCATATTTGCTAAATTTGGCGTACAGTTGTTTCTCTCAGAAAGTCTAAAGCACAATCCAGAGATGTTCTTCATGAGTAGCAGCATCTTTCGAATAGATTAGAATGTCATCTATGAACACTACCACGAACTTATCTAGGTAAGGTCAGAACAATGGTTCATCAAATCCATAAAGGTTGCAGGTGCATTCGTAAGCCCAAATGGCATTAATAAGAATTTTTAGTGGCCATATCTAGCTCGGAAAGCAATCTTTGGAACATCATACTCCTTTACCAACATTTGATAACACTCGGATTGAAAATCTATCTTTGAGAAGACGGAAGCATCTTTCAACTGATTAGAAATATCATCGATTCTTGGTAACGGATACTTATTCTTGATTGTCACCTTATTCAACTGACGATAGTCAATGCATAAGCGCATCGATCAATCTTTCTTCTTTACAAACAACACCGGTACTCCCCATAGTGAGAAACTCAATTGGATGAACCCTTTATCCAAAAGGTCTTGGATTTGGGCTTTTATTTCTCTTAACTCCACCAGGGCCATTCTATACGGAGTAATAGAACCGGAGTAGTCCCAGGTTGCACTTCTATCCCGAATTCCATTTCTCAAGTGGAAGAGAGTCTTGAAAGTTCATCACGAAACATATCGAAAAACTCTTTCACTATAGGCACATTCTCGGGCTTTGGATCTTCTTTAGACTCTATGGTACACATAAGGTCGGGTCCGGATTTCATCAAGGTTATACTCTCCTTACCTAGTCCACAGAGATATAACTTCTTCTTAGAATAGTCTACCCAGGCTTGATGTTCAGCTAGCCAATCAAGGCCTAGAATGAGATTGAATTCTCGAAAGGGTAATGCCATCAAGTTGGCCGGAAATGGGATCCCTTGGATCCTTATAGGGAAAGCTTCACAGGTCAACCGAATAACCTCATTATCACCTAGTGGGTTTGAAAAAATAATCTCGAAAGTAATAGGTTCAAGTTCTAAATCATATTTTGCAATCAATGGTTCATTAATGAAAGAGTGCATAGAGCCCAAATCTATTAAAGCATAAACATGATCAGAATATAATTCCATCATACCTGCAATCACATCAGGATCATCCTTCTACTCACGCCCTCGAACGTGGTACATCTAGGCTGAAGTTTGAGGATCGTGTCCGACTGGTGGGGCATTGGTTTTGCGAGGTCTCCCCACTGATTCAGACTGCATCTGCTTTGCTCTTCTTTCCTTACTAGGATTATTCTGAGAAGCCATGGTAGTAGGGGCATTTGGATTCTGCGGACACTGTCTGATGAAGTGGCCAGATTCACTATAGAGGTAGCACGATCTAGATTGCCTACGACACTACCCATGGTGCCTCTTTTGATAGAAGGCACACAAAGGAATTTGGGAATATTTCGCGGAACCGCCCGTATTGTCGACAGAAGATGTACGAGCAACAATTGTTCCTATAGACTAGAACTGTGGCACATAACCTGACCTAGGTAGCTGATGAAAGGTAGTAGTCTTCTAATCCCGTTGTCTACCCTTCTTCTGAGGTACAAGAGGTTTAAAATCATCTCAGAATCTCTTATCGGATCGGGCTTGATTCCTTTTCCTTCTTTTAGAAGCCCTTTGGTAGGTTTCAGTAGTGATGGCTCGGTTGATAAGAGTTTAAAAGTTATCTATCTCCAAAGAAATGAAGAGATGGCGTAACTCATCACATAGGCTGTCTATGAACATTTGGCACTTCTTCATATCTGTGCAGATGATCTCGGTACCAAATCTTGCATATTTCTAGTAGTCGTGGTTGTATTGCTCTACGGGTCTTCCTCATTGTCTCAAATGGAAGGACTTCTTACACCTCTCGACAATGTAGTGTCGCTGACATATTTCTTATGGAACTCCTGAAGAAAGAAGTCCTATGTAATCTTATGCTCAGGTACGGTGAGTGTCACGGTGTCCCACCAACTCTGACCTTCTTCAAAGATCAAAGCCATGGCGCACTTAGCTTGTGCTCCTCGGGATAATTCATTTGCTTGTTCAGCACTTTCAAAGTATTCTCCAGCCAGTATTATGTGATTTCAAGATCATCCAAATCCTGGCTGGTGAAGGTATAAACCGGGTACTACTTGAGCTTATCAATAGGAGCTCTCGATATAGGCAGAGGTGCTTCAGCGGGCTAGGGGAGTGGTTCCTGTCAAAGAGACACAACCACTTGCTTAATCATATCAGCCATTGACATAAGATACTTCTGCTGAGCTACAGGCATCGGAAGAGGACAAGGTGGGTCATTCTGCCCAACTTGTTCATTGTCTGATTTCGGCCCTCAGATTATCCCCATGAGTCGAGGAGAAGTCAGGATTGGGTTCTTTCACAGCGCGTCTATTAGTAGGCACAGACATTTTTAGATCTAATCATACAGAAAGATTCAGAGTTTTAGAGATGGACTTGGGGTTCGAGACTCATTTAGAAGGTTTTATTAATCATTCTTAGGACTTAACGAACTTATTCGTTACTAATCTGATCAAAAATTTAGGTCAATTTAAACTTTTTAAATTAAAAGGACTAAATCATAAACTTTACAAATTATCAATCCTAGTTTGAATTCTTTATTACGAACTTGTAATTAAACCTACCAATTATTAATATGTGAAGTTTCGTTACTATCAGATATCATTAACCTAATCAATTAGATCGTATAGTTATTAGTGACCAATTTGCAAATTGTTTTTATGCCTTATAACAGATTTAACTAACACCGTATCGATACCGTAAGGGCTGTATCGATACGCTAAGCCTAATTTCAGATTTCCAGATTCAAAGGATGTCAAGCCCGTACCGATACAGCTAAGCCCGTATTGATACTAGTTAACTGCATTAACCCCGTATTGATACGCTATAAGACCGTATCATACCATTTTTCAAACCAAATTCTAGTTACCAAAATTCGTACCGATACGCCCAAACCGTATCGATACATCTTATTTGACCAATGTTGACCAGACCATTTATGCAAGGGCCGTATCGATACGCCATCACCCGTATCGATACCCCCTGACCTGTAATGACAGATTTTTACTAGTTTTTATTCGAATTAACCTAGAAAATGTTGTCCAATATTTACCAAATTTTACCAGCAAACCAATAAACAGTAAATCTAATAGCATGCAACGTCTTAGAGCATTTCAATTTCATTTATTAAGGTTTTACCATCTAGTGGCTTTAGGCCCATTTAAACTAGTTTACCAAGTTCAAAACATACCATTAAGCATATACACCACCTAGACACTATTAGGCTTATACAACCATCTCAAAATAAGTCATTACAACCCATCTAAACCTTATGCCACCTTACTAGGAGTTCGGAAACAAAATTAAACATACATATAGCTTGCGGAAGTGACTTGTAACCAGGAGCTTACACGATCGGAGCTTAGAAAATCTCAAGACCCTGAAATGCATAAGACACACATATGTTAGGCTTACATAGCCTAGTGAGGTAGTCATAACAACATATGCAATAAAAATACATAGATGACATGATATGAACATGAATGGCTTATTGGCATACCTAACTATCATAATCGCATTCTTTTAATCACAAGGTCTCATGCTTTGGCCGTTTATCATAATTTCACATAATCATAAGGAAGCCTATACACATTTAAATTCCCTTGGATAATGTAACAAGTGGATACGCGGATTCCCCTTTACACCATACATATATCGAAAAATAGGTCGTAGCCGCATATAACAAAAAATAGGCCGTGCCCTTGAGCCGTAGCTCCGGATAGTCTCTTACACAATCTATCCTTATCTCCCCCATATATAGGCCGTAGCCCCGAACCGTTGTCCAAACCCTTACTTATATAGGCTCAAATAACCCTATGGTATACCAATTGTATCCAAAACTCACAATGTCCAAGGTTACACATATTTCATTATATGACTTACCTTTATGCCCGTAGGCCATAGCATATCAAAATCGGAATTGAGCCTTAGATCCATATCATAGCATGATCATATTATATCGGAATCATATCATATCATAATCATAACATATCGAATACCACATATATACTCATAGACATACCGAATAATGTAAGGACTTACCATGCTAGTCGTTAGCATCTACACATGTTTGCTCTATGTGAGCCTTTAAACCAAATGCAATTCTAACATAAACGAATGCAATGGGATGGCTCCTTCCATATCCCTTGACACTACTACACTCACCTTGGCTACGAGGTTCTCAGATTACAACTCCGTTGTGCCTAGCTTCCTTTGGAGATGACAAGGGATCCTTCTCCACTATTTGAGCGAGTTGTGGGCTTTCAAACGGTATATCAGATTTGAACGAATATCAAAGATTGCACCGAGGTGACAACTTAGCTTGGAGGGTTGATGATAGAAATACAGGTGTGTGCTTCTTTTGGAAACAAAAAGGAAAGTTTGATTTATCGGGAGTTCAAAGTAGGAGGATGAAAGCTTCTATTTTCACTTATTCATTTTAAAACCCATTTAAGAAATTTCTAATTCCATCATTGCTTACCTTTCAAAGAACTAATAAGACAATTTCCTATCCTAAAGGGTTTGCTTAACCCAAGGTCTTTCACATCACATTTCTTAATAATATGAAGTAATTTGATGGCTACTCACTTTCTTTTCTAGGACAATCACGTGGGTAAGTGACAAGCAAAGAGGTGACTAAGCACATTGCTTAATTCAATCTCAATTGGCTTCGAACAAATTCGAAATAGGGGACCTGTATCAATACGCTCGTGGCTGTATCGATACACTCATACTAAAACAAGTTAGTTGGTTATTGGCGGTTGGACCGTATCGATACGTCTAGCTCAGAATTTGCATTTTTGGCTTTGAATTTCGTACAAGGAAGTTCTTTTACTCACATAGGACCAAAATGTAACTTCATTGTACAAGAGGGGTACAAAGGTCAATCATTACAAACGTTTAACACATTGGATTCAAAATTTTCGATCACCGAAACCTACTTCTGACTAGGCCAGTTTTTAGGATGTGACATAAACAAACCATCAAGAACAATATCCAAAGACGGTAGTCTTTGGCTCTCATGAAGTACATCATCCTATTTTTCCAATAGGAGTAGTTGGTCCCATCAAAGAATGGTGACCTATCGATGGATTGCGCCATGATGTCCGGTTGATTGCTTGTTGATCGAGCTTGCCAGGATCGCCTCAATAGGATGTTAACCCTTCACGATTGAGCCTCGCTCTAATACCAATTGTAGAGCCCGATATCCTCAACCGAAATGCTTGCCAAGTGGTGGAGAAGAGTTAATATGGGTGATGGTCGAGGAAGCAATAAAAATATGACACAAGAATTTTTGAGTGGTTCGAGTTCCTAACCAATCTCTACATCCACTACCTTAGCTTCCCCACTAAGGATTTCCAAATTCACTAGAATTTCTTCTTTTTTCTAGGCTAAGGAGGCAACCATTACAATCGATCAAAGCTTTATACCCAAAGCTTGATCCAATTCACTCTTTTACAAGAAAAATTAAAGCAAACTGAAATCTCTCTCACAAGGTATGTGTTTGTACTCTAAAGCTCTCACCCAATCCTAATACACTTGAGCATACATTGACAATTTACTCACAAGTGTTTGTCTATGCAAAGATACAACAAATTGAGCACTAGACACTTTTTCTATACATTGAATGTTGGCTTGATAATTCTTAGTCATCCATAGATGCTTAAAGGTTTCTTTTAAACCCTCTAACAACTTCATGGTCGTTACTAGCCGTTGAGGGTTGTTTGGAGCTGTTGGGGACTTCTTTTGCAGCCATAAATGTACTTTTGCAACAAGGTGTATCGGTACACGATGCCTGGTACCGGTACGGTTCTAAAATAGAAAGACCTATTGGAGCAGTTCAAACACAGGGGTATGGGTACGTATTGAGGTGTATCAGTACGACCTCCTCCGTATCGGTACTGCTAAGCCTATACCGGTACGGGTTTTTGCTATTGGAAAATCACTATAGCTAAAACCTTAAAAGGTATCGGTACGATGTTGTACCATATCGATACGGTGCTGAGAAAATGGCTAGTTCGGCTATATAAAATCATTTTAAAATATGCCAAAAGCCTTAGAAACATTTTCAAACATATTTTCAAGTTCTTTGGACTTTAATACAAGTTTGCAAAATATTCAAACAAGTCCAAAAATATTTTTCAAATTATTATATGAAGCAAATATCCTAAAAGTATGATTATGAATAGATTAGTTTTCAAAAGTTACAATTTAATCGTTCAATTAAAATATTGTTACAAACATGTTATTGGTCATTTATATTAGATGATGTAGCGGTGTGAACTGGTATAATGATAGTTTTTGCCCCCAAAACTTATTTATTTTATTAATTTGGCCTTAATTCGAAATAATTCAATAAATTTAACCTTTCATATTTAAGAGTTTCATCAAATTAGTCATTGTTCTTCTCCTAAATTGTTTATGAAAATTAGTATATTGATAATAAACATATTTTAATAACTACTCATATTTGTTAAAAATATTAATATTAAATAGTAAAAATAATGTTACTCATTATTACAAATTTAAAAATATTATTTTTAAAATATTATAAGAATTAATAAATAATATTAAAAATAATAATAACTACTCATATTTGTTAAAATTATTAATAAATATATTTTAAATATTAAATAGTATTTATGAAAATAATAAGTAATTTTAATTATATTAATATTTTATTATATCGTACTAAACTAATATATAAAAGTATATATATTACATTAATAGTTTATTAACTACAGTTTAACATATATATCATATTTTGGAGCAAGTACATTTGGCCGGTTGGCCAAGCTGCTCATCTTTATTCCCTCATATTTCCTTAGGTCATGGGTTCTAAACCCACTAGGAGCACCTCATTCCTTCCCCTAGAGTCACTTTTTCCCTCCCCTCTAGATAAGAATAGGATTAGAATTAAGATTAGTTAATATATATATATAGAGAGAGAATAGGATTAGAATTAAGATTAGTTAATATATATACATATATATATACACCTAATAAACTTGAGATCAAATCTTTTCAACCTCATTTTTTATCATTTAATTTCAACCAATACCAATTGTTTAATAAATAGAGTTATATTTTGATACACAAGCTATGTAAAAAAAGTACACAACCCTTCTATAAAATTTAAAAATTTAAATCTCAAACCCTAGCACCCTAAACCCTAAACCCTAAATCTAACCACAAAGCTTAAATTCTATACTATACACACTAAATCCCTAAACCCTAATCTAAAACCCTAAACCCTAAAATTGAAAGACAAGCTACGTATCAAAGTATTTTCCTAATAAATAATGTTGCCAATCTATAACTTAGTAGTTGTCTCAGATACATGGTTGGTGTTTTGTTCATAAGGTCAATAGCACAATCTTCGATCATCCACGATGCTACTTTAGTTCTTAAAATATTAATGCTAAATTTATTGATTTTTAATTAGGACTAAATTGATTGACTGTGTAAATAAGAAGATTAAATGTACAATTATGCTAATTTTTAATTGCCTTGCCAACTTTTCCATTAACTTTGATTAGATGTGGCAATCAGGTCATTTGGTTCGGGCCATTTTGGATTGAGTTGATTTTTAATTCGGGTTGCTTTCAAATTAGGTTGTTTCAGGTCTGATTTAGATTTAGTTTGAGTCTATGGTACTTCGGATCAGGTCGAGTCAATATCGAATTGGTTGATTTTTGGGTCGGGTTAATGTCGAATCAATTTGTTTTTCGATTCATGACAATATTGGATCAGTTTATTTTTTGGGTCAGATCAATATCAAAAAGACATGTTTTCAATTTGCATCAATATCATATAGGTCAATTTTTATTTTAGACAACCTTTTGATCTTCGAGTCAATTTAGGTTAAGTTGGTTGTGTCGATTCTAGTATACATTTAGAGTAATTGATATATTCTTGTAAAATTTCTTTTTTTGTTTGTCAATTTCAACTATTAATCGTTTCATGTTTCGAATTCAATCACCATTAAGAGATGTCAATTTGACCCAAACTGGCCCTCTAAGGCGTGTTAGAGTTTTTAACTTGAATTTCGTAAAATAGCCATTATCGAGTTTCAACTTATTGTTTTCAATTTTTAAAAATAAAGTTTTACATAAATTCTAAGAAAATAAAATTTGATTTTGCAGAACTAGAATTAGACTATGTAGAAATTATTTAATGAAAATAATTTGATTAAATTTATGTAACCCCTTATATCGGCCTATGAGTTATGTCTAATCATGGGAGGTCATATCCTATACCAAAAACTTCTCGAGAAAATATTTAAAGATTTCAAGTCCAAATCAAATAGTAATTATAAACTATACAAAGGTAAATTAAGATAATCGGTTTAAACCATATCAGAATTTAGTTACAAAATAGGCCACATCGGGCAATATAGTAAAGTATATAGTATCAAAATATAGGCTCATGGCACACAAATAAAGACAGTTTGGAAGATAGAAACATTACAACAAAAGAGGTGTAATGAATGTGTCGATCCTCCAAGTGCCAAGTCCACAGGTAGCCTATGCAAAAATATCTGAAAGGAAAAGATTTGGGGGTATGAACTATGGAGCTTAGTGTGTTCCAACAAGTGCATATAAAACATATAAATAGTTAAGATATGTATAATCATTTAAATAAAACATGTTTCAAGAGCAACAAAAGTTATATTTATACTTAACTACTCTCCAACCGTATACCGATATGTAGTTCACCAAAAATGCATCCATAAGGACTTACCCTAGGTCTAATGGGCGTAAGAGCCAACGTAAGGGGCTACCTTAGGTCCATATGGAATTACCCGAGCCAAAGCTGATAAGTGTTCAAAAGTACTATTTTTCTTACCCTTTTTACTCATATTATTGTTAGACTTAGGCTCATATTAGTTGCATAGTTAGCCATTCATGCATTAATCCATGTTTCCTTCCATCGTTGAGCTTGATTACATAACTTGGTAGTTTTTGTGGAAAAGATGCTGCTTTGGTGTGCTTTGTGTGTGTATGTGCAGGATCACTTGCCAAAGCAATGCCGAGCTAGTTGCCAGGGCAATGCATGAAGGATATGCTGAGCTAGTTGCCAGGGCAATGCATGAAGGAGACGCCGAGCCAGTTGCTATGGCAATTGTCGACAAAGAGAAAATGCAATGGGGATGTCGAAATTAATGACTTTACAAGCCCAAGATGACATGGAGCAAGGCCCAAGCCCAAAGGAATTTGATTGCCATGCAGAGATTAAAGAAGAATTAAATTCCAAGAAGATAGGAGAAGTTCTAATAGGAATAAAATTATAATAAAGAATTATATTCTTTAAAGATAATTTAATTCCAACTCAAACTCCTCCTCAAAGAAGGACTTTGGCCTAGCCCTATAAATAGCAAGGAGATTTCGACAACTTGGGAGAGAGCAAGAAGGCAAAATTCGACAAGTCCAATAGGGAGAGCAAGAAGGCAAAATTCGACAAGTCCAAGAGAGGAAGCAAGGGGAATTTTCGGCAAGCATCTAGGGCAAGGGATTTTCGACAAGCTTCATCTTTTCTCCCTTGTTCTATTGGGTTCATGCTAGGGATTGTTTATCTTGTGTTTCTTTGGAACCTAGCCATGAACTAAATCTACTTGGCTATGGTTATTGTGTTTTGTGGTTGTGAGAAACTATTGGTTTTTGTTTAGGTAATAAGAGTTTGCACTTTTCTATTTCAAGGTTTATTCATTCTTGGTTCTTATTATTGTTTGCGAGTGAATTGGGAGAGGATCTCGTGATTTCATCCATTTATCTAATATCGGGAGAGTTAGATTCAAGAAACAAATGAATATGATCTTTATTCAATCCAATGATGGTGAAGATTAATCCGGCTTAGGAATAAGTTAAGGATTTCAACGGCTAAGAGGAGCGCAAGATTGGTTGTTGTTCACCCTTGATTCACGCAGGGATGTATTATCAAGGCATGCACAAGTAGCTAGAGTTTCGACTTAGGGATAAGAAGAAACCATTGAAGAACGCTCTGCCGAACCTTGAAGGTTGCTACCCAGACGCCCAAGTAGTTGCCCAACTAGTCGCCCAAGCAACCATCGATTAGTTGCCAAGGCAACCCCGTTGTGCAAGTTGCCACGGCAACTGAGTTGCCCGTGCACTCTTTTACCAAGACAATCCAATCGGCTATCACACCTCAACTCACGATAACCTGGCCTATCTCTCTCTCATTCGATCTCATATTTTCTTTTACTTTATTGCTTTCTAGATTAGTCATTAGTTAAACTCCTATAATCCTTTACTTGTGTTTTTACTTTTTACAGTGCAAGAGATTAGATCATTGAAGTAGCACCAATCCCTGTAGAGAAGATATCTTTTATACTATAACTTGTGACGTGTATACTTGCACATTTGCGTAGCACTTATTACGCGCAACAAGTTTTTGGCGCCGTTGCCAGGGATTGGCAATAGCGACTTTGTTTTTACTTTCTTGCACTTTCTTTTTATTTTTCTTGTTTAAAATTCAAAGTGCTAACAAACTTTGGTTTTGCATTGGTATTTGACCAGGGCGAGACCGACTTCACCATAATATCCCTTTGATCCAGAAATAGAACGAACCTTACAAAGACTTAGACGAAGGATAAGAGAAGCAATGGCAAATCAAGACGACAATATGAATCAAGATGTTCGAGCAGGAGGAGGAGTGATTCTTGCACGAAACAAAACTATTCGAGACTATCTTGAAGAAGATCTTGATGGACTTAACCCAGGAGTTGTCGCACTTGAAATTGAAGCCGACCACTTTGAGTTGAAACCGGTAATTTTTAATATGATCAACACAATAGGTCAATTTCGCGGCTCAGCAACTGAAGATGCACGGCAACATCTGAAATCTTTCCTCGAGATTTGCAACTCGTTCAAGATACACTGAGTCACCCCCGATGTCCTACAATTAAGATTATTCCCCTATTCACTGAGGGATAGGGCGAAAGCATGGTTGAATAGCATTCATGCCGGATCCATAGCATCTTGGACTGATCTTTGTCGTGATTTCCTTGCTAGATTTAATCCTACAAATTTGACTGATAAGCTTCGTAACGACATTACTTCTTTTCGGCAGGCAGATGATGAATCCATGTACGAGGCTTGGGAGCGATATAAAGAACTTCTACACAAATGCCCTTTACACGGATTCCCGGTGTGGACTCAAGTAACAATGTTTTACAACGCCGTGAATACACCAACAAGGATGATGCTAGATGCCTCGGCAAACGGCATACAACTAGATAAGTCGCCGGAAGAAGCAATGCAAATCTTAAACAGGTTGGCCAAGAATGACTATCAATTCCCATCTACTAGAAGAGGAGGAGTTAGACGCCAAGCCACAATACATGAACTAGGATCATCAGATTCAATTTCGGCACAATTGGCCACTTTAACCAAGATGGTCCAGAACATGAAAAAACTAAACAACACACATGAAGTCAAGGTAATGGATTCTTTTTGTGAGTTATGTGGTGATAACCATAATTCTTCTGAATGTATGCAGAATCCAGAATCCAACTTCTATGTGGGGAATTACAATCGGAGCAATAACGTGATGTCCAATACATACAATCCAGCTTGGAAAAAGCACCCAAATTTTTCATGGAGTAATCCCAACAACGCTCTAAACCAGAACAATCAGAATGCACAAGCATCAGGATTCCAGCAGAATATGCCACGGCAACAGATGCCGCAGCAACAACCGACAACATCTAGTTCTTTGGAAAATTCTCTAAATGCTTTTATGATGAAAACTGAATCTTATATGGCTGAGAATAGTAATTTCATAAAAAAAGAACTGATGCTTTTATTAACAGGACCGAGATGAGATTGCAAAACCAAGAGGTGGCAATCAAATCATTGGAAAATCAAGTAGGGCAGTTTGCTCAAAATCTGAATACTAGACCACAAGGAGGTTTACCTAGCGATACTGAAGTCGCAAGAGGAACTGGCCATGAGCAATGTAAGGCGATCACCACTAGAAGTGGCCAACAACTTAGAGAGGTTCAAACCCGCTCATCAAACAAAACTCTACAAAAAGATCAGGACGAACCTAGCGGCAAAACCTCAGATGCTGAACCAGGAATTGCCGCGGCAACCGGCAATAAGCATGCCTCGACAACCGACGATGCCTCGGTAACTTGCGATAAACACGCCTCGGCAACCCCAGTTGATAACGCCTCAGCAACTCCAGATGTCCCGGCAATGCCGTCAATTAGGTTTCAAACCAATGAAAGGATCGAAGATATCCGACTTCCACCACCATTCCCACAAAGGTTGAAGCGACAAAAGCAAGAATACCAATTCAAGAAGTTTCTTGATATCCTAAAGCAAGTCCACATCAACTTGCCATTGGTGGAAGCAATTGAACAAATGCCAAACTATGCCAAGTTTCTTAAAGACATTGTGTCCAAGAGAACAAGGCTAGGAGAGTTTGAAACAGTTGCTGCAACAGAGGGATGCATGGCAATGTTGCACAATCGTATGCCACCCAAGTTGAAGGATCCTGGAAGTTTCACAATACCCTGTTCTATTGGAAATCACTATGTCGGGAAACACTATGCGACCTAGGGGCTAGCATAAACTTGACGCCTAAATAGGTTTTCCAGAAACTAGGAATCGGGAAGGCAAGACCTACAACAGTCATGCTGCAGCTAGCCGACAGATCCTATGTGCATCCAGAGGGAAAAATCGAAGACATACTGGTAAAAGTCGATAAATTTATTTTTCCCGCTGACTTTATTGTTTTGGATTGTGAAGCAGATGAGCATGCACCTATCATTCTCGGGAAACCATTCCTAGCGACAGGGAGAACCTTGATTGATGTTGAAAAGGGAGAACTCACAATGAGGGTGAATGACCAGCAGGTCAAACTAAATGTGTTCCAAACACTAAGGCATGCCGATGATCCAGAAGAATGCCAACTACTTCATGCCACGGCAGAGTTTAACTTCGATGAGAATTTAGTTACCTCAGCAACTATATTACCGATCAAGAGGAACATGAGGAGTATGAAGAACCGGTCGATGAGAAACAACCAGAAGAGGCAAATTGGCTAGTCAATCGACCAGGTACATACTTTGAACCACTGGACTACTCAGGTAAGAAAGGTAAGCTCGAAAAACCCTCTATTGAACAACCACCAATTCTTGAGTTGAAACAATTGCTAGAGCAACTAAAATATGTATACTTAGGGACCGATAATACTTTGCCTGTAATTATTTCTTCTAAGTTACAGCCTGAGCAGGAAAAGAAGCTGATCAAGATGCTGAAGCTACACAAAAAGGCAATAGGGTGGACAATTGCCGACCTGAAGAGAATTAGCCCGACGGTGTGCATGCACAAGATCTTGTTGGAAGATGATCACAAACCTTCAATTGAGGCCCAGAGGAGACTGAATCATGCCATGAAAGGGGTTGTAATGAAAGAAATCATCAAGTGGCTTGACGCCGACATTATATACCCTATCTCTGATAGTACGTGGGTAAGTCCGGTACAATGTGTACCGAAAAAGGGAGGTATAAAAGTGGTAAGCAATGAAAATAATGAACTTATCCCAACTAGGACTGTGACCAGTTGGAGGGTTTGTATGGACTATAGAAATCTAAACAAAGCCACTAGGATCACTTCCCATTACCCTTTATTGATCAAATGCTTGACCGTCTTGCAGGTAAACCCTTTTATTGTTTTCTTGATGGTTATTCAGGTTACAATCAGATTGCCATAGCACTAGAAGATCAAGAAAAGACAACCTTCACATGCCCATACGGCACTTATGCCTTCCGAAGGATGCCGTTCAGATTGTGTAACGCCCCGACAACCTTCCAAAGATGCATGATGGCACTCTTTTCAGACATGGTCGAAGACTTCCTTGAGATCTTCATGGATGATTTTTCAGTTTTTGGTAATGACTTCGACGGCTGCCTCGGCAATTTAGAGAGGGTGTTGGCAAGATGCGAAGAAACGGATTTAGTCCTCAATTGGGAGAAATGCCACTTTATGGTAGATGAAGGAATAGTGCTCGGCCACAAGATTTCATCCAAGAGAATTGAAGTAGACAAAGCCAAGGTGGACGTGATCGAGAGATTACCCCCACCAAATTCGGTTAAAGGAATTCGAAGTTTTCTCGGACATGCATGATTTTAGAGGAGGTTCATTAATAATTTTTCTAAAATTACTAAACCCTTGTGTAATCTGCTTGAACAGGATAAAGTCTTCGATTTTGATGATTCTTGCAATCAAGCATTCGAAACCCTAAAGAAAAAGCTTGCCTCGGCACCCATTGTCGTTCCACCAGATTGGACGCTACCTTTTGAGCTCATGTGTGATGCAAGTGATTTTGCGGTAGGAGCAGTCCTAGGCCAATGCACAGGTAAGACCTTCCATGAGATATACTACGCTAGTAAAACTCTTAATGGTGCTCAAGTGAATTGCACAACAATGGAGAAAGAGTTACTAGCTGTAGTTTTCGCATTTGACAAGTTCCGATCCTATTTAATTGGTACAAAGGTAATTGTTCATACGGACCATTCGGCAATCAAATACTTATTTGCTAAAAAGGATGCTAAACCTCGTTTGATTCGTTGGATATTACTTTTACAAGAATTTGATATTGAAATTAAGGACAGGAAAGGAACAGAAAATCAAGTGGCTGATCACTTATCACGTTTGGAACGCAATAGGGAGGAGGACGCTGATCTAGAGATATGCGATGCATTCCCGGATGAACAAATTTTAGTTGCCTCGGCAACCCTCGACGCCTCGGCAACCCTTGACGCCTCGGTAACCCTTGACGCCTTGGCAACCCACGACGCCTCGGCAACCATGGATGCACACGCCTCGACAACTCTCTACGCCGCAGCAGTCTTTGACGCGCACGCCTCAGCAATCTTAGGAGCAGTCGCCACGGCGGCGCATGCCTCAGCAATACCCTGGTACGCAGATTTAGTTAATTTCCTTGTTTGTGGTATTTTTCCTTATGGCGTTACTCACCAAGGGAAGAAGCGGCTCCGCCATGATGCTAAGCATTACTTTTGGGACGAGCCTCTTTTGTTTAAACAATGTGCAGATCAGGTTATACGCCGATGTGTCCCTGAAGAAGAGCAACAGAATGTACTCCGGCAATGCCATTCTTCACCCTATGGCGGACATTTTGGAGGAACTCGTACTTTGGCCAAAGTCTTGCAATCCGGTTTGTATTGGCCAACATTGTACAAAGATGCCCAAGACTTTTACAAGCAATGTGATCATTGCCAGAGGACGGGCAATATCTCTAGACGACATGAGATGCCGCTCCAGAACATCATCGAGGTGGAATTGTTCGATGTATGGGGGATCGACTTTATGGGACCTTTCCCATCTTCATTCGGCAACCTCTACATCTTACTTGTCGTCGACTATGTGTCTAAATGGGTAGAGGCAGCTGCAGTTTCCAACAACGATTCCAAAACCGTGCAACGATTCCTGCAGAAAAACATATTTACACGGTTTGGGATGCCCAGAGCAATTATCAGTGACGGGGGCAAGAATTTTGACAATAGACTAATTGCCAAGATGTTGCAACGCTTCGGCATATCACACAAGATCGCCACGGCATATCACCCACAAACCAACGGGCAAGTAGAAATTTCCAACCGGGAGTTGAAGGGAATACTCGAGAAAGTTGTAAATCCCTCAAGGAAGGATTGGTCATTAAGACTAGATGACGCACTTTGGGCATATCGCACTGCATTCAAAACACCCTTAGGTATGTCCCTCGTCCGACTTGTCTATGGTAAAACATGTCATCTACCGGTGGAAATCAAGCACAAGGCGTACTGGGCAATCAGGACCGTGAATATGGATTGGGAAAGTGCCGGACAAAAGCGCTTGATGGATCTCAATGAGATAGAAGAATTTCGTGCACTCGCCTATAACAATGCACGAATCTACAAGGAGAAAACAAAGCGATGGCATGACAAGAAACTATTGCCACGACAATTCACGCCAGGGCAACTAGTTCTCCTATTCAATTCTCGGCTAAAACTTTTCCCGAGAAAGTTGAAATCAAGATGGTCGGGACCATTCGAAGTCGTCAAACCATTCTCCCATGGTGCTGTGATAATCAAGTCCATCTCTGACAACCATGAATTCAAAGTTAATGGACAAAGATTGAAGCACTACAATGGTGCCCATGTGGAACGTAACAAAGAAGTAGTCAACTTAGGAGATGCATGAGCATGCTCTCCTTTCAGTATTTTCTTTTTCTTTTTCTTTTTCTTTTCATTTTTATTTTTAGGAGATATTTTATTTTTTCTTCATTATGTTTAGTTTTCAGGTTTTCTTTGTTTTCTTTTTCACAACAAGACTCACAACTACTATGCTAAGGAAATTTACTGCCAAGATCCTTGCCCCGGCAACCAATGAAGAAGGTGCTGCGGCAACCTACATCGTGCCTGCACAAGCTGATGCCACGACAACCAACTCTGAAGATGCCACGACAACCAAAGCTAAAGACATCCCGGCAACAAGAAAACAACCATCGCGTTCAAGCAAGAGAATCAAGACACCGACTAGAAGGAAACTAATCATCTACGATGATGAACTCTCGGAGTAAGTCCTCGTATGCATTTTTATTTTTATTTTTCGTTATTTTTATGCATGCATTGAGGACAATGCCTCACTCGAGTTTGGGGGGGATTATTATTAGTAGTTACCATGTTTAGTTTCATTTATCTTAAAGTATTACATTTAGGATACATAAATTGCTTGCCATGCCTTTAATTGGAACAAGAATTGCTTAATTTGATGAATATTCGATGATGACTTTGCCAATGCACTTAATTGATAGAATTTTTATTCTAGGATAACCATGGAAAAACTTAGAAATTTTACTATGATGCTAAATTTGATGAAACACTGTTGTGGTTTGATTGATTTAAGGAATTCTAGTGAACTTTGGTTGATAATTAACAAATTGGGGGATTAGAATAAAAAATTGGATGAATGCTAGAGGTGCCCGAAATTGGCTCTAGCATGTGCTAAAAAAATTGATCACTAGAGGTGCCCGAAACTGGCTCTAGGATGTGTTAAAAAAAATTTAACTAGAGGTGCCCGAAACCGGCTCTAGTCGATTAAATTAACTTAAGAAAACTAAAAACAAAACACTAGAGGTGCCCAAAATTGGCTCTAGTTAAAACATGTTAAAAAGAACCCAATGAAGTAATTTGAAAACCTATTGTTTGCATAGAATCCGAAAAATCAACTTGCACACAACTCCGCACACACTCACAAGCATTATAGTTTGATTCCGAGTAATTCCTCAGTTTTCTGAAAAATAAAAAGCCAATCATACTTTGTGCCCCGGTTCAGAGAATTGAAATCAAGTTCAAAGTTGAGTTTGTGAAAATTGAAGTCTTGGCAGGTAACTATGAGTTTGCATTGCTTGAGGACAAGCAATAGTTCGAGTTTTGGGGTATGATAAGTGTTCAAAAGTACTATTTTTCTTACCCTTTTTACTCATATTATTGTTAGACTTAGGCTCATATTAGTTGCATAGTTAGCCATTCATGCATTAATCCATGTTTCCTTCCATCGTTGAGCTTGATTACATAACGTGGTAGTTTTTGTGGAAAAGATGCTGCTTTGGTGTGCTTTGTGTGTGTATGTGCAGGATCACTTGCCAAAGCAATGCCGAGCTAGTTGCCAGGGCAATGCATGAAGGATATGTCGAGCTAGTTGCCAGGGTAATGCATGAAGGAGACGCCGAGCCAATTGCCATGGCAATTGTCGACAAAGAGAAAATGCAATGGGGATGTCGAAATTAATGACTTTACAAGCCCAAGATGACATGGAGCAAGGCCCAAGCCAAAGGAATTTGATTGCCATGCAGAGATTAAAGAAGAATTAAATTCCAAGAAGATATGAGAAGTTCTAATAGGAATAAAATTATAATAAAGAATTATATTCTTTAAAGATATTTTAATTCCAACTCAAACTCCTCCTCAAAGAAGGACTTTGGCCTAGCCCTATAAATAGCAAGGAGATTTCGACAACTTGGGAGAGAGCAAGAAGGCAAAATTCGACAAGTCCAAGAGAGGAAGCAAGGGGAATTTTCGGCAAGCATCTAGGGCAAGGGATTTTCGACAAGCTTCATCTTTTCTCCCTTGTTCTATTGGGTTCATGCTAGGGATTGTTTATCTTGTGTTTCTTTGGAACCTAGCCATGAACTAAATCTACTTGGCTATGGTTATTGTGTTTGGTGGTTGTGAGAAACTATTGGTTTTTGTTTAGGTAATAAGAGTTTGCACTTTTCTATTTCAAGGTTTATTCATTCTTGGTTCTTATTATTGTTTACGAGTGAATTGGGAGAGGATCTCGTGATTTCATCCATTTATCTAATATCGGGAGAGTTAGATTCAAGAAACGAATGAATATGATCTTTATTCAATCCAATGATGGTGAAGATTAATCCGGCTTAGGAATAAGTTAAGGATTTCAACGGCTAAGAGGAGCGCAAGATTGGTTGTTGTTCACCCTTGATTCACGCAGAGATGTATTATCAAGGCATGCACAAGTAGATAGAGTTTCGACTTAGGGATAAGAAGAAACCATTGAAGAACGCTCTGCCGAACCTTGAAGGTTGCTGCCCAGACGCCCAAGTAGTTGCCCAACTAGTCGCCCAGGCAACCATCGATTAGTTGCCAAGGCAACCCCATTGTGCAAGTTGCCACGACAACTGAGTTGCCCGTGCACTCTTTTACCAAGACAATCCAATCGGCTATCACACATCAACTCACGATAACCTGGCCTATCACTCTCTCATTCGATCTCATATTTTCTTTTACTTTATTGTTTTCTAGATTAGTCATTAGTTAAACTCCTATAATCCTTTACTTGTGTTTTTACTTTTTACAGTGCAAGAGATTAGATCCTTGAAGTAGCACCAATCCCTGTGGAGACGATATCTTTTATACTATAACTTGCGACGTGTATACTTGCACATTTGCGTAGCACTTATTACGCGCAACAGAAGCGTCGGAACCTACCCAAGGAGAAACATTGAGTCCATAAAGAATTACCAGATGGATCAAGGCTAAACCTATAGATACCTCAAATATAAATCAGTGTTTGTACAACAGATGGTAATATCAGGAATCATGTGGCAGACATGTTTTATATCAGTAAAATCGTAACTAGAGATCATGATTTCAAATCTGACATATGGGCATACTATTAAGCAGATAAAGTATTCAGGCACTTCATTAGATAACCATATCGGGTTCTAAAACAAAGATATTTCCGAAAAAATTATTCATGCTTTCAATCAAAAAAATATTCATGTGCACATGATCATTTTAGAAAATATATTTAAAACCATAATTTTGCACACAAGGAACACACCTTAAAATCTAGTTGGAAGAGTCTATTGAGCACCCTCCTCGCTACGCTCTGCAGCAGTGCTAGATCCTAGATCATAACGAAGCAAGGTTACAACAAGAGAATAAATTCTAATTTAATAATTTCACTGAGTTTCTAAGATTATACGATTAACTACAGGTGCGTGTTGGTGAGCGAATCGGGATGAGCTGGGCTGAGCAGACGAACGGTCGAGGGAGTCTTAAGTACCTTTAAACAGATAATAATTCACATCAATCTTTTATTCAATATAAACTCTCTTAAATGAAATAACTTAATACATATGCATGTTTTGGTTCAAGGTCAGATTTAGATGCTTTCGAGTTAGAATTTCGCGAAACAGGCTTCAAAATTAAAATCATGACGTCGAAAAACCCAAAATATGTGTTTTCAGAAAAGTTGACTTTTTGGTCAAAGTTAACTGAGTTGATTCAGAAGGGTTGACTCGAATGAGTTGACTTGGCGGGTTAATGGGTCGGGTCAGATGGGTTTGGGTCGGGTCGAATTGGTTTAGATCAAACGGGTTAAGTTCAGATTAGATGGGTCAGGTTATTGGGCCGAATATGACCCAGCCCACATACCTAAACCTAATCTCATTAGCAACCCCAAATGGCACGTTTTTGGCCAGAAAAAGGTCAAAAATTACTCCACCATTCAACCATTTCAAACACAAGCCGGAAACAAGCCGAGAACTCACCAAATTTACTTGAAACGCAAAAAGACGACCGAAATAACATGTAACTCCAACAAATCTTTTACCGGTGTCGGACGGGTGATCGGTCGGTTGGTTTATGCTTGCCTTGGAATGAGGATGACGATGATGGCCTCAAATTCAAGCCATGACGCTGGGAGATAACGAAAAGTGCAAAAACAGAAACATAAATCTAGGTTTTTTGACGTTCTTTTGAGTTGATCTCCATGACGAACATCGACCGTTCATTGCGAGTGGAGAATGGCCTGGGGTCGGCGTGAGATGACACTCCAATTGGTGGTGGTGATGTACACCACGGCTGGGCGGTGACGGTGATCGGTTGGTGGCCGGAGTTGAGAGTTAGTAAGAGAAAGCTTGAGAGGTTCCTGGAATTTCATATCTACTAACATTAATTCGGGTAGTTGAGGAGACAATCTTTTATTTATTAATGGATATTTCTAAAACATAAGGGGTTAAATGAAAACCAAGGTAGGCTAAGACCAATAGTGGCCTTAACTCTGATGGCTAAGCCTTCCATCTCCTATGCCAAGGGGCATAGGTTCGAGTCCCTTTGGCTGCAACCCATTTCTTTTCCCTTTTTTAGCCTTAATTAATTAACTTCAATTTATGGTGTTAGAATTCTCCCCCTAAACAAAATTTCATCCTCGATGGGCCATGAATGATCCACTGAACTTTTACCATCGTGGTGCGTCTGTTCCTCAAAAATCTCTCGTCATAATCTAAGATCTAGACTAGCTCCTCCTCATACAAGTCTGGCCTCAACTCCACATCCTGAACATGTATAACATGACTCAAATCTGGATGGTATTGCTTCAACATAGACACATGGAAGACATCATGAATGTGGCTAAGCTGAGGAGGCAACTCAAGCCGATAAGCAACAGGGTTGACTTTCTTCTAAATACGGTATAGCCCAATGAATCTCAGACTCAATTTACCTTTGTGTCAAACCTAAAAACTTTCTTCCACAGGGATATCTTCAGAAAAACATGATCATCAACCTCGAAGTCAATATCTTTCCTTCTCCGATCTGTATAAGACTTTTTCTATAAAATGCCTCCCTTAGATGACCATGGATCAATCTGACCGTCTCCTCAGTCTCTTGGACCAACTCTGGACCCAAAGTCTTCATATCATACAAATCTCCCCAACATATAGGAATATGACACTTACGACTATACAAAGCCTCATACGGTGCCATGCGGATACTAGCATGATAATTGTTATTATATGCAAACTCGACTAAGGGCAAGAAATTTTCCCAACTACCAAGAAAGTCAATCATACAACCCTGCAACATATCCTCTAGAATCTGAATCACCCTTTCTAATTAACCATCTGTTTGCGGATGAAAGTATGTACTAAAATTCAGACGTGTACCCAAGACTTCATGCAAAGCCTACAAAAATCGGGAAGTGAACCCCGTATCTCAATTGGAGATGATGGACAAAGGCACACTGCGTAGTTTGATAATGTTAGAGATATACAATATATCCAACTTATCCATAGAATAATTAACCCAAACAGGAATGAAGTGAGCAGACTTGGTGAGTCAATTAATAATCACCTAGACAGAATCCGTTTTAGAGGAAGTCAGAGGCAACCTAGTAACAAAGTCCATCGTGATACGCTCTCATTTCACTAAAGAATCTTAATGGGCTGCAACATACCGGACGAATGATGATGTTCTACCTTAACCTATTGGCAAGTCATACACTACGACACATAATCAGAGATATCTTTCTTCATGCCAACCCAACGGTACCTTTATCTCAAATTCTAGTACATTTTGTCCCTGCCGAGATGCATAGCATAAGGAATGTTGTGAGCTTCACTAAGAATAGCTTGCTTCAAGTCGGCATCATCAGGAACACAATAACGATCCTTGAAGCATAGAACCTCATCATAATCAAAAGCATAAAAAGATGTGGATCCATGTTCAACCTAATGTATCACATGAAGCAAGGAACTGTCTAGGAGCTGTTTAACCGTAATCTCCTCGGCGAAAGTTGGCTTCACCTACAACTCTGATAGTAAACTATCGTCATCATATATACTTATTCTGGCAAACAAGAACCTCAGATCAAATATTGCCTTACGGCTCAAAGCATTGATGACAACATTGACTTTCCCTGGATGATACTCAATCTCACAATCATGGTCCTTGAGAAGCTCAAGCCAACGATGTTGTCTCAAATTAAGCTTTTTCAGAGTAAGAAGACACTTCAGGCTTTTGTGATTGGTATAGATGTAACAATTTTCTTCGTAGAGATAGTGTCTCCAAATCTCTAGGGCACAAACCACAACGACCATCTCTAGGTCATGGGTAAGGTAATTAAACTCATGCAGCCTCAACTGACGTAATGTATAAGTGACTACCTTCCCATCCCGCATTAGTACACAACCAAGTCCCGAGTGCGTAGCATCGCTATAGACTGGGAAATCCTTTCCAGGCTCGAGTTGTGTCAAAACTGAAGCTTGGGTCAAAACCGTATTCAATTTCTCAAAGCTCACCTATTGAGCATTAGTCCAGACAAAAGGAACATTCTTCCTCAACAGCTTTGTCAAAGCTGGTGAGAGCCCAAGAAAATACAAATCTTAGAGACATTCTTGGGTTGCTTCTAACTAGTGATAGCCTCTATTTTACTTAGATCAACCTGGATCTAGAAGATACAACATGTTCTAGAAAAGTCACTTCCCTGAGCCAAAATTCACACTTGCTCAACTTAGCATACAGACGGTGCTTCCTCAGGGTCTACCAAACAATCCTTAGATGATCAACATGCTCTTCCTCCATCCGAGAATAAACCAAGATATCATCAATGAACGCCACTACAAACTGGTCAATATAGGGCCGAAACACACGGTTCATCATATCCATAAAGGCAATTGGTGCATTGGTCAGACCAAAAAGCATCATTAGGAACTTGTAATGCCCGTATCTGGTACGAATGACAGTCTTGGCAACATCAGAACCTTTTATCTTCAACTAATAATACCCAGATCGAAGATCAATCTTTGAGAAAACTGTGGCTCCCCAAAATTGATCAAACAAACCATCAATTATGGGTAACAGATATTTATTCTTCATGGTCAAGTAGTTCAACTTTCGGTAAACAATGCATAGTCGGAGTGAACCATCTTTATTCTTAACAAAAAGAATTGGGGCTCCCTAAGGTGAAGAGATAGGTCGAATGAAACCTCGATCAATCAGCTCTTGCAACTGAACTTTCAACTCCTAAATCTCCTTAGGAACCATACGGTAAGGAGACATGGACAGAGGTGTAGACCCAAATAAGTCTCAATCTCAAACTCAACGTCCCTATCCAGAGGTAACACGGGTAACTCTTCAGGAAAAACATCATGAAACTCGATAACAGTGTGAATTTCCTTAATCTTGGATAAAGAACCCTTCGTATTCAAGAAGCAAACAATGAAGGTCTCATACCTCTTCTGGATCATCCTATCATCAGTTAGAGCAGACACAACATTAGATCGGTAACCTCAATGCCCACCAACTAATACCACTGATCGACCATCAGAAGTCTTCAAACTCACCCTCTTTGACTCACAGTCCAGATTAACTTGATGTCCAGCCAACCAATCCATACCTAGAATCAGATCAAACTACTCTAACGGAAGTTCTATAAGGTCGACCAAAAAGATTTCCCCTTGAACCTCAAGAGGAAAACACCTAAATACTTTATCTCTAATCACTTATTGACTCACTAGGCTTGTAACTATAACAATACTCTCTATGGCTTCAATCAGAATCTGAAGGTCTTGGGATATAGATCTCAAAATGTAGGAGAGGGTGGAACCATTATCGAGCAATGCAAAATATGGAACAAAATAAATGGTAAATGTACCTACAATAACATTTGGCTCATCTCTGTCATCCTGGTGTCTGGTAGCATACACAAGGGCTGGTTGTCTAGCCTCGGATAAAATCGGTCCCCCGCTCTGATGTGATCGAGCTCTACTATAAATCCTGGTAGCAGAACCATAAGGTTTAATCTGATTACGACCATTAGTCAGAGTCTGAATAAAAGCCAGTGAATGAGAAGGATTTTAGGAGGATGCCCAAGATACAGAAGGTGGAACTGGGCAACCCTTCAAGAAATGATCTTTGGATCCACAACAAAAACAAGTACCCCTCATTTTCCTACACTCTCCCCCAAAACGCTTACCACAATGCTCGCAAAAAGGTAATGGAGAGAAACCAAATGAATAACCACGACTAACTGCTAGAGCCGAGGATGCCACAAGCTGGATCCAACATTACCCCTATGAGAAGTAGAGGTACGAGTCCTCTTATCAGGATGCAAAAAAGACTCAAGAATGGAAGGTCTCCTAGATCGCTCTCGATATACCTTGTCACCACCTTTGGCCAATAACTCTACCTCCTCTAAATCTTTCGCCCTCTCCACTATCTTATAAAATCCTCATCAAGATGGCCAATAACCTGAACACACAACCCATATCTAAGACCAAGTGTGAATTTACGACATTTTTCCTTCTCATTGGATACCAAATTAGATCCAAATCTCAACAAATCCAAGAAATATGTCTCATAAACTGATACGATCACATCCCTTTACGTTAGAGTCCTGAACCTCTCTCGCATCTGTCTTAGATAACGCTTTCCAATGAAATGGCTAATGAAGCATTGCTTGAAGAAATCCTAGGTCAGACGAATGGCAGAGACATTGCTCACTATAGACTCCAACCAAGTGCGGGCCTTCCCATAAAGCATAGAAATGACTCCCAAATATCTCTTGGATTGCTCAAGACCCAAATCATCCATGCATCTCTGAATATCATGAAGTCACTCATTTGCCTCAGTTGGGGTTGTACTAGTAGGGCCTTCGAATTTTTTGCCCTATTTGTGATAGGGTTCCAAAAATAGTGACCTTAGGTACGACGCTGACTGCTCTATCTACACCCTGGATCAACTATAAAAATCATCTGTTGATAGCCTCATCAGTCACTACCGTCGATGGATTAGAACTAGAAGCCGATGCTCCTCTAACCGAAGTCGTCATATCAATACCAGAGGTAAGTAGTGGATCTATCAGATCTGTAAGACCTCTAGGGGCAAGAAGATCTACAAGGGTTGGGGATCTACAAGAGCTGGAGAATACTAGCCATATCATATATTGGATCAAAGAATCTAGCAGATCGACCTTGCCCACGGGTAGGTTGTCGACCCCATTTGGTGCCCATATTAAATGATATCGAGCTCTTTACAAAAGGGTAAAGCTTAGGGTCAAAAATGGCACCAGAGTACCGTACACATTTAAATATATAAAACTTGGTGACATGGCCTTTTTGAAAAACATTTCTAAAAAGTTTTATAAAAATATCTTGTTTAGGACCCATTCACAGTCTGAGGTTTATAAAACCAAAAGCTCTAATGCCAACTAAATCTAACCCCTTATACCGACTTATGAGTTATGTCTAATCTCGAGAGGTCACATTACATACCAAAAACTTTCCGAGAAAATATTTAAAGATTTCAAGTGCAAATCAAATAGTAATTATAAACCATACATAGGTAATGTAACATCCCCCACCAGGCCTAGAAGAAAACAAGGTCGGAGAACGTTACCGATGAACAATACGGTGATCGGTGCGATAAAATTGAGTCATAATTTGATAAATAATCAATACATGCTTGACCAATCATGCAAAGTTAGTATAGGAGGTTTTCCAATTCAATACAATGCTTGAATCTACAATTTAGGGACTAATTTTAGACTTTAACAATTTTAGGGACTAAATTGTAATTCTTGTAATTTAAGGGTACCTATTAAAATTAACTATACCATGATGAAATTTAACCCATGATCAATATTTAGGCAAATTCTCAGTTTAATCAGAGTTCATTTAGCAGTTCAATTAAACCATGCAATACTAAGTGACCAATTTGTAAACTCTTTAAAACTGTGTTCTTGGCTTATAAACAGAATTAACTGACACCGTATCGAAACACCTAGAAGGTGCATCGATACGGGTATGCACGATTTAAAGCTTAATTCAAAACTGTCAAGTTCTGTTTTGATACAACTTAACCTATATCGATACGGGATAACGGAATTAACAAACATCGTATCGCTACACCCCTTAGGTATTTTGATACGGGTTAACCTGGTCTGACTTGACCATTGACCTCTATTTCGATATGCCTAGGGTCGTATTGATACACTTAAATTCACAAACCTCACTGTTCATTTCGGTATCAAAACAGCCTAAGCCCGTATCGATACACCTTAGTTGACTTATGATTTGATCGACCAAATATGCAAGGCTGTACCGATACAAGTTGACCCGTATCAATACACCCTGCACTGTAATGATAGATTTCTTCTAGTTTTTACTCGATTTGACTCATTGAAAGATGTCCAAATGCAATGAAATTTTACCAACAACTTTTAAACACTAAAATCTACTAGCATGCCAAATTTCATGTTCAAATGAATCCGTTTACCATGTTCTCACTTATTAGGCCAAACTTGCTTAATTAACCTATTTCACCAAAACACTAACATACCATAACTTTCACTTTTAACTCTTCTAACATAATGGGTCATTTATACGTACAAAATGGGGGCTAAACTAACTTGTTTAGTCCTTACGCCACCAATCTAAGAGTTCAAAGACTAGATTAACATTACATATAGATGGTGTAACTTGCTCCAAAATGCTCCTAGCTCCGATCCTTGCTCCAACTATACTTTAACCTGAAAATGCATGGAGATGAGATGCATTAGGCTTACCTAGCCTAGTGAGGTAGTCATGAACAATAAAATGAACATCAATGGAAACAATGACATGTATATCAATGTAAATGCATCTCAAATCATATTGTAACAATACTTGCAATACTTATTCACATATTTCCTTGAATCGACATGTAATATGGATACATGAATTTCCAACCAACATCACAAACAATGAATGGTCAATATCCGCCAACATCGCCAATAAGACCCAACATAATCACATCCCGTCAACATCACCAAATAAGAGACATAGCTCAAGGGCCGTAGTCCACTCCTTACCAATGAACTCATGAATTATATGGCATGCCAATTGTATCCCATGTCTATTCGTATCCAATGATTCGATACTCATGAATATCAATACTTACCAATATCAAACACAATAGTAATGACGATAGCAATAATAATAACCATAACAATGCAATAGCAATGACAATATCCCTATGGCATGTTCAATATGGCTTAATTCGATTCTCATAATATCAATGATCACATGAAAAATCAATGATCGACTTTATAACATGTTAAGTTTATCGAAGCTTACCGATGATGCCTTTGTTGAGATCTTAATGCAAACATACCTTGGCCAACCATGACAATGCAATAAATTGACATCGATAAATTTGGTAAGGCACCTAGACAATTCCCTTGACTCTGACTACACTCATCGATGATTCTGAGGCTTTTAAGGGTCCTGGATGACAACTCCCTTGTTCTTGAACTTAGTGGAATTGGGAGGATTTGGTGATTCTTCACCTTGAATCTCTTGAGCTACAATGAAACAAGGATTTGCAAGGATTTCAATACCGATAATAGATTCATAGCAACTCAATAGCCATGAAAAACAATAACAATTAAGCTATGATATCCCTAGAGGATTTCTAAGGTTCCACGATCCTTAGACATTGAAATTAACATAGTTTAACCATGAAACCGATAATCCAATTGAGGGGAAATACTTACTCAATCGATAGCTACAATTTAGGATAGATAAACTTAAGAAAAACAAACCTTGACCTATCCTTCAATGTAGGTGCTTGCTTGTTTAAAGTTAAAGGAAGAAGATGATGAAGAGGTGGGGTGCTTGCTTGAGTTAACCTGGTAAACTTCTTTCTTTTCCTTTTACTTTTGTTTCCAATTGAGTTTTCCTTTAATTGATGGAACTCAATATCCTAATCCCACGTATGTGGTGATAGGCTTGGGGAGGGGCTAATCGCAAGATTAGTCCCCCAACTTTTGATTGTCTATGCTTTTGCTACTCCAACTTCCAATTCTCTTAATTTGGTTACTAAACTATGTTTCGAAGTTTACAATATGGTACTTAACAATGTCAATGCTTAATTGGGGTTCAATAGACTAATAATATGTCACTTGATCAAAGGTCAACTCTTTAATTTTGACTTTCCAAGGTGAAATTTCCGGTCACCAGAATCAAATTCTGACTAGGCCCAGTTTTGGGATGTTACAACTCTTCCCCCTTAAGAAAAATTCGTCCATTGCCAATACTTGCACATGTTCCTCCTCGTATGTCAAAGTGGGCTGGAGTTCCACAGATTCAGGCTCTCTAACATGTGATGGATCAAATTTGTACTTGCAAAGCATCGATACATGGAACACAGCATGGATCTTGCTCAACTCTTGGGGCAAAGCTAGTCGGTAAGCTACAGGGCCAATCTTTTCAGTCACCTTGAAGGGTCTAATGAATCGGGGACTCAATTTTCCCTTCTTGCCAAATCGAAGGATCTTCTTCCATGGAGAGACTTTCAAAAATGCAGTCTCACCAACATCGAACTGTATATCCCTCCTCTTGAGGTCAATATAGGCCTTTTGTCGGTCGAATGATGCCTTCAAATGGTCATGGATGATGGTAACATGTTCTTCAGTTTCACGAAGTAAGTCAGGGTCCAACACTTTGCCTTCACCGAGTTCAGACCAACATAGTGGTGTTCTACACTTCCTGCCATATAATGCTTCATACGGTGCCATGCCAATGGATGATTGATAGATGTTATTATAGGTAAACTCAACGAGAGGAAGGGATTTCTCCTAAGATCCCTCGAAATAAATAACGCAAGCACGAAGCATATCTTCTAATATCTGGATTACCCTTTCTGATTGGCCATCAGATTGCGGGTGGAACGTTGTACTAAGATTGGTTTTGGTGCCCAGAGCTCCTTGCAATGACCTCCAAAATCGAGATGCAAATCGTGGATCCCGATCGAAGATGATAGATTGTGGCACACCGTGGAATCGAATGACTTCCTTGATATACAAGTTAGCTAGTCTAGGAATACCGTAATCCATTCTAATTGGTATGAAGTGTGCTGACTTAGTGAGACGGTCCACAATAACCCAAATAGCATCATGCTTGGCTGGGGTCAATGCTAAACCACTGACAAAGTCCATAGTTATCTTTTCCCACTTCCACTGGGGAATTCAATGGGTTGCAGCAATCCGGTAGGGTTACGGTGCTCAGCTTTAACTCGCTGACATGTGAGACATCTCGATACAAATTCTATAATAGCTGTTTTCATGCCAGGCAACCAATACAATTCTCATAGGTTTTTGTACATCTTTATTGCTCCTAGGTGAACTGAGCAAGGGCTGTAATGGGCTTCCTTGAGAATTTTATCAAGAAGGGGCTCGTCATTGGGCACACATATTCTACTATAGAAATACAAGAGTCCTTCGGAATTATCTTGAAATTAGGGTCAGGATCATTCTGAAGCTTAGAAGCAATGGCTTGTAATTTAGGATCTTGCTCTTATAAAGACTTGATTCGCATCACAATGGTAGACTGAACTTGAAGTTCAACTATAAAACCATGGTGCCTTTGAAGTCGGAAATGAACATTAATAGCCTGAGAAGTAGGCATAGGCCTGCGGCTGAACGCAGCTGCTACTTCGTTGTCCTTGCCTGTATGGTAATCAATAACAAGGTCATAGTCTTTGAGGAGTTCCATCCACCTCCTTTGACGAAGATTAAGTTCTTTTGTGTCAACAAATATTTAAGGCTCTTGTGGTCGGTGTATAGGTAACATTTTTCTCCGTAGAGATAATGTCTAGATTTTCAATGCAAAGAAGACCGCATCCAATTCAAGGTCATGAGTAGGGTAGTTCATTTCATGTGGCTTAAGCTGCCTTGAGGCGTAAGCAATAACCTTGCCCTCTTGCATCAATACGCACCCCAATCCTTGGTGCGAAGCATCACTATACACAGTGTAGTCTTTCCCATACTCAGGTTAGATCAAGATCGATGCATGGGTCAACACTTGCTTGAGTTGGTCAAAAATTCTTTGTTGCTTCTCGGTCCATTCAAAAGGAGCATCTTTCCACATGAGTTTAGTTAGCAGAGCTTCTATTATAGAGAATCCTTTAACGAATCTCATATAATAGACATCTAGGCCGAGGAAGCTATGAACCTCACCTACGTTCTTCGGTGGTTTCCATTCAACTATAGCTTGGATCTTCTTTTGATCTACTTGAATGCCTTCAGAGGAGATCACATGGCCCAAAAATGAAACTTGGGTGAGCTAGAACTCACACTTGCTAAACTTGGCATACAATTGTTTCACCCGAAGAGTCTAAAGCACAGTGCGAAGATGTTCATGATGCTCATCTTGGTTCTTAGAATAGATCAATATATCATCTATGAATACCACCACAAATTTATCAAGATAGGGTCTAAAAACATGATTCATGAGATCCATAAAGGCAGCAGGCCATATCTTGTACGGAAAGCCATCTTGGGCACATAGCACTCTTTCACTTTCATCTAATAGTACCCAGACCTCATGTTAATCTTAGAAAAGATTGTTGCATCTTTTAGTTGATCAAACAAGTCATCGATCCTCGGCAAATGATACTTATTCTTGATTGTGAGCTTGTTCAATTGTCGATAATTAATACAAAGACGCATTAATCCTTCTTTATTTTTAACAAAGAGGATCAGAGCTCCCCAAGGTGAGGAATTTGGTCGAATGAAACCCTTGTCCAACAAGTCTTGAATTTGCACCTTAAACTCAGTGAGTTCTATTGGTGCCATTCGATAGGGTACAATGGCAACCAGATTGGTTCTAGGTTGCACTTCAATCCCAAATTCAACCTCACGGGTAGGTGGTAAACCTAGAAGCTCATCGGAAAACACATTAGGAAACTCTTGCATGGTGTCTATATCTTGCATCTGTGGTTTTTCCTTGCTTACGGTGGCATACAACAATGATGTTTTGCCTTTGGAATCCATGAGAGTCACACTCTTCTTACCCAGACCTCAGAGGTACAACTTCCTCTTAGAACAATCTACCCAAGCCTGATGCTCCCCAAGCCAATCAAGTCCCAGAATAACATTGAACTCATATATAGGGAGGGCCATAAGGTTGGACGAAAAAGGTATCCCTTCAATCACAATGGGACAATTCTTGCATACTAGCCCAATTACAACATTATCCCCTAAAGGGTTGGTCACAGTGAGCTTGGAGGCTATAGGCTCAGATGTTAACTTAAATCTCTTAATCAACCAAGTACTTATAAAGGAATGAGTGGATCCAGGATCAATCAATGCATAAATAGGATGATTATATAGTTTAACAATACATGTGATGAAATCAGGATCCTCATCCTCCTCTCAGCTCCTTACATGGTAAACTTGTGCTGAGGCTTTAGATTCATGTTGGTTAAGAGCCCTTGCAGAGCCATAAGATCTATCGGAAGCTCCTGATACATCTTGTCTTGGTCCCTTACCCTGAAGGATAAAGCAGGGGATGTAGGAACCTTTGGTGCAGAAGGTTTAGTAGCATTCATCGGACAATCTTTAATATAGTGGCCTTGTTCCCCACAGAAGAAACACGCTCTAGATTGCTTGCGGCACTGTCTCGTAGGATGCCTCCTCTAACAAAAGTTACAAAATAGATATTGTGACTCCCGTCCAGACCCTCCAGTACTTTCAATGGAGGCAGTTCTTGTAGCTGATTGAGACATAGCTTGTGGTTTCGAGAAATCTCATGATCTAAAGGATTGTTGATGGTATGATTGCTTGTACCCTTGTTGTTGCTTGCCCTTATTATATGGTAGAGAGGGTCGTGACTCATCCCATAGCCTCTTCTTAAATCGGTTGGGCCTATTAAACCAGTGCGATCTTTGAGTAGCTTTAGTAGAGATTGCTCGATTTATAAGCTTCTGAAAATCCTTGATCCCTAGAGCAGTAAACAAAGGTCGTAGTTCATCACTCAAGCCTACAATGAACATTCTACACTTATCTTCTTCTTTCTTGATGTATTCAGCCCCATACTTGCAGTACTTACAGAAGTCGTAGATATACTGCTCCACTGGTCTCTCACCTTGTTTTAGGTGTAAGAAGATATCTCGCCTTTCGGCTAAGTAATGCTCGCTGATGTACTTCTTCTTAAACTTTTGTAGGAAAGACTCCCAAGTTACTGCTTCTTTGGGAGCGGTAAGAGTTGTGGTTTCCCACCAACTTAAGGCTTTATCAGTCAACAAGGCTAGAGCACACTCGAGCTTATTCTTATTTGACCATTGTAATTGCTTGGTCAAGATTCTTATTGTGCTATCCAGCCAATGCTTCGCTACTTTAAGGTCTTGCTCGGCCTTACCTGAAAAGGAAGTAGCTCGGTGCTGAGCTAGCTTATCAATAGGGGCTCGGTTCATGGAAGTAGCAGCTGCGGAAGACTGTGCAGACTGTTCGAATTTAAGGGTAGCCATAAATTGTTTAAACATCTCAGTCATGTTCTTATAGCACTCGAACTGAGGAGCATGTAACACAGGCTCAGTGTTCAATGGTTCTTGCAGGGGTGCTTACGGATTAAGAGAATTCTCCCCATTTTATCCTCACCATTAGTTGAGGAGACAACCGTGTGCTCAGCTTCTTCGCGAGCCTTATCGGAGTCAGGCATCCTTACACTATAAAAGGAAGAAGGATCGATTTAGTTGCAAGTCACAATATAACAAATTAAACTCCTAGGTGGCATATGCAATGCAATAACTATGTAATAGACTTCAGTTTAGTCCTAGAATCGACTAAACTCTAGCTATACTTGCTCCAACTATACTTTAACCTGAAAATGCATGGAGATGAGATGCATTAGGCTTACATGGCCTAGTGAGGTAGTCATGAACAATAAAATGAACATCAATGGAAACAATGGCATGTATATCAATGTAAATGCATCTCAAATCATATTTTAACTATACTTGCAATACTTATTCACATATTTCCTTGGATCGACATGTAAGATGGATATGCAAATTCCCAACCAACATCGCCAACAATGAATGGTCAATATCTGCCAACATTTCCAATAAGACCCAACACAATCATATCCCGCCAACATTGCCAAATAAGAGCCTTAGCTCAAGGACCGTAGTCAACTCCTTACCAATGAGCTCATGAATTCTATGGCATTCCAACTGTATCCCATGTCCATTCGTATCCAAGGATTCGATACTCATGAATATCAATACTTGCCAATATAAATAACAATAGCAATGACGATAGCAATGACAATAACCATAACAATGCAATAGCAATGACAATATCCCTATGGCATGTTCAATATGGCTTCATTCGATTCTCATAATATCAATGATCACATGACAACTCAATGATCGACTTGATAACATGTTAAGCTTACCGAAGTTTACCGATGATGCCTCTGATGAGGTCTTAATGCAAACATACCTTGGCCAACCATGACAATGCAATAAATTGACATTGATGAATTCAGGAAGGCACCAAGCCAATCCTCTTGACTCTGACTACACTCACCGATGATTTTGAGGCTTTCAAGGCTCCCGGATGACAACTCCCTTATTCTTGAATTTGGTGGAATTTGGAGGATTTGGTGATTCTTCACCTTGAATCCCTTGAGCTACAATGAAACAAGGATTTGCAAGGATTTCAATACCGATAATAGATTCATAGCAACTCAATAGCCATGAAAAATAATAACAATTAAGCTATGATATCCCTAGATGATTTCTAGGGTTCCATGATCCTTAGACATTAAAATTAAACATGGTTTAACCATGAAATCGATAATCCAATTGAGGGGAAATACTTACCCAATCAATAGCTAGAATTTAGGATAGATAAACTTAAGGAAAACAAAGCTTGACCTATCCTTCAGTGGAGGTGCTTGCTTGTTTAAAGTTAAAGGAAGAATATGATGAAGAGGTGGGGTGCTTGCTTGAGTTAACCAGGTAAGCTTCTTTCTTTTCCTTTTACTTTTGTTTCCAATTGAGCTTTTCTTCAATTGAAGGAACTCAATATCCTAATCCCACGTATGTGGTGATTACGCTTAGGGAGGGGCTAATTGCAAGATTAGTCACTTAACTTTCAATTGTCTATGCTTTTGCCACTCATACTTCCAATTCTCTTAATTTGGTCACTAAACTATGTTTTAAAGTTTACAATATGGTCTTTAACAATGTCAATGCTTAATTAGGGTTCAATAGACTAATAATATTCCACTTGATCAAAGGTCAACTCTTTAATTTTGACTTTCGAGGTGAAATTTCCGGTCACCAGAATCAAATTCCGACTAGGCCCAGTTTTGGGATGTTACAGGTAAATTAAGATAATCGGTTTAAATCACATTGGAATTTAGTTACAAAATAGGCCACATCGGGCAATATTGTAAAATATAAATTATCAAAATATAGGCTCATTTCACCCAAATAAAGATAGTCTAGAAGATAGAAACATTTCGACAAATGAGGTGTACTGAATGTTTTGATCCTCCAAGTGCCAAGTCCACAGGTAGCCTATGCAAAAGTCTCTGAAAGAAAAAGATTTGGGGGTATAAGCTAGGGAGCTTAGTGTGTTCCAACAAGTGCATATAAAACATATAAATAGTTAAGATATGTATAATCATTTAAGTAAAACACGTTTCAAGAGCAACAAAAGTTATATTTATACTTAACTACCCTCTAATCGTATACTGATATGCAGTTCCCCAAAAATGCATCTATAAGGACTTACCCTAGGCCTAATAGGCGTATGAGCCAACATAAGGAATTACTAACCGAAGTGTCAAAACCTACCCAATGAGAAACCTTGAGTCCATAAAGAATTACCGATGGATCAAGGCTAAACCTGTAGAGACTTCATAACATATCCACAATAGTATACCTCAGATATAAATTAGTGTTTGTCCAACAGATGGTAATATCAGGAATCATATGGCAGACATATTTTATATCAGTAAAATAGTAACCAGAGATCATGCTTTCAAATCTGACATATAGGCATACTGTTAAGCAGATAATGTATTCAGGCACTTCATCAGATAACCATATCAGGTTCTAAAACGAAGATATTTTTGAAAAATTATTCTTGCTTTCAATCAGAAAAATATTCATCTGCACATGATCATTTTAGAAGATATATTTAAAACCATAATTTTGCACACAAGGAACACACCTCAAAAGCTGGTTGGAAGATTCTAAAGTTTTATATAAATTCTAAGAAAATAAATTTTGATTTTGTAGAATTAGAATTAGACTATGTAGAAATTATTTAATGAAAATAATTTGATCAAATTTATGTAACCCCTTATATCGGCCTGTGAGTTATGTCTAATCCCAAGAGGTCATATCCCATACCAAAAACTTCCCAAGAAAATATTTAAAGATTTCAAGTCCAAATCAAATAGTAATTATAAACTATACATACGTAAATTAAGATGATCGGTTTAAATCACATCGGAATTTAGTTACAAAATTGGCCACATCGGGCAATATAGTAAAATATACAGTATCAAAATATAGGCTCTGTCACCCAAATAAAGACAATCTAGAAGATAGAAACATTTCGACAAAAGAGGTGCACTGAATGTGTCGATCCTCCAAGTGTCAAGTCCACATGTAGCCTATGCAAGAGTCTCTGAAAGGAAAAGATTTGGGGGTATGAGCTAGGGGCTTAGTGTGTTCCAACAAGTGCATATAAAACATTTAAAAAAATTAGATATGTATAATCATTTAAGTAAAACATGTTTCAAAAGCAACCAAAGTTTTATTTATAATTAACTACTCTCCAATCATACACCGATATGTAATTCCCCAAAACTGAATCTATAAGTACATACCGTAGGCCTAATGGGCGTAGGAGCCAACATAAGGGGCTGCCTTAGGTACATAAGGAATTAACCAAGCGGAAGTGTCGGAACCTACCCAAGGGGCAACCTTGAGTCCATATCAAGGTTGAACCTGCAGAGACTTCATAACATATCCCCAATAGTATACCCCAGAAATAAATTAGTGCTTGTACAACATACATTAATATCATGAATCATGTAGCAGACATGTTTTATATCAGTAAGATAGTAACCAGAGATCATGATTTCAAATCTGACATATGGGCATACTATTAAGAAGATAAAGTAGTTAGGCACTTCATCAGATAACCATATCGAGTTCCAAAATAGAGATATATTTCCAAAACAAATAAGGTATTCAAATTATATAAAATTATTCATGCTTTCAATTAGAAAAAAAATATTCATGTGCACATGATCATTTCAGAAAATATATTTAAAACTGTAATTTTGCATACAAGGAACACGCCTCAAAAGCTGGTCGGAAGAGTCTATTGAGCACCTGCCTCACTACGCTCTACAACGATGCAAAATCCTAAATCATAACAGAGCATGGTTACTACAAGAGAATAAATTCTATGTTAATAATTTCATGGAGTTTCTAAGATCATACGAGTAACTATGGGTGCACGCTGGTGAGTGAATCGAGAGGAGCTGGGCTGAGCAGAAGAATGGTCGGGGGAGTCTCAAGTACCTTTAAACAGATAATAATTCACATCGGTCCTTCAATATAAACTCTCTTAAATGAAATAACTTAATACATATGCATGTTCGGATTCAAGGTCAGATTTAGAGGCTTTTGGGTTAGAATTTCGTGAAACGGACTTCAATAACGAACTTAGGACGTCAAAAAACCCAAAATGTGAGTTTTTAGAAAAGTTGACTTTTTGGTCAAAGTCAACGGTCAGGTTCAACTGAGTTGTCTCAGACGGGTTGACTTGAACGAGTTGACTTATTGGGTTAACGGATTTGTAACCCTCTCGACCCGACCTAGATGCCCGACCGAATCAAGTGAGCTACATTGGGTTTGCCAAAACAAACTCGAACGATTAAATAAACTTAGGTCCATTTTTTTCTTTTTTTCTTTTCTAGATACGACATTACATCCTAAGGTATGCATGCAGGTAGCGGGTGAAAGATTAACTGAAATCGAAGTGATATCCAATTTCTCGCATTTGCAATTTCGGGACCAAATTACAAATCTAAAATATTACGAGGACTTAATTAAAATTTGGGTTACCAATCCTCAATTAATCAAATTACATGTTTGCTTGTGAAATTTCAGCTCAAAACGATAATCCAAACTCATACAATTGCGTTCACAAATATCATAGACCAAAATTAAAGAATCAAAAACTTTCAAATATCACATTAACTGAAATAACCGCAGACCGTATCGGTACACGAGAAAGTGTATCGGTAAGATTTTACATTCTCAAAATCCTAGATTCCAGTAGCTCAAAACCGTACTGATACACCTCCCCACTTATCGGTACATCCTGCTAAAACGCACATGCTCGTAATGATATAGGTTATGAGTATTGAAACCCAGCCTCAGATTATGCTTACCCGTACCGATACAAGGGAATGTGTATCAATACGCTCAGACCTATAATGTCTATTTTTTGGTTTTTCATACAATCATGGATTCTATCATGCTTCAAAAAGCCATAAACATATACATATTTGAACTAAAGATCAAACCATACTAGAACATCAAGAAAACATGATCAAATTATAGCATCACACTTTGATCACAAGTCTAGAGGCATGCTTCCTAAGAACCAAACCATCCAACGCACAAAACGTAAATCCTCATCATAAATGAACATATAAAGCCTCATACAACTCCGCAACAACATATAAACTTGCACATAACATGAGTTTAGCAAATAACCCTCCCAAACAACAATGAACCTCATTGTCTTTATTACTACTAGTCTAGTTTAAAAACCATTCTTTTGAATAGCTCAAGTCCTTGGATTTCCCATTCGTTTGCTTACTACATCTAACATTTAATTTTTTGCATTGATGGGCAAAGAGAGCATAAGCACACTAGGCTTAGTGAGGAGTGTTCAAAACATAACATTATCAATGCAATTAAAATGGTTATCAAAATCACTTTGAAAAACTCATTTCCAACATCTTTCAAAACATCATCATGCCTTACAAACCATGCACTTAACTTTTCCAAAACATGCATACTAAACATATGAAAAATGTATCATGGATCCACAACAAAATCCCATTTGCAATCCCTCACTTTAAGCTTTCCCATGCATAACAACCCATATGCAAGGCTTAAAAAGTAAACATGTATGAAAAAACATGATAACAACATAATTCATCAACATGATACATTATCAATTATATTGGCTTTCAAGTAATCATAAACCAAGCTCCTCTCAACACTTTATACAATCTTAACTGGAATTAAGGTACTATCACAACAGGGTACCATCATAACCCCAATCATCAGTTAGATGTATAATCCACTAACGGGAGTTTTCGGTACCATATAACCCCTTGACCGTTAGGGTACTCGTGGTGGAGTATTCGATACACATAAACCCCTCAACACTCGATGTGACTCTTTATAATGCACTATCAATCCTATGGTCGACCAACTATATCCGATAAGATTTTAAACCACATCACTTGCCAATATAATTCATTATTAACCATGTACCTCACTGTTTTTATAAGCAATATTCAAAACCATTTCCAATGCATTAAACCATGCATTTACACGAGCATTCCTCATACTTACATGTATTATTTCCCTATGCATCCATCATCAATACATGATAAAAAATCAGTATAAAACATACTTAAAACATGCTTAAACATTAGGTACCATGTAATTTAAAAACAAGTGCATAAAAACAATTTTGCCAAAGCTCGACCGAGGGAGAAATCTCATCATACTTACTTCCAAGTTTAAACCAGCGTTTCAAGCTTAATTTAAACTCCCACATTACCCTTTAAAACATGCATGGTCCAATATTTTAGGGTTAACACATTACGATAGCTACCGGGTACATATAATTATAATCCTTAAAGTTCCAAACATGTGAACTAACATGAGTTCTAAGGTTAACTCTAACCGCCACCATCTAGGAGTATCAACAACGAGTACCAAAATCATACTTGACTATGCTTGATTCTTGCTTCAAAATCCAAGTAAGATAACTTGTTGATCAAGTATCTGGTTCAAGTATCTTTAAACATGTGGTTTGGGAAGAGGGAAAAACAATAGTGATAAGTACATAATGTACTTAGTGAGGTAGTTCCTAAATCTATCAATTTATCAAGGTTATTATCGTATATTCCTTATTCATTTTAATCAAGATTAACCTAGCTAGGCTTCAATTAAGCAAAGTCATGACCTAGCTAGTTCCTCATGTACCATTCGAATAGGTAAGCTTAGGCAATCAAGAAATATTTCAATTCCCATATAGAACAATCAAACAAGTAGGCACTTTCAAATACTAGCTATTCAAGTAAGCAAGATTTGGCAAGTATCAAGCAATTCAATCATGGAGATCATATTTCCAATTCGAATAGGGTATTATACCATGTAACTTATTTTTCAAGTAAAGTTTAAACCAAGATAACATATTCATCATTCATTCATATAATTCTATTTCATATCAACTTCAATAGCAAGTATCAATTTGCACATTATTCATTCAAGATTACAAGTCTTTCTTTTAAGTTCATTTAATCTTGTTTTGCCTTGGTAGATAGTAGGACTAGGTAATCGAGCACTTGTTAAGGTACACAAAGTACCGGATCATGTTAAGGTGTCTTCTACACCACGTATTAGAGTACACAAAGTACTTGATCATGTTAAGGTGTCTGCTACACCACATGTTAAGGCACACAAAGTACCAATCATGTTAAGGTGTCATCTACACCACATATTAAGGTACACAAAGTACATGAACATATTAAGTCAAGCTCTAGACTCTAAGGCATGCCGTTCTACCTAAGGCCAACTAGCATCCAAGGACTTGTTAAGTCTTTCATTATCATGCAATCACACATCAAGTGATTAAGCAACAAGCATAGTAAGGTCAATATCATTTTACAGGCTTTCGTGTACTTCCATTATGTACACATTCAAGCAACCAACAATTTCAAGAGCATATTCATTCAATTGAACACAATTTATCAAGCATAACCCATGGCGGCATTCGATTAGGGCATAGAATCATAGGGAACAAACAATTGTTTCAATTCCACAATCAAACCATATTACAAGTATATTGAATTGTCAAGTCTTTAATTAGTCCATTCTTCCCTTAATGTAATATTACAAAATATAATTTAAGTTCATTTCATGTTATCAATCATCAAGCAAGTATTTAGACATACAACATTGGTTAGAACACTAGTTCCAACCCTAAGAAAGACTACACTCACTATACTCCAAGCTAGTCTTGTATTGCTATTCCCTTTTGTCTATCCCTTGATGATCCAACCTTATTGCCTTCAGCAATCTCCTCTAATCCTTGGCCTAGCAAGTCATGCACAACATAGAAGGATCATTAGAATCAATACAATAATAATTCAAGTTCATTTAAACTACATCATCCAAAACAGTTTCTGCCCTGGCAGTTTGGACACCCTTTAGTAATCTGTCCATATCTTTTAATCTACTCATTGGATTTTCAATTACTTTATACCACTAGAAAGCTTATTCAATTAAACTTTTAACCATATAAGGCTCATATTTTAATTCCTTCTATATCAGCACAGTTTTCAATTTAAAGTCAGGTCCTTTTTCCAGTGACTATTCTGCCAGCTTGTAGTTTAATCCAATTTAGTGAGCTTTTTATCCTAGGACCCTTACTAGTTCATTTTATTCCTTTTTACCATTGATTCCCCTGATTTTCCCCTGTTCTTACAAGTTAAGTTTGGCCCCTAATTAGTACATCTAGGTCCCCAAATTAGCAAATTTTACAGATTAGTCCAGATTCAGCTATTCTGCCAATATACTCTTTAAATCTATTCATTTAGCCTTAATTCATGCCAACCTAAATATCAAACATTCATTTTGCTCCCTACCCTGTATTTTAATAACTTTTACAGCTTTTATTCCAGTTCAATTCAATCCCAAATTCACCAATTCATTCAAAAACAGTCCCTAATCATTTTGTAACTACAATTGTGACTAGTTTGCCTACCAATTCAATTTCTTCAATTTAACTGCCAAACCAACTTGATCAGAGCCTCGTTTAAACACATCACATGATTTCTTTTAGGTAATTTCACATTAGCATCTTCTCCTATTCATTTAACACATCAATTCACTCATTTAAACCATTTGACCAATTCGGCTATAAGACTAGATGTTCCAATCTATTGTTTACACTAATTAACATAATACCCATGGTTCATCCTTTCAATTCATCCAACTACAACATCAATTCAATCACTAACAAACATGTATAATCATCTATAAACATTAAACAATACAATACACCCAAATATACTACCTATTCGAATGGATCAAGGGTTCAAGTGGCTTACTTTGCTCCTTAGCTCAATTTCAATGGATAATCTTTACAGATGCAAGCTCCAATCTTAGTACCAATGGTGTCTTTCTCTCAATTTAGCTATTTCTCTCTAATTCTCTCTCTCATTCGGCTAAGGGAAAGGAAGAATGAAGATGACAAGTTTATTATCCCACTAATGGAATTATGAAATGACTTAATTAGCCTTTGGTTAAGCCTTATTCAAATAATTAAACATGGGCATTAGGGGAATGGATGATTTTGGCATGCAAACATTTTCTTTCTCATTTAATTCGAATAGGTCACTTCAAATTGATCACCCATTTCATTCATCTTTCAATTAAGTCATTAACTTATCTAATTAGCCTAATTACAAAATCCAATTAAATTAGCTACTTAGGCAATTAGCTTCAATGCTTCTAGGCTAGGATTTAGGGTATTACAAATCCATAGCAACTCTATCCAAAACTGTTTCACAACAACCGAAAACAACATCAAACACCTTCCAAACTTAACCCAGCCAAAACCTAAAGGTTTAATCCATCAATTACCTTCAATTAACAACCAAAAATAAACTAACATCATCCTTAAACATCCAACGTTCATAAAACACCCATAACTTACCAAAAACACATCACTACCAACCTAGAAAATTAGAGATTCACTTAGTTTCTGGATTCCAATGTTAAAACCAACTTATCAACATTATTAACCATCACAATTATGATTAAAACCAATCCATAACTTAGCAAAATAGATCCAAAATGAAAATCACTTAATCTCATCAATTAAACCTTAATTTAACCAATTTCTATAATTAAATCATTAAAGCTCAATAGAAAACATTAAAAATGATCAAGTACTTGAGAATTTCAGTAAATAACCATTCATTAGAGGAGAAAAATGAACCTTACCTCTAATGAGTGAATTTCCTATCAATTGGATGTTTTACTCTTGAAAAATAAAGGAAAACAATAAGATTTTGGAAAACAAGATTGAAGAATCCATTAGAAATCAAGGAATTAAGAAATCAAGAACATTACCTCAAATATTTGATGCAAAAGAGTGTTTGGCTGAAGAAATTTTGAGAGAAAAGCTTTAGAGAGAAAGTTACATTAAAAGTGATTTTAGGAAAATAACTACATTTCCTTAATTAAATTCCCTTTAATGCACTAATTAAAACTCATTTAAAATAATCCAAATTGAGAGAAAAATAAGATTAAAACATTTGGTAAATCAGCTCCTTAAATATTCTAAGATTTGACCCTTTTTCAAAATAGTCACTAAAACAATTTTCATTTTTTACATTTTGGTCACTAGCCAAAATGTCAAATTTCCAAATTCCATTTTTCAAAATTGACTTTACCAAAATATACATATATTAAATAATAATTTTGGGATATTTTTCCTATATATTTCCTCATACAAAAATATTTATTTCGATTTTTATCCCAAATCTGACTCAAATCGTTAATCCTAGTCCACCGGACCGTCTAATCAACCTAGACACTCCTAAGCCCAAAACCGGGGCATTACAGGGTCAGTTTAGACGGGTCCGAGTCGGGTTAGATAGGTTCAGATTGGAGGGGTTGGGTCAAGTTATTGGGTCGAATATCACCCAACCCACATACTTAAACCCAATCTCACCGGTGACCCCAAATGGCAAGTTTTGGCCGAAAAAGGTTAGAAATTCTCCACCATTCAACCATTTCAAACACAAAACAGAAATAGGCCGAAAACTCTCAAAATTTACCTGAAACGCAAAGGGATGACCGAAACAACGCGTAACTCCAACGAAGCTTTTATCGGTGTCAGATGAATAATCGGCCAGTTGGGTTTTGCTCACCTTGGCATAGGGATGACGATGGTGTCCTCACATGCAAGCCATGACGCCGGACGATAATAGAAAGTGCAGAAAACATAGACACAAATCTAGGCTTTTCAACACTCTTTTGAGTTGATCTCCACGATGAACGGTGGTCATTCACTACGAGTGGAAAACGAGCTAGGGTCAGCGTGCGACGACGCTTCGATTAGTTATGGCAGTGCACACCATGGTTGGGTGGTGACGAAGATCGGACGATGGCTAGAGTTAAGAGTTGGTAGGAGAAAACTTGAGAGGTTCTTGGAATTTCAGATCTAATGAAATTAATTCTTGTCATTGAGGAGTTAGTCTTTTATTTATTATTGAATATATCTGAAACATAACAGGTTAAATAAAAACCAAGGTAGGTTAAGACCAATAGTGGCCTTAGCTTAGATGGTTAAGCTTTCCATCTCCTATGCCATAGGGCATGGGTTTGAGTCCCCTTGGTTGCAACCTTTTTCTTTACCCTTAATTAATTAGCTTCAATTTAGGTGTTACAATTTATTTTATTTTATTATTTATGGATTAAAATTAATTTGAGTATATTTTAATTGTTGGACATTGTTGACGATATACTACTTGGCAAAAGGTTAAGAATTTTGCGTAATTATACCAGTAAATAATGCCAAGTAAAATATCGTATTGCGTGCAAGTATACACAATCAGCAAGTAATAAAGTAGTGAGTTGAGTATCGTCTCCACAGGAATTGTCCAGGAATTAATTGCCACAATTAATACTTGTGAACTGAAAAATAAAGCTGATGGCAATTGATTGAGGGTTTAACTAAAAAATTTAAAATATTAAAGGAAACTGAACTAAAGATCTAGGTAGATTTGCAAACAAATAGTGTAAAGATGATTTGTAGGCTTGGCAAGGGATGTTTGGATTTCACGCTAGTACAGATAGAAATCAATAACATTAAACTTTGGTTCTATTGCCGAGCAGAGTTTAAGTTAGTATTGCCTTTATCGATGGCAATACCCTAAGTTAACTACATTCAACACCTATATGCCTAGAGTGAATTTTCAAGCAATTAACTTGGTGAAGATTCAATCCATACTCCTAAGGGGTAGATTCACTTCAAGTGTAAGTTTCATCTACTTAAATATCTTATGTTGAAGTTTCTCTCCTTAGTATTAGGTAATTAATCCTTGTCTCATAAGTATGTTAAGATATCAGGGGATAATGAGCCTTCAATGCCAACCATCGTATGGCATAAAATATGGTAATAGTAAGCACATGCAAAATAGACAATAAAGCCAAAGCATTCAATTATTAAAAAATACTAAGCGT